>CM042690.1:607609187-608209187 GCA_023614405.1 Avena insularis | reverse complement strand
GACCCGTTTTAGATCGACAAGCCCACCACACTTTCGGGTTACCAGTCGTTTAATAACCGGCTCCACAAACCACGAGTCCGTCTCGAGACCGTGACTTCCGTTCTGGGTAGCTTAGTGGGGTGGCCTCATGTACTTGCTTTGGTGCGGAAACGTCATGACTTAGGCCCCGCCGACATACCGATGGGCGTATGTTAATCGATCCGGCAAAAGGGTCGAAGTGCGTGTGGATACTTTGGTGCACCCCTGCAGGGTTAAATCTTTTCGAAAAGCCGTGTACGCGGTTACGGACGACTTGGAGCACAGTTTCTCGATCATAGACAACTATAACTAAAGTTTACTGTTATAATTTGACTTGTATCCGATATGACTAGTATTCAGCTCCACTATAACGGAATGGCTAAATAAAAATACCAACAACTGCTGGGTTTTGGGATATCTCATGTTAATTGTATCTGACTAGTAAGTGTTGCAACTACACCGGAATTGGTTAACTAAAAGTGCCCACTACTTATTATATCAGGATGACTCATGCTATCTATATTGACTAGTAATTGCCGCAACTATAACGGAATGAATAAAACTACCAACTGTGTGAGTTCCTCGGTTGACTTCCTCGTTTGGTCTCGAGGGGGAAATACCAGGATGGGTATGTTTGGTAGAATCAGGTTGGTTCGGATGGGCCTTTCTTATCCCTCTCGATGGCACAGTTATCTTGAGTCTCTATAGGTTGTTTAGTGCATGCTGCGCTTTCGACCACCATACCTATGTAGGCGAGGACTGGCGAATTCTAGTCTCGCCGTGTCTCGGCCTCAAGATCTTGACGCCTCTTTTTTCCTTTGCCCTTTGTTGGCACCCCTTTGTTTTAGCAGTTTCGGCGTCGTTAGAGTTACCCTTCCGGCTCGGGCAAGGTGGTTATGGACGCCATTGGTTATTCTTGAGGCTCTTAGCCCCATTTGCATCTTGTCCGTAGTCGGACGCTCTATCGCTTTTCAAGGTGATTTGGATCTTTGTCTTTGTATCTGTATTCTTGACTCATGGAGTCGTGTTGTATATATATCTGTTCTGTGGGTCCCATCGAGGACTGATGTGTAATGTTATTACTTTGTTCTCCACCCGCACGAAAGTGCCTGGTGGGCGTCCTTGAATCGTTTCTATGCGAGTTTGGCGGGAAGCGCTAAAACTTGCATAGGGCCGATTTGAGGGTGTTACAGAGTGGTATCGAGCTCAGCGGCGATACCCACAAGTCCAGCCTGAGGATAACCTAGCTAGCTACCAAGTAGAGTGTCAAAACTATTTTTGCAAAATTGGTTGGATAGTTCTGATTAGGTCTGATTTTACTCCTTACCCCTCTGCTGCTCTCCTCTCACCTCTGCGTGTTTTGAATCCGCTCTCTTCTCTCTCTTCGAGTCCAGGATTTCTCGTGGTTGGTTTCCATCGTACCTTCAGGGTTTCGCTTCCTCCTTTGGTAACGGTGTTGCTACATCTGGTCTTCATGCTATCCGTGGAATCCTTCGTCTGTTGGATTTCTCACTGTTCCTTGTTGTGCCTTCCGGTGTTTTCCGACGCGACGACGTCATCTACGCCAGATCCGATCGTAGTCCGCATCACTCCTTTGTTCGCACCTCGATTGTCGAGATCTTGATCGATTCGAGAATGGTTGCACGCTTTTCTACTGATTGTGCAGAGTAATAGTTTGGGTGCATGATGGATTGTCCCCCATGCCGACTACCCCTTCTATTCGCTTTTGCACATTGAAGTGGATGAGAATGCATCGGTTCTCTCTTTCTATCGAAGCCAGAGGTGGCTTTATTTGTTGATACCTACCGCCTTTTTTGTTCGGAGTGTTCTCTCATTATCACGGACAAGCGACCTCGTTAGTGGTGTCGCGAGGATCTACACGGCGAGAAGATTCAGATCGCCCTTCTTCCGGTACCATGAGGCGGATCTCGAGAAGATCCATTTGTTAGTGGTGTCGAATTGTGGCGCCCAAAAAACCACTACTAGAAAATCGCGTTGTTTTTGCATCGCATCATCATGACCGCATGCTCATGTCGTCATGCCACATTGCATTGAGCATCGTCATCATCATGCATTTGTTTATGCGAAACTATTTCAAAAAAAAACATATTTGGTTTTCTAAATATCCGCCTTCATTTCAAAATCCAAAACCCGGTCTCCGGATTATTTTGTTTAAATACCAATGGATTTCAAAAGCCCGTTTTAAATAAATAAAATGTTTTATTATTTTTAGGTAAAGGCCGATCCGACCCGGCCACCCCCAAAGACAAAACCGAGCTGTATAAACCTAATCCAAATCTTTTCTACCATAAACCCTACCTAGTCTTCTACCCAGCCCTCCACATCATCCCACCAATCGCAGCTCGCCACATCAGCCTACCCCAAACCCCTACCAACCACCTTACGCCACACTCGCCTGACCCGCCTCGGAACCCGCCTGGCCCACCTCCTACCATTTTCCGCCCACCAGCCCTTTCTTGCAAGGTCTAACCCCACTGGTCCCCCTCACCGCTTCCCATCAGCCCCTGCCTTCAACCCTAACCACGCTCACGCTGCTAACCCCACCTCCAGTCGCCCACCCCACAAGCTCCTGGTCCCACCTCATCTCCCACGTGCCCCGCTCCCCTGGTCCGCCTGCCCAGGCGCCTCTGCGTCTCTCCAACCCCACTGCTCTCTCCTCTCCTCCGCATCCGCCTACCTCGGCTCGGCCTCCCCGCCGCTCCTCCTCCCATGAGCCCTAGACCACCGAGGTCGCCGGCCTCCTCCCTCCCCCTCCCCTCCTCACGCGCCTCTCCCTCCCCCACCCCATCTCGCAAGCTCCGCCTCGTCACCGTTGCCTGCTGCCCCGCCTCCTCCTACACCCTTGAGGCCGCCTCGCGCCGCCTGCTCCCTCCCGTCTCCAACCTCCTCTGCGACCTCGAGTCCTCACGGGCGTCCTCCTCCTCGTTGCTCGTCTCCAGCGCCGCTCTGCGCCTCATGAAGCTTTGCGCCAGACGCCGTCGGACCCAGCTCCCTTAGTCCTCGACCTCCCGCCCGCCGACCTCGCCGTGTGCCGCCTCTGCTCCACCTGCCGCCGACCCCCTCTCTGCGCGCCTCCATCCTCTGCCGCCGGCCCTCTCCGCACCACCGCCGACCAGCGCCTCCTCCGCCACCGCCCTCGCCGGGCCTTGGCTCGACCTCGGCCTCGCTGGCTCGCCCTGTCCTCGTGCAGCGGCTCCATCGACCGCCACTGCGTCCGGTCTCGCCTCGCCACCGCCAAGAGCGCAGCGCCCGCCACCACGCCGCCTCGTTGTCCTCGCCTCTGCTCGCGTCGCCTCCCGATGGTGCTACCGGCTCCTCGTCCTTGAACTCCAGTGACGTCCGTCGTCTTCGCCCGGAGCCGTCCAACGACCATGCCTCTGCTAGAGCGTATATTTGTTCTCTGTGTGTGTTAGCCCAGTTACTTGGTGTTGTGGTCCTTTATGTTGTCATGTCGCTGCAGCTCGTTGCTCTCCGGTGAGTCTGTGATGAGGAAGTTTGCGAAGATCCTTTCAACAACAAGGCCAATCGGTGCTTGAACCCGAGAGGACCACGTCAAGGCCCCGACGCTTCAATCCGAAGACCTATCCCGTCGATACCATGAGCGTGCCTACACGGATTCGATGACCGAGGATCTTCTACACAGACGCCATGACCTTCGACACGGACGTCGGGACCCAAAGGCAAAAGAACCAAAGACCCCGAACCATCGACCAAACCCTCGAACCACCAAGATCGCCTCATGGATTCCGAAGCCCGTTCCCGTCGAGATCCGAAGACCGATCCCCTGAACCTCGCCGAACCCCAAGAACCAAGTTCGCCGAACCCTAAATGTGTGACCCTTTCTCTCGAGCCCTATTTTATAAATTGATACCTATATGAATTGTTGCATATCAACTTGTTGCATTAAATCATTCATGTTGCATACATATTCGTGTGGGTTGGGGCATTATGCCGATTCGCCTCATAATTAAATATGGAGTCGATATGCGGAATACCTTGGTCTCATTTCGGACTCCATTTAAATTTGTGTAGCGAACCGATACCATGATTTGCCATGTTAATACAACCTTTAAATTGCGGGGTATCTAAACAACATGAACCTTCTAAATAAATGTCGGAACCTTCCCGCTTAATATGACCTAATTGCATCGCATGCCTGCCATGTCATACATCATACATGCATCATGCCCGATCTTCTGCCGTAACATTAAATATTGCATCCGGTGTTTCTTCTAGTGCTTTGCTTCTTCACGGATTAGGCCGATGAGTTGATGCGAGTGTCGACCCGATCTTCGGATGAACCTTCGGCAATGTTTTCCAGGCGAGCACCTCCCCCTTTCTACCTATTTTACTTTTATAGTCTTTATTTCCTCCTGTTGATCTATTGCTATCTGTGTTGCGATGCTCTAGTTTTCGTACCCGGGACATCCCTTGCAGCCTTATATTGCCTTGGACACATCCTATTACCCGTTGATTGGTAGATAGTTGGACTTGCGCGTCGTAGTCGCTTGCTCAAGTGCTGTTGCGTGTCGTCAAGTACCACAGTTGTTGGAGTATTGCCGCATGTTTAATGTTGGAGATGATCATGGCTTTAGTTACTGTTAATAACTAAAATTGAAGTAGGTAAATGCAGAGGCACAGGTGGGCAATAGATGTTATTTGGTTGTTAACCGTCCACTTGTGTCCCTTAGTACCCCGAGTTCTTGACACCTGTTCCGAGATCGAGCGCGCTAACCACAGGTGGGGTGTATGGGCACCCCCATCGATTAGTACCTGATTTCAAAGTATTGTACCGGGGGCCACAACTAGTTTGAGGTTTTATTTACTATCATGTACTTATGCCATGCTATACTGCTTTATTTAAATTGTGCGAGTCTTTGCTTTGTCTTTGTTTAGGACCGTGACCCGTTTTATTTGTATCGACAAGCCCCACACTTTCGGGTTCCCGATCGTTAAGCCGGTCCACAAACCCCGACTCCGTCTCGAGACCGCCGACTTTCTATGGGTAGCTTAGTGGGGTGGCCCCATGTACTTGCTTTGCAGTCGGGGTGGGAAACGTCATGACTTAGGCCCCGCCGATACACCGATGGGCGTATGTTAACGATCGGCAAAAGGGTCAAGTGCGTGTGGATACTTTGGTGCACCCTGCAGGTTAAATCTTTTCAAAAGCCGCAGTTATGGATTTACGACTTGGAGCACGTTTCTCGATCATAGACAACTATAACTAAAGTTTTTGTTATAATTTGACTTGTATCCGATATGACTAGTATTCAGCTCCACTATAACGGAATGGCTAAATAAAAGTACCAACAAGCTTTGGGTTTTGGGATATCTCATGTTAATTGTATCTGACTAGTAAGTGTTGCAACTACACCGGAATTGGTTAACTAAAAGTGCCCACTACTTATTATATCAGGATGACTCATGCTATCTATATTGACTAGTAATTGCCGCAACTATAACGGAATGAATAAAACTACCAACTGTGTGAGTTCCTCGGTTGACTTCCTCGTTTGGTCTCGAGGGGGAAATACCAGGATGGGTATGTTTGGTGGTAGAATCAGGTTGGTTCCGGATGGGCCTTTCTTATCCCTCTCTGATAGCCGACAGTTATCTTGAGTCTCTATAGGTTGTTTAGTGCATGCTGCACTCTTTCTGCTTTCGGCCATCCACCATACCTATGTAGGCGAGGACCGCCGAATTCTAGTCTCGCCGTGTACTGGCCTTAGTACTGACGCTCCTCTTTTTTCCTTTGCCCTTTGTTGGCACCCCTTTTGTTTTAGCAGGTTTCGACGTCGTTAGCAGGGTTACCCTTCCGGCTCGGCCTGGGCAGGGTTATGGACGCCATTGGTTATTCTTCAGGGCTCTTAGCCCCATTTGCATCTTGTCCGTAGTCGGACGCTCTATCGTTTTCAAGGTGATTTGGATCTTTGTACTGTATATCTGTATTCTTGACTCATGGAGTCGTGTTGTATATATATCTGTTCTGTGGGTCCCATCGAGGACTGATGTGTAATGTTATTACTTTGTTCTCCACCCGCACGAAAGTGCCTGGTGGGCGTCCTTGAATTGTTTCTATGCGAGTTTGGCGGGAAGCGCTAAAACTTGCATAGGGCCGATTTGAGGGTGTTACATTCCAAAGCTCATAAGAATATCTTTACTATCATCCAATGATCATCTTATGAATCATTCTGGTATGTGATCATAACATTTAGAGCATAGGACAAATCTAGATATATACATATCACGGTATAATCGACCAAAATATTCATGTGATTTTACTCACCAAGTGTTGAAACACTTGAATCTTGATACAATCCTTTCCATGCAGCAAGAATCTTTCTTGTTGTTTCCATATTGAACCCTTTCAATATCTCATATATGTACGTCTGGCATAACCATATTAGCACCTCAATCTATCCATATAGACATTGATGCCAAATATTCCGGTTTTTCCCAAGTCTTTCATCGAAATCCTATTTTAATGAAATTCTTAACTTGTGTCAATAAAAGATACATCATTTCCAATCAACAATATGTACTCTACATAATGTATTGGAAATTTGTCTCAGCGCTCCCACTTAATTTCTTGCAAATGCAAGCATCTTCATCATCTCCGATGAAATTAAACTCCTTTAACATTTTTATCATGGTGAAGATTCCAACTCCGCTATGCTCACTTCAACTATTGAAGTTTGCATGCCCTTTTAGCACCCTTTGAATTAACAAAACCCTTTGGACCGTGTCATGTACACGTCCTAGGTAACCATTCTATTAGAAGAACCTTGTTTTGTTTATTCAACAACCATATACCAAATTATATGTAGTGGTTGCTACAATAATCCGTCAAGACTAAATATCGCTATGAAAGATCAAATCTTGTCATAGTCAACTCCTTGAACATTGCCGTAAACTTCTTTCCGACATGTCGACTATTTCATAGATGTTAAACATCCATGTCTATTTCTTTATAGATCCAAACATGACCGATAGGCTTCACGCCTTTCCGGAGGGTCTTCCAAGTTCAGAAACTTGATTTCTTGTGTATGGATACTATCACGGATTCTATGACTTCTAGTCATTTTATGGAGTCAGGGCCCATCATCGCTTCTTTGCATGTAGTCGGTTCATCATTGTCAAAACAATAACGACTTCTATTTCAAATCTTACAATTTGATTCTTACTGATCCACATGGTTCAATAGGAACTCTAATCTCCAAGATCACACCCTTTGTAATCATGGGAGCCATGAGCATTGTGGCCGCCACCAGGACACTTTCCGACACTGTGCTACTTAGCACATATAGCTAAGGTTCAACAACCTTATCAAAGTTCTATTGTCCTCCCACTTAACTTTTCACGAAAAATTCCTTCTCAAGAAACTTGACGTTCCAAGCGACAAACTCTTTTGTCCTTGGTGTTATGGAGGAATTCCCAACAAATTCTTTGGGATAACCTACAAAGACGTGCTTATCCAACTTTGGTGGTAAACATTTTATTTATGCATAGCATACCAAAATTTAAGAAAAGACTATTCGGGTTTTATCCCAAACCATAACTCATATGGTGTCATTTCAACGGATCACGATAGTGCTCTTTTTAGTGTAAAAGCGGTAGTCTCTAAAGCTTTAATCCTTAAAACATAATGGCAGTTTTATAAATGACACCTTTGATCTTACCATGTCAAACAAGGTTTGATTTGATCTCTCGAACATACCATACTCCTGTGGTTTATCGGAAAATGCAAATTCATGGAACAATTCCTGAAATCTTAGGTGTTTTGCTAAACGTGTAACTCAAATATCTTCCTTTATGATCAAATTATAAACTCTTTTATTTTCTTGTTACAATGATTTTTCACTTCATCTTGAAAGTATTTGAACAATTTTCAAATGTTTCATACTTCTTCCTTATTAAGTAAATATATAGATATATTCACTCAAATTTCTGGATAAAGCATATGAAGAAAAAAGATCCATCGCATATGGCTACACATAATGGACTATATACATCAACATGCATAACATCCAATAAGTTAGTCATCCGTTCCTGTTTGGCCTATGGACGGAGTTTCAATTATCTCGAGGAAAGTTTCACAAGCGTCAATTGATCAAAATCAAAAGACTCAAAAAATCCATCAATATGGAGTTTCTTCATGTTTACTTTCCAATATAATTCAAATAGTGATGTCACTTCATAAGTGTTCTTCCAATCATTTGTCTTATGACATTTTAGCAATAATGTTTATGGATGTGATTTCTCCAACTAGACTTGTAAAAGTTCATCCATCCATTATGGAATATGGTAATTATTTGAATAACCATTGTTCTCGTAATACCGGAACAAAATAACAATTATTAAAACAAATCTTGAAGGCTAGGTTTAAAGACAATGAAAACACAATAACACTATATTTGTTTTCGATGAACATCATCACTTATTCTCTTACTAGTTACTTAGGCCATTGCAGTTCATTAATTATGTTGTTCAGTATGACACTTTACACCAACCAATTCGGTATCCAATACCAGTATCCAATACCTCAGAACCACATTGTTTAACAAGCAAGGAATACAGCCATAACATGTATATCTTCTATATACCTAAGTTGGACATCTCCAACCTTTTCTTTTCTACCAAATATTTTATACATTCTCTTTCAACAATTCCTTTTTCTTTTAAAAGAATCCATCAACATAAATAGTGGTGTCATTCACATGACACATAGTACAAAGTGTATATAGTCAAATACTAATACCTTTGGACTTGCACTTTGAAGTGGATCACCATCATAAAATGTTTGGTGTTCTTTCAAAAATCCATTCTTTAGTAATCTATTAGTGTAGTAAACATTTTACTTACATCTTCTATTCATCCTTATCATGAAAACTTTCATGATCAAGCTACTATAGCCTATAAGGAAGAATCGCGAGTATAATGTTAGTTCCCAAAACCTTTTTAGGAGATCCGGATGCCTAGCATCTCCATCCTTCACAAATTCTCATACAATATGAGAACATGTATTTTGCTAAATTATACTATATCATAATGCAACAAAAAACATTGTTTCAGATATCACAATATCTTCCACACATAATGGTTTGTGGAAAAAAATTCAGCTCCTAGATAATCTTGATATTAAAACAACTTTTGAATATCAATAATCATGGAGGCAAACATGATACTTTAGACACTAACATTGGAATTCTTACTCTTGATTTAATACTACTTATTAAACTTCATGGAGTAAATAGAGTCTGCTGAAAGTTTGCAATAGGACTTATAAACTCTAAATTTACATTCAAAACAATACGATACCAGTTCGTAAAGTAAATATCTAGAATTCTATAGTTCTATTATCTCAATTAAAACTAAGCATAAGGTAGTGAACAGACGCCAATGACTACAACAAATTATGCAAATTCACTTCGATTTAGTTTATGACAAATTGAGTTCGACTAATCCAAATTAGAAATGAACTCCCACTCAAAAACGACATCCCTCGTGCCTTTTTGGTGATTACATGAACCAAATCCACTACACCAAGTCCGATCATCACGTGAGTCGGTGTAGCTTCAAAGGCGAGCATCAATATGGGCATCACACCAACTATATGACTCATGCTTAACCTTTCGGTCCATGTTCCGAGGCCATGTATGTACATGCTAGGCTCGCCAAGTAAGAACCTTAGTATTTGCGTGTGTAAAACTGTCTTACACCCGTTGTATGAAAGCGTAGAGTTGAGTACACCCGATCATCATGTGATGTCTCGAAACACGATCCATAGAACGGTGCATACTTAAGGAAGAACATATTTTATCTTGATATTTAAATGAGGGATCATCTTACAATGCTACTAAAAGCGCCAAACTAGCAATATAAGATGCAAACAGCTAATGTGTAAAGTGGAATGATATGGTCCATGCATTTGATCACCATCATGTGCATCGTGGTATGATCTCTATCATTCCTTTGTTTGTAAGGCCAAGGTCTATGGAACTTACACGTTAGGTGTGTTGTAAGAGTATCTATCATACATCTACTTACAACATTACCATATCATGACACTAGCCCAGCAACAATTTAAACTAGACGCCTCTAATTTATCCATTGCAAGTTTTAAGTGGCTTAGGACTTTCAGAGATAGAACCGGTCTTACCTACGAACATGGAACCACAACGAGGATAACCAAGTTATTAGCAACTCGTTGTAAATAAGATATTGACTATAGTAGGAGAGACAGACATCCGCCAGCCACTTATGCAAAACTAGTTGCATGTCAGTCGTGGAACTGGTCTCATGTGCGATGACATGTAAAGTTGGTCTGGGCCGCTTCATCCCACCATGCCACCAATATCCAAAATACATAGAAGATGAAATAACATGATCATCATCTCCCACATATAAACATATGTGTACTACCCGTGCAAAGCACCTACACATAGATCAGGCTCTGATACCACTGTTGGGTTTGCAGCATAGAAAACAAAAAAATTCTACGATGGGAACTACACGCCAAGATCTATCTACTAGATACAAGCAACAGGTGGATATACATCCATATAGAACTTACCCTCGAAGACAACAAAGATTTGCTAAAGAGTTGGAACTCGTGGATGATGTAGTCGTACACTTGCCGATCTCAAGATCGTGATGAAGTCCAGCAGGTCCGGCTCCAGCACGTCCATCAGATCCAGCTCCAACAAGTCCAGCACCACCAAGTCCAGCACCGCAAAGCAGCGGTGCATCTGTGATCGCACACACGTCTGGTACCCCGACAACCTCCGTCCCTCGCTCCAGCAAAGCAGCGGAAGCAGTAACTCCTTTCCAGATAAAGCCACCGGGAACATGTATCTCGCTAATCCGAGACCATGGGGAATAACTAGAGGGGGAGAGAGATCCTTCACGAGGAGGTGTGTGTTGTGAGGAGGAGAGGGGGGCCTTTTATAGGGAAGAGGGGGGCAACCAAGGGCCATGGAGTGGCAGCCATGGTGGTGCCCCCACCTCTTCCATCATTCATGTGGTGGATGCTCCACTCACATAAATATGCCTCCACTCACACTTCCACTCACATGCATTAAATTTCCACCAAATTTAATGCAAGCTCTCATTAAATAAAACTATTTTATTTATTTTATTCAGAATTTTGTCAATTACATTTATTAACAAACATTCACATAAAACCCCCTGCAACATTTCAATATCACATGCAGAACCAGTTTCTGCAATTTCACCCGAAACAATTCCGGTTTCCATCGAAATGATTACAGCGCTTTCTTAATCTTTATCTGAAACATATTTGCTACTAAATGGTGTCGGTATCCCTTAAGTGTGTCACCCTACGGTTCGCGAATAATGCAGACATGATCGAGACCCCTCTCTGATCAATAATCAGTAGCGGGACCTAGAGATCCGTACTGACTCCCACACATTTAACGATGACCCTTGTGATCGTGTGAACCTTTAATGTCGTAACTAAATCCCTTTGTCTCATGATAGATTACATGTCCGAGATTCAATCATCGGCATCCAAATACCTAGTTTGATCTCGTTACCGACATGCACCCTTTTCTCGTTCCCGTGATATAACATTCTAGTGATCACATCACTTGCTTGCAAGCTATTTCAATGTGATATCACCGAGAGGGCCCAAAGTATATTTATCCGTCATCGGGATGGACAAATCCCACTCTTGATCCATGAGCCTCAACATAACACCTTCGTAGCACTGAACCCACCTTTATAATCACCCTGTTATGGTGTGACGTTTGATGTTATCAAGATACTCTTCCGGTGTTAGTGATTAACATGATCTCATGGTCTAAGGACTAAGATTACTTCGTATGATCTTATAGAAATATAAACATAATGACTTTGATTGTAATGTTATACTTTGGATGAATGTTCATCACATCATTCCACCAATGTTGTGACCTCGTTATTAACAACATCCAATGTCCATGATCATCTTATTAATCAACGAGCTAGTTTATATGAGAGGCATTACTAGGAACTTTGTATTTTGTTTATTAAACACACATGTATTAACGTTTCCAATTAATACAATTATAGCATGCAAAATAAACATTTATCATAAACATGGAATAAGATAATAACCACTTTATTATTGCCTCTCGGGCATATTCCCTTCAGCGCTCACATCGCTAGCGCAAGATGGGAAAGAAGAAGGAAGGTTCCGCCGCCGCTGGATCTATGGCTACCATTGTCGCTGCCAAGAAGAAGGGAGGCGCTGTCGTTACGGGCACCAGCACCGCCGGTGCCGGGAAGAATAAGGGCGCGGGGAGTCGCGTCACCAATGGGTCGTGGCGCCAGTCCATCATCAAGCCGTCGGAGCTATTCACCCAGCGTCAGGATGGGGCGCTTTCACCGCGGAGGACGACTCGCGTGTTCCTGGCGACGAGATAATCCCTAGTCCTCCTGCGGGTTTCCGAGTGATGTTCCTTGCGTTCATCATTCACGGTCTTTCTCTCCCCCTGCATACTTTGCTTAGGGGTCTTCTTTGCTTCTACGGGCTCCAGCTGCACCAGCTATCCCCAGACTCTATTCTCCACATCGCCTGTTTCATCACTCTTTGCGAGTGCTGGCTCGGGATCAAGCCACACTTCGGTCTCTTCAAGAAACTCTTCAAGCTCAAACGTCAGTCGAGGTCGGGTAATGACCCACAAGTATAGGGGGTGTATCGCAGTATTTTCGAGGGAAGTGAAATCCAATTTATTGATTCGACACAAGGGGAGCGAAAGAATATTTATAAGCCTTAACAACTGAGTTGTCAATTCAGCTGCACCTAGAAACAATCTTGCTCACAACAGTTTATCAGTAGCAACCGTTTTGTAGTAGCAATAGTAAAGTAGCAGGAGTAGTAAAAGTAAAGACAGTAGTAACAATTGCAGCAAATAGTAGGATTAAAGCGCGGTAGGCATAGTGATGGATGGATGGGTGTTTCATGGACAAGACAATTCATATAGCAATCAGAACATAGGGAATTTACAGATAAATAAGATAAAGCATCCAAGTACTAAATAATCATAGGCATGTGTTCCATATATAGTCATACGTGCTCGCAATGAGAACTTGCACAACATCTTTTGTCCTGCGAGACCGTTTGCAGCGGGTCCTCAAGGGAACTACTGGCAATTAAGGTGCTCCTTTTAATAGAGCACCGGAGCAAAGCATTAACACTCCGTGAACACATGTGATCCTCACATCAAAGCCATTCCCTTCGGTTATCCCGATTGCTGTCACTTCGGGGCCTTTGGTCCCGGACAATAATATGTGTATACAACTTGCAGGTAAGACCATAAACAATACTAACATAATGAATCAATAACATGTTCAGATCTAAAATCATAGCACTCGGGCCCTAGTGACAAGCATTGAGCATAACAAGTTGCAAAAAAGTCAAAGAGCACTAATAATAGATACTAGGCACCATGCCCTAACAATCTGATGCCATTACCTGAACGATCTCATCCAATCCCTACCATCCCCATAGCCTACAGCGGGGGATTACTCACTCATAGATGGGGGAAACATGGATGGTCGAAGGAGAAGCAATGGCGATGATGATGGCGATGACCTCCTCTAATTCCCCGTCCCGGCAGGGTGGCAGAACAGAGTTTCTGGTTCTGATTCATGGAATCTAGTGGTGGCGGCGCAGCGGAACTCTTTCTGGAAAAATGTCGAACCCCCCTTGGTTTTCAGGTCAAGAGGCGACTTATAGGCGAAGAGGGAGGCCGAGGGGGCAGCCGAGGTGGCCACACCACCCCCAGGCGTGGTCTGGCCTGGCCCGCGCGGCCAGGTGGTGTGGGCCTGTAACTACCTTGGTGAATTACGCTCTTAGTTACATGCCTGGATGAGCGGAAATGGTTAAAATAGTACGGTGGGGCCAAGGGCCACTCAGAGGTAGACCTTTCGGCCGTCCTAACCATTTTCAAAACATCAGGACAAGAACGAGCGGCGTAATCGGCAGGCGAAGGGATCAACTACATACACAAATGAGTATGTATGCAAGCCACATACAACAGTCCCCAGAGCCATTCCATCTAAAAAGAAATAGAAATATAGCAGCATACACGGCAAGATCCAAACATCCTAGATAGAGATAATAATTTAGGATAGCTCCTCATACATCAAACATCAGAGTATCAGGCGGAAGCGGAAAAACAAGATCCGAGTACGGATAAGAAGCAAATCGGCATAAGATGCCACATAAATAAACACATCCCGCCCACAAATCTCATGGATCCCCGTTCCCGGAATCTCTACACCGAGTGATCGTTGCCAACATTGTCCGTCTCCTCCACCCAGTATCCATCTTGCGAGTATACCTGTTCATCTGAATCAAACAATTTATCGTGTGAGACCCTAGGGTAATTTTCGGAAGTCTTTATGCCGCTAAAGGGGACACAACTGGGTGACGAATTGCAGCAAAAGATAATAACTAACAATTCTATAGATACGCTAACCATCCGCCTAACCAATGATAGCGGATGTCCGTGAATAATAACAACAGTTATAATAGTAATATTACAGATCCATCCTCCTTCTAAACTTACCAAGCGAGAAAGCGAACATCCCCACCATCCGTTGGCAGTTTTATTAACCATTCCATGAGTGTTGCACTATTTACTAGTCAGGTACTTAGTCAAATTAATAGCGGTACTTTAGTTATACTTGTCTATGATCGAGAAACTGTGCTCCAAGTCGTCCATAACCGCGGACACGGCTTTCAGAAAGATTTCCCTGCAGGGGTGCACAAATAGCAACACACACTCGATCAACCTCGAAAAAACCAAATCAAAACCCAACGAGGCATTCTCGACAAAGCGATCACAGGATTCAGAAATGTTTCAGGGGGCCACCCCAATAAGCTACCCGCAACGAAGTTGGCCGGCTCCGAGACGGACCCAGGATTTGTGACAATGGCTGTAAACAACTGGGAACCAAAAATGTGACTGGGTTTGTCGATACCGCGAAAACATTCCGCATTCTTAAACAGTACAGGTGCTCCTCGCACAATTGTAAATAAAGCAGTAAAGCATGGCATAAGTACAGAATAGTAATAAAGCCCCAAACTACTTGTGGTTCCAAGAAATAAGAATGAATCAAGCTCTGGCTCAGGGGGGTCCATAAGGCCTCCCGGATGTGGATAGTGCGAATAGTCAAGGAACAGGAATCAAGTACTCGGGGTCCTACGGGACACAAGTGAGCATGAAAAACCAAATAACAGATATTGCTCACCGGTGCCACTTTCATTAGTTTTCCCATTACTACTCAGGTTAAGTTGTTTAGGTACCCTCATTAACCATCAGACACCCACATACCCTACACATGCTGTTCTATGACTCGCGTGGCTCAAACAACTCCTGTAGTAATGGCTCATGGGATGGAGGAACAAGCTTCGGTGGGGTTTAAAAGTAAAGGCTATGCAGTACTTGGGATTCAATTTAATGCAATCGCGACTCAATGATGAAATAATAATATAGAGGCAATAGGTACTATATGTATGCAAGCATGTGGTAGTGCTTGCCTGGCAGCTCAGTTGAAGCGAGGGACGGATCTGGGTAGTGCTCCTGGGATTCCTGATATATCCCCTGATCAGCGTCTATTCGAAGAAGAACCAAACAAACAAGGGCCAACATAAATAGAGTGCACAAGCATATGAATTAAAATGCGACAAGCAAACAATCATGCCA
Source organism: Avena insularis (assembly GCA_023614405.1). Taxonomy (NCBI): domain Eukaryota; kingdom Viridiplantae; phylum Streptophyta; class Magnoliopsida; order Poales; family Poaceae; genus Avena; species Avena insularis. The sequence continues at coordinate 608,193,432 of CM042690.1, read as the reverse complement.
TGATGAATGATGCATAATTTGCATGGCAATAATGTAGCATGGCATGGGTGAGGTGTGGGGTACAAGATTAAAGCATTTTATTAAGTTTTTAGCCCGGTTTGCTCTCATAACACTTGCTGTATACTTATTATTTATATGATGCATGCTGCAATTCAGAACATGGAATGCATAGATAGAACGGGCTCGTCGCGCTGATTGATTTAGACATATTAGTTGTCAAATTTGGAGTTATAAAACTAAAGTTATTAATTAATTAAGAAAAGGGCATTTTATTGTAATTTTAATCATCTCGAAAATTAAAGTGCTCAAACATTATTTTGAATAGCATATTTGAATTCCTCACACTTTTATGATTCAAAAACATATATCATATGTATTATTTGGATTTATAATATGAAAGTTATTATTTTCTGGATTTAAACATATTTAACAATTTCTGAAATTATTTTTATTAACAGAAAAGATTGCAGAACTTTTTGCACACAGAGGCAGCTAGCCGCAGCGGCCGATAGTGGGCCAACCGCTGACTCAGCACAGGGAGCTGGCGTTGGGTAAGGTGGGGCTTTTCTATAGACTTTTCTCACCGAGAGGTTGCCTAGCCACAGAGAGTGACAGGTGGGCCACCGGACGATGGGGCCACAGCGCGTGCGCGGCCAGCGGATGTTGTACACGTGGGCAAGCCGGGGCACGGGGGGTCTGTCTATGACGGACAGGATCTGCCGGGGGGTTTTGTGCAAAATGGCCCAGCGAATCTGAATTCGATCCAGAAACAGGGCTAGCTCGTCTGATTTTCGGAAGACGGTGGCGAGCTAACCCTTGGGAATTTTGCGATGCTGCAAAAAGCAAAGCTGAAGTGGGTAGCAAGATGTACAACTTTCATGTACAGAGTTTCTCCGGTGGAGCAATGTGGAGCCCGGAAATTGATGAAAAACAGGGATGAAAAACGGTGTCTGAGACTGTCGGACGGAATACAGAAAAACGACATTTTTCTCTGGTTTTCGCGAGACGATTCCAAGCTCATCTATGGACAGATCTGGGCGTGATATGGCTCGTTGGAAAGAGGGGACTACCTTCTAGGTTTTTCATTCTCGCGTCGTTCGAAGAAGAGCATCGCGACAACGACACCGACGCGTGGAACGAAGCAGGTTAGGCGCGGGCCGCGGTGCACTGTCGGATGCCTGCACGCGGGTTCAGAGCGGCTGGCGAGCGTGGTGGTGCAGCGCGTGCACGTGCGCGGCGGCGGCGAGATGATCTACCGACGTGCATAGGAGGGATCTGGGGTGCTCACCGGGGTGTGACGTCGAGGGAGAACGTGGCTGGAACGAGGGACAGAACAACAGCGAGGAGATGGTGCCCACGGCGGCGGCGAGACACTAGAACGGTGGCGGCGAGGCACTGGAACGGTGGCGGCGAGGCACTGGAACGGTGGTGGTGAGGCGATTCCTGACCTCCTCCTCCTTGCTCTCGGTGCAGTACCACCTCCACACCTCGGCCGAGGCTTTCCCGCAATGGGGCTCCCTAGCGGTAGAGGGCAGGGCAGTGGCCACGGCTGGTGTTTGGATCGGTTTGGAGGGCAGGTAGAGATGAGGGGAATGGGGACAACGCCCTGCTGCTGGCTGCTTAAAGGAACGGAGGAGAGGGGCATGCGAGCCGGGCTTGCCTTGGCTGCCTCCCACGTGATCTGCCAGGTAGAAGAGAAACAAGACAACAGAGAGAGGGGGTAGGGTCGGTTTGGACACCTTTCGATGTGAGAGAGGGGTCAGCTGGCTGGTTTGGGGCCGGTGGAGATAGATGGTTTGGGTTTAGTCCAACCAAGAGGTAGGTTTAGCTTAGGGTTTAAGAGAGAGAGAGGGAGATTAGCTAGCTAGAAAAAGAAAGAGAGTTAGAATAGGAGTAGATGTGGGGTATGTAGAATTAAGGGGAGTTTAGAGTAGAATGTTTATACAAGATTTAGCACAAGCTCTCAAAAATTTCAAAAACCACAACTCTCACATAAGCACTAGAAGAAGAAGACTATGTGGAATGGATATGTTGCATGGGCCATGCAAAAACATTAAAACCATACCCCATGCTCTAATTTGTGAAATCAAATTAGACATATGCATGGGAGCATGTAGGTGAGCCCAAGGTTCTATGATTTGATTTGATGCAACAATGGCAATAAAGATTAACATGGAACCATCCAATTAGAGTGTGGGCATGAGTGAAACCCCAAAAACGAATAAAAGAACCCACATATGAAATAGATGGGGAAGTGTACATATGATCATGTGGCCATGCATGAACCTTAGGTAAGCCACCTTATATTTGTGAAAAACAAATACAAGCTCAAAGGACCCCATTTAGACCCATGTGCTCACATTTGAATAAAGCCCAAGCACAAGGTTGGATGAGGTTGAATAGAACATCAAAATAGAAGAACTAGAATAAGATGGAGATGTGGAGCTTATATTTCATGTGACATGAATAATGGTACCACCATAACATGCATGCACAAGGAATTTACACATGGTTGAAACTAACCCCATATGTCCAAGAATTGATGAAGTAAACATGAGTAAATATAACGGAAAAGCTAGTGTGTGTATGCCACTAGATAATTATATGGTCCCATTTATATTTAGATATGCCCACTCATATAGAAGTAAACCCTATGAATATGTAGAAGTATCCCCACATGTAGACCCACATCATTTGTATTGTGAAAACAATAGCAAACACCATTGGGGCATGTGGGATAGAAGGAGATCCCTCTTTATAGATGTGGCTAGACAAGACCCAAAAGAGAAGATGCAAAAACCCACAAATATGTTGGGATGGTGGAATTATAAGGTGGTGACATAGAGAAAGGGTGGAGTTGAATAAAGGATATGCCCCCAACTCAACTTGGGCATCAAGCATTTATCAAGAACCAAATACAATATATCAAGAGGCAAATACAATTAATAATGCATATGAGATAAGAACCAAATGAAAGGGGTTTTATATGATGCTCAAATGCAAGGTGGCATGATGACATGTGCATGATATAATTATGATGCAACAATTATATATAGGAAGTAGCCATTATATTACTAGACCAAGTAGCATTACAATTGTTAGACAATTGGTTTGCTACAACTCTCCCCCACTAAACAGGAATCTCGCCCCGAGATTCTAGGAAGAAGAAGAAGACTTAAAGAGGGTAGGATACTTGGCACGGAGCTCATCTTCGCGTTCCCAAGTGGCTTCATCAACTGAATGGTGCGACCACTGCACCTTACAGAACTTGATGGACTTGTTGCGAGTCCTTCTTTCTGCGACTTCAAGGATTTTTGTGGGGTGTTCTTGATAAGACAGGTCTTCTTGTAGATTGATAAACTCATGGTCCATGGTCCTGCCGGGATCCTTGAAGCACTTCTTGAGTTGAGAGATGTGGAAAACATCATGGACTTTGAGTTTTTCAGGAAGCTCAAGAGCATAAGCAACTTCTCCTCTTCTTCCACGAATTTTGAATGGACCGATGTATCTAGGAGCCAGCTTTCCTTTGATACCAAAGCGGTGCGTGCCTCTCATGGGAGTGACACGAAGGTAAACGAGATCACCAGGGACATACTCCATGTCCGTGTGCTTTCTGTCATAATTGCTCTTCTGGCGACTTTGAGCAATCTTCAGATTTTCAAGAATGATGTGAACCTTCTCCTCCGCTTGAGTTACAATGTCGGGGCCAAACAATGTTCTTTCACCTGCGCCCGACCAACCAATCGGAGTTCTGCATTTGCGACCATAGAGAGCCTCAAATGGTGCCATCTTTAGACTTTTCTGGAAGCAATTGTTGTAAAAGAATTCAGCATAAGGAAGACATTCTTCCCACTTCATGCCGAAAGAGATGGCAAGCAGACATATCTTCAGAATCTGATTGATCCTTTCAACTTGTCCTTCTTGTTGAGGGTGGTAAGCTGTCTGAAGTTCAATTTTGTCCCCAAAGCATTTTGGAAACTTCCCCGAACTTGGAAGTGAAGATGCTTCCATGGTCTGAATCGATATCAAGAGGAACCCCATACGGAGAGACAATTACATTGATATAGAGCTCGACCAACTGAATTGCGAAATTGTTTCCTTGACGGAAAGAAGTGAGCCACTTTAGAAAGCATGTCGATGACAACAAAGATTGCATTGTTGCCCTTCTCGACCTTGGAAAACCGTGATGAAGTCCATCTCTACTTTCTCCCATTTCCATTCGGAGGTTTCAATGGCTGAAGAAGACGGAAGGTTTCGATGGGCAGCTTTAACTCTGCGGACATCACACTCTGAGACATACTTGGCACAATATCGTTTCAACCCAGGCCACCAATATTGTGTTTTCAAGTCCATGTACATCTTTGTGCTGCCAGGGTGGATAGAAAGAACAGAATCATGCGCCTCCTTGAGAACTTGCTCTCTCAAACCCGGGTAGTTCGGAGCAAACATCCGGTGTTCAAAGAAAAGAGTGCCTTGGTTATCGACGTGGAAGGACTCATACTTCGGAAGCTGAATGTTGGAAATGATCTTTTTAGTGTAAGGACCCCCAAGTTGGATGGAGAGAACCTTTTCTTCCAAGAGAGGGGTTGCCAGAAGGTTCAGAAGATACCCTTGATCCACAATTTCAAGCTTGAGCTGACGGAATTCCTCGCACAAGAGGGGTTGTTGTTCTTCCACCATGAGGTTGCTGACATAAGCTTTGCGGCTGAGAGCATCGGCCATGACATTAGCTTTGCCCGGAGTGTAGTTGATGGTCAAATCAAAATCATTGATTGCTTCAATCCACCTCCTCTGACGAAGGTTGAGATCAGGCTGTGTGAAGATATACTTCAGACTCTTGTGATCAGAAAAGATTTCACAACGGTTGCCAAGCAAGTAATGCCTCCATACTTTCAAAGCAAAGACAACTGCTGCGAGTTCGAGGTCATGTGTAAGATAGTTGATCTCATGCGTCTTCAACTATCGAGAGGCATAAGCAACAACTTGTTTTTATTGCATAAGGACCGCACCCAATCCTTGCAATGAGGCATCACAGAATATCTGGAAAGGCTTTGATGTATCTGGAGGAATCAAGACTGGTGTGGAAGTGAGCTTCTCTTTGAGTGTTTCAAAGCTTGCTTGACATGCAGGAGTCCAAAGGTATTTCTTGCCTTTCTTGAGGAGATCGGTAAGAGGCTTCGCAATCTTCGAGAAGTTACGAGCAGCGCGGCAATAACTAGCCAAACCAAGGAAACTTCGGACTTCTTTGACATTTACAGGAGGAAGCCAGTCAACAATTGTCTTTACAGTTTCTGGGTTGACGGCAATGCCCTTGGCAGAGATGACGTGACCAAGATATGTGACTTGAGGCAGCCAAAACTCACATTTGGAGAACTTTGCATACAGGCGGTTCTCACGAAGCTTGTTTAGGACACACCAAAGGTGTTCTTCCTGTTCTTCCTTTGACTTAGAATAGACTAGGATGTCATCCAGATAGACCACAACGAACTTATCAAGATACTCCATGAAAACCGAGTTCATAAGCCTCGAGAAGGTGGCAGGTGCGTTGGTGAGACCGAAAGACATGACCGTGTACTCATACAGGCCATAGCGGGTGGTGAAAGCTGTTTTAGGAACATCTTCCTTGCGAATCTTGATTTGATGATATCCACTTCTCAAGTCCAGCTTAGAGAATACCACAGCACCAGCTAGCTGATCGAAGAGATCATTAATCCGTGGAAGGGGATATTTATTCTTGATGGTTTTAGCATTGAGAGCCCGATAGTCAATACAAAGTCTATCAGTTTTGTCTCGCTTCTTCACAAAGATGGTTGGGCTACCCCAAGAAGAAGTACTGTGCTGAATGAAACCCAACTTCTCTTGTTCATCAAGCTGACGTTTGAGTTCAGCCAACTCAGCAGGACCCATTTTATAAGGCCGCTTGGAGATAGGAGCGGTTCTAGGTTCAAGCTCAATCACAAACTCGACCTCCCGATCCGGAGGCATACCTGGCAACTCTTTAGGAAAGACATCTGGGAACTCACAGACCACCGGGACACTCTGAATAGCTTCCATAGCATCATCATTCAGAGCCACCAAAGAGAAAAGCTGAATAGCAGGAGTCAGACTTGGAGAATAGACTATATGACCTTCAGGAATTTTCAGAGAGACCGAATGTTCAGCACAATCAATCACAACTTTATTTGTAGCTAGCCAATCCATGCCTAAAATGACATCAATGTCTGAGTTGCCCAGAATAATCAAAGAAGCCGGAAAGAAAGAATCCCCAATTTGAACCTGATTGTCATAACTGATCTTGGAAGTTAACATCCTTGCCCCAGGAGAAAGGACCATCGGCTTTTTAGGTAACGAATCAGAAGGCAACCCATTCTCTTGAGTAAACTTGAAGGATACAAATGAATGCGATGCTCCAGAATCAAATAAAACTCGTGCAGGTACTGAGTTAATAGGAAGCGTACCCAACACAACTCCAGGTGCATGCTCAGCTTGAGCGACATTGACACAGTTGGCACGAGCAACAGTAGACCCGGGCTTGGTGTTGATGTTGAGAGCCCGAGGTGGTGGTGCACGAACCATAGGAGAGCTTGCCGCAGGTCTTGGAGGTGGTGGAGGAAGAGCTTTGTTGTTCATTGGACAGTTCCATTGTTGATGCCCAGTGTTTCCACAAGTGTAACAAGCACCAGGTGGACGTGGAGCGACGTAGCCAGGGACTTCACCAGGCGCTCCAGGGTAGTTGTGGTTGTAGCCCCTGGGAGCAGCAGTGAAGGAGTTTGGTGGCCTTGCCGCGTAGCTTGAAGGTCTTGGTGGAGCCGGGAGCGACGGTGGGGTGTTAGGAACCCAGACACGACGCTTAGAAGGAGTTGACATAGCTGAAGAGCTTCTTTGCATCAGTTGTGTTTCTTTGACTCCTCAAACACTTGCCTACTTGCTTCTTCCTGCAGAGCTGTATGTTGGAGTTCTAGAAAAGACGACGGCCTTGCATGTGTGATTGCATATTTAATCGATGCATTGAGCCCTTGTCTGAACAACTTTTGCTTCTTCTTGTCATCAGAGATCTCATCGCCACCATACCGAGAAAGGTTCATGAAGTTTCTGATATAGGTATTGTCATTGTCATTGCCCTGCTTGAGGTTGAGAAACACTTCCTTCATCCTCTCCATGACAATTTCTGACAGATATTGCTCTTTGAAAGCTCTAGTGAACTGTTCCCAAGTAGGCTGAAAACCAGTGTAGTTTGCCTTGAGGTAATTCTCCCACCACATAGCTGCATCTCCCTTCAGAAGGTGAGTGGCACATTTTACCCATTCTTGCTCAGGAACATCAGCAGTCACCAGTAACCTTGACATCTCACGCAACCAATCGTCAGCATCCAGTGGTTGATCAGACACGTCAAATTGACGTGGGTTGAATTTCAGGAAGCTTTTGATGTCTCCTCGCTTGGGTGGTGGAGGTAGCGGAACAAACTCATTCCTCCTGACACTTTCTTCAAATCGCTGCTGGTTCTGCTGCATTGCGGCCAAGGCATTGGCGATACTTGCCAACGCAGTCCCCAGTTCAGGTTGTATGTCCTCCTCAGAACGGCGTGGTGGTGCCATCCTGTGATTGATATAAAACACAAGTTAGTACCATAATGGAGAATAATAATAATCCAAAATAGTACCAAAATGGAACTAACCAAGATTTAAAGGATACAATTTACTAAGATGATATTAAAATATCAACAAAGTTCAAAGCACCTAGAAGATATTAAGCATATCGCACACGACTGAACAAGGAGTGTGGTACACAAACTAACAAAGAATTTTTTCCCGCAAATTCGGCATTAAAATACCACTATATGCGCAAAACCACTTAACGAATCAAGATTAGTAACTCTACCAATTCAATATACAAGAGCGAATGAGAAAAGTAGTGGTATGGTCGCGACTCCATCCCGCACTCAAATCATTACTCCGCACATGAATAAGTAAAACACATATCCCAACACCTTCTTCTAAAGATGAACCTAAAGATTAGTAACTACGGAAACGAACACCCCCAAACAGGATAACGTCGGATAACAAGGAGTAAGACAGATCACGTCGGTATACAACAAATCAGATAGATCACGTCGGTTTGCAAAAGCCTGTCGGTATGGAATGTACCAATAGTTGATGACCAAAAGGCAGATAGTGATAACATATTGGATGCAACAGATAGACAAGGAATTCACACACACACACAACCTATGGTACTACGGAAACCCAGAACACGTGAATCCTAGTTTGAATTTTAGAAGAGAATTGAAAACGTTACACTTACTTACCAGAAAAGGGTGGGTGGGTGGGTGGGTAAGGAGAAAAATGGAAGCAGTCCTACTCTCACGTTTTGTTTTTCCCTAGTATACATAGCTACCAAAATATTTACTAGACTGACAACGACCATTTGGCTGAGACCCTGAAGGGCGGGATGGCTCTGATACCAATTGTAACTACCTCGGTGAATTACGCTCTTAGTTACATGCCTGGATGAGCGGAAATGGTTAAAATAGTACGGTGGGGCCAAGGGCCACTCACAGTGAACCTTTCGCCGTCCTAACCATTTTGAACATCGGGACAAGAACGAAGCGGCAGTGAAGGGATCAACTACATACACAAATGAGTATGTATGCAAGCCACATACAACAGTCCTCAGAGCCATTCCATCTAAAAAGAAATAGAAATATAGCAACGCCATACGGCAAGATCCAAACATCCTAGATAGAGATAATAATTTAGGATAGCTCCTCATACATCAAACATCAGAGTATCAGGCGGAAGCGGAAAAACAAGATCCGAGTACGAATAAGAAGCAAATCGGCATAAGATGCCACATAAATAAACACATCCCGCCCACAGATCTCACGGATCCCCGTTTCCGGAATCTCTACACCGAGTGATCGTTGCCAACATCGTTCGTCTCCTCCACCCAGTATCCATCTTGCGAGTATACCTGTTCATCTGAATCAAACAATTTATCGTGTGAGACCCTAGGGGTACTCAGCAAGTCTTTATGCCGCTAAAGGGGACACAACCTGGGTGACGCAATTGCAGCAAAAGATAATAACTAACAATTCTATAGATACTCGCTAACCATCCGCCTAACCAATGATAGACGGATGTCCGTGAATTAATAACAACAGTTATAATAGTAATATTAACAGATCCATCCTCCTTCTCGCTTACCGACGAGAAAGCGGACGAACATCCCCCACCATCCGTTGGCAGTTTTATTAACCATTCCATGAGTGTTGCACTATTTACTAGTCAGGTACTTAGTCAAATTAATAGCGGTACTTTAGTTATACTTGTCTATGATCGAGAAACTGTGCTCCAAGTCGTCCATAACCGCGGACACGGCTTTCAGAAAGATTTCCCTGCAGGGGTGCACAAATAGCAACACACACTCGATCAACCTCTAAAAAACCAAATCAAAACCCAACGAGGCATTCTCGACAAAGCGATCACAGGATTCAGAAATGTTTCAGGGGGCCACCCCAATAAGCTACCCGCAACGAAGTTGGCCGGCTCCGAGACGGACCCAGGATTTGTGACAATGGCTGTAAACAACTGGGAACCAAAAATGTGACTGGGTTTGTCGATACCGCGAAAACATTCCGCATTCTTAAACAGTACAGGTGCTCCTCGCACAATCGTAAATAAAGCAGTAAAGCATAGCATAATTACAGAATAGTAATAAAGCCCCAAACTACTTGTGGCCCCAAGAAATAAGAATTAATCAAGCTCTAGCTCAGGGGGGTCCATAAGGCCTCCCGGATGTGGATAGTGCGAATAGTCAAGGAACAGGAATCAAGTACTCGGGGTCCTACGGGACACAAGTGAGCATGAAAAACCAAATAACAGATATTGCTCACCGGTGCCACTTTCATTAGTTTTCCTATTACTACTCAGGTTAAGTTGTTTAGGTACCTCATTAACCATCAGACACTCACATACCCTACACATGCTGGTCTACGACTCGCATGGCTCAAACAACTCCTGTAGTAATGGCTCATGGGATGGAGGAACAAGCTTCAGTGGGGTTTAAAAGTAAAGGCTATGTAGTACTTGGGATTCAATTTAATGCAATCGCGACTCAATGATGCAAGAATAAGATAGAGGCAATAGGTACTATATGTATGCAAGCATGTGGTAGTGCTTGCCTGGCAGCTCAGTTGAAGCGAGGGACGGATCTGGGTAGTGCTCACAGGATTCTGATATATCCCACCTTTCGGCGTCTATTCGAAGAAGAACCAAACAAACAAGAGCCAACATAAATAGAGTGCACAAGCATATGAATTAAAATGCGACAAGCAAACAATCATGCCATGATGAATGATGCATAATTTGCATGGCAATAATGTAGCATGGCATGGGTGAGGTGTGGGGTACAAGATTAAAGCATTTTATTAAGTTTTTAGCCCGGTTTGCTCTCATAACACTTGCTGTATACTTATTATTTATATGATGCATGCTGCAATTCAGAACATGGAATGCATAGATAGAACGGGCTCGTCACGGTGATCGATTTAGACATATTATTTGTCAAATTTGGAGTTATAAAACTAAAGTTATTAATTAATTAAGAAAAGGGCATTTTATTGTAATTTTAATCATCTCGAAAATTAAAGTGCTCAAACATTATTTTGAATAGCATATTTGAATTCCTCACACTTTTCTGATTCAAAAACATATATCATATGAATTATTTGGATTTATAATATCAAAGTTATTATTTTCTGGATTTAAACATATTTAACAATTTCTGAAATTATTTTTATTAACAGAAAAGATTGCAGAACTTTTTGCACACAGAGGCAGCTAGCCGCAGCGGCCGACAGTGGGCCAACCGCACTGATCCTCGTCTTTGTTGCATAGAAGACGGACGTGCCCATTCATCCGAAATGGATGTGATTCGTTTTCCCAAAGTAGTTCTTCCAAGGCCTGAGAAATAGCGTAGTTGATCTTGTCGAGCAAAGCAAAAAGAGCTTTTCAGGAAATTTCCAAACGAACAATTTCAACGAAATTTTTCAATTTCTCATTTTATTATGTTCCACTTTATGTATTCCTCTATCCGTAGAGTACATTGAATGTACAGAAATGGCTATATGAGTTTACATTATTCAGTATGACTACTCTAGGGGGAATGTTTTTATGTGGTGCTAACGATTTAATAACTATCTTTGTAGCTCCAGAATGTTTCAGTTTATGTTCCTACCTATTGTCTGGATATACCAAGAGAGATCTCAGCGCAGGGAGCTAGCGTTGGGTAAGGTGGGGCTTTTCTATAGACTTTTCTCACTGAGAGGTTGCCTAGCCACAGAGTGACAGGTGGGCCACCGGGCGACGGGGCCACAGCGCGCGCGCGGCCAGCGGGTGCTGTATACGTGGGCAAGCTGGGGCACGGGGGGTCTGTCTATGACGGACAGGATCTGCCAGGGGGTTTTGTGCAAAATGGCCCAGCGAATCTGAATTCGATCCAGAAACAGGGCTAGCTCGTCTGATTTTCGAAAGACGGTGGCGAGCTAACCCTTGGGAATTTTGCGATGCTGCAAAAAGCAAAGCTGAAGAGGGCAGCAAGATGTACAACTTTCATGTATGAAGTTTCTCCGGTGGAGCAATGTGGAGCCCAAAAATTGATGAAGAACAGGGATGAAAAACAGTGTCTGAGACTGTCGGACGGAATACAGAAAAACGACATTTTTCTCTGGTTTTCGCGAGACGATTCCGAGCTCATCTATGGACGGATCTAGGTGTCATATGGCTCGTTGGAAAGAGGGGACTACCAGCTAGGTTTTTCGTTCTCGCGTCGTTCGAAGAAGAGCATCACGACGACGACACCGACGCGTGGAACGGAGCAGGTTAGGCGCGGGCATGCCTTGTCAGACGCCGCCGCACGCGGGTTCAGAGCGGTGGCGGCGTGGCGGTGCATACAAGGCAGCGTCGGGCGATGGCGAGATGATCTACCGGCGTGCATAGGAGGGATCTGGGGTGCTCACCGGGGTGTGACGTCGAGGGAGAACGTGGCTAGAACGAGGGACGGAACAGCGACGAGGAGATGGTGCCCAGCGGCGAAACATGATGGCGATGGCGAACAAAGTGGTGGCGTGGCGGCGATTCCTGACCTCCTCCTCCTTGCTCTCGGTGCAGTACCACCTCCACACCTCGGTCGAGGCTTTCCCGCAACGGGGCTCCCTAGCGGTAGAGGGCAGGGCAGTGGCCACGGCTGGTGTTTGGATCGGTTTGGAGGGCAGGTAGAGATGAGGGGAATGGGGACAACGCCCTGCTGCTGGCTGCTTAAAGGAATGAAGGAGAGGGGCACGTGAGCCGGGCTTGCCTTGGCTGCCTCCCACATGATCTGCCAGGTAGAAGAGAAACATGACAGCAGAGAGAGGGGGTAGGGTCGGGCTGGACCTGCTCGATGTGGCCAGAGGGGGGTCAGCTGGCTGGTTTGCGGCTGGTGGAGATAGATGGTTTGGGTTTAGTCCAACCAAGAGGTAGGTTTAGCTTAGGGTTTAAGAGAGAGAGAGGGAGATTAGCTAGCTAGAAAAAGAAAGAGAGTTAGAATAGGAGTAGATGTGGGGTATGTAGAATTAAGGGGAGTTTAGAGTAGAATGTTTATACAAGATTTAGCACAAGCTCTCAAAAAGTTCAAAAACCACAACTCTCACATAAGCACTAGAAGAAGAAGACTATGTGGAATGGATATGTTGCATGGGCCATGCAAAAACATTAAAACCATACCCCATGCTCTAATTTGTGAAATCAAATTAGACATATGCATGGGAGCATGTAGGTGAGCCCAAGGTTCTATGATTTGATTTGATGCAACAATGGCAAGAAAGATTAACATGGAACCATCCAATTAGAGTGTGGGCATGAGTGAAACCCCAAAAACGAATAAAAGAACCCACATATGAAATAGATGGGGAAGTGTCCATATGATCATGTGGCCATGCATGAACCTTAGGTAAGCCACCTTATATTTGTGAAAAACAAATACAAGCTCAAAGGACCCCATTTAGACCCATGTGCTCACATTTGAATAAAGCCAAAGCACAAGGTTGGATGAGGTTGAATAGAACATCAAAATAGAAGAACTAGAATAAGATGGAGATGTGGAGCTTATATTTCATGCGACATGAATAATGGTACCACCATAACATGCATGCACAAGTAATTTACACATGGTTGAAACTAACCCCATATGTCCAAGAATTGATGAAGTAAACATGAGTAAATATAACAGAAAAGCTAGTGTGTGTATGCCACTATATAATTATATGGTCCCATTTATATTTAGATATGCCCACTCATATAGAAGTAAACCCTATGAATATGTAGAAGTATCCCCACATGTAGACCCACATCATTTGTATTGTGAAAACAATAGCAAACACCATTGGGGCATGTGGGATAGAAGGAGATCCCTCTTTATAGATGTGGCTAGACAAGACCCAAAAGAGAAGATGCAAAAACCCAAAAATATGTTGGGATGGTGGAATTATAAGGTGGTGACATAGAGAAAGGGTGGAGTTGAATAAAGGATATGCCCCCAACTCAACTTGGGCATCAAGCATTTATCAAGAACCAAATACAATATATCAAGAGGCAAATACAATTAATAATGCATATGAGATAAGAACCAAATGAAAGGGGTTTTATATGATGCTCAAATGCAAGGTGGCATGATGACATGAGCATGATATAATTATGATGCAACAATTATATATAGGAAGTAGCCATTATATTACTAGACCAAGTAGCATTACAATTGTTAGACAATTGGGATGCTACAGGGCCCCTCGTGGTCCTACTCCGTCTCGTCTTCTGGCTGCGTGAGTCTTCTGGTGAAATAGGATTTTTGGCATATTTTCCGGGATTTTTCCTGATAGTTGATTTTCTGCGTAAAAACTAGACACCAAGGTAATTCTGCTGAAAACAGCGTCAGTCTGTGTTAGTTGTATCCAAATCACACAAGTTTAGAGGAAAAACAATAGCAAAAGTGGTCGGGAAAGTAGATACGTTTTGGACGTATCAACTCCCCCCAAGCTTAGCTTATTGTTTATCCTCAAGCAATTCAGTTGAAAACTGAGTGCGATAAAATAAACTTTCACGAACACATTTGCTTCACAAGATGTATATATTCTCAGCATATGATCAACTACTCAGGCAATTCATAATAAGGAGTATGCAACTAAGTTTACTTAATGGTCATTGAAAGCTATGAAGAGCTTCTAACTCAAAAATAATAAGTAGTATGAAACATAAACATAAGCAACATTGCAATGCTCATAACAAGGTATGATAGAGTGGTATCTCGCTTGCCTTTGATTGTAGAGCAAACATAAATGCCAAGGCACCTCTGAAGTTCAAGTGAAGACTAGGAGTAAAGGTATCAAAGGTACAAGCATCAAAGTCATAACACAATTAATCCAGTTTTGAGACAAGCACGTTTCACTAAGAATGACAACTATGCTCTCAAGAAAGTGCTCATAGAATGTGTGGAGACTCAACAAGGAAATGAAAAGGTTTTGAAAAGGTTTGAAAGGCTTCCAAATGCTGAAAGTACGGTACTCGTTAGCTTTGAGCTCTCATTGCCCTTATCATAAGCATCTTTAAATGGTTAAGGTTAAAGTGACACAACTAAGAGGATATGCTTTTATAAGTTAAAATCTCATGCCCCTTACTTGCGAGTACCGAACCTCATGTTACTAAACTTCAGTCACAAGTAAGCTCTTGTCATTGTAAGTATATATGTATCATAGAGAACTGCCAACGGGGTACCCCTTGCACATGATACAGGAGCTATCCCATAATCAAAATGACAAGGCAAGCAGACAATGAGAATATCAGCAATCTTTTTATTTGCTATTTGCATAGTTTTTTATTGAGGATGCTTCATAGAATGCTCATTATGGTTATGCTGCAAGTTTCCACCATGATTAGGCATGGCTTAGGCTAGCGGCCCAGGCGTTTCTCTAACACATATACAAACTCCATGATCTTACAAGTTCCCCTTTTATTTCACACCGCCGGGATCCATAAGTAAAAGAATCATGATATCAACGAGGTACAAAGTACCAGTGCAATGTTGAAAGCGTTCCCCATGATACATGGTTCTGCTAATTTCAACTTATAAAGCGCAAGCATATACGCAACAAAGATGAACGTAATGGTTCAAGATTATTAAGTGCAAGAAAGTAAAGTGTGCCATCAAGTTCGTGAGAGCTTTACTAACTAACTTTCTCATAATTTATTCGGAAGAAAACAAGGCATACTAAGCATGCACGGAATAGAAAATGATGCTAATAGGTAGGTATGGTGGACACTTTTGGCAATATTGGTTTTAGGGAGTTGGAAACACGAGTAAAACTTATACTCAATGCAAGTGAAGGCTAGCAATAGTAAGGGAGCGACAAACAAGAGAGCAATAATTGTCATAATCATGCTTGCAACAAAACAGGACTAATCATGGCATGAAAGTGATTCAAGACCGCTGAGGCAAAAATAATTCATCGAGGCTTAACTGATTATTGTTTCAGTCATAAGAATGCATGAGCATGTACCAAGTCAATTCAAGTGAAACATTCAGAGGGAGATACCACAGTGTCATACCAAATTATGAATAGAGCAATGCAAGCAAACATTCATATGACATGCTACAAATTATTAGCGAGCTGGAGCTAACCATAAGAAAGCAAGAACTACTAAGCATCCATAAATAACATACACCCTACATGAACAGACTAAGCATGCCCACAATGATGAGTATATGTACAAAAATGAAAACAAATAGAGTTCGTTACCATCCTCTTACCGCACCTCAAGTTGTCATAAATCCTCATTATTGCCCTTCACTTGTGTGGCTTGAATAATAACATGAAACCAAATTCCACTGAGGACTGTTGAACCCTGCAACAAACTTCACAAAACCAAAGAAGAACAACAAATATTTTTTGTGTTTTTAATTATCAAAGACAAGAACAAAAAGGAAAAACAAGCAAAGAAAAATCTTTTTGTTTTTTTGAATAGTTCAAACAAAGCAAAAAGGAAAAGGCAAACCAAGGCAAAATAAGAAGAAGCAAACAAAGAGAAACAACGGATTTTTTTTTGGTCTTTTTGTGTTTTAGAAAGCAAAAGCAAAGAGAGAACGAAAACTAGAACGAAACATGAATATATAAAGTACCGATGAAACATGATATGGAGATGAGTGTGATGTAGGTGTACCTCCCCCAAGCTTAGGCTTTTGGCCTAAGTGGGCATCAATCCCAAGCTGGCCAAGATGGAGCGCCTCCATAGTACGGTGAGGAGGTACCCTCGTCCTGGTGCGAGCTCGAGGACGCCCCACCGTAGTGCACAGAGTAATCATAGGAGGGCACATCCTCCTGGTGCTGCCTGTGGAAACCAAGCAAGCGGAGCTGCTCGTCAACCTCCTCCTTGGAACGTGACCACGGCCTCCTGTGAACACTCAACAAAGTAGATTGCGGCAAAGGAATCTCCCTTTCATCCCCGTCAGTAAACAACATCCTGTATACTAAACTGTCCATGTCAGAGTCAGCAGTGACGAAGTGATGTGTTTTCATGGCAGCAAGATCAAGCCTTTGTGGTGCTAATATAGTATCATTTGGATCCATAGAAAGCTCTAATACAGTGACCATACGTGAAGCGATAATGCCCCCATAAATAGGTCCCCTAGCAGCTAGGCGGCGAGCAATGAGAGAGCCAAGATTGTACCGAGTATCATTATTAAGTGCAGCAGCAAGGAAGGCTAAATGATAATTGGAGATATTACTCGTATTCTCCCTACCAAGAATGCTAGTAGCAAGATAATAGGCAAAGTGTCTAAGAGTTGGGAGTTGGATGTTTCTTATCTTCCTGCGTTGAGCTACGCGGTCATCGTCATTGGTCACACCTCGATAGAGCTCCAGCAAATTAGCGGGTCGCCCTTGGATCTTTTTCACGGTCCCTGTCATGCCTATACCTATAATGCTGCAAAATATTTTCAATGGCATGGTAAACGGCAGATTATAAATTCTGAAATAAACAGTTGACTGATAGGGGGTGTTAGTGAAAACGAAACTCTCAACGAAAGTTTTGGTGAGCACGGCATATTGCTCACTCTCATATTCCTTGTATGAGGTCAAACCGACCCTTTGAACCAATAGTAAGAAATCATCGAGAATCTCTGCAGCTTGCAAGAAGGTATAACAAGGAAAAGTAGATGGGTGAGCATCCCCCTCATCTCCTTCATTGCCAAAGCGTGGTGCAATGAGATCTTCATTGTATGAAGGCCTAAACTGAGAGGCTGATCTTGAGGGCCTTGACCTCCTAGGTGTGTCCCTCTCAAATATTTCTCCAAAGGTGTGGTTGTTCATCTTTGATATTCTGAAATTTAAACATCCATTACACAAGTGATTGCAAAGTGAATATATAATGAAGGGCACTACTCATGGGGACTTGTAAGAGGCCTAAACATGCATCAAAACAATATCTCTAAGCATTGAACAAGCTTACAAGCTCTCATAACCTGTCACCTATAGAAGCAAAATACTCAAGATATAAACCACTAAACACAAATCTACTTGGACAAGCGGAGGAGTCACATACCGGAGAACAAATGCTCCAAATTTCAGCAGCAAAGATGGGTTGAGCAAGGAGATCGAAAATCATGGACAAGAACAACAAGAACGCGATTTCGAGCAAAGAACTAATCTTTTCTCAGGAGAGAGAAGAAAGTGGGAAGTGAGAGAGTGAGTGGAGGGCCAGGGGTGGCCCACACCATGGCCAGACGCGCCCCTGGGATGGCCGTGCCACCAGGTGGTGTGCCTGCCTGGTGGGCCCCCCTGGTACTCTCCAGGCACTTCTCTACCCCCTTTTTCACGTAAAAATTTAATATGAATTTTCTGGAATTTTTCGAGACACTTTATTTTTGAGCAATTTTCAAGTATAGATGAATGATTTTCTGACAGAAAAAAGGTTCTAGAATGATGCAATGACAAAACAAAGCTAAACTTCAGAAGTTCTAAGACACTCTAATATGCAAGCAACTAATAACAGAAAAGTAAACTAAACGAAAGCAAAAATTAAAATGGATAAAATAAAAGTAAACGGAGATAACCATGGTGAAAACATTGTTTTGTTCATTAAAATCCCTTTGTTAACAAGGTTGATCAGGTCTTGTTACTGATGTCTACGCACTTCTATTCTTGTAGACAATTGTTGGGCCTCCAAGTGTAGAGGTTTGTAGAACAGCAGCAAGTGTTCCCTTAAGTGGATCACCCAAGGTTTATCGAACTCAGGGAGGAAGTGGTAAAAGGTATCCCCTCTCAAGTAACCCTGCAATCAGGATACAAGAAGTCTCTTGTGTCCCCAACACACCCAATACACTTGTTAGGTGTATAGGTGCACTAGTTCGGCGAAGAGATAGTGAAATATAAGTGGTATATATAATTATAAGTGGTAACAGTGCCATAAAATAGCTTAATGGCGTGGAAGAGACTAAAGGCAAACTGAAATAAAGATGGAAGCAAGCAAACATGTAACAGATCTAGTAGCAAACGAAGTTTCAATGCTTAGAAACAAGGCCTAGGGATCATGCTTTCACTAGTCAACACTCTCATATAAATATATTCTCTTTATGATACTACTCTGAACTACTCTCCAGTTGGACACTCTAATCCATGGTAGGGCTATAACAGCACACCTCAAAGTAAGTCTTTCCCATCTAGATAACCCCACACTATCACCTTGAGCACTAGATGGTTCCAACAAACACCACAATTTTATAAATATATCCAACTACAAATATAACTCATAACAAGCATGTGTAATCTCTACCTAAGTGCCACCATGGTGTGCACGCTGTCAACTTCACACACATGGGGAGAGCAGAGATCTATTAAAGCACCTAAGTAGAAAAGTAGATCAACTTGATTACAAATCTCATGATCACGCATAGAGAGAGAGATGAACACATAGCTACCGGTAGAACCCTTAGCCTCGAGAGAGAACTACTCCCTCCTCATCATGGGAATCAGCAATGGTGATGGAGATGGTGGTGGAGATCGATGGAGATGGATCGAGGCACTTCCCTGGCAGGTCTTAACAGAGACTTTCTGTCCCCCGAATCTCCCCTTCGATGGCGGCGGCGCTGCAGAACTTTTCGTGGCTGGAGGCTGGACGATTTAGGGTTTTTGCATCGGGAGGCATCATATAGGCGGAGAGGCAAGGTCGGTGGGCAGCCAGGGGGCCCACACCATGCCTTGGCGCGCCTGGGGGGACCCGCGCCTAGGGGTGGTTTGGCCACACAGGCCCCCTATTCTCTCCTTCTGGCTCCGTGAATCTTCCAGGAAAATAACGACTTTGGCTTTTGTCCGGTCCAATTCCGAGAATATTCATTTTCTGACTTTCTGGAACCAAAAACAGCAGAAAATAGGAAACTGGCACTGTGGCTCTTGTTAATAGGTTAGTCCAAGAAATCGTATGAAGCATACTCCAAAGTGTGGACAAAACATAAGAAAGTAGATAGAACCAAGCATGGAATATCAAAAATTATATATACGTTAGCAACGTATCAACATCCCCAAGCTTAACTCCTGCTCGTCCTCGAGTAGGTAAGTGATAAAAAGAAACAATAATTTTTGAGGTGACATGCACCATCATAAACTTGATCAAAGTATTTGTAAGACAATGATAGGCTGGGAACATAGTACTTCAATCATAACATGAAAGACAAAGTTCTAGCAATAAGACAAAGAAACTATGTTGCAACATGAAAACGCACAAACAAAAGATTAATGAATAACAATGCTTTGCAAGACGTTTGTTTGTTTCACATAAAGAAAACATAGCATAGTAGCATTTAGCTTGTCCCTCATAGAGTAGCAAACATAAATGCATAGGACACCTTCAAAGTTCATAAGAGTGACTAGATACAAATAGTTTAAAACAAGCAATATCAAAGTTATGCATCAATCAACAAGTCTTGGGACAATGCACATAGAACTAAGAATGACCACTATGCTCTCAAAGTAGGTGCATAAAGATAGAAGGTGGAGACTCAACATAAAAGTAAAAGAAAGGCCTTCATAGAAGGAAGTAGGGATTCAAGTTTCATAAAGAGCTTCCATAAATTATGGTACTTAAAGCTTTCAGCTCTCATTGCCCCTATCATAAGCATCTTGAAGTGATTAAGGTTAAAGTGAACAAACTATGGAGTATATGCTTGACAAAGTATAAGTTGGAAATCTCATGTCCCTTGAATACGAGGGCCACTCCTCATGCTACTCAAGTTTAGTCACCGGTAAGTTCTTGTCATCGTAAGTACATGTGTATCATAGAGAACCGCTTAATGGGTACCTGATGCGATACGGAAGAATCCCCATATCAAAATGACAAGGCAAGCAGACAACAATCATTTCAACAATCTTCTTATTTACCATGGGAATATGGTGCTTTTTTCTCTCTTTCCTCTTTTCATATATCTCTTTTTTTCTCTTTTTTTTCTCAATATCTGACTCTTTTTTTATAAGAAGAATGCTTCATAGACAGCTCATTATGGTTACGCTGCAGGTTTCCACCATGACAGCATGGATTATGTCAACACCCGGATTTTTTAATCCCAGATGCCCGTTATGCCATACCTCGCAATCCCAGGATTACCATTTTTGCGAGACATAATGGATTGGATATCATAGTACATCATCCATTACAAACCATACATAAGGTTTAACACAAATAAGGATCTCATGATCTAGTCTTTTAATGCAACAAGCAGCGGAAATAAACGATAGCGTAGCGGTGGGGTCCATCTTCAGGGGCACAGGCAATGCTGACAAAGGCAGATAGTCCTAGTTATCATAGCCGTCCTGCTGACCATCATCTTGATAATCTCCTTCATAGTCTAGCCATGATAATAGCCAGGGACAAAAGCCATGAGTACTCTTTAAGTACTCGCAAACTACTACTAGCAAGGGTTATGATTCTAAGTTAAAGTACGGAATTTAAAGAATAACTATCAAGTTAAGTTTGAAACCTAAGTTGAGTTCTGAAACAAGAAAAGATAATATAAGACTCTAGAATCACCTAAGTTGGGAAGCTATTTTCATCTACACAACCCTGTTTTGGTCAAGTCAAGGTTCATCATTCATTTCAGGTTATTTAGAAAACATCTGACAACGAAACAGTATGGCCATTCCAACTGTCCATAACATGAGACGGCTATTCGAATAGTTTGACACTCTGTAGAGGTGGCACACTTTCACCACAAGATTCGATACATCTGTCAGGGATAACCCTGAATCATCATACTTGGTATGCAGATAATCAAACATAACCTTCCCTTTACACACCCTAGTACAAGCACCTCTCCTATAAGCATGGCCTCCCAACCATGACCATCAGTCATCTTGGGCACTGCATAGGTGGACATCATTGAGAGGTAGCCTCAGCTCAAACCTCTCCCGTGAGGGAACTAATACTAATGCATATAAATTTCCAGCTAAGCCTTACCCAATTCAGGTAATGTGGTTGTACGGTAAATTTGGAATGGTATCGCATCCGAATCTAACCATCAGTTTTATAAAAAGGGTTAAGGCTGATGCCTCATCATTTTCATCATCATAAACCAATTGTGTTTCTCAACACATGTCAAAACATCTCAATAGAATGACTCATCATTCCAAGGTTTTCATAACTCATTTTCACCAAGTGTTCCCATCTAAAATGACTCAAGTTTGATCTATTCTAAAACACTAGGTTAAGAGTGTTCACTAAGGTGGAAAGGTGGGATCAATCTCATGCCATAGAATGACATCTAAGGGTTTCTTAATTAGGTCAAGTTTTATACTCTTTATGCTACCTTCAACATTAATTAAGAACTTTGTGTAAACTAAGGGAGTGTGATCAAAGTATGCTTAAGGCATCTTTACTAAACTATCTAGTTTTATTCTAGCTTGCTACCATAGCTTACTAAAGCATGTTTGCAAGGGTTAGTTGCCACTAATAGCTTGCCTGGTTGGTGCAGTGGTTGAAGTTTTCTTCTTCTTCTCCTTGGTAGAACTCCTCCTCCTCGAAGGCTTGGTCGGTACTAGCGTCTAAAAATACATAGGGAGTGCACAATCACCAAGCAATACTTAACTTAGGCTAAGTAGTATTCTAAACCATACAATTGATGATCTATTATCATCCCAAACATCACAAGTTTAATTCAATAGTTTCAACCTTTTTATTTTGGAAAAGTAATTTCTACTCATTGAAATATTAACTAAAATTTAATATTCACCACCAAAATATGGGATCATGTGGACACATGTCCTCACCACATATTCTAACATGTGGGAATGAGATTTAAAGGTTGGATCAATATTACTTTGGTTTAAGTTTATTATTTAATGATTTAAAGTGACTAGAAATGCCTATATAGCATTATTTTGGTACTAGTCCAAAGTCACTGCCTGTAAACCTTAATATTATTACATATTTGGATAGATATGATGAAATGTGATTTTTGAGAGTTGGAATCAACTCAAAAGCTAACTTGGTTGATTTTAAAAAAATGTTTCAAGTTGCAAAAGCTTCTGTCTTCTTATTTTTATTAGGAGAAATCTATAACTCTAAATGAACTAAATCCAACGAGCTTGGATAGAGCATTTCAATACCTTTTAGACAAAATTAGTTTCATGTAATTTGGATTTGTCAAACTTACAGAATTGAATTTTGAAGCACTGGACAGAAACTATATTCTAACTAAAAAGAAAAACCTAGATTTGAATCTAAGGGCTTGCGCGGGAAAGGAAATGGGCCGGCCCAGTGGCGCTACGCAGCATGGGGCTCAGCTGACAGGGGGGTCCCACTGGTCAGCACTTAAACGCCAAGCTGCTACTGTGTGGTAGGCGATTAGAGGCTAGATCTCATGAGGGTCGGTAAATTACTGACAGACGTTTCTTGCAAGATCGAACCCTAGCGGCTCGGTGGGGGTCTCTGGGGCGTGCAGGCTCCAGCAGGGTCGGCGATGCGGTGAACAAAGTGGAAGGCAGCGAGGCGAGGCGTGGTCAAGTGAGCTTGGGGTGGCCGGAATCAACGGCACCCTTCTTCTCCAGAGGCGGCGGCTCCGGCTCCAATTCCGGCGAGCTGCTGCTCCACTTGCTCCGGCGAGGGGTGGTTGAGGTTCAGAGAGGTGAGGGGAGTGGAATGGTGTGAGTCTTTGGTGCTGGGGAGGGCTCCTTTTATAGGCTCGACGGTGAGACCGAGCGGGATGGGCGGTCGATGGTGGCGACATGGCTACGGCGAGCTAGCGACATGGCTGGGGATGGCGATCGATGGGCGGTCCCCTAGCAGTGCTCTAGCGCTTCAATGCGGCCGTAGGGGCGGTGGCATGCGGTCGGGGTGAGGTGGCGCTCTGCGCGGCCGAAGCGGCTATGTCCACAGCGAGCGGTGGCTGTGGGGCTTTGGGCAGCGAACGGAGGTGTCTGGGGTGTTCTCTAGGTCGAGGCGGGGTGGTGGGCGCGGGCTGGTGTCGAGTGGTGGCTTGTGTACGCGGGGCAGGGCGCGCTCTGCGGGCGGCGTCGGCATGGTCTGGTGGCACTGGGCGCGGTTTCTCCTCGGTGGTCCACGGCTGCTCTTGGCTCGGGCAAGGGACAGAGAGGGGCGGTGCGGCGATGGCTACCTCCTAGACATGGCGAGGGAAGGGGGAGTGGTCTGCTGCGGCGGTTGCAAGGTTGGCCGGCCAGGGTGGTGCTCGGCATGGCATGGCATTGCCACTAGGGCATAGGGGATGGGCTGCAATTGGCATGGTTTGATCAAAGGGGGACAGAGAGATTAAATGGAGATCAAATGGGGGCAAAACCCTGTTCCAAATAGTGAGCTAGGATTAGAGTTATGATTCTGCCTGCCAAGTGTTTGATGAAATGGCCGCAAGAGAAAAAGTTTTGAATTTTGAGTTCAAAATTTTTGGGTGATCTCCACTAGTGCTAGGTAGTCTCTGGTTGCAAGGGTTTTGAAAATGGAGCTCAAATACATGTTTTTTGAAATAGGGGTGATCTATGCATATGCATTAGATTCAATTTTGAACTGCCATTTAAAATAGTTTCCAGAATGTTTTTAGAAGATCAAAAGGTGGGCCTTGGTACCTCATTATGTGTACTAGCAAGGGGTGCAAAGATCAAGAATTGTTTCTGTTAAGAATTGAGTACTAGGAATAGCCAAAGTAGGCATGAGAGTTAAATTTGTCCAAATGACCATTCCTTCATTTTAATTCTTTTTTATTTGATTTCTTTTAGGAAAAGTTTGGGAAGGATGTAGATGATGTTTAAATCACCTAAGAAACATTTTAAAAGCAAAGGATCACACAGTCATGGCAATTCAAAACAACTCCTATTTTAAATGCACACACATATGAATGCTTTCATTTTAAATTTGGAAAAGTTTTTGTTAATCCTAAATTTGGATGATTTGATCTTTGATACTCTTGGATTGAAGTTTTGGGATGTTACAGATTAGACCAGTGGACCAGGCATTTCTCTAACACATATACATAACTCCATGGACTTACAAGCTCCCCTTTCATTTTACACCGACGACATCCATAGATAAAAGAGCATGATATCAACTAGGTACAAAGTACAAGTGCAATGTTGAAAGCGTTCCCCATGACAGCATGGTTCTGCTAATCCCCAACAAATAAGTGCAAGCATATACAACATAAACGACACAATGGTTCAAGTTTATTAATGGCAAGAAAAGAAAAGTGTGCCATCAAGTTCGTGAGAGCTTTAATCACTAGTTTTCTCATAACAAGTTTAATTCGGAAGGTAGATAAAAACATGAATATACTTAGCAAATGCTAATAGGTAGGTATGGTGGACTCTTTGGAATAATTAGGTTTTATTTGGAGTTGGATGCATGATTGGAACTCATACTTGGTTATGGAGGCTAGCAAAAGACCGGGAGCGACCAGCTAAGAGAGCAATAATGGCCATAATCATGCAGGGCGACAAAACATCATTAATCAAAGCATAAAGTGAGACTACAAGTTGAAAACTAAAGGATCATAAAGGCTATGGTGACTTGGGATAGTCATAACATGGTGTGAGCATGTGCCAAGTCAACCCAAATAAAGCATCAAAGGAGAATACCATAATACTATGCTTTAATATGCTAAAACAACGCATGATTCTTTCAAGGCACATTAAGCAATCTCAATTGTTTATAACAAGTCATGCTATAGCAAAGAATACTAAGCATAAATCCAAAACAATATCAAGCATGGCATGACAAAGCATAAGCCACAGTCAAAAACAAGCTCTTTTTACCACTTAAGCATGAACTTTCCTACTCTTTTCCAATCCAAACCAAACTATTTGAAAACTAATGCATGAATGAGGGGGTCCAACCAATTTATTCAGCAAACTAAGCAATACAAGCAAACGAAAACCAAAAATGAAGACGCTCCAAGAACAACACAACTGTGCATGAAACAATAAAAATGAAGTGTTTGGAAGAAACCTGAGATTTTTATTGATGAAGAAGGGGATGCCTTGGGCATCCCCAAGCTTTGACGCTTGTACTTCTTGGATATTTCTTGGGGTGACATGCGTGGAATCCCCAAGCTTGAGCTTTAGTCCATTCTTCATCTCATTACTCATTCCTTCCATATACCTGAAATTTTTCCTACATACAAAACTTCACACAATCTTTATTAGCAACTTTAGTGCACTCAAGATAATAAGTCTTTGGGTTCAGTTTCAACACCAATAAAACTTCCATTAAAACACAAGCTACTGTAGCACTTCCCTTGAAAAGCTCAATTCCCCAAAGAGAACCCAAAAAGGAACCAACACGAAGCAAATGCAAATAATGGCAGAAATCTGTCAAAACAGACCAGCAGGTAAAAACCAATTTTTTTGTAGACTTTTTGTTGCTCAAATCAAAAAGTGTTTAACTAACGAAAGTTAGATAACAACCAGGGGGATAAGCACAAAAAATCACACCTCAAACCAACGTACAAAGATTTTACACGAATTTTTACAGCGAAGCACAAAAATCTGTTTCGGGACAGCAACTTTCCCAAGCATTACTTCTCTCTCATTAGAGGTTACTCTTGGCACAAAAAGCAAATAAAAATGATAAGGAGTGGTTATTACTGAAATAATAACTTCCAAGGCTCATCTAAAACTTTTGGGTTATCTCCCAATAAGTACTTTTCTTTAACGCCTTTAAATTAGGCATGATAGTTTGAAAAGATGCTCACATAATAAATATGAATTGAAGTAAAAGAGAGCATCAAGAAGCAAATTCAAAACACATTTAAGTCTAACCCACTTCCTATGCATAGGAATCTTGTAAAGAAACAAGTCATGAAATCACAAAGCAACAAGCATAGGAAAGCAAAACAAGTGCAACTTTAAAATTTTCAACATAAAGAGGGGAAACTTAATATTGTTGAGATACATAAAACCATGTTTCCCTCTCTCATAATAACTTTCAGTAGCATCATGAATAAAATTAACAATATAACTATCACATAAAACATTATTATCATGAGCCACATGCATATAATCATTATTACTTTCCACATAAGCATAGTTATTCTTATTAATTGTAGTGGGAGCAAATTCAACGAAATAGCTATCATTATTATTCTCATAACCATAATCATCAAATATAGGAGGCATATTGTAATCATAATTAATTTTCTCCTCAATAGTAGGTGGACTGAAAATATCATATTCATCATTGTAATCATCATATATTGGAGGCATAGTATCATCAAAGTAAATTTTCTCTTCCATGCTTGGGGGACTAAAAAGATCATTTTCATGAAAACTAGCTTCCCCAAGCTTAGACTTTTCCATAGCATTAGCAATAATGGTGTCCAAAGAATTCATACTAACAACATTGCTATTAGCATGCAAATAAAGTTCCATAGGTTTTTTTAATTTTCTCTTCAAACACTTCATGTCCTAACTCAAGATAAATACTATAAAGCTCTCTAATTTTTTTGTTGTTTTCCATTAATCCTAACTAGTGAAAATAAAAACAAGAAACAAAAAGACAAAATTGCAGAATCTAAAGAAAATAACTTCGAGCACTCACACCGGAGGATGTGAGTACCTTTTACCTTACCTCCCCGGCAACGGCGCCAGAAAATAGCTTGATGTCTACGCACTTCTATTCTTGTAGACAGTTGTTGGGCCTCCAAGTGCAGAGGTTTGTAGAACAGCAGCAAGTTTTACCTTAAGTGGATCATCCAAGGTTTATCGAACTCAGGGAGGAAGTGGTCAAAGGTATCCCCTCTCAAGCAACCCTGCAATCAAGATACAAGAAGTCTCTTCTGTCCCCAACACACCCAATACACTTGTCAGGTGTATAGGTGCACTATTTTGGCAAAGAGATAGTGAAATACAAGTGGTATAGATAATTATAAGTGGTAACGGTGCTAGAAAATATCTTAATGGCGTGGAAGAGACTAAAGGCAAACTGAAATAAAGATGGAAGCAAGCAAACATGTAACAGATCTAGTAGCAAACGAAGTTTCAATGCTTAGAAACAAGGCCTAGGGATCATACTTTCACTAGTGAGCACTCTCATATAAATATCTTCTCTTAGGATACTACTCTGAACTACTCTCTGGTTTGACACTCTAATCCATGGTAGGGCTATAACATCACACCTCAAAGTAAGTCTTTCCCATCTAGATAACCCCACACTATCACGTTGAGCACTAGATGGTTCCAACAAAAACCACAATTTCATAAAGACATCCAACTCCAAATATAACTCATAACAAGTATTTGTAATCTCTAGCCTAAGTGCCACCATGGTGTGCATGTTGTCAACTTCACACACATGGGGAGAGCAGAAATCTATTAAAGCACTTGAGTAGCAAAGTAGATCTACTTGATTACAAAGCTCATGATCACAATATGATCACGCATAGAGAGAGAGAGATGAACACATAGCTACCGGTAGAACCCTTAGCCTCGAGAGAGAACTACTCCCTCCTCATTATGGGAATCAGCAATGGTGATGGAGATGGTGGTGGAGATCGATGGAGATGGATCTGGGGGCACTTCTCCGTCCCGGCAGGGTGCCGGAACAGAGACTTTCTGTCCCCCGAATCTCCCTTTGATGGCGGCGGCACTGCGGACCTTTTCATGGCTGGAGGCTGGACAATTTAGGGTTTTTGCATCGGGAGGCATCTTATAGGCGGAGAGGCAAGGTCGGTGGGCAGCCAGGGGGCCTAGGAGGACCCGCGCCTAGGGGTGGTTTGGCCACCCTGTGGCCCCCCCCTTCGTCTCTCCTTTTGGCTCCGTGAATCTTCCGGGAAAATAACGACTTTGGCTTTTGTCCGGTCCAATTCCGAGAATATTCATTTTCTAACTTTCTGGAACCAAAAACAGCAGAAAAACAGCAACTGCATCGTGGCTCTTGTTAATAGGTTAGTCCAAGAAATCATATGAAAAGTACTCCCAAGTGTGGACAAAACATAAGAAAGTAGATAAAACCAAGCATGGAACATCAAAAATTATAGATACGTTAGCAACGTATCAGTTACCAAAACAAATTTATATGAAACAAAACTTTGTATTCCACTAATGATTATGTTACCTCAACCTTGATAGCAATGGTCCCAATCATAATAGTTTCATATTTTTCTCGTGGTATGGGAAATATATTTCTCCAACTTGAATGCCCTTAACATGTTCAATTGAATTTAAACCATAAGTCCTATCAATCTTCTTGGGGAAATAGACAGTATGCTCCTTGTCATTAACATTGAAAGTTACCTTTCCTTGATTACAATTAATAACAGCTCCTGCAGTATTAAGAAAAGGTCTCCCAAGAATAATAGACATATTATCATCTTTAGGCATTTCAAGAACAACAAAATCAGTTAATATCAAGCAATTATGAGCCACTTGAACAGGTACATCCTCACATATACCAACAGGAATAGTAGTAGATCTATCAGCCATTTGCAAATATATATCAGTTGGTATTATTTTTTCCAGTTGAAGTCTCTTGTAGAGAGGAAAAGGCATAACACTAACTCCTGCTCCCAAATCACACAAGGCAGTTCTAACATAACTACTTTTAATAGAGCACAGGATAGTTGGAATCCCTAGGTCTCCAAGTTTCTTTGGAACTTTACCATTAAAGGAATAATTAGCAAGCAAAGTAGAGATTTCTTCATTAGGGATCTTCCTTTTATTCGAGACAATATCCTTCATATACTTTGAATAAGGAGGCAATTTAATAGCATCGGTCAAAGGAATTTGCAAGAATAAAGGTTTCATCCACTCACAAAACTTATTATAGTGTTCATCTTCCTTTGACTTGTGTTTCTTATCAGGGAAAGGCATAGGTTTTTGGACCCAAGGCTCTCTTTCACTACCATGTTTCTTAGCAACAAAATCTTCTTTAGTGTATTTAGTATTCTTAGTGTGCCTTTCAGGTTCTTCTTCAACTTTTTCTTTATTAGGAACATCATTTTCTTCATTACCACTTTCAGTTTTAGCATCAGAGACAGATATACTATTAGGATCTTTAGCAGGTTCAGAGGGTTCTACAATAGTTTATGTTTCTTCTTTCTTTTCTTAGGAGTAGTACCACTATTTTCAACTTGTTGAGAATCTTGCTCAATTCTTTTAGGATGCCCCTCGGGATATAGAGGATCCTGGGTAGCAGCACCACTTCTAGTTCTAATTTCATAAGCATGTTTTTCTTAGTAACATTAACTAGCAAGTCTTTTTGTACCTTAATAAGATGATCAATTTGAGTTTGGACCATTTGAAAATGTTTAACAAGCATTTTAACATCATTAGAGGTTATTTCCACAATATATTTTAACTCAACAATAGCTCTAGAGTTTTCCATTAAATGATTTTGCACCCTTTTATTAAAATTATCCGGCTTAACAATAAAAATATCGAATTCTTCTAAGCATTGATCAGGAGGTTTAGAGTAAGGGATATCACCTTCATCAAAATGCTGGAGAGAGTGTACCTCAATAGTGGATGAGTGGGAGATTGGCTTACATAATTCTTCTATAAGAGGTAATTTCTTGACATCTGTAGCTTTAATTCCCTTCTCCTTAAGACATTTCTTGGCTTCCTTCATCACTTCATCATTTAGTTCAATAATTCCTCTCTTCTTTGATGTTGGTATAGGCGCAGGTATAGCTGGTTCAGGTATAATTATTTCAGGTATAGCTGGTTCAGGAGGAGTCCAGTCTTCATAATTCTTGCTTATTTTAGCCATTAATTCCTCACCTTCCTTGGGAGTCCTATTCCTGAAAACACAATCAGCACAACTATCCAAGTATGTCCTAGATTCTTCAGTTAGTCCATTATAAAATATATCAAGAAGCTCATCCTTAGGTAATGGACATCCAGCCTATGCATGAATCAAAGCACAAAACCTTGCCCATGATTTAGGCAATATCTCTTTTTCTCCCTGTTTAAAATCAAAAAGTTCCTGCAAAATAGCATGTCTAGCACTAGGAGGAAAAAAATTCTATAGGAAAGTACTAATCAAGCAATCAGGGCTATCAATAGATCCAGGAGGTAAATTATTAAACCAAGTTTTAGCTTCTCCTTTTAGTGAAAAACGGAAAATTTTAGCAACAAAGTAGGTGCGCATCTTAATATCATCAGAAAATAGGCCACTCATGGTAGAAAGCTCAGTCACATGTGCTACCGCACTTTCATTCTTAGTCCCACAAAAAGGTTCTTTCTCAACAATAGCTATGTAAGATAGATCAAGAGAGAAATCATAGTCCTTATCTTTAATGTTTATGGGAGATGCAGCAAACTTAGCATTAGGAGACAATTTGGGTTTTATAGTACGCCTATCAAGGAGACTCTTAACAGCACTCCTATCATGGGTGTTTTGACATTCTTTAATAAATTCATTGGTCATCTCAATATAACTGTCTTCAATATCATAGCTCTCTCTAGACTCAGGTGAACTGACATGTGTAGTAGTGTCTTCATTAGGAGTTTCAGTATTTCCAGTTATAGTTCTAGCAATCGTAGCATCTAGGAAAGGACCTAATGAACCACTCTTATCAAGCACAGTAGAAGCAGCATCATAAGTATCAGAAGTTTCAGATTCAGCAGTAGTAGTAGCGTGTGTAGCATGTGTATGTGGTGGTGTAAGGAGCTTACTCATAACAGGCGGTGAATCAAGAGCAACAGAGGTGTTCAGAACCGTACCTCTTCTTGTAGTGGATGGTAAAATAGGAACCTTTCCATCACGAGACTTACCCATGATGGATGGATGGCAGCGAATAATAGTGATTCCAAGTGAACTTGATAAATAAAGCTATGCTCCCCGGCAACGGCGCCAGAAAATAGTCTTGATGACCCACAAGTATAGGGGGTGTATCGTAGTATTTTCGAGGGAAGTGAAACCCAATTTATTGATTCGACACAAGGGGAGCTAAATAATATTTATAAGCCTTAACAACTGAGTTGTCAATTTAGCTGCACCTGGAAACAATCTTGCTCACAGCAGTTTATCAGTAGCAACAGTTTTGTAGTAGCAATAGTAAAGTAACAGCAGTAGTAAAAGTAAAGACAGTAGTAACAATTGCAGCAAATAGTAGGATTAAAGCGTGGTAGGCACGGGGATGGATGGATGGGCGTTGCATGGACAAGACACTTCATATAGCAATCAGAACATAGGGCATTTGCAGATAAATAACATAAAGCATCCAAGTACTAAACAATCATAGGCATGTGTTCCATATATAGTCATACGTGCTCGCAATGAGAACTTGCACAACATATTTTGTCCTGCGAGCCCGTTTGCAGGGGGGCTCAAGGGAACTACTAGAAATTAAGGTGCTCCTTTTAATAGAGCACCAGAGCAAAGCATTAACACTCCGTGAACACATGTGATCCTGACATCAAAGCCATTCCCTCTGGTTATCCCGATTGCTGTCACTTCGGGGTCTTTGGTTCCGAACAACAATATGTGTATACAACTTGCAGGTAAGACCATAAAAAATACTATCATAATGAATCAATAACTTGTTCAGTTCTGAAATCATGGCACTCGGGCCCTAGTGACAAGCATTAAGCATAACAAGTTGCAACAAAGTCAAAAATCACTAATAATAGATACTAGGCACCATGCCCTAACAATCTGATGCCATTAC
This sequence comes from Avena insularis, assembly GCA_023614405.1. NCBI lineage: Eukaryota > Viridiplantae > Streptophyta > Magnoliopsida > Poales > Poaceae > Avena > Avena insularis. The sequence goes on along the minus strand of CM042690.1, from coordinate 608,161,248 downwards.
ATGAACGATCTCATCCAATACCTACCATCCCCATAGCCTACAACGGGGTATTACTCACTCATAGATGGGGGAAACATGGATGGTCGATGGAGAAGCGATGGTGATGATGATGGCGATGATCTCCTCCAATTCCCCATCCTGGCAGGGTGCTAGAACGGAGTTTTTGGTTCCGATTCACGAATCTGGTGGTGGCGGCGCAGCGGAACTCTTTTTGGAAAAACGTCGAACCCCCCTTGGTTTTTAGGTCAAGAGGCGACTTATAGGCAAAGAGGGAGGCCGAGGGGGCAGCCGAAGTGGCCACACCACCCCCAGGCGCGGCCTGGCCTAGCCCGTGCGGCCAGGTGGTCTAGGCCCCTCGTGGCCCTACTTCGCCTCGTCTTCTGGCTCCGTGAGTCTTCTGGTGAAATAGGATTTTTTGCATATTTTCCGGGATTTTTCCTGATAGTTGATTTTCTGCACAAAAACTAGACACCAAGGTAATTCTGCTGAAAATAGCATCAGTCCGTGTTAGTTGTATCCAAATCACACAAGTTTAGAGGAAAAACAATAGCAAAAGTGTTCAGGAAAGTAGATACATTTTGGACGTTTCATCGGGTTCTGTAGTCTATGATGTAGGGGGTTGTGGGATCCACGTTGACTCCAATGCCACTTATTTCAACATTAAACTCACCGCATCTGTCCAAGGATGGAGGCATAAGTGATTCTACGTCTGCGACCAGAAGGCTGACGGAGAACACTATGGACTCGCACCCTTCGATCCGACAGCAGTCTGCAAGAGGAGGTGATCTTGGAAGAACATCGTGATGCCCGATGAAGTCGAAGAAACAAAGATGTTTTATCAGCATGTCTATGACCTCGAATGCCGCATTGGCAAGGAAATAGGCGGCATAGAGCTCATCCACACTTTGATATGTCGTCGTATACAACTTCTGCAGGCTAGGGTACACCCAATGTTTCACTGGACCGGTGCTGGTGATGTCACTCGCATCTCTGCAGAGGGCATTTCTTCGGGTGAAGTGGATAGGAGTTTGCGACTGGTGACCAAGTACACTACCAAGGAGGATCTCTTGGGTGACTCAGTCGTGCCTCCATTCTGCGCCAGCAATCCTCCGCCTGAGGTGGATTTCTTTTTGGAGTTTCTTGCATTTCCGATTGCTTGTAGGTGTTTTTGTATACTGATGCCTATCCTATTGTTAGGACTGGGCCATGGCTGCCAACTTGCCTCCTCGTCCTGAAGGAGTTATTCCTCGCGAGGTGGATGAAGAGGACGAGTCGGGCTCCACCGTCCCTGTGGAGGGAGAGGAGGAAGCCCCCGAGTCCAGCGATCATGGGACTCGCAAGCGCTCCCGGAGTGAAGATTCGGATGCCTCCTCGCTGACAACGCTGGAGGGTCCTCCTGCTGCTGCGGAGGAACCAATCCCCGCCGTGTCTGTATGCTCCATGGCTCCTCCCGCTCGAAAGAAGCTGAGGTTATTGAAGGAGTCGTCGGGAGATTCCTTCGACCTCGAAAATTTTGATGGGTAAGTCTTTATTTTTTGTGAGTTTTGTCTTTTTTTCTTCGAAGTTCTTTCTTATGAAGTAGTGCTTGATATTTGTAGTCAAACAGCGCCGTCGTCTTCTGACGACTGCCAATTTGTTAAAGAATCTAGAGTCGTAGACTCCAAGAACAAGTGGCCATACGGTCTCCTTCTCCTCCGGTGGCGGCTCACTTCGGCACCAACTCTTCAAGTTCCCCCCATGATGGCGGCATCCGATGGTTGCACAGACGCCCACTCGACAGGAACCTTCGGAGTCCCTGGAGGATCATGTAAGTGTGTTTTGCTGCTGGCAGTCGAATTTTGAGTTTTTTGCCTTTTGTCAGTGTTGACAAATCGTTTCTTTTGGTGTAGCCTATCGTGAAAGATTCCACTCGCCTTGCAGAGCAGATCCTTGCCTTGGGTCGACAGCATGCCATGCTGGACAACCACCACCGCGCAGTCGAAGGTTTGTGCTAAACTTGTCTCTTTGCTCTACTTGTGTAGAGATTTGTAAACTCATATGTTGTCGTGTTCTGTCCCTTGTAGGTGAGCACAATGAACTTCTCTGTCGTGTTACTTCCCTTGAAAAGGGACTTGCTGCAGCGAAGAAGAAACGCGACGAGGCAGTCACGGCTCTGGAAGAGTTGCAAAAGCGCGAGGAAGACATGCGTGCTTCTACTGCCGAAAGGGAGAAGTTGTTCAAAGAACAGCTTTTCTGATTGCGAAAGCTCTCTCAGGTATTGTTCAGCTTCACTTGTAGTTTTCCCTATTTGATTTCATGTCACTACGCTGATACCCTGTGTTTTCAGATGCCGCCGGCGTAAGCTTCGACACCCAGGCCTTGCACCGCGTGGATGCCTTGGCTAGCATCATGGCCGCAATCGAGGACCGCAGTGTCTCCCTCCAAGATACGCTCGGGAAGGCCAAAGGCGTGCTGAGCCGCCTCCATGAGGATATGGTTCCCAAGGCCAGCTTAATCGATACTCTTGATGGCTTGGTGGAATCCTTCGCAGAAGGCATCCCAATGGACTTCAAGAATGTGCAATGGTCTGTTGGCACTACCATGGCGCTCGCGATGGCGCACGCACATGGCGCAGAGCTAGACCCAAGCACGATCTCCGAGGCGATGCCTGTCGATGCAGATGGCCAGCAGGTAGTGTTCTCTCCCTTCGCCACTAGATGCAGTAAATATGGGCCTCATCTCATCGAGACAGTCGCCAAATATTCTGAGGAGCTACGGCGAGTGAAGGCGGCAAAGGCTGCAGCGTCTAGGGCTACCACTGGAAAATCTGTGGCATCAGATACTGCCACGGATTCGAGGAAGCCCCCGAGGTCGAAGTTGAAGTTGAAGAAGCAGAGCATGCCTTAGCTGCCATATGTAATAGTGTAGCTTCCCTTTTGCTGAACCATGTTTTGTTGGGGGTGACCCTGTTGATACTTTTTCTGAATGTGAATGCACTCCTCGTTAATGTATGCTTGGTCTTATTCGCCTCTTGTTTGGCTGTAATAGGGTCCTTCGAGTGGTCCTTCTGACTCTCCTCCCACCAATGAAACTGCAGCGCAACCGCGTTCTAAGGTGGAGGAGCTATCCTTGCTCTCGCGACTACGCGACTGTATAAAGCAGTTGGAGCATGAATTTCCCATTATCCGCGGTAACGCGGATGTGTGGAAGTCAAAAGCTGAGAAGGCCACTGCTCACGAAAAGTATCTCCTGGATGAAGTTGCGCAATTGAACGAGCAATTTAAATGTTAGCTCTCTATCTTCTTATCCTTTCTTTAGTCATTCGCGACGATGCCTTGTCTTATACTTTGGTCTTTGCTTTTTGTAGTTATTAGCGCTCGTCATCCGTAGGAAAGGCCCGGGTTACCATTCGGAAGAATAACTTAACCCAGGAGCAGCTGCAGGCTAGTGGGTACTTCTGGGTGGACCACGATAATGCAGTCGCATTGGCGACATTGCAGGATCGTGCGTCGCGGGTGCTTTAGTGTTTGAAGAAGGCGCAGTCGTGCCTGAAGTGTATTTATCAAACGATGTTTCTGCTGGACGTTGTGCCCTCAAGCCTGTTGGCTCTTTTGGCAAAGTTTAAGAATATCAGCGCGGTCTGCGAGTGCGTGCATCAGCAGCTGGTCGTAGGTGCTAAGGCTACATTGTCACTGGTTCGACTGCATCGACCAGATGTGGATGTCACGTCTATGGCCGTTGGACCATCGCTGCCGCCTGAAGGGATGACTTGGAATATGGTGCCGCACTATCAGGCGGTTGACCAGCCAGCTGAGGATATTGTAGATTTCTTTGAAGAGCAAACAAATGTTCTCCTTTTGCAGCAGTAGTGTGGTTTATATCCCTGCACATAGATGTATAAGTGTTGTAAAATTCATATGATTATGGCGGGTGTGTTTGATAGCCATTAATGTGTAAAGATCTTGCTAGCTTGTATATTTTTCGAGTGTATTGTAGGGTACAGTTCCTTCTCGTTAGCCTAAAGTGTGTTCATCTCAGCACCTTGCCAACCTGTCAGGTGCGTTGCAGCCGGGTTGGTGTTATCAAGGGTTCGATTCGTAGTACGTCAGCTACTCAGGATACTGTGTTGTTCGTGGAACAAGTTGTAAAGGGTGGCGCAGCCCCGAGTGATGTAATTGTAGGTAAAACGAAAAGACACTAGGTTTGGGGCACTTAGCTTTATTTATTCACAGAATATCACGAGGTACAATGTGTGGCTAAGTAGCCTGGCTGAATAGCCTTATTTGTAAAGTAAAAACATCTAAGGGTAGAAATGGCGCAGTTGCGCGACGTTCCAGGGGTTGGAGTATGCGACTCCACTCTTGAAATCTTTAAGGCGATAGGCACCACCTGGGATTACTTCAGTAATCATGTAAGGTCCTTCCCAAGGGGACTTGAACTTGAGGTGCCCTTGCTGCTTCAGTCGCAGGACCAAGTCTCCTTCGACGAAGGATCTGGGACGTAGCCTTCTGCTGTGGTAGTTGCGGAGGCTCTGCTGGTAGATCGTGGATATCTCTACTGCAATCTCGCATGCCTCATCGAGGAGGTCGACGGAGTCTTCGAGTGCGATAGTTGATTCTTTCTCGCTGTAAGCAACCACCCGCAGGGCTTTGTAACGCACTTCTGCGGGTAGTACCGCTTCGGCACCGTGCACCATGAAGAACGGAGTGTAGCCTGTGGCGCTGTTTGGATTTGTGCGTAGGCTCCAAAGTACTAATTGTAGCTCGTCTGGCCAGCACCCAGGAGCTTGTTCGAGTGGTCGGAGGAGCCTTTTCTTGATTCCGCCATAGACGAGGCTGTTGGCCTTTTCGACTTGACCATTGGTCCGAGGGTGGGCCACCGAGGCGTAGCTAATGTTTATTCCTAGGTTTTCACAGAACTCCTGGAACTCCTTGGAGGTGAAGTTTGTTCCATTGTCCGTGATGATGCTATGTGGCACCCCAAAACAGTAGACGATGGACTCGAAGAATTTGACGGTGCTAGCTCCTAATTGATTCGTCACCGTCATGGCCTCGATCCACTTGGTGAATTTATCGACCATGACTAGGAGGTAGACGTATCCTCCTCATGAGGACCTCGGGAGCTTGCCGACCATGTCGAGTCCCCATTGTGCAAAGGGCCCAGCCACTGGTATTAGTCTAAGTTCCACGCCTGGTGCATGTGGTTTGTCCACGAATCGCTGGCAAGCGTTGCAGCGTTGGACGATGTCCTTGGCATCACGCATGGCCATTGGCCAGTAGAATCCAGCTCGTAGAGCTTTGGCGACGAGAGCGCGACTGCCTACATGGTGCCCGCAAGTGCCTTCGTGTATGTCGAGGAGGATGGCTCTTCCTTCCCTATTGGAGACACACCGCTGAAGAACTCATGTGATGTTACGCTTGTATAGTTCTCCGTTGATGAGGGCGAATGCCTTTGATCGTCATGCTACGTGCCGCGCATCAGTCGGGTCATCTGGCAGCATTTTGCTGAGCAGGTATATAATGTATGGCTGTGTCCAAGATGGCTCGATCATCATGACCTCCATGGGACCTTCGAGTCCTATGTCTGGCTCCGTGTCATCGAGTGCCTTTGGCTCGTTGGGTGGCGTAGCCCCCGAGTCAGTTGGCGTGCTTGCCTTCTTCTCTGGAGCCTTGGGCTTGATGGAGCATTCGCAGATGCGCTCTAGAAATACTCTAGGTGGTACTAGGGCAAAGGTGGAGCCGATATTGGCGAGTATGTCTGCCTCCTCATTGCTTTCATAGCCAACGTGTCGTAGCTCGCATCTGTCGAAGTCTCCCTCGAGTGTGTCATAAAGGTCGTGGTAGGCGATCATGTTGTCGCTCAGAGCATCACACTCGTTCATTGTTTGGTTGACCACCAGTTTGGAGTTGCCATAGATGACGAGTTGCTTGGCGCTGCAGGCTTTCATCATTCACATCCCATGGATCAAGGCTTCGTACTCAGCCTCGTTGTTGGAGGTGGTGAACTGCATTCGCGGAACGTATCTCATCTTGTCACCTTGGGGCGATGTCAGTATGACGCCTACGCTAGCTCATTCCTTTCGCTTGGATCCGTCGAAGTGCATTGTCCATAGGTAGGACATGTCTGGCTTGTCAGGGAGCTGGTTCTCCATCTAGTGCACGAGGAAGTCTGGGATATCTTGCGATTTGATTGCGTCGTGCTTCTCATATGTGATGGCTCATGGAGACAGTTCGATTCCCCAGAGCGCGACTCGTCCAGTGGCGTCGGGATTATTGAGTATGTTCTCGAGCAGGGCGTCATTCACCACTATGATGGGGTGCTCCTGGAAGTAGTGGCGCAGTCGCTTGGCGGTCATGAAGACGTCGTATGCTAGCTTCTGATAATGCGGGTACCGCTATTTTTTGGCGTGAGCACCTAGCTGAGGTAGTAGACTAGGCGATGTACCTCGTGGACTTTGTTTTCTTTGGCTCGTTCCACCACGAGCACCGTGCTTACCACCTGGTTGGTGGCGGAGATATATAGCAACAGCGACCCCTTTTTACGAGGCATCACCAGTACTGGCGAGGTGGAAAACAAACGCTTGAGGTCTTCGAATGCTTCTTGGCTTCATCTGTCCACTCGAACTTGTCAGCTTTATGGAGAAGTTGGTAGAAGGGTAGTGCATTTTCGCCCATTCGACTGATGAATCGACTGAGCGTCACGATTCGCCCAGCCAGCTGCTGGATGCCTTTTACGTTCTTCGGCTTCTCCATGGCTAGTATGGCCTTTATTTTCTTCGGGTTTGCTTCGATCCCTCTCACGGAGATGAGATACCTGAGCAGTTGCCCAGACAGTACACCGAAGGTGCATTTTTCGGGATTGAGCTTGATCCGGTATCGATCGAGGTTATCAAAGGTCTCGCGGAGATTGTCGAGTAACGTGGCTTCCTCTTTGGTTTTGACGATGATGTTGTTGACGTAGACTTGTATATTGCGACCAAGTTGGTTCTTGAGGCAGGCCTGCATACACCACTGATAGGTGGCTCCTGTGTTTTTTAGCCCGAAGGGCATCGTGTTGTAGAGGAACACACCAAAGGGTGTTGTGAACGTTGTTTTCTCTCGGTATTCCGCCTTCATTCGAATCTGATTGTAGCCTAAGTAGGCGTCGAGGAAGCAGAGGCGCTCGCATCCCGCAGTGGAGTCGATTATTTGACCGATCCGTGGCAACGGGAAGTGATCCTTCAGGCAGTGCTTGTTCAAGGAGGTGAAGTCCATGCACATCCACAGGATATCCGTGTCCTTTTTAGGCACAAGCACTGGATTTGTGAGCCAGGTGCTTTCCTTGATCTCGCGTATGAATTTTGCATCGAGGAGTCTGTTGATCTCCATACCGACCGCTTTTGCTCTTGGTTCAAACAGTCTCCATATTGTCTGCTTGACTGGCCTTGCATCTGGATTCACGTTGAGTGAGTGCTCGGCGAATTCCTTGGGAACTCCTGGCATGTCCACTCGACACCAAGCGAAGATTTCCCAGTGCTCACGGAGGAATTTGACGAGCGCGAGTTCCTATGCAGGACTCAAGTTGTTGGCGATGAGGGCCGTCTTGGTCGGGTCCGTTGGGTGGACCTTGACTTTCTTGGTGTGCACCGACGAGTCGAAGGATAGGTCGGGTGAGCTTGATTTGCTTACAGGGGCAGACTATTGTATGTCGACTCCTTCAACCTTGCGAGCTCCTCTTGCATGCCGAAGGATTGGGAGATTCTGTTGAATTCCCTGTCGCAACTGTCAGACCTCTGAAAGTTCATGTTAATTGTGATGACGCCATTAGGGCCTGGCATCTGCATCTGTAGGTAGGCGTAGTGTGGTACCGCCATGAACCTCGCGAACGCGACACGTCTGAGGATGCAGTGGTACTATGAAGGCCATTCGACAACTTCAAAGTCAATGCACTCTCGCCGGAAATTTTGTGGCGTGCTGAAGATGTCGTCGAGGTTGATCTTGCCCAAGGGGTACACGCCCTTCCCTGGGACGATGTCGTGGAACACCGTGTCTGAAACTTCCAGGCATGTCAGAGGGATCCTCATTGCGTGCAAGGTACTTGCGAACATGAGGTTGATGCCGCTTCCGCCGTCCATGAAGACGCGACTCATATCAAAGCCCCCAATCTGTGCCTCGAGTACAAGGGGATAGTGGCCTAGGCGAGGTACTTGGCGCGGATGGTCGCGCTTGTCGAAGATGATGCAGGACTCGCTTCCACTAAGGTACTCAATCATGGATGGCGGAGAGTTTATCGCTAGATTGACTTGGCGAGTGATTGCCTTCTACGCTCAATTTGAGGGGCGCCCTTTTTGGATCATCCCCATATTGCCCAGCGCTCGTCGGTATGGCTCGCCTAAATGGTTCTGGACTGGTGCAGCCGCAGGTGGTGGTGGTCCAGGTGGTGGTGGTGGTTCTCTGTGGGCCATGGCGCCCGGGGCAGCTCCGTATCACTGGTTGATCGCGTCGTGATTCATCTGGTCCAGGCCTTCGTGGAGCTTGAGGAACTTGCGGCAGTCCTTGAGGAGGTGGCTGGACTTCTTGTTGCCGTCGTGCTTGTCGATGTAGAAGTGTACGTTGCACGGTCCGGACAATTTGTCCTGGATGGATAGTCCACGTGCCTCGTCGCGAGTGCGGCGCTACCACACTTGCATGGTTTTCCCGCTGTCGCGGTATCCACTGTTGCGATTCTCGTCGCGTTTGTCGGCGTAGCCGGCTGCAACCATGTCAACCTCTTCACGGTCCTCGTAGACGCGCATTCTACGTTTCCCTCGGTGATCACATTTGCGCCCGAGGTCATCGTCATCATCGGAGTAGACACGATTTTTCACCAAGTCCTCTTTGTCGGCCCACCGATTCGCGATCTCCATGAAGTGCTCGATTGTCTTGGGCTTCGAGCGGCATAGATCCTCCCTGAGTTCTCTATGATGAACGCCGCCGTTGAACACGTCGATTGCGCGATCCTCAGAGATATCTTCTGTGGAGTTCTTGATTATGGACCATCTCTGGATGTACGAGCGCAGCGACTCGCCAGACCTATGGTGGCAGCCTCTTAGCTCCTCGATTGATGCAGGACTTTTGTAAGTGCCCTTGAAGTTGCGCACGAAGTTGTAGACCAGCTCCTCCTAGCTGTGAATTGATCCGTGCAGGAGATTGTTGAGCCTTGCACGGTCAGTGCCTTGCAGTTGCAGCTGTAGGCATTGCATGGCCATGCTTGATCTTCCGCCATGTAGCCTGACAGAGGAGATGTGATCTTCCAGCCAAATCTTCGGGTCCTGTAGGCCGTCAAATTTCGGGTTCTCCGATGGGAGTTTGAACCCTTTAGGCATTCACTTTCGTATGATGGCTCTACTGAAGCATATGGCGCCACAGAGCTCTACCTCGTCGTCTTCCGAGTCAGTCGAACGAGCACGCCTTACGCGCATCTTGGCGACCTTGCACTGCATGATGTCATCACATGCGTCATAGTCGCAGTCATGTTGCCGTGAGCGACGTCATCGTGACAGATCGTGGTTGTTGTCGCTGGAGGAGTATGAATAGTAGTACTTGTCTAGAGCTTTAGTTTTCTTTGGCTCCGGTGTTGGTTCTTTAACAAGGGCAGCCTCGACTAGCCCCAAGCCTGCGATCATAGATCGGTGCCTGGCAGCCCGCGGATCCCCAGCCGGTGGCTGGTTGTTGAGGAGGTACATGGTGGTTGCTATCACCGCTGCTTGTGGTGTCATTGGGAGCATGTTGCCCCGCGTGTCCACCATCATGGAGCCAAAGTCGAGGACTTTCGCGGCTTCTTCTTGCTCCTTGTCAGTGAGGTGGGCCAGTCGAGATCGCCATTTGGCGGCCACATAGTCTTTGCCTTTGGAGGAGGATCCTCCCATGGAGAGTTGAGCTCGTCGAAGGCTCGACTCGTCCGCCGCCTTTCTACGCGCATCAAGTTGTGCGATTACCTGTTGCTGGTGCTTGTACTCTTCTTTGAGCAGCCAATGGTAACCCATCAACATCTATTGTGATGAGTTCAAGGGGAGAGGATTACCCCACAGAGCCTCTCGGCAGCGGGCCCACTCGTTGTCGTTGAGCTTGATCAACATGCGCTCCTCGGTGCGCTCATTCGCCATGAGGTTTGGGTCCCCTTCTGTCCGGTTGTTGGGTCATGTAGTTAGGGTTGGCCTGGTTCTTCCTTGGGGTGTGGCTTCTATGGAAAATACTGCATCATGCTGGAAAATTTGCCCCTGCTCTTCCTCCATCTCGGCGTCGCTTCAATCGGTGGCATCAGGGGTGGCCTGATCATCTAGCCGGTCTATGGATCTGGTGAGATTCATGTATGGTGGTCGACGTTCAGCACTCTCATGGGTGACAGGTCGCGTCTTGCTGCAGTTGTGTTTAGCGTTTAGCAGCTCCATGCATGGAAGATGGTAGGCGGTGGTGTTTCTCTTCTTTGACTGTGTTGGATGAAGATGACGGTGTTGGGATCTGGTGACCATGGGGAAGATCCCTAGCCGACGTGCCACAACGTCCCGGCCTTGTCGCTTGCGACAACCTGGTTTATCGACTCAAATACATCCTCATATGCGATGGTGCTCTCATAGATCTAGGTACGGCGATTGACGAGGGGTGTCCTCGGCAATGTCCATGGTTATGGACTTAGGGTTTTGTGAAAAAGAGAATGTTGGGGATTTCATCGGATGTTAGACAAACAAGGGAGTCGAAGTCATCTGATTATCGATGGATAGTGCTATTACAGACTACTTGGGTTTTTTGGTACCTCTCTGCTGACTCCTCCCAGCCTATATATAATAGGTTGGGTCTCGGGGACGTATACGGTTAGGTTACATATTCACGATTACAACACCAACATAATATCGATTTCTATTTACTTATTTAGCTAAACTAAAACTTCTGTTGGATGCTTCTTGGGCCTTCATCTTCGATCTTCATGGGTCGTGAGCCTTTATGCAGCTAGGGTAACCAAACATAAGTACCTGAGTAATCATACCCGTGTTAGTAGTTCTCGAGACTCTACTTGAATCGCAGATTCGGGTTGAGTCTCAAAGATATTTTTTGGTATTAATGAGATATTCACTTTTGGTTTTGTAGGGATTTGGTACAACAGGCCTGATGCATCCGACGGATCGGGTATCAATTAAATGCTCCTGGGCAAAAACACGGTAGACCTACATCAAATTCAAGTCCCCGGGCATGAAATTGGAATTTTACTGGCGTAATCCAGTTCGAGCCATTGAGGTCTTACCAAATACTGAATTCCACTTCTATTTTATCGGATACCCAACGCGTCCATCGGGATTTTTCACCATATCATTGATACGAATATTTTACTGGCAGAGCACATTCTTGTGTGATTACCAGGCCACACAGGACAGATCCCGGAGTCTTATCTTCATGCCGTGGACATGACATTCAGAATTTTATCGCATCAGGCACGATCCGAGGTTCTTGTATGATTTTCGTCGACTGCCTTGTTTGGCTACTAGAGTTACTGAAGTTTATGGATGATATCTAAAAATACTCCTAATGGGAGTAACGTTTTGAGGATACACTAATGTAATACTCATAGGTTTTAGTTTTATTGGGTGTGTTTTACAAACGAGGATAATGTTTCTTTGGTGCGTATAAATCTCGGTTTTCTATCGGATGCGCGGTTAGCGCTCCCGATGGGAGTAGCCCCTGAGGCTATGTTCGGATGCCTGTATCGGGACATAGGCTCGAAGCTTCTAGCCATCCAAGAAACCTTCACTTTCAGTTATTTTTCCAAGACTGTTGTGTTATTTTTATCGGGTGCGCGGCCAGCGCTCTTGATAGGAGTAGCCTCCGAGGCTACAGTCGATTTTTTGTATTTGACTGTAGGCTTAAGGTTTTTTGGCTGAGGAATTTTTCTTCCGCTCAGGTCTATATGAAATGGAGTCGATGTTGTGTCACTGCTCTTTTTATGACGTCATTGCTGACAAAGTTGTTACACCGTGGCTATCAAGAAACGAAACCCGATGGGACATTTCAATTGTGGTCCCATGTTGTAGTAATGATGACGCTTGAGCGGCATGTCAGCGTAGATTTTTGTACCACACATCCCCCTTTACGCGCGAAAATCGAAGCATCATGGGGATTTTCTTCGTGTTTACCGTGGTAATAACTATCCATGATTTTTATCCTTCTGTGAGACCTTGACACGCGTCGTCATCCTGTGCGCTTTGATGGTTCATGTTTTTATCAAACGGCTAAGCTTTGCACTTCTTCTCTTTATAAATGGGGGTAACGGATTTTTACTATTTTACTACTTCCCCTTTGCTTCCTGCTTCTTATTCCTTGTGCCGCTCCTATGTTTGCTGCTTTCGCCCCTACCTTCTTCCTTGTGTTGCGCCTTCGTTGCTCTCCAACCACCATGGGGAAAAGCAAGGTCGGAACTTCCTTTGCCGCTGCCAAGACCATGAAGAGGAGGGATCCTGGATGGCCTCCCACTAAGTGTACTCCACGGGATCTACGCGAGGCACGCAACAATAATCTCCTTGAGGAGGGCTCCTACAAGCTTCCAGGGACGAGGCCGCCCTAACCCCCGAATCTGGCTGGCGGGTAATGTTTCTTTACTTTCTGTATCGTGGCCTCTCCCTTCCTGTTCATGAGTTCCTCCATGGTCTCCTCTTTGTTTACGGCATGAAGCTTTACCAGCTCACACCCAATTCCATTCTCCATGTTGCTTGTTTCGTCACTCTTTGTGAGTGCTTCCTTGGGGTTCATCCCCATTGGGGCCTATGGAAGTACTTCTTTTATGTCCACTGCAATGCCACATATACTCTTGTTCGTGATGTTGGTGGCGCTATTTTCTCTGTTCGATCTGACATTGACTATATCGACTTCAAAATTTCGGATTTTGTCCAAGGGTGGAAAACCAAGTGGTTTTACATCAAGGATCAGAAAAGTGAGGTCCAGACTTTCGGGTTGGCCCCTTTTGACCCTAAAAACCCTGCCAAAGGCTTGACTCATGGGACCAGCGCCCAACTCCTGAAGAAATGACAGAGATCGAGACTTTGCTGACTCGGATAGAGAAGTTGTGAATCGAGATTGGCAAGGAACTGTCAGGTCTACAGATCCTAGCATACTTTCTTCGGGTGCGTATTCAGCCTCTGTAGGCAAGGTTATTTGGTATGTGGGCTTACACTGTCAAGAAGGATCCTATGCGGATTTCACCAGATGACCTCACTACCAAGATATATGAAAAGAGGGTTCGCTCCTTCACTACGCTGACCAAGAAAAGCGCAGATCCTTCGGATTGCAGGGTAGCGCCCTTTGGCAAGAAAAATCGTCTCCCAGACATAAGTTTTCATTGACTTTTTCTTTATTTTTCATGCCGACGTACCATGTCACTTATATATCCCTCGATAGTGTAGGATTACGATCATCTCTCTACACTTCCTCCTCTTCCGGAAAGTGGAGAGCTTCTAGCCAGCCCCTCTCTATCTGAAGATTTAACTGGGGTTGGGACTGCGGCTGATGAAGAAATGGAGACCACTGTCGCTGATTCTTCGTCGCATACCTACTCCGTGGCTTCGCCTCGGTCTGGAGATTTTTGTGTGGTGTCGGATGGTGAAAGAAGGAAGCATACTAATTCTACGGAAACTATTGAAGACTCTGATAATTCAACAAGCTCAAAGCCACTGCACGCTCCTCCTATTTCGTTGGCTCCGCCACCGATGAATCTATTTCGCTTTATGCAGGATGTTTCTTTGTAAGTATTCCTTGTCCTTTTTGATTTTTGCAGGTGGTACATTTATGGAGTTTTTGTGTTGCTTCTGTAGTGGCAACGAGGGGGAGATCCTCCCATGTCCCCCTTGGTACTTCTGTTGCTCCTTGATAACTCCAAATTTCATCGCTTTTTACCATTGGTTTCCTCTTGTTTATTGTTAGATTTCCCTAAAGATTGCCCTTTTCACTAACGTTAATGTCGCAATTAGCGAATCTTTGTTTTCTTGTGATGCTTTTCAGGCAATGAACATTTATTGAAGACCTAATAGCATTTATGGGCTAATTACACTAGAATAAGCAAATCCCCAATTGAAGCCATTTTCATTGGAGGCGTCAGCACACATAACGACCAACGGTACGGTCGGGACGCGCCTGTACCGCCCGCCCATACTACCCACCAACGCCTTTCCTATATCAATACAAGCAACTTTCATAAAAGGGGGAGAAGAGAAGAACCACATAACAGAAGTTACAGCTGTCGCAAGCCATCTGGAGGGAGAGATCAGATCTAAAAGAGGAGAAGAACTTCCCCTCATTCTCTGATGATCTTCAACCTCAAAACCATACACTCCACCATCATTCCATCATTACTTAGAGAGAGATTGGCACTTGTAAGATTAGGGTTTGATACTTTGATCTACCTTTGGTTTGTATTTGATCGGATCTTTAAATCTCTATTGTGGTTTATTACAATAACTTTGAGATGATTTCTATTTGCAATACAATTATGCCTTTGATCTATGTACCTCTCATGTCTGAGTAAATCCCCATAGGCGTGGAAGATGTAGGGGATTGGTGAGATGTGATGTGTCTATTCTATTTCCAGCCATTTGTGATTGTTGCAATGTTTATTGAAACAGTGAGAATGAATATCTATGTTTGTGTAATGCTTGTTATCTAATTTAAGGGCCTAGGTAACATGATCCAAAGATCTCATAGGTATGAACTTGTATGCTAGTAATTCGGCGACCCCCGAGTGACACAGCCGATATCAAAGAAGAGCTAGCATCACTCGAGGACAACAAGGAACCACCAAGATTAAAGCCTTGATTTGGTTGAAAGACCTTAATTAATGCGCTGACCATGGTCGTGGTAATAGGCAGATGGATCATTGAGATTAGGGAGAATTGGCCATGAGGACTCCTACTCGGTATATGGGTTGCTTGCCTACTCACTTATAAATAAGAATTATCATTATCACTTATTCCGCTTATTCCATTTGGCACTTCTATGATCACGATGAACTGATTCTCTCCGCACGTAACTTCTCATCTGCAGGACCTTTACACATCTTCCGCATCTTTACTTTTATGCAATTTACTTATTTCCTAAGCAAGTTCCTCTATCTTTTATTTAACCACTTCCACCGTCAACATTTGTAGTGAATTCACTCAAGACTTGTGACACCTTGGGTGCGACAGAAACGCCACATAAGAACACTTTCCTAGGATCCTTGTTGGGATCAATATAAAAATGTGAATTAATACTTCCGCGAAAACATTCTCTGATGAACCTGTGCACTTGCAAGCCATCAAGATATTTGCTGGCACCATTATCGGGGAGCTAAGCGCTAAGTGTTATTTTTCGACAACAGCAACCGTTGATACCATTCATGATCTCCGTTGAAGACAGAGGTACCACTCAATCGGGAAAAACCTATTTACCTTCGTATATTGATCGTGTTCCAATCGAGAGACGATTTGAATTTATTGAAAGATTTACTAATTCATGTACTGTAGACGTGAATAGCTTGATTCTGTTGATGGATGATTTGACCATCACCCGAGGAGCCGAACTTGAGCTACCTTTGGGAGAGTATGGGAATCCATCTAGGCACTTGAGGAAAATTCTTATTCTTTATCCTGAACTAGAGGGCTAGGAATTTGAAATATATCCTGAGCTAATATATATGATGAAAGAAATTGCTTTTGCAGGGAAAGAAAAGGAAGAACCTAGTGACCACTTAACAAAGGTATATGACCTTTGTGTGACTCTTAAACCAACAAGTCTTCCAATAGAGTTTGTACTTCTTAAACTCTTTCGCTGGTCTTTGAAAGATAATGCTTTAGCTTGGTTACAATCACTAACTAATCATACTATAAAAAGCTGGGAGGATTGCATCCAAGAATTCATGCATAAATATTGTTCATTTACTAAAATCATGCAGAACAAACAAAGCATAACAAAAAAATTGTAAACAATTGGAGAAACCTTTTATCAAGCATGGAATAGATATTATGCAATGATTATGAAAGTCCCAAATCATGGTTTTCATGAGAGTCTAGTTATCCAATATTTTTATAATGGGCTTAATGATGAAACAAAAGATATGATTGATTTATCTGCAGGAGGAGCAATATGCAACTTGACACTATCAGAATGTTTTAAGCTTTTTGTGGTAAGATCCTTTAATGACGAACAATACAATCCAGTTGAGGATATTGTACCACAAAAAGGTATGATTCACGTACCACAAGATCTTACATCCAAAGTCAAAAAGTCCATGGAAGAAAAAGGTATAGCTTCAGAACTTGTAAGAGAAAACAAAGTTGACGTTCTTCAAACTTATGTAATAGAAGATGATTTAAATCTTGTAATGCAAAATTTTAAATATCAACAAAATCACTTCTGTGAGAAAAATTATAAACGCCTTATGACACAAGAAAAGAATATAAAAGACCTAACAGAAGTTTTTAATGACCTGGGTCAAGCCACGAAACATTTAGATAGATATCTGAGTATGGTTAAAACCCAGTGTGAGCAGATAAATGAAACACAAACTTTGATTTTGAACCAAGGAAATTTCAATACTGTTTCTACTAACATTGTAACTAGGCATGGTACAGAAACCCAGGAACCACAGGGGCCACCTTGTTATCAAGAAGAGCAAGCTCGAAAAGCAAGAGAGACTTAGGAGATGAGTCAAGGAGAAGATGATCTCGTAGACCTCCAGGATGATATTGACTATGAAGCCTAGAAAAGGGAAAATAAAGGTTTTGACACTCAAGAAGAAGAGGAAGTGGGGGATAAGCACAAATCATATGATTCAGACGCTAAGACTATCAATTCAAGGGAAGAATCTGATCTCATAAATGAGTAAGAAGAGCAAGTTGATGTCCTGCGTGAAGAACGCACCAATAAGCAAAAATCAGTTGCAAGGAAAAATAAAAGGAGTGCTAAACCAGTGATAAAGGTAAAATAAAAGGTAATACTACCAAAAAGGAAATTCCTTACCCTAACCATGTTCACTGCGAACCAGATAAGGCTATTTATGATTCTTTTGTTGAGGCACTGAGCAGTCTGCGTTTAGAACTTCCTTTAACTGATGCTATTCAAGTTCCTACTTATAAAATATTTATGCGAGATATAATTAATAGAAAAAAGAAAGTGACCAAGACTGTAGCAGTTATGACAAGCTTTGGTGATAAACTTCCTGCCAAGCTTGGGGATCCTGGCATACCAACCATCTCCTGTGCAATAGGGAAAACTAATATATTCAATGCTCTTTGTGATTTAGGAGTAGGTGTTAGTGTTGTGCCTTATTCCCTATTTAAGAAATTGAATCTTGGAGAATGTTCTCCTACTTCAATAACACTACAAATGGTGGACAAGACAACTAAACAACTTGTGGGAATGATCGAAGATGTTTTACTTAGAATAGATCATCATTTGATACCAACTGATTTCATTATTCTTGATGTCCCTAAGGACGACAAACTATCTATCATTCTCAGAAGACCCTTTCTTAGTACAGTTGGAGCTAATGTAGATTGTTCTAGCTTCAAGATTGTCTTTAATATATATGATGAACAAATTGTTAGATACTTTCCTAAGAGATAAGAGCATAATGGAAAATACGTCCCACCACCTAAGCGTCATCAAGCAGCAAAGGCTAAAGAAAAAGCGTCGCTTGAGATGAACGCCGATGATATGGAGTTTGATTAGTCAAATCTCTAGAATTAAACACTCAATGGGAGTTAGCCCATTCTTAATAAATTTAGTTTAAGCTTTTATTTTATTTTGCATATACTACTTTACAATTTATATCATTTAATAAGTTTATTTTGAGTTTTTAGCTTGCTCGGAGAATTTACCCTAATGAAGTTGAGAAGCAAGGGAAAAATGAAGAGAAGATAGTGGGTTCAGCACAGGTAACGAGCATCGGTACGGCCGTAGTACGACCGTATCGCACACTCGTACCATGTCTCTACAAAACCTATGATAGGAACATCGCCGGTAATGGCCTGTGGTATGGTCGGGGTACAACCGTACCCCGCGCCCATACCACACATCGACGAAAATCGACGCTGGTCTCCGAATAGATAACGACCACTAGTACGACCGTGGTACGCCCGTACCGCATGCCCATACGAGGTCGACCAGGTTTAATCTCGAACCTGAATGTTGATCCAATGCTGACAACCACCGGTATGGGCGGGCTACGCCCGTACCACGTCGTCACTGAGTAAAGGCCGGCAATGGTGGCTCGCAGCCAACCCCCTTCTTCTTCTTCCTCTTTCTTCCTTGTTCTTTCTCTTTTCGCCTCAAACCCTATCCTCTCAAACCTTTAATTCTTCATTGTTTTTGTGTTTTTGAGTTGGGAAATCTTCACATCGGTAAGTTTCTCGTCCAATCCATACTCTATTTTCTGAAATCCATGGTTGAATTCATCACATTGGCGATTTAGATGAGTTCATCATATTTTGAGATTATTATTGATTCCTCACGTTAGGATTTGTAACTTCTACCTGTAATCGTTTTTTATGTGATAGAAAATTGATACCTATAGTTTTCTTCAAAAAAATTGCAGCACAATGCATAACATTGGAAGGATGTTCCACTCGGGCAAGGGCTCGGGTACGGCGGGACCTTAAGGCTCCGCCAAGCCACCGGGTTCAAAGAAGAGACACTCAGAGGTGGACAACTTGAGGGCTACCATGAGCCGAGACTACGAGAGGGTGAGCAACCGCAAGGTTTTTCCCACCAAGTGGTTATTCCGTCAGTTCCTCTCCTGCCATGGTCTTTTGGAGGACTTTGAGCAGATGACCGTGCAGGCTAGCATGGTCAATTTCTCCTATCTCTCTGTTGACACCTACAAGCTTGCCATGTTCGAGTTTCTTTCATTGTTCCACGATGATGTCGAAACCCAGGAGCAAAATTGCATTGTAAGTTTTGTGCTCAATGAGCAACTCCACAACTTGACCTTTTATGAATTCTGTGATAGTTTAGGATTCTCCCACGAGGGAGAGCTCGATATCAATGATAGAGTGCATGTGGAGGAAATGCAGCCTTGGGGGAAGATTTTTGTCCATAGGGACAATGATTATCTGCGTAGGAAGAGTACCACTATTCAGAATCCTACTATACGTTATTTTCATACCTTCCTTATTAATTCTTTATTTGGAAAGGGGGATGTCGGGGCAATGGCAGGCCCCAAAATGAGTGTAATCCATATGGCCTTGCATCCAGATATGGAGCACAAGGTAAACTTGGGAGCTTTGCTCATCTAGCATTTTTGCCGCCAAAGGTCAACTTCCGCGGGGGACATTCGTTGTGGTGGATTGATCACACAAATCGCCTACGTAAACAAATTTGTCCTACTGCAGGAAAGAGTTGTACCTGGCAGTAAGGACCTGGATGACATCCATATGGCTAGCACCAAGTTCATGGGTGTCTATAGGACAGAGCGTTCCCTCCGTGCTTGCCAGTTTTATTTTGCTCCTAATAGTGATCTCCACCAAATCTTGCTTCCTTTTGTCCAAGCTTTTGGTTTGCTAGGTAAACAAAGTTTGGTCCTTACTGAGGAGGAGTTCAAGCAGGCACTGATCCTCTCAGGAAGGACTATGCCACCGGGTGTCCACCCCAACTGGGAAGACACAACACCTGGCCAACAGCAGCAAGATGAAGAAGGGGAGGCTAGCACGGCGTAGGATGGGATGATTTTGGCCAGCAACACCACCACCAATAGCCTTACCACCAGCATCAACAACAAGGTATGCCTCCACCACAGCCGGGATTCGACTATGTCCCGAGGAGCGATTTTGACCAGGTGGTGCATCGCATTGACAACATAGAGAACACACTACATGATGCGAACACCCACATGGTCAATCTCACTCAAGATTTCACATATTTTATGACCAACTTTTCAAACTGCTACTCGAACTTCCCATATCAGCAGCCGCCACCTGACGGTAGCGACAACTGATTCTAGTTAGGCAAGAGCCTAAGCTTGGGGAGGTTAAAATCCTCCCACCTTTTTGCATTCATATATTTATTTCTTCTTTTTATTTGTTTGTTTTCATTCCAATGCATGTCTACTTTCAGTTTTGCATTCGATAAAAGAAAATCCAAAAATATTAGATTATTCTCTAGCATTATTTTGTGCAAATTTCTCTCGACCCTTGTTGATTCTTTTTGCAGGTTACTCATTTCTAGTGATCGAGCTATGGGACGAACGCAAAGAGATGACTCAAGTAAAAGATGAACGAGTAAGAGGAGGTAGCACATTCCTATTTTCCCTCTTCATGTAAGCTTATTCATGAACATTTGATGTCCGTTCGGTTGCACTTGATCTCAATTCCACGCTTAGTTCATTATCTTTTAGAGTTTGAGCTCAAAGGCTTTTGTCACCACTTTGGTTAAGACTTTCGACAATTAAATCAGTTTGAAAAACAACTCTTGGGATTTGATTCCAAACTTTTTAGAACAAGAGAAAGTGTTAATGACAACTTTGGTGCCATGTTTTTGTCTTAAGGGCTTAACCTTAGTAGTGCTCAACCCCACATACTGATCGTTGACTTGATGATACCTTCTGAAAAAGAATTACTTGATAGAAAAAACTTTTTTAGAGTAGGAGAGGAAGATGCCAACAATTGTTTTGATTTTTTATATAAAAAAGAGGAGAGAGAAAAGAAAAAGAAAAATAGAAGAGCAAAGGTACTTTTTTTCAAATACACACCTTTGGGATGCCAACAACTCTGCTAGCTTTTGAACAATCTATGGTATAACCCCGGATTTCAGCTATGAGTTGATGGCATGAGTGGCATACATGTCTCTATATGGGAAAAATTATTGGTATTCCCAATAGGTTGTGTAGGAGTTTACAAAAGAATTATTCGTTGATCCTGATACGTCCAAAACATATCTACTTTCCCGAACACGTTTGCTATTGTTTTTCCTCTAAACTTGTGTGATTTGGATACAACTAACACGGATTGACGCTGTTTTCAGCAGAATTACCTTGGTGTCTAGTTTTTGTGCAGAAAATCAACTATCAGGAAAAATCCCGGAAAATATGCCGAAAATCCTATTTCACCAGAAGACTCAAGGAGCCAGAATACGAGACGGAGAGGGGCTGGGGCCCAGCCACACCACCTGGCCGCGCGGGCTAGGCCTGGCCGCGCCAGGGGGTGGTCTGGCTGCCCCAGGCACCCCCTCGGTCTCCCTCTTCGCCTATAAGTTGCCTTCTGACTTAAAAACCCAGGGGGCGGTCGACGTTTTTCCAGAAAGAGTTCCGCTCTGCCGCCACCACCAGATTTCGCGATTTGGAACCAGAAACTTCGTTCTGGCACCCTACCGGGACGGGGAATTGGAGGAGATCATCGCCATCATCATCACCATCGCTTCTCCATCGACCATCCATGTTTCCCCCATCTATGAGTGAGTAATCCCCCACTGTAGGCTATGGGGATGGTAGGGATTGGATGAGATCGTTCATGTAATGGCATCAGATTGTTAGGGCATGGTGCCTAGTATCTTTTATTAGTGCTTTTTGACTTTGTTGCGACTTGTTATGCTTAATGTTTGTCACTAGGGCCCGAGTGCCATGATTTCAGATCTAAACATGTTATTGATTCATTATGATAGTATTGTTTATGGTCTTACCTGCAAGTTGTATACACACGTTGTTGTCTGGAACCAAAGGCCCCGGCGATGTAAATCGGGATAACCGGGAGGAATGGCTTTGATGTGAGGATCACATGTGTTCACTGAGTGTTAATGCTTTGCTCGGTGCTCTATTAAAAGGAGCACCTTAATTGCGATAGTTCCCTTGAGGCCCATTGCGCAAACGGGCTGGCAGGACAAAAGATGTTGTGCAAGTTCTCATTGCGAGCACGTATGACTATATATGGAACACATGCCTACGATTATCTAGTACTTGGATGCTTTATCTTATTTATCTGCAAATGCCCTATGTTCTGATTGCTATATGAATTGTTTTGTCCATGCAACGCCCGTCCATCCATCCCTATGCCTACTGTAATACACGCAAAGGTAAGAGGAGAATAGCATCGGGGTAAGGAGTAAAAGCAGACCTAATCAGATCTATCCAACCGATTTTGCAAAATAGTTTTGACACTCTATATCGTCCGTTAGCTAGGTTATCCTACAGGATGGACCAGTGGGGTATCGCAACTGCTGAGCTCTGATACCACATTGTAACACCCTCGAATCGGCCCTATGCAAGTTTTAGCGCTTCCCGCCAAACCCGCATAGAAACGATTCAAGGGCGCCCACCAGGCACTTTCATGCGGGTGGAAAACGAAGTAATATCATTACACAATAGTCTACGTTGGAACCCACGAAACAGATATATATACAGCAACGACTCACTGAGTCAAGAATACAGATATACAGTACAAAGATCCAAATCATCTTGAAAACGATACAGCATCCGAGTACGGATAAGAAGCAACTTGAGCTAAGAGCCCTGAAGAATAACCGATGGCGTCGATAACCCTGCCCAGGCCAAGCCGGAAGGGTAACCCTGCTAACGATGTCGATCTCAAACCTGCTAAAACAAAAGGGGTGCCGACAAAGGGCAAAGAAAAAAGAGGAGTGTCGATTGAGGCGATTACGGCGAGGCTAGAATTCGGCGGCTCTCGCCTACATAGGTATGGTGGACTGAAGTGGCAGCGAAGCATGCACTAAACAACCTATAGAGACTCGATAAACTGTCAGCTATTAGAGAGAGATAAGAAAGACCTATTCGGAACCAACCTTATACTAACACTAATCATACCCGTCCTGGTATTCCCCCTCGAGACCAAATGAGGAAGTCAAACCGAGGAACTCACACAGTTGACAGTTTTATTCATTCCGTTATAGTTGCGGAACTTACTAGTCAGATATAGATAGCACGAGTCATCCTGATAGCATAAGTAGTGGGCAGTTTTAGTTAACCATCCAGTTGTAGTTGTAGTACTTACTAGTCAGATACAATTAGCATGTGACATCCCAAACCCAGTAGTTGTTGGCACTTTTAATTCATTCCATTGGAGTTGTGATACTTACTAGGCAGGTATAACATGACACGATACACCCCAGTTCCACCAGTTGTTGGCACTTTTATTATCCATTCCATTGCAGTGAAGCTGATTACTAGTCACATATTAAGTCAGATTTATAGCACTACTTTAGTTATGCTTGTCTATGATCGAGATACTATGCTCCAAGTCGTCCATAACCGCGGACACGGCTTTCAGAAAGATTTACCCTGTAGGGGTGCACAAATAGCAACACACACACGATCAACCTCGGAAAAACCAAATCATAACCCAACGAGGCTTTCACGACAAAGCAATCACAGGATTCATAAATCATTCCAGGGGGCCACCCCACTAAGCTACCCGCAACAAAGTTGGCCGGCTCCGAGACGGACCTAGGGTTGTGACAATGGTTGTAAATGACTGGGAACCCGAAAGTGTGACTGGGCTTGTCGATACCGCGAAAACATTCAATGTTCCAAAATAGTAAAGGTGCTCCAGGCACAATCGTAAATAAAGCAGTAAAGCATGGCATAAGTACAGGATAGTAATAAAGCCCCAAACTACTTGTGGCCCCAAGAAATAAGAAATGAATCAAGCTCTGGCTAAGGGGGATCCATAGGGTCTCCCGGATGTGGATAGTGCGAATAATCAAGGAACATGTATCAAGTACTCGGGGCCTACGGGACACAAGTGGACATGAAAAACCAAATAGCTTATATTGCCCACCGGTGCCTCTTTCATTAGTTATCCCAGCAATTTAATAGTTGTATTTAAAGTCATGATCAACTCCACCGTAAAGCATCACCACCATTAAGCATATGCCAACCTTCCATCAACGGTGGAATGACAACAACGCGAAGCAGCACCTGAGCAAGCAACTATGACTCGCAAGGCTGACTATCTATCAAACAACAGGCAATAGGATGTGTCCAAGGCAATATAGAGGATGCAGGGAATATAAATGGTGCACGGAAACTAAAGCATCGCAACAAGGATAGAAATAGATCAACAGGAGGAAATAAAGACTATAAACGCAAAATAGGTAGAAAGGGGGAGGATGCTCGCCTAGGAAACATAGCCGAAGATACACAGGAGAACTTGTCGATACTCGCATCAACTCAACGGCCTAATCGGTGGAGAAGCAGAGCACTAAAAGAAACACCAGATGCACAATTTAATACTACGACAGAAGATCGGGCATGATGCATGTATGATGTATGACATGGCAAAGATGCGATGCGACTAGACAAAATTAAGTGGAACCGGGGTCCCGACAATTAATGAGATAGTTCATGTTGTTTAGATACCCCGCAATTTAAATGTTGTATTAAAAAGTAAAATATGACATTGGTTCGCTACGCAAATTTAAATGGTGCCACTATAAGACTAGAATAGTCCGCATATGGTCTCCATATTTAATTTAGGTGAATAGTCTAAATACCCCCAAACAACCACAATATGTATGCGAGTATGAATGATTTAATATGCAACAACTATATGTCATATATTATAAAAATAGGGGTCTCAGAAAAGGAATCACATTTGGGCATCGACGATCTTGGGGGTTCGGGGTTCGGTCTTGGCAGGATCGGTCTTCAGGTCCGGTCATCGGATCCATGTCGGCGCACTCGGGGTCTTGGCATATTCGAATCCGCAAAGGAGATGTCTGAAGGTTCTCATCCGTCTGTGGGCCTTCGGGAGATCTTGGCGATGTCACGATGATCTTGTCGAAGACATTGATGCCCTTGCACAACGTCTCGTTCTCGTTCGGCAGGAGGTTCATAATCAAGGTCGATACTCCACAACAACAACGGTTGCACCACGTCACAACACATACGGAGGCTTACCACATAGTACCCTTCTCGCAACCCCGCATGAAGATCATCATCTGCAGCTCGGCACAGCGCTTCGATACCACACCATCTCGAACATAGCTAGCAGCATCTGAACGTACCATAGCTAGTTAGAAAGGCCCTAGCATCTAATACATCGTAACAACACACAACAGGGCCATGAACTCACACAACTAGGGCCAGCTCCTGGTGGTAGAGGGGTCCCTGCGAGCATATAGAGGCCACGGTCATGGCTCGGGCAGTGCGCGGGGGCTCGGGGTCGAGCAGGGCGAAGCACGCACGGGCGGCGAGCTGGGCGGAGGGCTCCCGCGGCGAGCGGAGCTTGGAATCTGGCGGCTGACGACGGGGCGCAGAGGGCGGCGAGGACGGGGAAGCGGCCAAGAAAAGCGGTGACGGACGACGCCATCGGGGCTCCGGCGAGGCTCTGCTCGGGGCGAGCACATGGAGGAGAGGAGGGTGGCCTGCAGTGGGGACGAAGCAGATGGCGATGGCGGTTCCAGGAGGAAGAGGGTGAGGCCGGACGTCGAGCGAAGACGAGGGAGCGCTGGAGACGAGCACGGGGCATGGAGGCGGCCGAGGACACGCGCAGGCGGCGACCATGGCAGGGATGCGGCCTGCAGAGGGAGGCGCCGATGGCTCGGGGACGGGGCCGGGCGCGGGATGGACTCGAGTGGGGCAGCGAGGGCTCATAGGCCGGCGAGCTTGTGCGGGGCCGGGACGGGGATTGTGGCGCTAGCGGCGGCAGCTGCCGACAAGGAGGAAGGAGGTGGGCGAGGGCGAGAGGTGGGGGTCGCGCGTGGGATGGGGATCGAACGGGGTGAGGCGGACATGGTGGGACCGACGGTGGTTGGTGCGGCCAGGTGAGGAGCGGCGTGGCGTTGGCGATGGCAGCCAGGTTCGGCAACACGTCGCACGCTACTGTGTGCTTGGTGCCGTCTTGCTGCTATGTTAGGTATGTGTGCTGTCTCGCGTGAGTGCGGCGGCGGGTTGGGACTAGGTGGTTTAGGCTAGGGATTAGGGTTAGGGTTTGGAGGTGGCCGGCTGGGCTTTTGGGCCTGGCTGGCTGCCTCCTAAAAATAATATAAATTTTGGTTATTATTTTAACAGACATTTGTAATTTGTTTTTAGACAAACAAAATATCCGGGAGAGACCGGGGTTTTGATTTGAATAAAGACGGGGGATATTTTAGAAAACAAAACTAGGCTTTTGGAAAATAGTTTTAGGCAAAAATATGCATGATGATAACGATGCTCAAATGCAATGTGGCAAGATGACGTGAGCATGCTATCATGATGATGTACAAAGATAAAACACAACGATTTTCTAGTAGTGGTTTTATCGGGGTGCTACAATTCGACACCACTAACAATGGATCTCGCCCTCGAGATCCGCCTCATGGTACAGGGAAGAAGGATGATGGTCAGACTCTTATCGCTTCGTGTAGATCCTCGCGACACCACTAACAAAGATTCTTGCTCCATCTTGAAATCGATGGCACCACCAACAAGAGGTTGTTGTTCATGTTCGTCAAGACAACACTCCGGAGAAACAAAGACGAAGGTAAAGGTATCGAAAGAAAAGACCACCTCTAATTTCCGTGAAAGGAGTAAACATTGCACTGATCCACCAGCTCAATGTACAAGAGCGAATGATAAGAGTAGTGGTATGGTCATGACTCCATCCCGCAATCAAAGCATTACTCTATACACGAATAGAAGAATCATGCAACCACTCTCAGAATTTAGACTGAAGATCTCAAAAACAACATTTGGAAACAAAGGAGTGATGCAGGCTCTTCATCAAATCCGATGTCGATGATGACATAGCGTTGGCAAACACCGAAAGATTCAAAGAAAAAATTTAGTGACCTTTGGGGTCACTTGAACGGTACATAGAGGAAGATTCCTCAGATAACATAGAGACCGGATGTAGCAATTCCGTTTCGAGAGGAAGGAATCGAAACCCTGATGGTACGACAGAAACCCAACCACGAGAAATCCTAGTCTCGAAGAAAGATAAGAGAGCAGATTCAAAACACGCAAAGGTAAGAGGAGAATAGCATCGGGGTAAGGAGTAAAAGCAGACCTAATCAGATCGATCCAACCGATTTTGCAAAATAGTTTTGACACTCTATATCGTCCGTTAGCTAGGTTACCCTACAGGATGGACCAGTGGGTTATCGCAACTGCTGAGCTCTGATACCACATTGTAACACCCTCGAATCGGCCCTATGCAAGTTTTAGCGCTTCCCGCCAAACCCGCATAGAAACGATTCAAGGACACCCACCAGGCACTTTCGTGCGGGTGGAAAACGAAGTAATATCATTACACAATAGTCTATGTTGGAACCCACAAAACAGATATATATACAGCAACGACTCACTGAGTCAAGAATACAGATATACAGTACAAAGATCCAAATCACCTTGAAAACGACACAGCATCCGAGTACAGATAAGAAGCAACTTGAGCTAAGAGCCCTGAAGAATAACCAATGGCGTCCATAACCCTGCCCAGGCCAAGCCAGAAGGGTAACCCTGCTAACGACGTCGATCTCAAACCTGCTAAAACAAAAGGGGTGCCGACAAAGGGCAAAGGAAAAATAGGAGCGCGTCGATCGAGGCCAAGACACGCGAGGCTAGAATTCGGCGGCTCTCGCCTACATAGGTATGGTGGACTGAAGCGGCAGCGAAGCATGCACCAAACAACCTATAGAGACTCGATAAACTGCCGGCTATTAGAGAGAGATAAGAAAGACCTATTCGGAACCAACCTTATACTAACACCAATCATACCCGTCCTGGTATTCCCTCTCGAGACCAAACGAGGAAGTCAAACCGAGGAACTCACACAGTTGGCAGTTTTATTCATTCAGTTATAGTTGCAGCACTTACTAGTCAGATATAGATAGCACGAGTCATCCTGATAGCATAAGTAGTGGGCAGTTTTAGTTAACCATCCGATTGAAGTTGCGATTTACTAGTCGACATAATTAGCATGTGACATCCCAAACCCAGCAGTTGTTGGCACTTCTATTTCATTCCATTGGAGTTGTGATACTTACTAGGCAGGTATAACATGACACGATACACCCCAGTTCCACCAGTTGTTGGCACTTTTATTATCCGTTCCATTGTAGTGAAGCTGATTACTAGTCACATATTAAGTCAGATTTATAGCACTACTTTAGTTATGCTTGTCTATGATTGAGATACTGTGCTCCAAGTCGTCCATAACCGCGGACACGGCTTTCAGAAAGATTTACCCTGTAGGGGTGCACAAATAGCAACACACACACGATCAACCTCGGAAAAACCAAATCAAAACCCAACGAGGCTTTCACGACAAAGCAATCACAGGATTCATAAATCATTTCAGGGGGCCACCCTACTAAGCTACCATAGCGAAGTTGGCGGCTCGAGATGGACCTGTGGTTTGTGACAATGGTAACGATCGGGAACCCGAAAGTGTGACTGGGCTTGTCGATACCGCGAAAACATTCCACGTTCCAAAATAGTACAGGTGCTCCACACACAATCGTAAATAAAGCAGTAAAGCATGGCATAAGTACAGGATAGTAATAAAGCCCCAAACTACTTGTGGCCCCAAGAAATAAGAAATGAATCAAGCTCTGGCTAAGGGGGATCCATAGGGTCTCCCGGATGTGGATAGTGCGAATAATCAAGGAACAGGTATCAAGTACTCGGGGCCTACGGGACACAAGTGGACATGAAAAACCAAATAGCTTATATTTCCCACCGGTGCCTCTTTCATTAGTTATCCCAGCAATTTAATAGTTGTATTTAAAGTCATGATCAACTCCACCGTAAAGCATCATCACCATTAAGCATATGCCAACCTTCCATCAACGGTGGAATGACAACGACATGAAGCAGCACCTGAGCAAGCAACTATGACTCGCAAGGCTGACTATCTATCAAACAACAGGCAATAGGATGTGTCCAAGGCAATATAGAGGCTGCAGGGAATATAAATGGTGGACGGAAACTAAAGCATCGCAACAAGGATAGAAATATATCAATAGGAGGAAATAAAGACTATAAACGCAAAATAGGTAGAAAGGGGGAGGATGCTCGCCTGGGAAACATAGCCGAAGATACACCGGAGAACTTGTCGATACTCGCATCAACTCAATGGCCTAATCGGTGGAGAAGCAGAGCACTAAAAGAAACACCGGATGCACAATTTAATACTACAACAGAAGATCGGGCATGATGCATGTATGATGTATGACATGGCAAAGATGCGATGCGACTAGACAAAATTAAGCGGAACCGGGGTCCCGACAATTAATGAGATAGTTCATGTTGTTTAGATACCCCGCAATTTAAATGTTGTATTAACAAGCAAAATATGACATCGGTTCGCTACGCAAATTTAACTGGCGCCACTATAAGACTAGAATAGTCCGCATATGGTCTTCTTATTTAATTTAGGTGAATAGTCTAAATACCCCCAAACAACCACAATATGTATGCGAGTATGAATGATTTAATATGCAACAACTATATGTCATATATTATAAAAATAGGGGTCTCAGAAAAGGAATCACATTTGGGCATCGACGATCTTGGGGGTTCGGGGTTCGGTCTTGGCAGGATCGGTTTTCAGGTCCGGTCATCGGATCCATGTCGGTGCACTCGGGGTCTCGGCATATTCGAATCCGCAAAGGAGATGTCCGAAGGTTCTCATCCGTCTGTGGGCCTTCGGGAGATCTTGGCGATGTCACGATGATCTTGTCAAAGACACTGATGCCCTTGCACAACGTCTCGTTCTTGTTCGGCAGGAGGTTCGTAATCGAGGTCGATACTCCACAACAACAGCGATTGCACCACGTCACAACACATCCGGAAGCTTACCACATAGTACCCTTCTCGCAACACCACATGAAGATCATCATCTGCAGCTCGTCATAGCGCTTCGATACCACACCATCTCGAACATAGCTAGCAGCATCTGAACGTACCATAGCTAGTTAAAAGGCCCTAGAATCTAATACATCGTAACAACACACAACAGTGCCATGAACTCACATAGCTAGGGCCAGCTCCCCGGCCTTGAGGGCTCGGGTCAGCGGGCGGCACGCAGTGGCGACGCAGGCTGACGGAGGCTCCGGAGAGCGGAGCTCGAGATCTGGCGGCTGACGACGGGGCACAGAGGGCGGCGAGGACGGGGAAGCGGCAAGAAAAGCGATGGCGGACGATGCCATCGGGGCTCCGGCGAGGCTCTGCTCGGGGCGAGCACATGGAGGAGAGGAGGGTGGCCTATAGTAGGGACGAAGCAGATGGCGATGGCGGTTCCAAGAGGAAGAGGGCGAGGCTGGACATTGAGAAAAGACGAGGGAGCGCCGGAGACGAGCACGAGGCATGGAGGCAGCCGAGGACGCGCGTAGGCGGCGACCATGGCAGGGATGCGGCCTGCAGAGGGAGGCGCCGATGGCTCGGGGACGGGGCCGAGCGCGGGATGGACTCGCCGGGGCGAGGGCTCAGGGCAGCGAGCTTGCTGGGCCAGGCTTAGCTGGCGGCAGCTACCGACAAGGAGGAAGGGGTGTGCGAGGGCGAGAGGTGGGGTTCGCGCGCGGGATGGGGATCAAACGGGGTGAGGGGGACATGGTGGGACCGATGGTGGTTGGTAGGGCCAGGTGAGGAGCGGGGTGGGGTTGGCGTGTGGTGCACCGGCATGTCGCGCGCGCTGGTGCCGTGTGCTGCTATGTTAGGTATGTGTGCTGCCTCGCGTGAGTGCGGCGGTGGGTTGGGACTAGGTGGTTTAGGCTAGGGATTAGGGTTAGGGTTTGGAGGTGGCCGGCTAGGCTTTTGGGCCTGGCTGGCTACCTCCTAAAAATAATATAAATTTTGGTTATTATTTTAACAGACGTTTGTAATTTGTTTTTAGACAAACAATATATCCAGGAGAGACCGGGGTTTTGATTTGAATAAAGACGGGGGATATTTTAGAAAACAAAACTAGGCTTTTGGAAAATAGTTTTAGGCAAAAATATGCATGATGATAACGATGCTCAAATGCAATGTGGCAAGATGACGTGAGCATGCTATCATGATGATGTACAAAGATAAAACACAGCGATTTTCTAGTAGTGGTTTTATCGGGGTGCTACACCTACCGCGATCTAATCTTACTGTTCACTGCGATTGTTACTATTGTCTTTACTTTTACTACTGCTATTGCTTTACTATTGCTACTACAAAACTATTGCTACTGATAAACTAATGTGAGCAAGATTGTTTCCAGGTGCAACTGAATTGACAACTCAGTTGTTAAGGCTTATAAATATTCTTTGGCTCCCCTTGTGTCGAATCAATAAATTGGGTTTCACTTCCCTCAAAAATACTACGACACACCCCCTATACTTGTGGGTCATCAAGACTATTTTCTGGCACCATTGCCTGGGAGCATACCTTTATTTATCAAGTCCACTTGGACTCACTATTGTTCGCTGCCATTCATCCATCATGGGTAAGTCTCGTGATGGCAAGGTTCCTATTTTACCATCCACTACAAGAAGAGGTACGGTTCTGAACACCTTTGTTGCTCTTGATTCATCGTCTGTTATGAGTAAGTTCCTTACACCACCACATACACATGCTATACACACTACTACTACTGCTGAATCTGAAACTTCTGATACTTATGATGCTGCTTCTACTGTGCTTGATAAGAGTGGTTCATTAGGTCCTTTCCTAGATGCTATGATTGCTACAACTATAGCTGGAAATACTGAAAGTCCTAATGAAGACACTACTACACCTGTTAGTTCACCTGAGTCTAGAGAAAGCTATGATATTGAAGATGGTTATATTGAGATGACCGATGAATTTATTAAAGAATGTCAAAACACCCATGATAGGAGTGCTGCTAAGAGTCTCCTTGAGAGGCGTACTATTAAACCCAAATTGTCTCTTAATGCTAAGTTTGTTGCATCTCCCATAAACATTAAAGATAAGGATTATGATTTCTCTCTTGATCTATCCTACATAGCTATTATTGAGAAAGAACCTTTTTGTGGGACTAAGAATGAAAGTGTGGTAGCACATATGACTGAGCTTTCTACCATGAGTGGCCTATTTTCTGATGATATTAAGATGCGCACCTACTTTGTTGCTAAATTTTTCCCTTTTTCACTAAAAGGAGAAGCTAAAACTTGGTTTAATAATTTACCTCCTGGATCTATTGATAGACTTGATTGCTTGATTAGTACTTTCCTGCAGAAATATTTTCCTCCTAGTGCTAGACATGCTATTTTGCAGGAACTTTTTTATTTTAAACAAGGAGAAAAGGATATATTGCCTGAATCATGGGCAAGGTTTTGTGCTTCGATTCATGCACAGGCTGGATGTCCATTACCTAAGAATGAGCTTCTTGATATATTTTATAATGGACTAACGGAAGAATCTAGGACATACCTAGATAGTTGTGCTGATTGTGTTTTTAGGAATAGGACTCCCAAGGAAGCTGAGGAATTAATGGCTAATAAGCAAGAATTATGAAGACTAGACTCCTCCTGAACCAGCTATACCCGCGCCTATACCAACATCGAAGAAGAGGGGAGTTATTGAACTAAATGATGAAGTGATGAAGGAAGCTAAGACATGTCTTAAGGAGAAGGGAATTAAAGCTAGAGATATCAATAATTTACCTCCTATAGAAGAATTATGTAAGCCAATTCCCCACTCATCCACTATTGAGGTACACTCTCTCCAACATTTTGATGAAGGTGATACCCCTTACTCTAAACCTCCTGATCAATGCTTAGAAGAATTCGATATTTTCATTATTAAGCAAGATAATTTTAATAAAAGGGTGCAAAATCATCTAATGGAAAACTCTAGAGCTATTGTTGAGTTAAAAGATATTGTGGAAAGAACCTCTAATGATGTTAAAATGCTTGTTAAACATTTTCAAATGGTTCAAACTCAAATTGATCAGCTTATTAAGGTACAAAAAGGCTTGCTAGTTAATGCTGCCAAAGAAAAACATGCTTATGAAATTAGAACAAGAAGTGGTGCTGCTACCCAGGATCCTATATATCCTGAGGGGCATCCCAAAAGAATTGAGAAGGATTCTCAACAAGCTGAAAATAGTGGTACTACTCGTAAGAAAAGAAAAAAGAAACATAAAACTATTGTAGAACCCTCTGAACCTGCTAAAGATCCTAATAGTATATCTGTCTCTGATGCTAAAACTAAAAGTGGTAATGAAGAAAATGATGTTCCTGATAAGTACACTAAGAATACTAAATACACTAAAGAAGATTTTGTTGCTAAGAAACATGGTGGTGAAAGAGAGCCTTGGGTCTAAAAACCTATGCCTTTCCCTGATAAGAAACACAAGTCAAAGTAAGATGAACACTATAATAAGTTTTGTGAGTGGATGAAACCTTTATTCTTGCAAATTCCTTTAATTGATGCTATTAAATTACCTCCCTATTCAAAGTATATGAAGGATATTGTCTCGAATAAAAGGAAGATCCCTAATGAAGAAATTTCTACTTTCCTTGCTAATTATTCCTTTAATAGTAAGGTTCCAAAGAAACTTGGAGACCCGGGGATTCCAACCATTCCTTGCTCTATTAAAAATAGTTATGTTAGAACTGCTTTGTGTGATTTGGGAGCAGGAGTTAGTGTCATGCCTTTTTTCTCTTTACAAGAGACTTCAACTAGAAAAACTAATACCAACTGATATATCTTTGCAAATGGCTAATAAATATACTACTATTCCTGTGGGTATATGTGAGGATGTACCTGTTAAAGTGGCTCATAATTGCTTGATATTAACTGATTTTGTTGTGCTTGAAATGCCTGAAGATGATAATATGTCTATTATTCTTGGGAGACCCTTTCTTAACACTGTAGGAGCTGTTATTAATTGTAATCAAGGAAAGGTGACCTTTAATGTTAATGACAAAGAGCATATTGTCTATTTCCCCAAGAAGATTGATAGGACTTATGGTTTAACTTCAATTGAACATGTTGAGGGCATTCAAGTTGGAGAAATATATTGTCCCATACCAAGAGAAAATTTTGAAACTATTATGATTGGGACCATTGCTATCAAGGTTGAGGTAACATAATCATTAGTGGAATACAAAGTTTTGTTTCATATAAAAAAAATTTGGTAACAAGACCTGATCAACCTTGTTAACAAAGGGATTTTAATGAACAAAACAATGTTTTCACCATGATTATCTCCGCTTATTTATATTCTATCCATTTTAGTTTTTGCTTTCGTTTAGTTTACTTTTCTGTTGTTAGTTGCTTGCATGTTAGAGTGTCTTAGAACTTCTGAAGTTTTAGCCTTGTTTTGTCATTGCATCATTCCAGAAACTTTTTTCTGTCAGAAAATCATTCTTCTATACCTGAAAATTGCTCAAAAATAAAGTGTCTCGAAAAATTCCAGAAAATTCATATTAAATTTTTACGTGAAAAAGGGGCAGAGGAGTGCCTGGAAGGTACCAGGGGGCCCACCAGGCAGGCACACCACCTGGTGGTGTGGCCAGCCCAGGGGCGCGCCTAGCCATGGTGTGGGCCACCCCTGGCCCTCCACTCACTCTCTCACTTCCCACTTTCTTCTCTCTCCCGAGAAAACACTAGTTCATTGCTCGAAATCGCGTTCTTGCTGTTCTTGCCCTTGATTTTTTGATCTCCTTGCTCCGCCCATCTTTGCTGCTGAAATTTGGAACATTTGTTCTCCGGTATGTGACTCCTCCGCTTGTCCAAGTAGATTTGTGTTTAGTGGTTTATATATTGAGTATTTTGCTGCTATAGGTGATAGGTTATGAGAGCTTGTAAGCTTGTTCAATTCTTAGAGATATAGTTTTGATGCATGTTTAGGCCTCTACAACTCCCTATGAGTAGTGCCCTCTATTATATCCACTTTGCAACCACTTGTTTAACAGATGTTTAAATTTCAGAATATCAAAGATGAACAACCACACCTTTGGAGAAATATTTGAGAGGGACACACCTAGGAGGTCAAGGCCCTCAAGATCAACCTCTCAGTTTAGGCCTTCATACAACGAAGATCTCATTGCACCTTGCTTTGGTAATGAAGGAGATGATGGGGATGCTCACCCATCTACTTTTCCTTGTTATACCTTCTTACAAGCTGCAGGGATTCTCGATGATTTCTTGCTACTGATTCAGAGGGTTGTCTTGACCTCATACATGCAAGATGAGAGTGAGCAATACGCTATGCTCACCAAAACTTTTGTTGAGAGTTTCATTTTCACTAACACCCCTATAAGTCAATTGTTTCTTTCAGAATTTATAATCTGCCCTTTACCATGCCATTGGAAAGATTTTGCAGCATTATAGGTGTAGGCATGACAGGGACCATGAAGAAGATTCAAGGGCGACCCGCTGATTTTCTGGAGCTCTATCCAGGTGTGACCAATGACGATGACTGCGTAGCTTAGCGCGGGAAGATAAGAAACATCCAACTCCCAGCTCTTAGATACTTTGCCTATTATCTTGCTACTAGCATTCTTGGTAGGGAGAATACAAGTAATATCTCCAACTATCATTTAGCCTTCCTTGCTGCCACGCTTAACAATGATACTCGGTACAATCTTGGCTCTCTTA
Organism: Avena insularis; assembly: GCA_023614405.1. NCBI lineage: Eukaryota > Viridiplantae > Streptophyta > Magnoliopsida > Poales > Poaceae > Avena > Avena insularis. The sequence continues at coordinate 608,125,764 of CM042690.1, read as the reverse complement.
TTGCTCGCCGCCTAGCTTCTAGGGGACCTATTTGGGGGCATCATCGCTTCACGTATGGTCAATGCATTAGATATTTTTGTGGATCCAAATGATACTATATTTGCACCACAAAGGCTTGACCTTGCTGCCATAAAAACACATCACTTCGTCACTACTGGCTCCAACATGGACAGTTTAGTATACAGGATGTTGTTTACTGACGGGGGTGAAAGGGAGATTCCTTTGCCACAATCTACTTTGTTCAGTGTTCACAGGAGGCTGTGGTCGCGCTCCAAGGAGGAGGTGGACGAGCAGCTCCGCTTGCTTGGTTTCCACAGGCAGCACCAGGAGGATGTGCCCTCCTACGATTACTCTGCGCACTACGGTGGGGCATCCTCGAGCTCGCACCAGGACGAGGGTACCTCCTCATCGTACTACGAGGCGCTCCATCTTGGCCAGCTTGGGATTGACACCCACTTGGGCCAAAAGCCTAAGCTTGGGGGGAGGTACACCGACATCACACTCATATCCATATCATGTTTTGTTGGTACTTTGTATATTCATGTTTCGTTCTCTTTTTAGTTTTTGTTCTCTCTTTGTTTTTGCTTCCTAAAACACAAAAAGACCAAAAATATTTCTGTTGTTTCTATTTGTTTTCTTCTTCTTCTTTTTGCCTTGGTTTGCTTTTCCCTTTTTGCTTTGTTTGAACTATCCAAAAAACCCAAAAAGATTTTGCTTTGCTTGTTCTTCCTTTTTGGTTCTTGTTTTTAAAAATCGAAAACACCAAAAATATTTGTTGTTCTTCTTTGGTTTTGTGAGTTTGTTTCAGGGTTCAGTAGTTCTCCGTGGAATTTGGTTTCATGTTATTATTCAAGCCACACAAGTGAATGGCAATAATGAGGATTAATGACAACTTGAGGTGTGGTAAGAGGCTGGTAACGAACTCTATTTGTTTTCATTTTTGTACATATACTCATCATTGTGGGCATGCTTAGTCTGTTCGTGTAGGGTGTATGTTATTTATGGATGCTTAGTAGTTCTTGCTTTCTTATGATTAGCTCCAGCTCGCTAATAATTTGTAGCATGTCATATGAATGTTCGCTTGCATTGTTCTATTCATAACTTGGTATGATATTGTGGTATCCTTCTCTGAGTGTTTCACTTGAATTGACTTGGCACATGCTCATGCATGCATATGACTGAAACAATAATCAGTTAAGCCTCGATGAACTATTTTGCCTCAGGGGTCTTGAATCACTTTCATGCCATGATTAGTCCTGTTTTGTTGCAAGCATGATTATGACAATTACTGCTCTCTCGTTTGTCGCTCCCTTGCTATTGCTAGCCTTCACTTGCACTGAGTATAAGTTTTACTCGTGCTTCCAACTCCCTAAAACCAATATTGCCAAAAGTGTCCACCATACCTACATATAGCATCATTTGTTATTCCGTGCATGCTTAGTATGCCTTGTTTTCTTCCGAATAAAATGTTTGCTTGTTATGAGAAAGTTAGTTAGTAAAGCTCTCACGAACTTGGTGGCACACTTTACTTTCTTGCACTTAATAATCTTGAATCATTGCATCCATCTTTGTTGCATATATGCTTGCGCTTTATAAGTTGAAGTTAGTAGAACCATGTATCATGGGGAACGCTTTCAACATTGCACGGGTACTTTGTACCCCGTTGATATCATGATTCTTTTGCTTATGGATCCCGGCGGTGTGAAATAAAATGGGAACTTGTAAGATCATGGAGTTTGTATATGTGTTAGAGAAACACCTGGGCCGCTAGCCTAAGCCATGCCTAATCATGGTGGAAACTTGCAGCATAACCATAATGAGCATTCTATGAAGCATCCTCAATAAAAACCTATGCAAATAGCAAATAAAAAGATCGTTGAGATGCTCATTGTCTACTTGCCTTGTCATTTTGATTATGGGATAGCTCATGTATCATGTGCAAGGGGTACCCCGTTGGCGGTTCTCTATGATACATATGTACTTACAATGACAAGAGCTTACTTGTGACTGAAGTTGAGTAGCATGAGGTCCGGTACTCGTAAGTAAGGGGCATGAGATTTTAGCTTATAACTTGTCAAACATATCCTCTTAGTTGTGTCACTTTAACCTTAACCATTTAAAAGATGCTTATGATAGGGGCAATGAGAGCTCAAAGCTAATGAGTACCATACTTTCAGCATTTGGAAGCCTTTCAAACTATTCAAAACCTTTTCATTTATTTGTTGAGTCTCCACATATTCTATGAGCACTTGGTTGAGAGCATAGTTGTCATTCTTAGTGTAATGTGCTTGTCTCAAAACTTGATTATTTGTGTTATGACTTTGATGCTTGTATCTTTGATATCTTTACTTCTAGTCTTAAATTGAAATTCAGAGGTGCCTTAGCATTTATGTTTTCTCTACAATCAAAGGCAAGCGAGATACCACTCTATCATACCTTTTTATGAGCATTGCAATGTTGCTTATGTTTATGCTTCATGCTACTTACTATTTTTGAGATGGAATCTCTTCATAGCTTGCAATGACTATTAAGTAAACTTAGTTGCATACTCTTTATTATGAATTGCCTGAGTAGTTAATCATATGCTGAGAATATATACATCTTATGAAGCAAATGTGTTCATGAAAGTTTCTTTTATCGCACTCAGTTTTCAACTGAATTGCTTGAGGACAAGCAATAAGCTAAGCTTGGGGGGAGTTGATACATCCAAAATGTATCTACTTTCCCGAACACTTTTGCTATTGTTTTTCCTCTAAACTTGTGTGATTTGGATACAACTAACACATGCTGACATTGTTTTCAGCAAAATTACCTTGGTGTCTAGTTTTTGTGCAGAAAATCAACTATCAGGAAAAATCCTGGAAAATATGCCAAAAATCCTATTTCACCAGAAGACTCAAGGAGCCAGAATACGAGACGGGAAGGGGCTAGGGCCCAGCCACACCACCTGGCCGCGTGGGCTAGGCCTGCCTGCGCTAGGGGGTGGTCTGACCGCCCCAGGCACCCCATCGGTCTCCCTATTTGCCTATAAGTTTCCTCCTGACCTAAAACCCCAGGGGGGTCGACGTTTTTCCAGAAAGAGTTCTGCTCCGCCGCCACCACCAGATTCCACGATTTGGAACCAGAAACTTCGTTCTGGCACCCTGCCGGACGGGGAATTGGGGGAGATCATCACCATCGCTTCTCCATCGACCATCCATGTTTCCCCCATCTATGAGTGAGTAATCCCCTGCTGTAGGCTATGGGGATGGTAGGGATTGGATGAGATCGTTCATGTAATGGCATCAGATTGTTAGGGCATGGTGCCTAGTATCTTTTATTAGTGCTTTTTGACTTTGTTGCGACTTGTTATGCTTAATTCTTGTCAGTAGGGCCCGAGTGCCATGATTTCAGATCTGAACATGTTATTGATTCATTATGATAGTATTGTTTATGGTCTTACCTGCAAGTTGTATACACACGTTGTTGTCCGGAACCAAAGGCCCCAAAGTGACAGAAATCGGGATAACCAGAGGGAATGGCTTTGATGTGAGGATCACATGTGTTCATGGAGTGTTAATGCTTTGCTCCGGTGCTCTATTAAAAGGAGCACCTTAATTTCCAGTAGTTCCCTTGAGGCCCCGCTGCAAATGGGCTGGCAGGACAAAAGATGTTGTGCAAGTTCTCATTGCGAACACGTATGACTATATATGGAACACATGCCTATGATTATCTAGTACTTGGATGCTTTATCTTATTTATTTGCAAATGCCCTATGTTCTGATTGCTATATGAATTGTCTTGTCCATGCAACGCCCATCCATCCATCCCTATGCCTACCACGATCTAATCCTACTGTTCACTGCGATTTTTACTATTGTCTTTACTTTTACTACTTCTATTGCTTTACTATTGCTACTACAAAACTGTTGCTACTGATAAACTGCTGTGAGCAAGATTGTTTCCAGGTGCAGCTGAATTGACAACTCGGTTGTTAAGGCTTATAAATATTTTTTGGCTCCCCTTGTGTCGAATCAATAAATTGGGTTTCACTTCCCTCGAAAATACTACGATACACCCCCTATACTTGTGGGTCATCAGATCCTTGCAAAGGAAAAAGAAAAGATCTGTTGTCAAAATATGAGCTGAAATACTTTCGATACCTTTTGATTCTTGGCATCACCTCACTACCTAAAATGTGCAATTAAAGTTCTTGATAAGTAAGGAAAAGATGAGGTATTTGATAGCCACAATTATCGAAATGGGTGATTAATGAAAAATCTCTAAGTTTATCCTTCTTTTGACATCTACATGTGCATCCTTAATTTTGATTCAAGCATCATGGCTTAAGAACATTTTTACTCTCATAACAAGAGAGGCACTGAAAGAAATTGATTTGTAAAGCTTCGCCGAACTTTTAACAATCTCATTTGAGTTACAAGAACTATTAGCTAGCGAATTACTTGCATTTAGGGATCAAGCTTAAGTGCAACTGTTGAGATATATTGTGCTCATGTTCAAGGTTGTAGGATTTGAGACGATGGAAAATTATACAACGTAGAACTTGTAAGTCTTTATCTTGATTCAATTCTTCACTATTATTTATTAAAGCTTTGTCACTCGAGGGCGACTAACCGCTAAGCTTGGGGATGTTGATAACTCCAAATTTCATCACTTTTTACCATTGGTTTTCCTCTTGTTTATTGTCAGATTTCCCTGAGGTGTGTCCTTTTCACTAACGTTAATGTCACAATTAGCGAATCTTTGTTTTTTTATGATGGTTTTCAGGCAATGAACATTTATTGAGGATCTAATAGTATTTATGGGCTAATTACACCAGAATAAGCAAATCCCCAATTGAAGTCATTTTCATTGGAGGCGTCAGCATGCATAACGACCAACGATACGGTCGGGATGCGCCCGTACCGCCCACCCGTACTACCCACCAGCGCCTTCCCTATATCAATACAAGAAACTTTTGTAAAAGGGGGAGACGAGAAGAACCACATAATAGAAGTTACAGCCGTCGCAAGCCATCTGGAGGGAGAGATCAGATTTGAGAGAGGAGAAAAACTTCCCCTCATTCTCCGATGATCTTCAACCTCAAAACCATACACTCCACCATCATTCCATCATTACTTAGAGAGAGAGAGAGAGATTGGCACTTGTAAAATTAGGGTTTGATACTTTGATCTACCTTTGGTTTGTATTTGATCGGATCTTTAAATCGCTATTGTGGTTTGCTACAATAACTTTGAGATGATTTCTATTTGCAATATAATTATTCCTTTGATCTATCTACCTCTCATGTCTGAGTAAATCCCCATAGGCGTGGGAGATGTAGGGGATTGGTGAGATGTGATGTGTCTATTCTATTTCCATCCATTTGTGATTGTTGCAATATTTATTTAAACAGTGAGAACGAATATCTATGTTTGCCTAATGCTTGTTATATAATTTAAGCGCCTAGGTAACATGATCCAAAGATCTCAAAGGTATGAACTTGTATGCTAGTAATTCAGCGACCCCCGAGTGACACAGCTGATATCAAAAAAGAGCTAGCATCACTCGAGGACAACAAGGAGCCACCAAGATTAAAGCCTTGATCTGGTTGAAAGACCTTAATTAATGTGCTGACTATGGCCATGGTAACAGGCAGATGGATCATTGAGATTAGGGAGAATTGGCCATGAGTATTCCTAGTCGGTATATGAGTTGCTTGCCTACTCACTTATAAATAAGAATTATAATTATCACTTATTCCGCTTATTCCATTTTGTACTTCTACAATCACCATGAACTGATTCTCTCCGTGCCTAACTTCTCATCTGCAAGACCTTTACACATCTTACGCATCTTTACTTTTATGCAATTTATTTATTTCCTAAGCAAGTTCCTCTATCTTTTATTTAACCACTTCCACCATCAACATTTGTAGTCAATTCACTCAAGACTTGTGACACCTTGGGTGCGACAGAAATGCCGCATAAAAACACTTTCCTAGGCTCCTCGTTGGGATCGATATAAAAGCTGGAATTAATACTTCCGTGAAAACATTCTCTGATGAACCTGTGCACTTGCAGGCCACCACTCCTCCTCTGGTTAAATCTTCTAAACCATCAGTGGATCCAAAGGAAACGCGTGTGTCTCCTGTGGAAAAGATTATCCAAAAGGATGTCGCCACTTCACCGAAGCCGCCGCCGCAGAAAAGAAGGAAGCTTGCAAGCAAAGGTGTGGTAATATTTGAGGACCCCGTCGAGGTTGACATGTAGGACGTAAGTATTTTTTGGATATTGCAGTTCTGGCTGCATCCTTGCTCTTATTTTTCTAACTTCCTGCTCTTTACATTTGATAGCCTTTGATGCGTCAGATGGTTGATATGGCCTCTCACTTTATCAAGATCCGCAACGAAGCCGAAGAATTAAAAGGTTTGTTTCCTTTGTCCCTAAATTTTTTTGTATTCTTGTACTAACTATCTGCCCCCTTTCAATTGTCCAGCCGCTGCCAAAGAATCCGGGTTTATCCGAGACGAGGCGTTAAAGCGTGCCGACGATTTGGAGGCCAAACTGCGCATTGCTCAGAAAGCTCTGGAGGAGGCCAAAGACAAGGCCAAGGCTGACGCTGAAGAGAAATAAAAACAAGCCATTGCTTTTGCCGAACGAGATGAAAATCTTCGGAAGCGCTTGGAGGCCCTTACCACTTCTTTGACCTATGATTTTTCTTGTCTTCAAGATATAATTTTTGTTTTGTCTTCTGGTGTTTTTCCTTTGGTTCTTGTTTTTATATGTCTCTATTTTGCAGAGCTTACTGGTCAGAACTTGGTGTTGGACGAGGATAAGAGGGTTGACCCTTTATCAGATGTTGTTGGAACTTTAGAAGCCAATAGTGTTCGTGTGCGCAATCTTCTGATCCGCTCACGTCGCGCCTTCAAAAGTCTCCATGCCGAGATTTTTCCGACGAAGGAGGTGCCGACGGATTTAAACGATCTTGTCGCTATTTTTAGTGTTGATCCAAAACTGCTGGTGGGCTATAGCGTGACGCAGTCGAAGAGCAGAGCTGAGACCTCCATGGCTTTAGCAATGGCGCACGGCGAGAAGGTCGATTGGCAGAAGGTTAGCTCTTCTATTCCAGTCACCCCCAATGGCCACCCAGCCGATTTGAAACCGTTCATTAAGAATGCCAAGAAGTACTATCAGCTGTTGCTGGGCATAGGTACAGGTCCGACAAAATCTACTGCCCACTCTTTGGCTGACACCCCTTCGGCGAGTTCTGCTCCAATCATTCCTCCTTCGGCTGACACTCCATCCGCTAGTGCCACTGTGTCTGCAGAGAAAACCGCCCCTTAGTTTAGTTTGTAGTTATAGGGGTCTTTTATTCTGCTTCCGTAATGAACTTGGCTCCTTTTGTTTAATTCCTCCTTTGCTGAGAAAGATCTGTTGCATATTTTTGTTGTGTGTGAATTGCCCTTCGTGTACTGAATGTCCTATATTTCTTCGTCTGCTCTGCCAGATACTCTGTGATTCAGCGGCTCTGCCTGTGACCACTTAGGCTTTGGATGCGCATCCATCTTCATATGGGGTGGGCACATCCGAGACTGCCGTTGTTCACGTGATCGATCCACCATTGTATGTAGAAAAGATTGAGCAGGTGAAGAGGCTCGAGGGAAATCTTCGGGTTGTTCAAGCGATGATAGACATGTCCAGGTCAAAAATGCACAAGGCCCTAGATTGCGAGGCATACTTCTTGGAAGAAATTTTCAAGGCGAGCGAAAAGATTCTATGTAAGTTTTCCCCAATGCATCTGAGCTTTTATTTCTTAGTTTTTGAGGATTGATCTTCTTTGTTTTCCCTAGTAGCGGGACCGGGATGTCCATATTGATTCCCACACATTCAACAAATTTCCTTTATCGGTTGAATTGCGATGTCAAGGATTCAATTCATTCGATATCCAATTCTATTTGTCTCGCGATATATTACTTTCTTGAGATTCAATCATCGATATCGCCATACCTAGTTCAATCTCGTTACATGCAAGTTCTCTTTACTCGTTTCGTAATATAGGATCCCCATGACTAATCACATTAGTCACATGCTTGCAATCTTTAGGATTATTCATTACCGAGTGGGCCCAGAGATATCTCTCCGTCATGGCCGGCTCTATATTTTTCGGGGCCCTTGGACGAAGTCGACAAAAGGACTCCAAATGACAATATATATAAAGCACCTCTTTGTGAATCAATAAGCTGATTATCTCTCTTTCTTTTCTTCTTTTTAGCAGCACCCGACAATTGCTTTCTCATCGTAACACCTATCACAGATTAATGTGAAGAAATTTACATCAAATTGTAATCTTAAAAATTATAACCTTAATTGAGGAATTAATTAGAAGGATTAGACGAGGGATTAAGAAGGGATTAAGCCATTAAGCTTAAACTTACAGAGGGTACAGAGGGTAGGGCCGTCGGCCGCAGGGCGTGTCCAAGAGAGCAGCAAGGCCTAGAGAAGCTGAGACGGCGTCCTCACGTACCTTGGCGTCTTGTCGTCTTGGCGAGCTGGCGAGCCGCGAGCGTCGCAAGTCACGAGAGAGATGGCCAGGCGAGAGACAGAGAGAGCCAGACAGTTCGCGAGACGCCGAGACGACGAGCGTCCTAAGACCAGGCCGCGACCTTTCAGTTTCACGATCGATCAGGAATCAGGATCGATATCCTCGCGACCAAGGCACCAGACGTCCAGACTTTCTTGCCACGATCGATCGGGAATCAGGATCGATCTCCTCACGGCCAAGGGCCCAGGCCGGGAGGGGCCCAATATTTTGTATGCGCTGAAGCGTGCCAGGGCCTGCTCTCCGTCACTTGGAGGGACAAATCCCAACCTTGATTCATGCAACTCAACAAGCACCATTGGAGATACCTAAAATCCATCTTTATAATCACCTAATGAAGAAGTGATATTTGATGTCCACAAGGCATCCTTCCGGTACCAGGGAGTAACACAATCTCATGGTCTAAGGAAATAGTACTTGACATTTGCGAAAGCTATAGCAATCAAACTTAGTGACACGGTCAATGGTTATGCTTATTATTGGGTTTGTCAATCACATCATTCTCCTAATGATATGATCTTATTATCAAGTGGAATTATATGTCCATGGTTAGGAAACCTTAACCATCACTTAACTGACGAACTAGTCTAGAAGAGGCTTACTAGGGACACGATGTTGTTTATATATCCACACATGTATTTAGTTTCCGGTATATAGAATTATAGCATGGAGAATAAACACTTATTATGAACATTGAATATAATAATAACAAATTTATTATTGCCACTTGGGCACACCCCCAACATATTTTCTAGCTTGACTATTATAGTAGAAGTGCAATGTTCCTTGCCAATCTCTTGTACTACATGCAAGGATATTTTGACGACAGTCTGGTCTTGGTAAAGGTGGTTCTTCTTCATCATCCTCCTCATCATATTAATCACATAAATAATTTCAGGTTGCTCCTCCTCTTATGCTTGTATTTGTGCCTTATTTTCCAATTTGCACACTTTCTTATTCCTGGGAACCAAGCCTTTTTGCATTTGTAACATAGGCCTTCAATTATTGCTTGATGTATAACGTTTGCAGGAGTGTGCCATTGTTGTTGAACAGGTTGCTTAGCAGGTGGTTGGTACATAGGCTTTCTGACTGGTACTGTTTTCTCAATTCTTTTTGTTATCCATGTAGCTTCTTCCATAGTGGTAGGTTTATGACATTGCAAGTGGCATTGAATATACTCACTTAAGCTAGAGATGAAACAATTGATGAAATAATCATTGGGCAATGTAGGGTTATGCCTTTTGACTACATTCAATAGCCTTTCAAATTCCTCAATGTAACTACTTATAGTTGATGTCTGTATCAAGTCATGGAATGCTTTCAAATTGTCACATATTGACCATTCAATAAATCTCTAAGCGATGAAACCACATAACATGTATCCGGATAATGTGGATGCAACATATCTCGTGCCTCTCCACTATTGAACTGCTTTACCAGATAGGTATTGTAACACCCCAAAAATTTATAATAAGATAAACTTAGCTTTTTATGGTGTGAAATTTAGAACCAACAAAAACTTTTGTTGACAAATTAGATGAATTAGATTTGTATGCATGATTGCCATGATTGCCTTGCTTGTGTGTTTGAAGTATTCAAGAAGATCATGCCATCATGTCAATAAATTACTAAAACTATCTACCAAAAAGAATGTCTTGGTTACATTTACAATTTTTAGTGATTTGGTTATTCCAAAAGAAAAAGAGCCCAGATATATTTTTACAAAACCATCTATTTACCAAAGCAAAGTATTTACAAGAATATATGGCAACTTATAAGATATTTTCTTCACATTATTTCCAAAGCATTTCTCTAATATTTGAAGAATAATATTGCTCGCTTCACTTTAGCTGATGGTACTGAAATTTCTGATCACCAAGATAAAGCTGCTCTTCTGTGGACTTCCTTTAAAGACAGATTAGGAGTGTCGGCTAATACATTTGTGCCCTAGGAGGTGCTTGGAGTTGTTCAACATGTGCAAAAACTTCAGAACTTATCGGTTGGACTTATTGGATTGCATGCACTAGCCAACGCAACCAACAGTTCGAATTGATATAAAGCGCTAGGCAATTTATTTCAACACTCACCATACATCTTTGCCTTTTGGCCTATTGTGACGTGTTTTGGGGAGCCGTATTTTTTTTTTAATTCTTGCATTGGCCAGGATTTGATCTAGAACCTCCTGCTCTAATACCATATTGAATTGCATGTGCTAGCCAATGCAATCAACAGTCTGAACTGATAGAAAGGGTTAGGCAATTTATTTTACTACTACCGCTGAGATCGATAATCATGGTCGCATGTTTGCCTGTTGATAAGGCGCCGGGACCCGATGATTTTAATGGACAGTTTTTGAAGAGTTGTTGGCCGATAATCAAGTCCGATTTTTATAATCTTTGTAAATATTTTCAAGAAGGAAAAAATTCTCTGCAAAGCATAAATGACTCGGTCATCACTCTGATCCAAAAAAGGCCTCCCTTGAAACTCCAAATGCTTTTCGCCCAATTTCTTTGTTAAACTCATGTCTGAAGTTGCTCACAAAACTGCTCGCCAATATACTTCAGTCAAGGATTGTGGATGTTGTGCATCGAAACAAATATGGATTCAACAAATCTCGTACCGTTCAGGACTGCCTCACGTGGTCCTTCGAATATCTCCATAGTTGCAAGTCTTCTCCTAATGGTTCAATTATAATGAACCTAGATTTCGAAAAAGCTTTTGATCTTGTAGAGCACTCAGCCATCATTCAGATCCTCAGGAAAAAAAGGCTTTGACGAAGTTTGGATTTCTTGGATAGAAAATATTTACACTCGGGTACGTCAGCCGTCTTGCTAAATGGCGTTTCTGGAAAAAAAAAGTTGCATGTAAACGTGGCGTTCGTCAAGGTGATCCGTTGTTGTCTCTTCTCTTTTCTTCTACTGCTGATCTCCTTCAGTCCATAGTTAATAACCTTTGCGAAGATGGTTGCCTGGTCCAACCAGTTCAGTTTGCCGGTCAAGACTACCCCATCGTCCAATATGCGGATGACACGCTGCTCTTCACGGAAGCCAGTTTTGAACATCTTGGGGTTCTGAAACAAGCGCTGCTCACTTTTCAGTCTGCCACCGGTCTGAAGGTTAATTTTCAGAAATCTTGTTTGGTCCCAATTGACGTGGACGTGTTTCATGCTACAGCTCTTGCTCATTTTTTGGCTGTACAGTGGGTAAAATGCCGTTCACCTACTTGAGTCTGCCATTGGGCACAACCAGGCCAACTGTGGTTTTGCTCAGAAATGTTGGAGAAAGCTAGGTATTGTTTGGACATCTAGCCAGGGGACCGACACAATGTTTCAGATGGCAAAAATGAGTTTTAGCGGACCGGAGTTCACCAAAGATCTACTTTCATATTTGAATAAAATGACATGATCATCCTTGAGATACATGTTCTTTAGTGATGATTGAATTGTTGAGAGGCGATTTTCTATGCATGGTGATAGCTACACATCCTTACGTTTTATCTTGTATACATGATTTTTAAGTCATGTATTCCTATTTTATATTGTTTTCTTAGTAGAACACACATTTATGGTGTACCAAAGTGGTTTTAAAATTTTGGTTTGAATACATTTTTGTAAAAGTCAACTCATGTGTTGACTTTTGGTTTGGCGAGTTGAATTTTGGAAAAAAGACCAAAAGTATTCAAACCAGAAAATTGAAACCACTTTTCTACACTAGAAATGTGTGTTCTACAACAAAAATAGGCTAAAACAAGTTCATTTCGCTTGGATCGATGGGATGTGCAAATGTGTGTAGCTACCACCAATGACACAGAGTTATTTTTGTGGAATTGTTTATCTCTATGTTGACTTTATTTGACTTGGGATATTTTACTTGTATGAATACCTTGGTAAGCATGGGCATCTAAATCAACTCAAAGAAAGATCAATCAAATGACCATGTCTAGTGGGGAAAATATTTAGAGTGTCTATTAACCCTTTTGTTTTGATCAAAACCTATTTAAATGGTTTTCTCTCAAACAGCTCTACATCTTTGTTCCTTTAAATAAAGGTTTTATTTTTAGAATATAAAGTTTATAAATGAGCTCTACATCATGTGGCACTCATCTATTTTAAAGATAAAAATTATTAAAGGTATTTCTATAATTGTTTTGCCTCCAAAAAAGTTTATTTGTTTTCTTATCCAAATATTTCAAAACTTATCTTCCTAATAAAGGCCAAATTTGTTGCCACCATGTTGACGGTGAACGTGGAGACAACGCGGAGGAGCAGCCAGGAAGCTCATGTTAGCCATTCTTGATTTCATCGTTAGCAAAACCGTAGGCAATAGCATCTCTAGTCGCCTCCCTCAAACCATCCTCCAAAGAGCTCGGGGCGAGCTGGACAGTGCTCCAAAGGTCATTTTTGTCGGGCATGGCCCAATAGCTTGTCTGACACGTGGTCCAATAGCTTGTCCGATGTCATTCCAACTACACAGGAACGCTGCAGGCCAGTCTTAGTCTTATTTATGTCACGACCAATCTCCCCGTGGCAGCTTAATGGCCAGCACACGGTCATATCATCGTCGTAATGGCGTGTGGCCAGCACAGAGAGTCGTCTCATCGCCGTAATGGCTTCTCCCTCTGCAGCAGCATTAATGCAAGTCAACAGCCTTCATCATAGTTAAGTTAAATTTTACCCAATTTGTAAAATTCCGTCGTACGACACCGTTTGGGGCACGGCACGCAACTAGAAACAGACGTGCCCAAACACAGCACGGCTCGGCATTGTGCCCCAAACGACCAATCCGACACTATCACCAAGCGTCGTTTGGGGGACACGATTGGAGATGCTCTAACACTTCCAGGTACCAATGGTAACTAGGACTAGGACCAGATTAGCACTGTTATGCCTAACAGAGATGTCAAAATGCAGAAATTTAGAACATCCGAACAACGCAGCATGCTTCAACACTTCAAAGTAACAAAGATTACTAGGTCGTCTCTTAACAACTGACGGCAAAATGCAGAAAACTAGAACACCTGGGAAGCTACTTTGAGAAAAACGATAGCAGTGACGCTTGTCCACCTGAAGCAGTTTTGGGGCATTTTTCCTTCCTTCTAACAGGACCAGTGGGCGATCTACCGCTGTTCTCTGTCTTCATCTCTGCATTGACTTCAGCGTGCTCGATCTTCCTCTTGATCCCAAAAATATCTCGTTTCTGGTTTGATTCCAAAACGTCTTCTCTTTTGATGCTATGAGCAGTATAAAAAGTGTGTGGTTCCAGAGCAGCAGGTTCATCCTTAACTGCACTAGAACACTCCTCTGCAGGCTGCTGTTTGTCTGTTTTATCTAGTTGATTTTCTCCCAATTCATCGCATTCCTCTTTTGCAATTCTGAAGGCTTGTGTTACTTCTGGTGATGTCTTATTGGGCTTCAATGATTGCCCATGTGTAGCTGATCTCTTCGTGAAGAATTCTGAAATAGGCTTTTCACTAGGCCGTATTTGTACCTGCGCAAGCAGTAGAAAAGAAAGCATTTGTCTCTCTGCGATTTGAAAAATACAAAGGAAAACTATCATCAGAATCTGTCAACATATACCACCAAGTGGATACTGGAAAAAATTTAGCTAGTGTAGTATTGTACTTCCATTAAATTCAATATTTCAACGATCTCGTAGTTTTGACGATCAAACAGTTCAACAGTTATATACCTTCAGGTATAACATGCAACAGAAGGGGAAAAAATAACATTGATCAAGCGTCTTAATTTATAGTGGATAAGAAAACCATGCATGTTTCATTATAACGTCATCAGATATTCATCCTTTTCTAGATGTTCAAGGTGCAACAGTGAAACCCACATTTGCATGTTACTCCGATGAAATACTTCGCTGATATTCATAACAGTAGAATTTGAGAATCAGTTCGGTTGATACTTATATCAATACTGAAAAACATAAAATAAATATGTTTGAAAAAGCAATGATAGAACCATGACATGTGTAAAGTGTAAACTGAGCAGTTCGACTGCATTTTACCCTGCCAACTCTAGGCAAGGCCAGCAATAAATTGAGCATAGCAGATCGTGTGACAAGCAACATTCAATTTAATTCGGAACCAAAACAGAGTCCTATATCTTAAACTGTACTGCAATTAATTATCAACAGAATGTAGTGAACCTGCCTCTTTGATGCACTCGGGGCCATTAAAAGAAGTTTTGCCCATTGAAGTTGTCACTGGATACCAAACCTGCAGAAGGGATCCCTTAAATATCAGTGTATACTCATGTTATCAACCTAATGCCTTGTCGTCCGTCAATCATTAACAAAGTTAAACTAAAAGATTCCCAGACAATACTGTTCTTTGATGTAAAAATGCTATAAACAATAGATTAGTGTGTACTTGTAAGATAATGTATAGCATGGACTTACTAGATCAGCTCCTTCATAGGGTACAGTAATTTCTTCGAGCTTCACAGATGCATTGTGCAACCAAGCATTAACAGAGTCTTTATCACCCAAGATTACAGGCATTCTATCTGAAATCACAGAGAAATATCAAATAGTGGCATTTTATGTGTCCTCACAGGAGTCTCAAAAAGAGCCAAACCAAATCATAAGTGACTGCAAAAGCAACCTCGCTAACAGTTGCACGATTTTTTTTGTGCGCAAACATGTTTCCTTTATCGCCGTTAAATTGAAGGACAAGCCTTAGTTATTTTCACAGTGCTGTAAACAGAATAATTTGCATAGTCATGACACAACAATCTCTCAAAAAGTATGGTATTATTCCTCAACGGTATTGTCATTTGCCGAAAATATATTTACAATTGATGTATATTGAAGATTGGGAGTCGGTGTCTGTGGTACTTCACCTCCTCATATAGTGCATATCGCCCTCACTCTTTTCCCTCTCCCTAAAAAATCTATGACAAGAAGTAGCCAACAGACTATCTGAGCACCCTCTCCCCTGTCCATCTTCCACAAAATTATCCAATGAAGAACTACAAATTAAGACACAAGTGATACATCTCGGTAACAAACTAACTTGACCACCTTGCTAGAACAAAACAAGAGGGCATGACTTAGGCGTGGGGTTTACTCTAACGAACAAAGTGATCCTCCTGCCAAAAACGAACGGCGTGGCTGGCCGCGTGCGCTGGCGCCTGGGTGGCCAGTTTCTGCGGTATCAATGGGGAGGACCTAGTCATGCCCCATGGATGTAGGCGTATTTGCAAACCTCGTTAACAAATCCCATGTGTCATCTTCGTGTGATTTCTTGTCCTCGGGAGATATCATGTGCCTCTGGCTTTCTAGCAGAATTTAATATGCGATATCCGACAAACCAACTTGCACAGACTATACATCTCAGTCTACATCTAAGGTGGCTCACGTTGTACTTGTACATAATTTTCCAAAAACAATTCTTTCAGTAGGTTAACTTTGTAACTTTTCAAAAACCTACCTACTACATACATGTTATCCAATGGCTTCTAGATTTCTCAGTACATGCATAGCAAATGAAAAACATTTATCTATGAGTTACGTTTGGTAGTTGAACTGCAAATGCAGTCACATTTTGAGAATCTTGAAAAAAAATCGAAATGAATCTTGAGAATCTTGAATGGTTGATTGATCTTCACATTCATAACCAAGATTATCCATATTTAGCTCACCCCGTTTACAATCCAGTCGTATCTGATACTATTGGCACTTGTATTTGTATCCAGCACTATCCATATTTGACTCCGACTCCAAAAAAAGTGTGGTTCAGGATACAGGATGAGCAATATCCGTCTGTATCAGTTCTGTTTTCACCCACAAATACAATAACCAGATATAGGTGTGAAGATCAAAACCAACAGATGTTGTCACTTGTGAGTTATCCTAATAACCGTGAGGCCAAGTTTAACAAGAAAAGCA
This sequence comes from Avena insularis, assembly GCA_023614405.1. Taxonomy (NCBI): domain Eukaryota; kingdom Viridiplantae; phylum Streptophyta; class Magnoliopsida; order Poales; family Poaceae; genus Avena; species Avena insularis. The sequence continues at coordinate 608,109,286 of CM042690.1, read as the reverse complement.
TGAAGTCAAATGAGAGCATAGCATGAGTAGTCAAATTAGTAAATGCATTGAAGATCTGAGATCCTGGGGGTCGACAACTAACCATGAAGCCATTTCAATGAAGTTGATGAACGAGTAGTCAAAATGGTAAATGTATGAAGGTTTTCTCCTGGCAAAAGTAGCATGTGAAATAGTAGCAGATATTAAAAAAATGCAGATAAATTATCACTTAAGAGATTTGAGTGAGGACCATTTACAGTTTCATGTTTCAATGATTCTGAAATTGAAACTAGGCACAGTTATTATACATAAACAGCAGGAAGCGAAAAGAATTACACAAAAACAAAAGAGCAACACCACGAAAGCTTTTCAAAATATAATAGCAGCTCACATGGTGTAGTTAGGCAACAAAAATATCAGTAGTGTTGATGCTCACTATGTGTTTAACTAATACTTAAATGTTAATACAAAACATTTAGAAGTGATCTTCTACCGGCGTCCAGGTGGGTAGCCAGGGTAGGTATCGACCCTTGGCACAGTCTGATAATTTTCAGTGGGTGCTAGTACCGTGCAGCTCAAGAGGAGCATAAACCAGAATTTTTGGCTGAGTTGGTACGTTTTTGTGAGAACGAACCACTTCATATGCTAGTTGGAGGTCATTTCAGCGTCACATGGCCGCGCTGTTTGCGAAATCGCCCTGCTGCTGTATGCGTGCGTCCCCAAGCGCAAGCGCAGGCAGCGATCAGTTGCGGAGGGCCTCACAGCACATCGCTGGGCACAGGACATCTCAGGCGTCCTCGGCGTTCATGAAATTGGGCAGTACCTCACCCTCTGGCAGCTCATTGAAAACACCCAACTATCAAACAACACCGACAAACTTAGATGGAAGTGGACAAAAGACGGGGAATACACAGCAAAATCTGCCTACTTAGCCTCTTTCCAAGGTTCTACAAGCCTCAGCAATTGGAAACTGACCTGGAAGAGCTGGGCTCCCCCTAAAGTGAAGTTTTTCCACTGGCTTGCAGCACTCGATCGCTGCTGGACTGCAGACAGGCTCGAGCGTCGGGGGTTGCAACATCACCCGAGATGCCTACTTTGCGACCAGGCCATGGAGACGATACAGCACCTCTTCATAGGTTGCCCTTTCTCTCGCCAAGTCTGGTACCACACCCTCGCTTCTATGCGCATGACCTGCAGGCCACCAGAAAACGACTCCACTCTCTTTGAATGGTTCGACAGCGAGACAAAACACGCCGAAAGCCATGCATGGAGGACTGGCATCGGTGATGCTACTGGTGCCTTGGATGATCTGGAAGCATCGGAACTCCTGTGTCTTTGACAAAGCGAGACCCTCCACCCGTGACCTGATCAAGAACATCAAGGAAGAAGCCGAGTCATGGATTACTGCAGGTGCTAAGGGTCTCAGGGACGCTTGGCCAGCCACTTGGGATGTTCACTAGGATTTTATCTTTCGCTCTTTCTGTAACAAGGTTGTAACCTCTTAGGAGGCGTGTTCCAAACTCTACCTTTTCAATGAAATAAAACGCAAAGAATCCTTTGCATTTTCCCCAAAAAAGACCTTAATGCACGCTGGCCTTTTATTTTTAATGCTATAATTGAAAGCTTGGACCTAAGAGAATTAGTTCTATCGGGTCGGCAATTCACATGGGCGAATCACAGAAAGACGCCCACATATGAATAACTTGGATCGCATTTTGGCTAGTGTGGATTGGGAACAAAAAATTCCTTTAGTAACCATTAGAGCATTACCCCATTCTGGATCCGATCATACACCACTTTGTTAGATTCGGGTCAGCAGGCACACCTTGGAAATAAGTCCACATTCTCTTTCGAGTTAGCCTGGTTAAAGCAGGAGGGTTTATTCGAGATGGTGGCCAATGAGTGGGCATCCATTTCCGAAGGAGATACTCCAATGGAGAGATGGAAAAATAAGATTCGCCACCTGCCAATTTCTTAAAGGTTGGGCTCGTAATCAAAGTGGTGTGTACAAACAACAGAGAGATAGGCTTCTTAACATTATCGATATTCTTGATCGTAAAGCTCAAAGCTGCCCTTTAAATGAGACTGGAAGATTGCATTTGCGTGATGAAGAGTCCAAGTGGGCTCAACGGGCAAAATTTAAACATGTTCAAGAGGGAGATGATAATACAAAATATTTCCACCTTATTGTAAACGGCAAACATAGGAGGAAAAAGATTTTTCAGCTCGAACGAGATGAGGGCACGATCCTTGGTCAATATAATTTGAAACACTTTATTAAAAAATATTATAAAAATTTGTTTGGTCCCCCCTACGAGAATAATGTTACTCTTATTGAGGTGGAAAACCATGATATTCCGCAATTGTCAGCTGTTGAAAATGAGATTTTGACAGCTGCTTTCACGGAGAATGAGATCCATGATGCTATTATGCAAATGGAGTAGAACAAGGCACCTGGACCAGACGGGTTGCTAGCCGAGTTCTACCAATATTTTTGGGATATTATAAAACAAGATATGACGGAGATGTTTGTTAGTTTTCATAAGAGAGAACTACCTCTGTTTCATCTAAACTATGGGACGATTATATTGTTACCAAAGAAAGAAAATGCAATACAGATCCAGCAATATAGGCTGATTTGTTTGCTTAATGTAAGTTTCAAAAAAATTACAAAGGTTGGGACAAACCGCATAACCATTATTGCTGACACAATTGTCCAACCCACCCAAACGGCTTTCATGCCGGGCAGACACATCCTTGAGGGTGTAGTGATTTTACACAGACCATCCATGAACTTCATAGGAAGAAAATGGATGATGTTCTTTTTAAAATTGACTTTGAAAAGGCTTCTGACAAGGTTAAATGGTCTTTCCTACAACAAGCATTGAGAATGAAGGGTTTCGATCCTTTATGGTGTGAGTAGATAAAACACTATGTTCAGTGAGGTTGTGTGGGGATAAGAGTAAATGATGATATAGGTCATTATTTCCAAACAAAGAAGGGAGTTCGACAAGGAGATCCGCTATCTCCTATTTTATTTAATATCATTGCAGATATGCTAGCTATCTTAATTGCAAGAGTAAAATAGGATGCTCAAGTAGATGGCCTTATACCATATCTAGTAGATGGTGGGGTTTCTATCTTATAGTATGCGGATGACACTATTATTTTTATGGAGCATGACCTAGAAAAGGCACTTAATATGAAACTCATACTTTGTATTTTTGAAGAACTTTCTGGGCTAAAGATTAATTTTCACAAGAGTGAAATCTTTTGTTTCGGAAGAGCAAGGATATGGAAGACAATTATAGAATCTTGTCCAGCTGTGAGGCTGGGTCTCTCCCATTTAGATATTTGGGAATACCCATTCATTTTCGTAGACTCAAGAATGGCGAATGGAAACCTATGGAAGACCGCTTTGAGAAAAAGTTTAGTAGTTGGATAGGAAAACTACTTTCTTATTGTAGGGTTCCGCAGCAAAAAAACAAAAAAATTCTAACTACGCGAACACAATAACCAAGATCTATACTATATAGACATAAGTAACGGAGAGGGGAACGGTATTCATACCCTTGAAGGCCGAGGAACGCCTTACGCAGGTAGGCGTATATTGATGAAGATGAGCAGCTCCAAGCGCCCCAAGTGTGGCGCCTCCGAAGTTCTACACACGTTCGGTGTAGGCGACTTCTCCCGAGCTCCGATCCAGCCGAGCAGCGGAAGAAGAAAGATGGCGGACCAAAGAACGCACGACGGTAGTGCGAAGGTGGAGAACTCAAGTCCCTCGGGGTTCTCTCCAATATTACGGAGAAATCCCCAAAGAAAATGAGAGAGAGAAGAGAGAATGGGATGAGGCTGACCCCTATTTATAGTAGGAGGGGAGGGGTACCACCCAAGGGGCAACGGTGTGGGACTAATCCCCACAGCCGCCGGCCACCAAGGGGGAGCCACGGGCCCTAGGTGGGCCCCACGTGGGGAGCCCACTAGGGCTAGGCTGGCTAGCCCTCCTCCCTTAGGCGCCTTGCCCTCTTGGGCCTCTCCTCCGGGTGAGGCCCATTAGCAATGGGTTGCCTATTAAAATAAAATAAAAATATATATTTTAATATTAATTCAACTAATTAATATAGAACACACATATTATTATATCTTTTCACTTCGGAACTCCTTTCCGGACCCCTCCGATCATCATCGGGTGTTACATGGAACTCTTCCAGTTTCTCTCTCATTTCTCCTGCGGTGCCGTACCAATCCCTATACGTCCCCACCCTTAAGCGTGACACCCTTTGGTTCGGAAACACTCCGGACATGATCGAGACCTCTCTCTTATCAATGATCATCAACGGGACCTAGATGCCCATGATGGCCCCCGTGCGTTTCATGGATCTCATTGCTTGAACCTTCAACGACGCGTCCTATTCCGTTGCCACTTGATACCTAGTTCACCCGAGATTTGATCTTCGGTATCTCCATACCTAGTTCGATCTCGTTACCGATGAACTCGTTTACTCGTTCCCATGTTGCATTCCGTGACTTAGTCACGCGCTTGCAAGCTTCGTTAATCCAACATCACCAAGATGGCCCACGTGTATCTATCCGTTACTTGGATTGGCAAATCCTGGTATTGATATGTACTCCTCTACACGTTCCTTTGGGAAACCTGAGTGGCATCTTTTTTATCACCCTTTCGCGGCTTGATGCTTGATACCATCAAAGCTCCCTCTAGTAACGGTGATTTGTATTATCTCACAGTCTAAGGATCAGGTTGCGAAGTTTACTTTGTTATCATTAATGATGAATGTCTGTAACTAGATCTCATTATGATATAACTATTGGGTGTTTGTCTATCACATCATTCAACCAATGATATGACATCATTGTCAATTGGCATACATGCCCATGATCTCGAAACCATAGATCATCCACTTGACCAATGAGCTAGTTTGCTAGAGGTAACTAGAGACACGGTTTGTTTACATACCACACATGTATTAACGTTTTGTATTAACACGGTTATAGCACGGCATGAAACGTATTATGAACATACGAGAGATATATCAAATAAAACACTTTATTTTTGCCTCTAGGGCACATCTCCTTCACTTATGTAGATCGCTTAATTCTTATTAATTTGGTCCTAACAAGTCTAGCAATGTTTATGATATCCTTCCTATAGATACCTAAAGGGGTAAGGAAGACATTAGACTTTTTTAGACCACGCTTCTTCTGGCAAAGTGATGGCCACAAGAAGTATAGACTAACCAAATGGAATATGATTTATAGACCAAAGGACCAAGGTTGGTTAGGAGTTGGCATTTTAGAATTGAAAAATAAATGTTTACTTAGCAAGTGGCTATTTAAGATTTTAAACGGGGAGGGAGTATGGCAAGAACTTTTATGTAACAAATACCTCCATTCTAAAATCTTAGCTCATGTTTTAGCCGTTTTGGAAAGGCCTCGTGAATGTCAAAAGTGATATTTTCGATAGAGGTACCTTTCAAATTGGCAATGGGATGAACACTAGATTCTGGGAAGATGCTTGGCTAGGGGATAAGCCACTGGCCGAGCAATACCCACCCCTTTATAATATTGTAAACCATACAAATGAGACCGTTGCAAATGTGTTATCCACTTTGCCTCTGAACATAGGTTTTAGAAGGGCTCTAATGGGTAATAAACGAGAAAGATGGTTACATCTCGTAGAGCGTATCATGCATATCCATTTATCCACACAAGAGGATGTTTTTAAATGGAACCTAACTACAAACAACAAGTTTACGGTTAAATCTATGTATCTCGATATGATTAATGGTCACACACGTTTCCTTCGTAGATACATTTGTAAAATTAAGGTACCACTTAAGATTGGGATTTTTATGTGGTTTCTTCACAAAAAAGTGATCCTAACTAAGGATAATTTGGCTAAACGGAATTGGAATGGTTGTAGCAAGTGTTGTTTTTGTGATCAAGATGAAACAATTCAACGTCCCTTTCTTTTATTGCCCATTTGCTAGAACTAGAAGGATAACCTGCACACTGCAGCGGACATATTTTAAAAAATTCTATTCTGTAAATGAAATGGAATAATATGTAATAAACATGGAGTTTTCTATAAAATATATTCAAGATTCGTTTAATAAAAGTAGGTCGAGATGCTAAATTTAATTAACATGAACTTACTGTATATTAGATGGATATAAATTGGTGATGTGGAAAATTAGATGAGGTGACATGGATAGCTTGCATGTAAATAAACACTATTATTAATAAATATTAGTGGGATGACATGGACATTTTATTGGCTAATAGAGTAGATGATGTGGATGGTTTGCATGTAGAGATAGACTAATATTAATTGCAGTTAGTGGAGTTTTGCTTTAACATAGACTAGACTGCTTGTATTACAAGGAGGCAAAAGGCCTCATATATATGTGTACATGTGGGATCCACAACACTGAGTTTGGAGAGGTAAAATTCATGTTGCGCTCTAGTCTAGGCCTTCATGAAGAATCCGCCAACTATAACTCGGAAGGCACATACTGAATAGCAATAACCTGATCCTGCACACCAGCGCGCACATAAGAAGCATCAACACCAATATGCTTGGTGAGCTCATGCTTCATAGGGTCACGCGCAATACTTATGTCACCTGTACTGTGACGAGAGGGTAGTAGGTGTCGTAACACAAACACTAAAATCCTCCAGTAACCATCGTAACCAAGTCACCTCTGCTGTCAAAAGAGCCATAAAGAGCCATAGCTCGCAACTCAGCCTGTACACTCAAACGAGAAACTGCAGTTTGTTTCTTCGTCTTCTAGAGAACCACCAAGAAAAACACAGTAAGCAGAAAGTGAACGGTGATCCGAACTATCACTAGCCCACGTAGCATCTGAATAGGCTTGGAGCTGTAACAAGGTGGAACGGGGAAAGAGGCAGTGAGAGATCGTCCCACGAAGGTATCGTAGAACACAAAGGTGACTATAGTGAACTGAAGTGGGAGCGAAAACAAACTGACTAAAAATATGGACAGAATAGGAGATATCCGGACAAGTAACGGCTAGATAGACAAGATTCCCAACAAGATGGCGATAACGTGTCGGATCAGACAAGGGATCACCATCAGAAGCACGAAGGTGAACATTGAGCTCCATAGGAGTCTCAACAGTGCGCTCATCACTAAGAGCAGCACAAGCTAGATCCTGGATATACTTTTCTTGGGAAATAAAAAAACCATCAGAGGTAGAGAAAACCTCAATGCCAAGAAAGTAGCGAAGGCGACCAAGATCAGAGATAAGAAACTGCTCACTGAGACGGGCCTTGACAAAGGCAATGTACTCAGAGTAGTCGCCGGTGATGATCATGTCATCAACGTATAGAAGAAGAAGAGTCCAACCACGATCAGAAAGGTGGACAAACAACACTGGATCATGAGCACTGGGCAAAAACCAGCGGCAGTCACCACAGAGGCGAAACGCTCAAACCAGGCACGAGAGGCAAGGCCGTAGAGAGAGCGATGAAGACGACAGACCATGCCATCCAGCACAGAATACCCAGGTGGTGGTTGCATATAAACCTCCTCATGCATCTCACCATTAAGAAAGGCATTCTCAACACCAAGTTGAGACATAGACCAATGGTGAACAGAAGCCATAGCCAGATAACCCCCCTGTGCTTCTTCTCCTGGCCACAGCCGCACACACTCTAGCTCCAATCAGCTCTCCTCTTCTTGCATAGTAAGACGCTGCACCTCTTCTCTGCTCTTCCACTCTGCTGCAGGACAGGTGCTCGGCTGCAGTTCCTCCTAACGATTCTCCTCACCGGGAACTCCACCAACTGGTACTTCACCTCCAGAATTTCTGCAGCTGGGCGCCTCCCTCCTCCTACTGCTTCCAGCCAGCACAAGCCTCAGCTCCAGCTCATGCACTTGTGCCACTGAGCACTTTTTTTTTCACTGCAAATTTAGTGTTTCTTGTTGGAACACTTTGGGCATGTCATGGCAGAATACTGGAAATGATTTCAGAGGCTAGGAGGAGATGGATAAAGCCTATGTTCCTGGAGACTTTCATGATAGGAGCTTGGAGCATTTGGAAGGAAAGAAATAACCTGCTGTTTAATGGGGTCAATCCTGGAACAACATCTTGGAAGACAAGATTTTCTGAGGATTTTAGCTTGCTAGTCCATAGAACTAAGATGGAGCTCCACAATCATATTCACTTTGGTAGCCTCTTTGTAATATCCCTGGACCCAAGGTCAAATGTAAATATGTAAATACTCGTAACCTATTAATATAACAAGGGCAGTAGGGGCCTTCCCTACTGTTAAAGGTTCAAAATAATAATAATAATAATAATAATAATGCGGATGGAGAAGATGACTTCGTGGATTGGTGGCTGTAGGCTTCGCTATCTACCCCCCGTACCATGCGCAAGGGGACATCCTCGCTGGTCATGTTAACAGCGTGGTGGATTTGGAAGCAGCGTAATGCGGTCGTCTTCGACAATGTATCACCAAGCATGAGTAGCCTTCTCGACACAATACGCTCTGAAGCTCGATCGTGGGCTGCTGCCGGTGCGATTGGCCTCCGTGCATTGATCCCCGCGGCCCCGTAGGTCTAGTGGGTTGAGTTGTATGGGGTGTTGGCTCCTCTGAGCCTGTTTGTATATACTGTGTACAGAACTCTCTTTTTCTATCAATGAATCGAAACGCAAAGCTTTTGTGTTTTCACGAATAATAATAATAATAATAATAATAATAAAGCCCCGCTGACTTTCCAATTAAGAATATAATGATGCCTGCTATGGAAGAGAAAAAAACATCCTAACCTTCTGCATTTTTCCATGTGTCAAACAGGGCAGCCAAAACAAGAGGTCTCTGATCTTGCAAATAAATGTAATATGGTTGCTTTCTTGATCCATCCTTTTTCCACTCAAAGAACCTGCACCAGTGTGAAACATCAACGCATGGTCAACATAAGAATGTAGTCAGCAGACAATTTGTTAGCTTCGACTTGAATACATTTACACACAAAAATAGCAAACAAAATCTTTTATGCTATATAATATATATGTATATGTATATATATATATAGAAACCCAGGTGCAGCTGCGGGGAGAAGCAGCGGGTAGCGGCGGCCAGAAAGTTCGATGGCGGCGGCGGAGCAAGCACGGAGTCACTGTATGCGAAGAGACCCTAGCTGGGCTCTGATACCATGCTGGGAAATATGCAACTTAGTATTCCCAGGGGAGCAAAGGCCAACATATAGATGTGTGAGGTAAAGTGCAAGAAACTCCTTACACAACGGGGATATAAAGGGAATGGACATATACAACTTTAACAACATACTCACACATCTTCAGGTACATTTATGGTGGAACGCCTTATTAGTGGTCCCATGCATCGGTTAGTAATTTTGGCTACAAACAAAAATATTGAGCAAGATGGCTACTAGTAAATTAATTGGGCCATAAACCATGTTATCTCCATTCCTATGTCATGAACCCTTAAACCGTATCGGTTAGACATTGTTTGTTATCAAGGACTTCAAGGTCCAAACCATTCTACTACAACCTTAAAAATATATCAGTCAATATTGAACAAAGTGCGTTAATCAATAGCACATAAGCCTCATATATAGAACATCGCAGAACATAATTATGCACAACATAGATATAACAGATCCATAAATAAAAGTTGCACATGATAACAATGATAACAATCAAGAGTATGTCCATACCCTTCTACTGCAACAAGACACCTATTCTTCGGGATAAGTCGCCGAAATGAAGCCTTCTCCTTTATAGACTCTGATCTAGCATTGAACTGCATAACAAAATCAATTAACTCATGTTTTGAAAACCCAATCAGTTATGGAATGAAAACAGAGCCGTGGGAAGAAAATCAAGCTCCACTGCAGGTATAGTTGAAGACCTATGATACGCCCAGAGCAGGATAAAAATCACATAATTATCAACGAATGCCATACAGTCAAACGTGAATTAGACGGACTAAAAAAAGTATATTGCATATGGTGATATGGATAGAAGTAGTAGATATAAAAAAGAACTTCTAGGCAGGGCTTCCAATTCTTCCATTCCCATTGAAATACACACAAAAAATCCAGGATTACAAATACACTATTCCTAACAAACTTCAGAAAGCATGTTCTCAGGATCAAATAGCTTTTTGGTTGTATAAAAAGCTATCCATCCAAATCAAAAGTATTCATGTATAAGTTTGATACCAGCTACCGACGTCACGATCGGACCTCCATGTCTCCCACAGGGCCATGCAGATGTAACATAGCTACAGTTTTTGGATCTGTGTGGGTGGGTGGGTGGGTGTGGGGGAGTTTAAGTGCAAATTTTATATTCATATGAAGCAGTAAAAGGTTACAAAAGGGGTTGAAAAGGTCAAAATTTAGCTACGTAGAAAGCCTAAACAGCGACTAGAAGTTTTATTAGTTGTGTTGCCATGTGATTTTTTTCACGCTTGCTTATAGCAAGGTGCACTTCGAAAAATGCAAGGGAATCATACAAACCACCGGCCTTGCCACAGAAACAAAATAAGTGGTGAGCATCACCCATTAATTTTCCAACTATAACAAGTTTATTGACAGAGTATAATGTGTGTAAGATATGCATGTTGTTCGTGGGATAGTTGCTAGTAGAGACTTGAGGAAGCATTGAAAGCACAAACACCCAATCTCAGTAGAGCCTAATCTGCAATCTATGATCCACCAAAACTTCTCCAAATTGATATTGATGTGTAACACGAAAATATTGTAAAAACAGAGCGGGCAGTCCATACCATCCTGAAATGGTTGGGTTTCTCGGTCTTGCCTGTGAAGCTGGGTACAAGCCCCCACTTCATGCACTCGATAACTGGCGCATGCTCCTTGCCCAGCGTGCGCACGACCCCCACCGGGAGGTACGCCCCCGGCGACACGTTATACGACGGGTGAAACCTGAGTACAACAACAACAAATAAACTAGAAAAACACAACTTCCTTGGCGACCCCCTCAAACTGGAGATTTTTCTCCTACCTATCCATCTGGAGCGTCGGTACGGCGGGGGCGTCTCCTCCGCCACCGCCCCCGCCCGCTCCCCCAACTGCGGTGGTGCTTGGGAAAGCGAAAGCCCTGGCGGCCTGGGCCGGACTGAGGGTGCATCGAGCCCTGCCGCACATCTTGGATTGCATTTGCCGCGAACCGGCGTGCTGCTTGGGCTTGGGACTTGGCGGTGGGAGGAAGATGGCGCCGAGGCCGCGGTTGGGTCGCGGGAAGGGGAAACTAGTTTTTTTTCTGTTTTGGGGAAGAGCGAGGGAAACTAGCAGAACGGTGGCGCCGACCGAGGGGAGTGCGGATTTTCTAGCTGTACTCCCTCTAAACTTTGACTATAAATATATAAAAGAATCAATATCTAAAATATGTACTCCTTCCGTCTCAAAATAAGTGACTTGGGTTTGTCTAGATTCGCATGTAACTATATACTAAAACGTGTCTACATATCTGAATCTAGACAAACCATGTCACTTATTCTGGGACGGATGGAGTAATAAATATAGTTAGATTCACCATAAAACATACTTTCATATTGTATATAATTGATATTATAAATATTATTATTCTGTTGAAGATGTTTAGTCAAGTTTTAACATGTTTGACTTTGACCAAATCTAAAACGCAGAGTAATTGGGACGGAGGGAATATGTTGACTATATCGCCACCGTTCGTCGCGAGTTGATTCTCGGAAAATCCGCGCGGTCAAAGCAAGACACACATTTTTGCAGTTTCGTGCATATAGGAAACAAACGAATCAGCCCGCTGTCCAGCCTATCCCTTACAGCTTGTTTGGCAATTGGAGGGAAGGGAAATGGAAATTTAACGCTAATTCCCAATCCCCATATTATTATTTTTGACAATTCCCAATCCCATCTTAATTACTTCCTCCAACCCATATTACTTAACTTGAATTTATCTAGATTCGGATATATCTACTAAAACATGTGTAGATACATTCGAATCTAGACAAATTCAAGTCAACTAATATGGGTCAGAGGGAGTACCAGGGACGCCGCGGTTGGGTCACGGGAAGGGGAAACTAGTTTTTTTTCTGTTTTGGGGAAGAGCAGGAAAAGTAACAGAACATTTTGTATACTTAAGTCTAAGAGCATCTCCACTCGTTGGCCGTTTTTAGACCGAATTTTAGACCAAAATAGCGCCGGACGGACGAAGGTTTCAGCCTGAGAATAGCCGATTTCCCACTCGCGTTTCCAGGCCGAGTTTCCAGGTCGGCGTAGTTTCGCCCAAATTTGGTTCAAATTCGTCCAATTTTCGGCATATTTCGAATACAGAGCAATGTTCGGCATAATTCTAGATGAAATCAACCACAGTTCGGCATAAATTTAAACATAGTTCGGCGAACAATGAAAATACAACATAGTTCGGCCTTGTTCGGTCAGATTCATGCTAGGCATCTATGTGTTTCCCCTGTGTATCCATAGGTGCTCAACCAGATCATCCTGTAGCTGTTGATGCACTACCGGGTCTCGAATCTCCTGACGCATGGCGATGAAGGAAGTCCAGGTTGGCGGCACCTGGTGATCAGCCTGTGCAAGAGGTCCTTGTCTGTAGTATGGTTCGTTCTGCTCAACCAAACTCACTGGGTCCTTCCTCTCATCCTCAATGATCATGTTGTGCAAGGTCACACAATAGTTCATCACTTCTCACATCAGATCTTTCGACCAGGTCATTGTAGGAAACCGGACAACTGCAAACCTCTGTTGGAGCACACCAAATGCCTGCTCCACGTCCTTCCTGCAAGCTTCTTGTTCCTTGGCATACTGAGCATGCTTAGGAAGTATTGGGTTTGAGTTAGTCTTCACAAATGTTGGCCATCTTGGATAGATGCCATCTGCAAGATAGTATCCCTTGTTGTAGTGGTGCCCATTGATCTCAAAGTCCACGGGGGAGCATGACCCTCAACAAGCTTGGCAAAGACATTTGAGAAGTTGAGAACGTTGATGTCGTTGTTCGATCCTGCCATGCCAAAGAAGGAGTGCCAGATCCAAAGATCATGTGTAGCAACTGCCTCAAGTATCACAGTGCAACCTCCTTTGTGGCCTTTGTACATCCCCTGCCATGCAAATGGACAGTTCTTCAGTGCCAATGCATACAGTCTATGCTTCCAAGCATCCTAGGGAATCCTCTTTTTTCATTGACTGCAAGGATCCGAGTAGTGTCTTCGGCAGTGGGTGTTCTCAAGTACTGTGGACCAAACACTGCAATCACCGCCCTACAGAACCAATACAAGCAATCGATGGCGGTGGACTCAGCCATGCGAAGATAGTCATCAGCACTGTCACCTAGCGCTCCGTATGCAAGCAACCTTATCGCCACTGTGCACTTCTGCAGTGAGGAAAACCCAACCATGCCGGTGCAGTCTTTCTTGCACACGAAATAGGGGTTGAATTCCCGGACGGAGTGCACGATCTCGAGAAGAGCTTTCGGCTCATCCTGAAACGGCGCCGAAACACGGTCTCTTCATGGAGCGGCTCATCAGCGAAGTAGTCGGCGTACAGCATGTAGTAGCCCTCTGCCCGCTGCCTTGCTTTGCACTTTCGGTGACCCTTCGCCGAGCCTCCACGCTTCGGCGTTGCAGTCTGCATGTACAGTCATGCCAGGGAGGCGAGGATTTGCACATGCTCTACATCTTTGGCGGCTGTGGCGTTCTCTTCCTCCAGCAACACGGCGAACAACTCTTCGTCGTTGGAGTCCATGGCCGAACGGGCCAATCGTCGAACACTTGGCGGGCAAGGTGGCGGGAGCTAGAAGCGTGGGCGAGCTACATTGAAGGTATGGGTGGCGAAAGTGACCTAGGCTGCGGGGGGAACTTGTGACGGTGGCGGCGGACCTATCTACAGGCGCGATTTCGGCTTGAATCGGCGGAGCTTCGCCGGCGTAAGCATGGCGGCGAGGCGGCTGGGGGGTGGAATCCTTCGCTGCGGAGGAGGCGACTAGTGATGGGAAATGCGATGTCTCGCCGACAGGGCTGGCCCACCCACGTTTTCTCTCCACCCGGCGTTCCCAGGCTGTTCCCGGCGCCTCGGGTTCGGCCTGGGAACGCCGGACCAATTTTGGGCCAAATCCGGACGAAACCGGCGTCCTGGGAATACGACTGGACGAAAAATCGCCGTCCGGACCAAAAATACATCCTAGGAACGCGAGTGGAGATGCTCTAAACGACGACTAGAACATTGGATTGCTTTTGTCGCGAACCGGCGTGCTGCTTGGGTTTGGGACTTGGCAGTAGGAGGAAGACGGCGTCGAGGCTATGGTTGGGTCGCGGGAAGGGGAAACTAGTTTTTTTTAAGTTTTGGGGAAGAGCGAGGGAAACTAGCAGAACGGTGGCGCCGAGGGCCGAGGTGAGTGCAGATTTTCTACTCTCATTGTTCGTCTAGATTTGGATGTATCTAGCCAGGTTTAGTACTAGATATCTGAATTTAGTCAAATCTGAGAACATTAATTTAGATCGGAGAAAGTAGTTGCACGTTGACTATCGCCACCGTCCATCGCGAGGAGATTCACGAAAAGTCTGCACGGTCAAAGCAAGACACATATTTGCATAGGAAACAAACGAATCAGCCTGCTTTCTAGCCTATATCCCTTACAGCTTGTTTGGCAATTAGAAATATTGAATTGGTGTGTTTTATTCCCACACCGAAGCCCCTCCTTATATAGGGAAAAATGGAATCCTTACCTAAAATCTCGGGGTAGGACTAATAGTCAAAAGGGAAAATAGGAGAGGGAGAGGTGCCGCCGGCTGGGCCTCCTGCACCAACCATCTCGGCAACAGCAGCAACACGGCAGAAGCAACAGGACCAGCCCAGCGCTAGCTAGCGGCCCTGTGCTGCCCTGCGTGCGTGCGCCTGTGTGGGTCGAGGCCGCGGCCCACCAGCGCCCGCTGGCAGTCGCCCTGACCCCACTCATGCCTTCGTGCCTTCGCTCGGGAGGGCTGGCAGCTGGCAACCCACTAGGCTGCAGCTAACTGTCGCCCGCCCGCGCGGCTCCAACTGTCGCCCGCCTGCTGTGTGGGCCAGCCGGGGCCCACCAGCGACCGTGGCTACTTTTCCCATGGTGGCTTCCCTCTAGGGATTCAGGCCCAGTAGAGGAAGTGTCCCATAATAAAATAGTTAAAATATTTATTTAATATATTAATTCATAATTAATATAAATGTATATTATAAAATCTTTATTAATCCGAAAATACTTTTTCGGCTTTTTCTTCCTTCCGAACCATTTCGGATCCTCTTCGAAATTTTTTCGGCATTCTCTCTTTCATACTTCGTTGATTCCTTTCTACCAAAGATCTACATTGGTCATTGTACCTTTAAGTGTGTTACGCCTATGGTTTAGAAACATCACAGACATGATTGAGATATCTCTCCAACCAATGACCATTAGCGGGACCAAGATGCCCATAATGATCCATGTGCATTCCACAAGACTATTGTCGTTTGAACCTTAAACGTTGAGTCCAGTTCCCTGTGTTACTTCAATACATGATTTGTCCGAGACTTGATCATCGGTATCCAATACCTTGTTCAATCTCGTTTCTGATAAATGTAATTCTACTAATTCCGTGATATTCGATGTAACATCCCAAAACTTTAATCCAATATATCAAGATCCAAATCACCCAATTTAGGGTTAACAAAACCTTTTTCTCTTTTAAATAATTAAGCATGCATATGTGTGTTGCATTAATGTGAAATTGTTTTGAATTGCCATGATTATTTGTTCTAATGGTTGTAAAATGATTTTAAGATGAATGCCACATCATCTAGATCATTTCCAAACAAATTTCAAAGAAAAAGAAATCAAATAGAATTAATAAATGGAAATGGTCACTTTTGCCATTTTAATCAACTAGGCCACTTTAGGTGTTCCTAGCACTCAAATTCCAACAAAAGTAATTATGAACCTTTGCACCCCTTGCTAGTAAAAGTAAAGATCTACCAAGGCCCACCTTGTGATCTTGCAAAAACATTTAAACCCTAATTAAAAATAGAATCTATTTCATATGTCTAGATCCCACTTTCTAAAAAACCATTCAAATGAACCCAACCTGACAAATCCCAGCAACCAGAGATGTTCAAGCATAAGATCAACACCTCCACCAAAAATTATCTCAAAATTCAAAACTTTGGTTCATGCGGCCATTGTGTCGAACAGGTGGCATGCACAAAATTTCTGCCTAACTAACACTATTTGTTGATCAATGCATTGTTGAGTATTTGGGCTCCATTTGGTCCACTTGTCTCCCCTAACTCTAACCAGCACCTAACTAAGCTACTAACTGGCCTAGCCGGCGGTGTGTATGCCACCCGCCATGATCGCCACCGACCATGCCCACGTCAGAGCACGCCCATCCCCGCCCATCTGCACTGGGGAGGTAGGCGTAGGCGTGGTACTGCGTCGCCCCCACCCAAGTGCAGCTAGCCCCTGGACCACCACAGATCACCCCCGCACTGAGCCTCTGCACCGTGCCAGCTCACGCCAGAGCGCCATCCCCGGGAGGCCAGCACACGCCGCCCCTCGACCACAGCCACCACGCCTCCGCCTTGACCCAAAGACACCTAGACAACCCTTCCCATGGCGACAGTAGGCCACCGCCACTGCCCGAGCACCGCCTCTGCCGCTCAGAGCACTAGATGTGCCCGACCATTAGCCACCGCCCCTAGCGTCGCCTTTAAGCCGTGGCTGACCGCCAGGGAACCGCCCACCGTCCGCCTACCCAACCCATGCCTATAGCACCATGTGTCGTCGTCACCGACGAGCTCGCCGTCGCCCTCTCGGTCCCCTCGACGAGCCTATATAAGGAGCCCTTCCCCAGCCCCATTTGCCACACTCCAACACTCACCTCTCACCACTGATCATTCCCCACCTCTTGCCGGAGCCGCTCGAGCATCTAGTCATCGGAATTTCGCCGGAGTTAGCCGCAGTAGAGGAGGAGAAGTCCCCGTCGATTCCGTCCACCCTAGGAGCTGTCGTGACCTCGCATGAGCCCGCCTACGCCTTCTTGTTCGATCGCCCCCATCACTGCACTCGCTGGAGCCCTGGTATGCCCCCACTGCACCCCCACCGAGCCGCTAGGGTTCCACCTCGCCGGCGACCTATCCGTCATCGATGAAGAGCCACAACCGTTGATCGTAGTTCTAATCATGCGGCCCACATCGCCTGCATGCAGCCAGCGTTTGAAGAGCCGTGACATGCGGGACCCCACAGCCTGTTCTTCACGTGAATGCGAATGGCCGCCCATTAGTGTTCAGCCAAGCCCTGTAATTCAAAATTAGATTTATCTATTTAAACTAAATCTAGTTTCTGTCCCCTAGTTTAAAAATCATTTCAGAGAGTTCTACTTCACCAAAACTAATGATTCCATTTTTGTTGGAAAGATAATTTAAATCTCTATCCAAGCCCGTTGGATTTAAATCAATTAGAGCTATAGATCACCTATAGCAAAAATAACAAAACAGAGACTTTTTCACATTCAATTTTTTTTATAAAATCAACCATAATAGCTTTTGAGTTGATTCCACCTCTCAAAAATCACATTTAAATATAACTATCTAAATATGTAATAATATTAAGGTTTGCATGCAGTGACTTTGGACTAGTACCAAAATAATGCTATATAGGCATTTCTAGTCACTTTAAATCATTAAACATTAATCTTAAACTTATTAAAATATGATCCAACATTTAAATCACATTCCATTGCATTAGAATATGTGGTGATGACATGTGTCCACATGATCCCATATTTTAATTGGAGAATATTAAATCTTAGTTATTTTCAATGAGTAGAAATTACTTTTCTCAAATAAAATAAATGAAACTAGTTCATTAAACCTTGTGATGAATGTGATGATACTAGATCATCAAGTGTGTGCCTTAGTGTGCTAAATGGACTAGTTAAGTATTGTTTGGTGATTGTGTATTCCGTATGTATTTATAGACGATAGTACCAACCAAGTCTACGAGGAGGAGGAGTTCTACCCTGAAGAAGAAGAGGAGAATTTCAACCACTACACCAAATCAAGACAACCTATTATTGGCAAGATAATACTTGCAAGCCATCATTTAACAATGCAAGCTAACCCTTGCAAGCTAGATAACCTAAGCAAATGCATTAGGCATGCTTTGGTTATACCCCTTTTGTTGACTTACCTACTCCAAGTTTTATTTACAAGCTTTACCTTCTTTTTACTTTACCAAAGTTCTTTACTTGTTTATAGATAACATAAAGAGTATAAAACTTGGCCTATTTAGTTAGACTTAGATGTCATTCTATGACATGAGATTGAAGTTAGCATCCCACCTTAGTGAACACTCTTAACTTAGTGATGAGAGCTAAACCAAAAACTTGATCACTCTAGATGGGAATACTTGGTGAAAATGACTTATGAAAACCTTGGAATGATGAGTCATTCTATTGAGATGTTTTGACATGTGTTGAGAAACACAAATGGTTTATGATGATGATGAAAATGTTGAGGCATGAGCCTTAGCCCTTTTATAAAAACTGATGGTTGGGTTCGGATGCGATACGATTCCAATTTTACCGTACAACTACAATACCTGAATTGGGTAAGTCTTAGCCGGAAGTTTATATGCATTAGTATTAGTTCCCTCGCGGGAGAGGTTTGAGATGAGGCTTCCTCTCAATGTTGTCCGTCTATGCAGTGCTCAGGATGGCAGATGGCCATGGCTAGGAGGCCAAGCTCATAGGAGAGGTGCTTATACTAGAGTGTGTAAAGGAAAGGTTATGTTTGATTATCTGCATACTAAGTATGATGATTCAGGGTTATCCCTGATAGATGTATCGAATTTTGTGGTGAAAGTGTACCACCTCTGTAGAGTGTCAAACTATTCGAATAGCCGCGTCCACGGTTATGGATAGTTGGAGTGGTTGTACTGTTCCGTTATCAGATGTTTTCAAAATGACTTATGAAATGAATTGTGACATGACTTGACCACAACATGGTTGTGACTATGACAACTAAGTTCCCACTTAGGTGATTTTCAAACTTTATTTTATCTTTCTTTGTTTCTAAACTCAGCTTAGGTTTCAAACTTAACTTTACAAATAAACTTAGAACTTAGAATTTTCCTACTAGACCTACCTTACTTGTTAGTGATAGTTTGCGAGTACTTAAAGAGTACTCATGGCTTTGTCCCTGGCTATTCCCGTGGCCAGACTATGAGGAGGACTACCAGGGGAAGGATAACAGGATGGCTATGACAACTAGGATCATCTCCCATCGTCAGTATTGCCTGTGACACTAAAGATGGAGCCCACCACTACGCTATTTATTCCGCTACTTGTTTGTACTAAGACTGGATCATGAGATCCTTTATTTGTGTAAGACCTTATTATGGTTTGTAATGGATGATGTACTGTGATATCCAATCTGTTATGTCTTGCAAAAATGGTAATCCTGGGATTGCGATGTATGGCATGACAGGCATCTGAGATTAAAAATCCGGGTGTTGACAAGTTGGTATCAGAGCCATCTTGACCATAGGAGACCCTAGTTAGAATGGACGTCCAAACAAAAACTTAGTTTCAAAACCAAAGTGAGTATTTGTGAAAATCTATTTCCTCTCTTACCCTTGGGATTCTTTCTCTCAAAAAAAATACATGTTCCTCAAAAATTCTTACATTACTACATAAATTTTTGACACACTTGATCACTTCACTAACTTTCTCATCCTAAATTCTTATAGATGGAAGTTCAGTACTGCAAGTTCTACCAGTTGGGCAACGAAGGCCAACTGACCTTCGAGAGGGATCTTGATGCACTGTCTGAGTACTTGGAGCACCCACATCCGGAATTCTTTGGAGCTCAACTCAATGGTCCACTAGGAGGAGATTTACAATGGCTAGTAGTTGCTGGTCTTCGAGGCAAGTTAGAGGCACTAATGTCCGAGAAGATTCAATTCACCATGAGAGAGAACAACTGGCTAGATGGATTAGCCAGGGCAATGCATGAAGCTCTCGCTCGTCTTTGTGCACAAAATGTCAACCTGATCCAAGGAACCCGCTTTGCTCACTATGCAAGGCGTGATTCTATGGGAATGCCTCTAGATATGCCAAGTCACCCAGAGTTGAAGCGTCAAGTGGAGAACCTCGACTTCCTACTGTACGACAGACAGAAGGAATTGGACAATGCTAGAGAGTTTGCCAACCACAACCTTGCCATTTCCGCCCTGAAGGCCCAGACTTTCTCATTGCTAGTCAAGGATCGTCAGTCACTTCGCCGTCAACGCGCAAAGAAGGATCGCACCATCGACCGTCTTTGCAAGAAGGTGGCCGACCTCGAGAAGACCATCAAGGAGCAAGAAGCTCAACTTGCAGCAAAAGAAGAAGAGGAGGAAGGTGAAGACATCCAAGGGGATATTCACTCGTACCTCAGCAATGATGATGACTATCTGGACGATGATGCCATGGACTTCTACACCGATGATGATGACTCCGACTTCATCGATGATGAGTAGATGCACTAGAGCACTATCGTAGGAGTGAGAAGTATCGGTCCCCTTGTATCTTAGCTTACAGAATGGTTCCTAAAACCATCTGTTTTTCCTTTGTTGTGGTGTGTGTGTGTGTTTGTATCGTGTGCTTTGCTTGAATGAATGAAAAGAAGCTAGTTACAAAACCTGAGTCAAACTCAAAGTTTTAGCCTTGAAACCAAAACCATGAACCTTAGAACTTTCCCTCTTACCCCATTATCTATCTCAATCTTCAGATGACTCGTGGAAACCAAGGAGGGAGCAGCTCATCTCAGGACCCAATGTTGCAGATTCTGCAGACGCTCATTGCAGACCGTGAAGCTAGTAGGGCAGAGCGCCAAGCAAATCTAGCCACCCTACAGCAGATCGCCCAGATGGCTCACAACAATCAGAACCATGGAAATCAGGATCATCATGGATCCAAACTCAAAAACTTCCAGAATACCAATCCTCCAATCTTTAGCAAGTCTGAAGACTCACTGGATGCTGATGATTGGTTACAGACCATGGAGAACAACTTGGAAGTCGCCGGAGTGGATGCAAATGAGAATGTTCTGTTTGCCACCCACTATCTGGCAGGAGATGCAAGAGCATGGTGGAACAGCACCCGCATGATGAACCACGGTCATGTGATGACGTGGGAAGCCTTCAAAGTCAAATTCAGCCACACCCATGTGCCGCAGGGTCTAGTCACCAGAATGAGAGATGAATTCAGAGAGCTAAAGCAGGACAGAATGACTGTAGTGGAGTACCGTGACAGATTCTTGTCCCTCGCCAGGTTTGCACCTGATGAGATCAACATGGAGGCCAAGAAGAAGGAGAGATTCCTGAACAGACTGCATGATGAGATGCAGACAGTTCTCGTCAACATCCGTTTCGAGGATCTCGAAGAGCTAGTCGACTCTGCCATTCAGATGGAAGGGAAGATTAATCAAGCGAACGACAACTGCAAACGTCGGATGATGCACCAAGCTAGATCCAACAGTCACCAGAAGTACCGCCCCAACCCGTCTACCGGATATGCCCCGCGTAACAATCGACCCCCAATGTCTCGCCCGAGCTACCCCAACCGTAGCGGAGGAAATGTGAAGTCCGGAGGAAACAACAATAACCACCCCGGCAACTCCAGCAATTTCAACCGTGCACCTCCCAAGCACAACAACAACAATACTGCACCAAGAACTGGAAGCAATGATGTGCCCGTGGCAGCAAAAGACAAGTCTCAGATTACTTGTTTCGAGTGTGGAGTGAAGGGTCACTACTCCAATGAGTGTCCCAAGAAGATTGCCGCCACTGCCAATGTGAATGCCCCAGCTCAACAGCAGCGTCGTGTTCAGCCCGGAAGAAGATTCGCCCCAAGGAACCCGCACAAGCGCAGCGGCCGTCTCTTCCACATGAACACCGAAGAAGCCCAAGAAGCGCCAGATGTAGTGCTGGGTATGTTTTCTGTCAACTCAGTTTTAGCAAGAGTATTGTTTGATTCGGGAGCATCGCACTCATTTGTCACCGAAGAATTTGCATGCACTAGTAAGATTCACCCAACCAACTTGAAGCATGTCATGATAGTTCAAATACCCGGTTCAACTACAAAAGCTAGAAAAAATTGCAAAGTTGTGCCTATCAGAATACATGGGATAGATTTTTATGCCAATCTAATAATACTTGGAACCAAAGGTTTGGAAGTAGTACTAAGAATGGATTGGATGTTAAAGCATAAAGGATTGATTGACTATGCCAAGAAAGCCATCACCATGACCAGTAGCTCTGGAATATCAGTAGAGCATATATCTGAAACCTTGCCCCGTCAATTCAAGTGCAACAAGAGTCTAGCCCTACCCACCATAGACCAAGTCAAAGTAGTCTGCAAATACCCCGACGTATTCCCAGATGAATTGCCCGGTATGCCCCCGGATCGGGATATTGAGTTCATTATTGAACTAATTCCTAGAACCGGTCCCATAGCTCAGAGACCCTATAGCATGAACCCCTCAGAGTTAGTGGAACTGAAGAAGCAATTGGATGCTATGCTGGAGAAAGGCTTGATTCGACCAAGTGCATCGCCATGGAGATCGCCCGTGTTATTCGTCGACAAGAAAGATGGAGGCAACCGTTTGTGCTACCGGAAGCTGAATGACATCACAATCAAGAACAAGTACCCATTGCCAAAGATAGAGGATCTATTTGATCAGTTGACTGGTGCAGTGTGTTCTCTAAGATTGATCTTAGGACTGGTTATCACCAACTTAAGATTCGTGCAACGGATATTCCAAAGACCACCTTTACCACCAGATATGGATTATACGAGTATACGGTCATGTATTTTGGATTAACCAATGCCCCCGCTTATTTCATGAATCTCATGAATAAGATCTTTATGAATTTTTTGGATAAGTTTGTCGTTGTGTTTATCGACGATATCCTTATCTACTCCAAGTCAGAAGAAGACCATGAGAAACATCTGAGAATCATTCTTGAAACCCTTAGAGAGCATCAGTTATATGCCAAGTTCAGCAAATGTGAGTTTTGGCTGAAAGAAGTAGGATTCCTAGGACATATTGTGTCTGCCGGAGGAGTCGCTGTTGATCCCGCCAAGATCAAACATGTCAAAGAATGGGAAGCCCCAACCACTCAAACCCAAGTCCGTGCATTTATCGGATTAGCGAGATATTACCGCAAGTTCGTACAAGGATTTTCGAGCATCGCAAGACCCATGACCCAATTGTTGAAGAAGGACAAGAAGTTTGACTGGACTGACAAATGTGAAGCAAGTTTCCAAGAGCTCAAGAAGAGATTGATTTCATCCCCAATATTGATCATGCCAGATATCAAGAAGCCGTTTGATGTGTATTGTGATGCATCCAAGATTGGTCTCGGATGTGTATTGGTGCAAGAAGGCAAAGTCATCGCATATCTGTCTCGACAACTGAAGCAACATGAGCAGAACTATCCTACCCATGATCTCGAATTAGCAGCCATAGTTTTAGCCTTGAAGACATGGCGTCATTACCTTATGGGTAATCGCTGTAAGATTTATTCAGATCACAAAAGCTTGAAGTATATTTTCACTCAGAAGGAGCTGAATATGAGGCAAAGGAGATGGATAGAGTTAATCAAGGATTATGACCTTGACATTCACTATCACCCCGGCAAAGCCAATGTGGTAGCGGATGCTCTTAGCAGATTGCCGTGTAGGTTAAACACCATGATCAAGGAGAAGCAACCAAGTTTGCATGAAGAGTTGGAGCAGTTTAGAACTGAGCTAGTTAGTAAAGGATTTTTAGCTAGCATTGAACTTCAAGCCACTTTGATTAGCCAAATCAAGGAAGCCCATAAGGGAAATGCAAGTATCGACGGTATCAAGCGTCGTATTGGTACATGAAAGGTAACTGGATTCACTAAAGACGAAGAAGGAGTTCTGTGGTACAAAGGACGTATCTGTGTGCCAGCAGATTCAGAGCTAAAGCAAGTTATCATGCAAGAAGCTCATGATACTCTTTATTCTATCCACCCCGGAGGAACGAAGATGTACCAGGATTTGAAGGAGCAATTTTGGTGGCACAAGATGAAGAGAGAAATCGGGAGCTACATCGCCAAGTGTGATATCTGTCAAAGAGTCAGAGTGGAACATCAGAGATCCGCAGGACTGTTGCAACCATTGCAGATTCCGGAATGGAAATGGGATTCCGTCAGAATGGACTTTATCACCAGTTTGCCTACTTCTAGTAGGGGAAATGACTCAATCTGGGTCATCGTTGATAGACTGTCCAAGGTATCCCATTTTATACCTGTCAAGACAACCTACCAGAGTTCAAAGCTGGCAGAATTGTACATTGCTAGAATCGTCAGTTTGCATGGAACCCCAAAGACCATAGTGTCGGATTGAGGAACCCAGTTTACCTCGAGATTTTGGCAGAAAGTCCAAGAAGGATTAGGAACCAAGTTGAATTTTAGCACAGCTTATCACCCGCAAACCGATGGACAGACTGAAAGAGTCAACCAAATCTTAGAAGATATGTTGAGAGCTTGTGTGTTAGAGTGTGGATCAAAATGGGAATATTGTCTGCCTTTTGCAGAATTCTCATACAACAACAGTTATCAAGCCAGTTTGCAAATGGCCCCATTTGAGTTCTTATATGGAAGAACGTGTCGTACCCCGTTGAATTGGTCGCATGTAGGAGATAGTCAGATTGTCGGACCCGACATCCTACGAGAAGCCGAAGCAAAGGTTCACAAAGTCTATGAGCAGCTTAAGACCGCCCAATCCAGACAGAAGAGTTATGCTCACAAGAGAAGGAGAGACCTGACTTTCAATGTTGGAGATTTTGTATATCTCAAGGTTTCACCATTGAAGGGAACACAATGTTTTAGTCTGAAAGGAAAGTTAGCCCCCAGATATATCGGACCCTTAAAGGTTCTGAATCATCGAGGAGAAGTATCATATCAGCTGGAACTGCCTGAGGAGATGTCTGCCATCCATAATGTGTTCCATATCTCGTTACTTCGCAAATTCCTAGAAGTGCCGGAGAAGACCGAAGTTTTAAAGAACATCGATCACCGAGCCGTTGATATCAACAAGGATCTAACGTATCATGAAGTGCCCATCCGTATCTTGGAGGAAGATTACAGAACCACCAGGACCCGGAGTATCAAATTTCTCAAGATTCAATGGAGCAACCATACCGAAGAAGAAGCCACATGGGAGCGAGAAGATTACATTAGGATTGAGTTCCCAGATCTCTTTAGTTCCTAGTTTTCTTTCTTAAATCACGGGACGAGATTTTGTTTAAAGAGGGAAGGTTTGTAACATCCCAAAACTTTAATCCAATATATCAAGATCCAAATCACCCAATTTAGGGTTAACAAAAACTTTTTCTCTTTTAAATAATTAAGCATGCATATGTGTGTTGCATTAATGTGGAATTGTTTTGAATTGCCATGATTGTTTGTTCTGATGGTTGTAAAATGATTCTAAGATGAATGCCACATCATCTAGATCATTCCCAAACAAATTCCAAAGAAAAAGAAATCAAATAGAATTAATAAATGGAAATGGTCACTTTTCCCATTTTAATCAACTAGGCCACTTTGGGTGTTCCTAGCACTCAAATTCCGATAGAGACAATTATGAATCTTTGCACGCCTTTCTAGTACAAGTAAAGATCTACCAAGGCCCACCTTGTGATCTTGCAAAAACATTTAAACCCTAATTTAAAATGGCAATTGAAAATGGAATCTATTTCATATGTCTAGATCCCACTTTCTAAAAAACCATTCAAATGAACCCAACTTGACAAATCCTAGCAACCAGAGATGTTCAAGCATAAGATCAACAACTCCACCAAAAATCATCTCAAAATTCAAAACTTTGGTTCATGCGGCCATTGTGTCGAATAGGTGGCATGCACAAAATTTCTGCCTAACTAACACTATTTGTTGATCAATGCATTATCGAGTATTTGGGCTCCATTTGGTCCCCTTGTCTCCCCTAACTCTAACCAACACCTAACATGGCTACTAACTGGCCTAGAGCATCAGTGCCGCGCCACCCCGACGCCATGATCGCCGGTCGACCATGCCCACGTCGCAGGAGCACGCCCAACCCTCTTCTGCCGCACCAGGGAGGTAGGCGTGGTAGCACCGCCGCCCATGGTCCCTTCCCCAAGTGCAGCCAGCCCATGGACCACCACAGATCACCCCCGTACTGAGCCTCTGCACCGTGCCAGCTCACGCCAGAGCGCCATCCCCGGCAGGCCAGCACGCGCCGCCCCTCGACCATCGCCTGTGCGCGCCGCTCCGCCTTGACCCTAGCACACTCCCAGACAACCCCTTCTCCCGCCGCGCGACCAGTAGCCACTGCCCGCCACGTTGAGCATCGCCTCTGCCACTCAGAGCGTGAGACGCACCCGACCGTTATCCACCGCTCCTAGCGTCACCTTTAAGCCATAGCTGACCGCCAGGGAACCACCCACCATCCACCTACCCAGCCCATGCCTATAGCACCCTGTGCCGTCGTCACCGACGAGCTCACCGTCGCCCTCTCGGTCCCCTCGACGAGCCTATATAAGGAGACCTTCCCTAGCCGCATTTGCCACACTCCAACACTCACCTCTCACCACTGATCATTCCCCACCTCTCGCTGGAGCCACTCGAGCAGCCAGTCACCGGAATTTTGCCGGAATTAGCCGCAGCAGAGGAGGAGAAGCCCCCGTCGATTCCGTCCACCCCAGGAGCTGCCGTGCCCTCAACTGAGCCCGCCGTCGCCTCCTCGTTCGATCGCCCCCATCGCCGCACTCGCTGGAGCCCTGGTATGCCCCCACTACACCCCCACCGAGCCGCTAGGGTGACCTGTCCGTCGTCGACGACGAGCCATAGCCGTCGATCGTAGTTCTAATCGTGCGGCCCACATTGCCCCGTACCGCTTCGCGTTTGAAGAACCACTGACATGCAGGACCCCCCTATCAGCTGTTCTCTGCGCCGTGGAGCGAAACTGGGCTGGCCCATTAGGGTTCCCGCGCAAGCCCTGTAATTCAAATTTAGATTTATCTATTTAAACTAAATCTAGTTTCTGTCCCCTAGTTTAAAAATCATTTCAGAGAGTTCTACTTCACCAAAATTAATGATTCCAATTTTATTGGAAAGATAATTTAAATCTCTATCCAAGCCCATTGGATTTAAATCAATTAGAGTTATAGACCGCCTATAGGAAAAATAACAAAATAGAGACATTTTCACATTCAAACATTTTTATAAAATCAACCATAATAGCTTTTGAGTTGATTCCACATCTCAAAAATCACATTTAAATATACCTATCTAAATATGTAATAATATTAAGGTTTGCATGTAGTGACTTTGGACTAGTACCAAAATAATGCTATATAGGCATTTCTAGTCACTTTAAATCATTAAACATTAATCTTAAACTTATTAAAATATGATCCAATATTTAAATCACATTCCCATGCATTAGAATATGTGGTGATGACATGTGTCCACATGATCCCATATTTTAATTGGAGAATATTAAATCTTAGTTATTTTTAATGAGTAGAAATTACTTTTCTCAAATAAAAATAAATGAAACTAGTTCATTAAACCTTGTGATGAATGTGATGATACTAGATCATCAAGTGTGTGCCTTAGTGTGCTAAATGGACTAGTTAAGTATTGTTTGGTGATTGTATATTCCGTATGTATTTATAGATGATAGTACCGACCAAGTTTACGAGGAGGAGGAGTTCTACCTCGAAGAAGAAGAGGATAATTTCAACCACTACACCAAATCAAGACAACCTATTATTGGCAAGCTAATACTTGCAAGCCATCATTTAACAATGCAAGCTAACCCTTGCAAGCTAGATAACCTAAGCAAATGCATTAGGCATGCTTTGGTTATACCCCTTTTATTGACGTATACCTACTCCAAGTTTTATTTACAAGCTTTACCTTATTTTTACTTTACCAAATTTCTTTACTTGTTTATAGAGAGCATAAAGAGTATAAAACTTGGCCTATCTAGTTAGACTTAGATGTCATTCTATGGCATGAGATTCAAGTTAGCATCCCACCTTAGTGAACACTCTTAACTTAGTGATTAGAGCTAAACCAAAAACTTGATCACTCTAGATGGGAATACTTGGTGAAAATGACTTATGAAAACCTTAGAATGATGAGTCATTCTATTGAGATGTTTTGACATGTGTTGAGAAACACAAATCGTTTATGATGATGATGAAAATGTTGAGGCATGAGCCTTAGCCCTTTTATAAAAACTGATGGTTGGGTTCGGATGCGATACCATTCCAATTTTACCGTACAACCACAATACCTGAATTGGGTAAGTCTTAGCCGGAAGTTTATATGCATTAGTATTAGTTCCCTCGCGGGAGAGGTTTGAGCTGAGGCTACCTCTCAATGTTGTCCACCTATGCAGTGCCCAGGATGGCAGATGGCCATGGCTAGGAGGCCAAGCTCATAGGAGAGGTGCTTATACTAGAGTGTGTAAAGGAAAGGTTATGTTTGATTATCTGCATACTAAGTATGATGATTCAGGGTTATCCCTGACAGATGTATCGAATTTTGTGGTGAAAGTGTACCACCTCTGTAGAGTGTCAAACTATTCGAATAGCCGCGTCCGCGGTTATGGACAGTTGGAGTGGCCATACTGTTCCGTTGTCAGATGTTTTCAAAATGACTTATGAAATGAATTGTGACATGACATGACATGACCACAACATGGTTGTGACTATGACAACTAAGTTCCCACTTAGGTGATTTTCAAACTTTATTTTATCTTTCTTTGTTTCTGAACTCATCTTAGGTTTCGAACTTAACTTTACAAATAAACTTAGAACTTAGCATTTTTCTACTAGAACTACCTTACTTGTTAGTGATAGTTTGCGAGTACTTAAAGAGTACTCATGGCTTTGTCCCTGGCTATTCCCGTGGCCAGACTATGAGGAGGACTACCGGGAGGAAGGACAACAGGACGGCTACGACAACTAGGATCATCTCCCATCGTCAGCATTGCCTGTGACACTGAAGATGGAGCCCACCGCTATGCTATTTATGCCGCTACTTGTTTATACTAAGACTGGATCATGAGATCCTTTATTTGTGTAAGACCTTATTATGGTTTGTAATGGATGATGTACTGTGATATCTAATCTGTTATGTCTCGCAAAAATGGTAATCCTGGGATTGCGATGTATGGCATAACAGGCATCTGGGATTAAAAATCCGGGTGTTGACATTCGATCCCCGTGACCTAGTCACATGTTGCACAACGTTTATGGATGTAATCTCATTGAGTGGGACCAGTGTATCTTCCTGTCACACAGGTGAACAAATCCCCATCTTGATGCATAGGCCTCAACTATTTCTCTGGAATACCTAATATACATCTTTATAATAACTCTTACGGTCATGACATTTGATATAGTTAAAGCAGTCTCGGAAGATAGTGATTAATATGCTCTCGCGGTCAAAGGAGAAGGATGCTACGCTTCTAATATTGCATGGATGAACATGTGACTTGGTCATGTTGCAATACATATAAATTAGGGTAATGTCCACAACATCATTCACCAATGATGTGAATCCACAATCAGTCAGCATAAATGCACCATGATCAGGAAACCTTGATCATCAGCTATTCAATGGACTAGTATAACTAGAGGCTACTAGGGACCCTGGTTTATTTTATATCACACGTGTATCAATGTTTTTGCTTGATACACTTATAGCATGATACAAAACTATTATGAATTAACGAGATATGATAATAAACACCTTTATTATTGCCTTTAGGGAATATCTCCTTCACTCTCCCACTTGCACTAGAGTACAAATAATCTAGCTGCATTGTTACGAATCATGAAACCACATCACATGTGTTTTCCTTAATCATGCCTTCTTATGGAGGGCCCTTTTGTCTATGATATGTTTTACCGGATCCTTATGTTCTTTGCAAATCGAAATGTCACCTATTTTGACATTCACACCATTATCACATAATGTGTCGAGGTTTGTTTTGGCAACAGAGTGAGACTTATGTTTTCAAGTATTTCCATGACGGTTGATCAGTCACATCGAACTTTCACTGTTGTCATGTATGTTCTAGAAAACACACTCAGCTAAAGTTGAACTTCCTTTAAGCCAAAACAATTTCACCAGCTATTTCTCAAATAACCTTGTACTTCTTTATCTATGTATATTTTAATTGAGATTGCCTTTTAAATAAAATTCTCTTGTCCAACCTTACTCTTCATAGTCTTAGGGACAAACTTAACTCTGGTCTTGGTGGTTTTACTCAAACAAGAACTCTTTCTGTTTTAAACCATGGACTATGGGTCTTATTATATCGAGTATATATGATGGTTATATGAAATACTATGTGATCAAGGCACAGTGGATGTCACACATCATTTTTATTCAACCACCACTTTCTTATACTGAGTCTTAACTCAATGTTTCTTTCTAGTTTCACATGTTGGAACTGTTTCTACCTTGTGCTATTCTGAACTCTTTCAGAATCGAAACTAGACATTCTGAACCTTTTCAAAACCTATTTCCTAAAACATTTCGATAGTAATATTCATTAAACATATCAATCTATCTTAATAGATTTTTGGTGTATAATGTGTTGTTCAAATTTGATTCATTGAATATCTAATATACGATCTTTGTTATGCTCGCACTCAAAATGACATCTCATTTGAGATCAAGTTTTCCTCTCAATTTCTACTCATAATATTTCACACACATTATGATTAGCAAACTACCTATCTCCCACTCAATTTTACCAAAATACAAGACTTCTTGATATTTTGGCAAATTCCAAAATACTTGATCATCTATCAATTCGAGAATTTCCATTACGAGACATCTAGCATTTGTACGATTTACGAAACCTTGCTTGTTGTACCAACTATAACCTTTTTCTTTAATCCCAGATTAAAGATCTTGTAGTCTCGAGAATCATGGCAATGCTGATCAAATAGTTTTACCTAATAGATTTATGATTCTTAATCATAACTCGCACTTGGGTTCATCATGCTTATTTGTAGTTCGTAGGTATGTCTTACTTATGGACAAGTGAATCAATACAATTTTGAAGTGGTGGAATCCTACTTCTTTGAGTATAAGTGCCTACTTGAAACTTCATACTTTCTCCTTTAATTCATAGAATTCAGTTTCTAGAACAAAATTATGTTATGCCACTCTAATATTTCAAAGGTAGGGTCTAATACCTTATTTTATACTTTCACTACTTCCACTAACATTTCAAAGAGAAAAACTTTCTCTAGAAATACCGTTCCAAGCAATACAAGCTTTGCCTTCCTTTGGTTTCAGTATGGAAGTTGTATTCACATTTCTTAAGAATACTACTACAAAATTGTTTTATTTGACACGAGTCCGATTCTATTGAAGTCTCTAGAAACTCGAACTTGCCATAACACTTATGGTGTTGTTTCCATGAATTTTTGGATGTTCCTTATGAGTGATTTCTATTTCAAATGCTAACTCCAAATCATACTTAGGTTTTAGTAAGAGATCAAATTCAGACCATAAGTATCCTATACTATATGGTTTCGAGGTATATACATAGCAATACACTTTGATGTGTCCTGGCTCCGTAATTTATGAAACAGTTTAATAAGTCTTAGTGCCTTAAATTTATCTTTGAATACTCAGTCATTTTGATAAAAGCCCTAAGACTCTAGTATTCAATATCCAACCCTATTCTAAATAGTTTTGACTTATGTGGTTTTTCTTGTAAATCTATCATTTACTTGCTTTACCACAATATCAACCATTTGTTGATTTTTGATCATCACATGATTTTCAACAATCCATGCACATCTGTTTTACCACAACACAAAGTTTTAGTCACTTTCTTCGAACAGGAAGAAGTATTGCATGTGAGTCCAAAGGTCAAATATCTAAGGACTTTTCATCATTTATGAAAATCACAGTTCAATACTTAGCATGACTTAAACTACAGCACTATTCGAGAATAAATTTAACATGTAAACTTTGGATATCTTATTAGCATTCTTTTATAAATGATTTATTATCAAGATCAATAAACATGAATAATCCATTCATAATCAAGAAGTGACCCAAAAATCATTTTATTCATAAGATCGTCACAACTGTCTTGTTACAAACTTATTGAATAACTGTCTTGCAAAAAGAAAGACCTACTAATAAGGTCCTCACGCTTGTTGTGATTACAAAATTTATTCAAAAACTATTAATATAAATGATAAATGCAGAGGGAGCGTTTTCCTCGATCATCAATTGGCTTGAATATCTTCAACGCGCAACCATTGCCTCTTAAGCAAACCTCTCATGCAGACTATCATGTTGTCACAAACAAAAAAACAAGTATCAGCATACTTGACAAACTACAACAAGTGTTTGCATGAAACATTTATAACTTTTGTATATCAAATATACCTTCATAATCTTCATCCGATGAATCGACATACTCCACCAGGTACTTCAAGTTGGTCATGAACATCTGAAAGGTGGACCCTCCTTCTATCATGATGTATCCATTCACGACATTCGCATAACTCAGAGGTAGTGAACACAACATTCCATTTATGGCGAAGTCATCCGACAACTGGCAGTCCACATCGATCGCAAGTCGATCATACATCTTTTCCATGAACTTTAGATGGTTATGAAGGCATCCGTCCTCCCTCATCTTCCATGAGAGGAACTTGTCCATCAGGTCATATTTCATGAGTCGGACTTGTGGTGCAAAACGTATTTTCAACTCTTCGATCATCTGATATGAGTGAGTGTTGAAGTAAGGTAGATGCAGCTCATTCTCCAATGAGTTTAGCATCACACATTGGACAAGGATGGAGAGGTTGTAGCAAGTTTGATATCTCTCAACTTCAAGCTCACGTGCCGATTCATTGGGGTGATCTCCTTATTCCTCTTCTATCACATAGAGTATGTCACTGAACTCGAGGGTATCTCGAAGGCGTTCAAACCAGCATATGAAATTTGACCCATCTGCCTTAAGCTCTCCTTCATTCAACAAGTTTCCGAACGGGAAGAATTCGGCCATAATCTACAAGGATATCTGCAAAGGACTTCTAGACTAATTCATAATGTGAGCTCGATATTGTAATCAAATACCAATCAAACTCCCACTAAAAATATCATCCCCAAGATAGTTTTAGCAATCACACTATTCCTTCACCCTGTATCATCCCCGATCATCGTGGCCTTTGATAGGGTGCTAGGGTAGACTATATTCCATCAATCACAACATGCTTGTGACTCATGCTCGATCTTTCGATCATCGTGTTCTGAGGCCATGTCTATACATGCTAGTCTCGCCAACTTAACCTTAGTGTATTCGCAGTGCATACATTTCTTGCACCCACCGTATGTGAACGTAGAGATGTCTATCACCCGATCATCATGGTCTGCTTCATAACTACGAACTTTCTTGGTGGTGCACACTAATGGGAGAACACTATAGTTGGATTTTAATAGGGATCATCTTATTATAGTTAATACTTAGGCTTCCTAATAATAGCACATAACAAGATGTACAAACAATCAACATCACGTGCAGATTAAATTGAAAGGATATGGTATTCTTCATGAGACTTGATCTCCATCATGTGCCCTAGCATGATTTCCATCTCGCCATCGGTATGGCATTAAGTCCACAACGCCACCAACTCGTAGCTCATCATGAAGATGACTATCGCTATACTACTTAGCAATAAAGTAAACTACTTTACTTTTACTACGAATTAGACCATATCACATCACGTGCCTCCTGCAAAAATCAAGTTAGATGCCTCTATCTTTTCTTTTGCAAGTTTTATGTGGTTGTTTAGGCTTTCGCAAAGAACCACTTCTAACTATGAATTTCCAGCCACAGCATGGATTAGACAATTGTCTCTACTACACCCCTTTTGGGTCCTTCCGTTGTAGATGCTATATCAACTAATGTGAGAGAGACAGACACCCGTTGGCCCCTTATACGGTACAAGTCGTATGTCGAGGGTGGAACCAGTCTCGTGTAAGATTACGCGTAAAGTCAGTCTGGGTCGCTTCATCTCATAGTACTGCGATATATACAAATACACGTGGGAAGGTAACAATTGTATGATCAATGCCCACATAATCCACGTGTGTACTGGTTGTACTGCAGCACTACGCATAGATATAGCTCTGATACCACTAAAGGAGTTCCGTGGTAGAAAACAAAAAAAATCCTACGACAGAACGCACCTTGCTAGGATCTATCTACGAGTAAAGATGTAACGGAGGAGGTTTCAGTAACATACCCTTATAGAACAAAAACGGTTGACGTTCCGAGATGAACATTGTTTATGTAGACGTTGTCGTAGCCGACCTCAAGGTCACGAATCTACTCGCAAGTCACCCCAACTCCTGGTACGACAACCTGGGCGTTACTAATGGTAGTCTCTCCGAGGTTTTGCACACATACGGTGTATGATGAGGACTTTCAACCCCTGATCCCTGTCGGGGTTGCAGAAATAGATCTCCGGCTTGGAATCCTTGTAGCACCTCCTTGCGTCACGATGAAGTCCTCCCTTTGCATGCACAACCCCATTAGGGAGCCGCAGTTGCAAGATAGAAAGAGAGACATAGAGAGTACTTCTCTAAGGAAATTGCCTTAGAGAAATATTGAATTGGTGTGTTTTATTCCCTCCCCCAAGCGCCTCTTTATATAGGGGAATAGGGAACACACCCTTCCCTAAAGTCCTGAGGTGGGACTAATATTCAAAAGGGAAAAAGGAGAGGGAGAGGTTTCGCTGGCATTGGGGCCTCCTCAAATTGGCTTGGCTACCCTTACACTAGCCTCGGTAGCAACAACGACATGGCAGCAGTACAACACCAAATTTCAGCTGGTGGGCCAGCTGGCGTGTAACATCCCAAAACTCTAATCCAAGTGATCAAGATCCAAATCATCAAATTTAGAGTTAACAAAAACTTTTCCATTTAAAAATATTAAAGCATTCATATGTGTGTGCATTTAAATTAGGAGTTGTTTTGAATTGCCTTGTTTGAATGATCCATTGCTTGTAAAATGATTCTTAGGTGAAATAAACATCATCTAGATCATTCCTAAACAAATCCTAAAGAAAAACAAATCAAAATGAATAAAAGAAGCAAATGGTCATTTGTGCCATTTTAACCAACATGCCTACTTTGGCTATTCATAGAACTCAAACCTAACAGAAACAAATGTGGATATTTGCACCCCTTGCTAGTACAAGTAGTGATGTACCAAGGCCCACTTTGTGATCTAACAAAAACTTACAAACACTAATTTTAAATGGCATTTGAAAATTGAATGTAGTTCATATGAGAAGATCACACCTATTCAAAAACCACTCAAATGTATTCCATTTTCAAATCCCAAGCAACCACAGATGCTCAAGCATGTGATCACCAACTCCACCAAAATTCAGCCAAAAATTCAAATATTTTTCTCTTGCGGCCATTGTGTCGAACACCTGGCAGACAGAATCAAATTTAGCCTAACTATTACTGTTTTGATCAATTCTTGTCGAGACATTTAGTTTGCATTGATCATTCTTGTCTCCCTTGAGCCCAACCAGACCAAAACCCACCCTAGTTCTAGCCCCTGGCGCTAGTGCAACGCCGCCCCGACGCCATGCTCGCCGGCCAATGTTGCCAACGCAGCAGCAGACCGCCAGCCCCTCTCCGCAGCTCCAGGAAGCTAAGCGCCACCCTACCGCCGCCCACGGTCCACCCCATGGCCACTGCCAGCCACTAGACCACTCCCCAGCACCGCCGCCCATTCTCTCTGCGAGCTCACCAGAGCGCCTTCACCGCCAGCATGCCACAGACCACCCCTCGACCCAATATTATGACGCTCACTTCGACCTCGACAGCCCAAGACCAGACACGGTCGTGCGCCGCCCAACAGCTTGCCGATTGTCAGTGCGCGTCGAGCACCGCCTCTGTCTCCCAGAGCGCGGGACGCTCCCGACCAAACGCCACCACCCCTAGCCGCGCATTTAAGTCATAGAGCACCGCCAGGAGGCAGGCCACCGTCCCCTACCTCCAGCCACGAGGCTAGCACGCTGTGCAGCCCTTGCCGGAGTCGCCAGCCCATCCCGTTCGGTCGCCTCGTCGAGCTATAAATAGAGGCCACCCTAGCACAAACTCCTCACACCATCTCACTCCCCTCTCTCCATTGATCCTTCCACCCCATCCCCGGAGCAAGGCGGGCCGCCATTCACCAGAATTTTGCCAGAGATTGCCGCATCAGAGGAGGAGAGGCGCCGTCGATTTCATCCACCCCAGGAGCCGCCGCGACCACACCTAGAACCACCGTCGACCGCATGTTCAATCGCCCCCATCGCCAAGTCTAGCTGGAGCCCTGGTAAGCCCCCACGTACCCCCACCGAGCCGCTAGGGTTATCTCTCACCGGTGACCTGTTCTCCAGGGATGACGATCCTCAGCCGTCGATCAACCTTTTAATCGTAGCGCTGAGAGTGCCCTGTACCACTTCACGTTTGATGTGTCCCTGACCTGCGGGACTCCCCTGTCAGTTGTCATCCGCACCACGGAGCACCACTGGGCCAGCCCATTTACTTTCCCGCGCTAGCCCACGAATTCAAATATAAGTTTTTCCATTTTAGTTTGAACTCACTTCTATCGCTTAGTTTAAAAATCAATTCAGGAAGTTTTACTAAACCAAATGGAGTGATTAAAATTTTGTTAGAAAGCTACTGAAAAGATTTATCCAAGCCCGTTGGATTTAATTCAATTAGAGTTAGAGATCTCTCCTAGTAAAAATAACACGATAGAAGCATTTGCACATTCAAATATTTTTATAAAATCAACCATGATAGCTTTTGAGTTGATTCCAACTCTCAAAAATCACATTTAACCATACCTATCTGAATATGTAATAATATTAAGGTTTACAAGCAGTGACTTTGGACTAGTACCAAAATAATGCTATATAGGCATTTCTAGTCACCTTAAATCATTAAATATTAAACTTAAACTTATTAAAATGTGATCCAACCTTTAAATCACATTCCCATATGTTAGAATATGTGGTGATGGCATGTGTTCACATGATCCCATATTTTAATTGGTTAATATTAAATCTTAGTTATTTTTTTCAATGAGTAGAAATTACTTTTCTTAAATAAAAAGAATGAAGGTAGTGAATAAAACCTGGTGATGCTTGTGATGATATTAGATCATAAAATGTGTGCCTTAGAGTGATAAGTAGACTAGTTAAGTATTGTTTGGTGATTGTGTACTCCGTATGTATTTATAGACGATAGTACCGACCAAGCTTTCGAGGAGGAGGAGTTCTACCAAGAGGAGGAGGAAGAAAACTTCAACCACTGCACCAACCAAGGCAAGCCACCATTAACAATGCAAGCTAACACTTACAAGTATAATACTTAGCAAGCTAGGATTAAGCTAGATAACCTGAGCAAGATGCCTTAGGCATGCTTTGGTTATACCACTTTGACTATTACCTACCCCAAGTTTTAATTCCAAGCTTTACTTTCTTTACTTTACCAAAGTCCTTTACTTATTTTGAAGGTAGCATAAAGAGTATAAAACTTGACCTATCTAGATAACCTTAGATGTCATTCTATGGCATGAGATTGATCTTAGCATCCCCCATTAGTGAACACTCTTAACCTAGTAGTTTAGAGCTAAACTAAAACTTGAGTCACTTTAGATGGGAACCCTTGATGAAAAGGAATTATGAAAACCTTAGAATGATGAGTCATTCTATTGAGATGTTTTGACATGTGTTGAGAGACACCAAGGGTTTATGATGATGAAAATGTTGAGGCATGAGCCTTAACCCCTTTTACAAAAACTGATGGTTGGATTTAGATGCGATACCATTCCAAATTTACCGTACAACCACAATACCTGAATTGGGTAAGGCTTAGCCGGAAGTTTATACGCATTAGTATTAGTTCCCTCGCGGGAGAGGTTTGAGCTGAGGCTACCTCTCAATGTTGTCCACCTATGCAGTGCCCAAGATGACAGATGGTCATGGTTGTGAGGCCATGCTCATAGGAGAGGTGCTTATACTAGGGTGTGTAAAGGAAAGGTTATGTTTGATTATCTGCATACTAAGTATGATGATTCAGGGTTATACCTGATAGATGTATCGAATCTTGTGGTGAAAGTGTACCACCTCTGCATAGTGTCAAACTATTCGAATAGCCATGTCCGCGGTTATGGACAGTTGGAGTGGCCATACTGTTTCGTTGTTAGATGATTTCAAAATGACTTATGAAATGAATGATGAATCTTGACTTGACCACAGCACGGTTGTGACTATGACACTAGCTTCCCAACTTAAGTGATTCTAGAATTTTATTTATCTTTCTTTGTTTCGGAACTCA
Source organism: Avena insularis (assembly GCA_023614405.1). NCBI lineage: Eukaryota > Viridiplantae > Streptophyta > Magnoliopsida > Poales > Poaceae > Avena > Avena insularis. The sequence continues at coordinate 608,070,803 of CM042690.1, read as the reverse complement.
GCTTAGGTTTCAAACTTAACTTATTAGTTAAACATAGAGTTAGCATTTCCCACTAGTACTACCTTACTTGTTAGTGGTAGTTTGCGAGTACTTAAAGAGTACTCATGGCTTTTGTCCCTGGCTATTCTCATGGCCAGACTATGAAGGAGATTACCAAGATGACGGACAGCAGGACGACTATGATAACTAGGACTATCTGCCTTCGTCAGCATTGCATGTGCCCCTGAAGAATGACCCCACCGCTACGCTTATTATTTATTCCGCTGCTTGTTGTATTAAGACTGGATCATGAGATCCTTATTTGTGTAAGACCTTATCTATGGTTTGTAATGGATGATGTACTGTGATATCCAATCTGTTATATCTCGCAAAAATGGTAATCTTGGGATTGCGATGTATGACATAATAGGCATCTGGGATTAAAAATCTGGGTGTTGACAAGTTGGTATCAGAGCCATCCTGACCATAGGAGACCCTAGTTAGAATGGACGTCCGAACAAAAACTTAATTTCAAAACCAAAGTGAGTATTTTATGAAAAACTATTTCCTCTCTTACCCTTGGGAATTCATTCTTTCTCAAAAATTCATGTTCCTCAAATTCTTACTTTACTACCTAAAATTTGACACACTTGATCACTCCACTAACTTCCTCATCCTTAATTCTTGTAGATGGAGACTCAGTTCAGCAAGTTCTACCAGTTGGGCAACGGAGGCCAACTAATCTTCGAGAGGGATCTGGATTCACTGTCTGAGTTATAGGGACGCCCGTATTCGGAGTTTCTTGGAGCTCAACTTCCAGGACCCCCAGGAGGAGATTTACAGTGGCTAGTCACCGTTGATCTTCGAGGAAGCATAGAAGCACCAACGTCCGGGAGAATCCAGTTCTCCATAAGGGAGAACAACTGGCTAGATGGATTAGCCAGGGCAATGCATGAAGCGCTCGGACGTCTATGTGCCCTCAGTGTCAACCAAATCCAAGGAACCCGCTTTGCGCACAATGCAAGGCGTGACTTCATGGGAATGCCGATGGAGATGCCAAGTCACCCGAAGCTGAAGCGTCAAGTGGAGAACCTTGACTTCCTGTTGTACGATCGCCAGAAGGAATTGGATAATGCTAGGGAGTTTGCCAACCACAACCGTGCCATTGCCGACCAGAAGGCCCAGACTTTCTCACTGCTTGTCAAGGACCGTCAGTCTCTTCGCCTACATCGCGAGAAGAAGGATCGCACCATCGCCCGTCTTCGCAAGAAGGTGGCCGACCTCGAGAAGACCGTCAAGGAGCAAGAAGCTCAGCTTGCAGCAAAGGAGGAAGAAGAGGAGGGTGAAGACATCCAGGGAGATATGGATTCTTACCTCAGCAATGATGATGACTTTCTGGAGGAGGATGCCGTCCACTTCTACACTGACGATGAGGACTCCGACTTCATTGATGATGAGTAGATGCACTAGAGCACTGTCGTAGCATGAGATGTATCGGTCCCACTATATCGTAGCTTGCAGAATGGTTCTTAAAACCCTCTGTTTTCCTTGTTGTGGTGTGTGTGTGTTTGTATCGTGTGCTTTGCTTGAATGAATGAAATGGAGTTAGTTGCAAAACCTGAGTCAAACTCAAAGTTTTAGCTTTGAAACCAAAACCATGGACCCTAGAACTTTCCCTCTTACCCCTTTATCTACCTCATTCTTTAGATGAGTCATGGAAACCAAGGAGGGAGTAGCTCGTCGCAAGACCCAATGCTGCAGATCCTGCATAATCTCATCGCAGACCGAGAAGCAAGTAGGGCAGAGCGCCAAGCTAATCTAGCAACACTGCATCAGATCGCCCAGATGACTCTCAACAACCAGAACCATGGAAATCAGGATCATCAAGGATCCAAGCTGAAGAACTTCCATAATACCAATCCCCCAATCTTTAGCACTTCAGAGAACCCATTAGATGCAGATGACTGGTTACAGACAATGGAGAACAATCTAGAAGTAGCTAGAGTTGATGACAACGAGAAAGTTCTCTTTGCCACCCACTATTTGGCAGGAGATGCAAGAGCATGGTGGAACAGCATCCGCCTGATGAACCATGGTCAAGTGATGACATGGGAAGCCTTCAAAATCAAGTTCAGCCGCACCCACGTGCCGCAAGGCTTAGTCACCAGAATGAGGGATGAATTCAGAGAGTTGAAGCAAGGCAGAATGACTATGGTAGAGTACCATGACAGATTCCTGTCGCTTGCCAGATATGCACCTGATGAGATCAACACGGAGGCCAAGAAGAAGGAGAGATTCCTGAACGGACTGCATGATGAGATGCAGACTGTTCTTGTTAACATCCGCTTCGAGGATCTCAAAGAGCTAGTCGACTCCGCAATTCAGATGGAAGGGAAGATTAACCAGGCAAATGACAACCACAAACGTCGTATGATGCAACAATCTGGATCCAACAGTCACCAGAAGTACCGTCCCAACCCCTCACCAGGATATGCACCAAGGAACAACCGGCCCCCAATGTCTCGCCCAAGCTACCCCAACCGTAGCAGAGGCAATGTGAAGTCCAGAGGAAACAACAATCACTTCGGCAACACCAATTTTTTTGAACCGTGCCCCTCCCAAGAGCAACAACAATAACACTGCACCCAGAACTGGAAGCAATGTTGTGCCCGTGGCAGCAAAAGACAAGTCCTAGATCACCTGTTTCGAGTGTGGAGTGAAGGGTCACTATTCCAATGAGTGCCCCAAGAAGACTACCGCCACTGCCAATGTGAATGCCCCCGCTAAACAACAGCGCCGTGTTCAACCAGGGAGAAGATTTGCCCCAGGGAACCCTCACAACCGCAACGGTCGTCTCTTCCACATGAACGCCGAAGAAGCCCAAGAAGCGCCAGATGTAGTGCTGGGTATGTTCTCTGCAACTCAGTTTTAGCAAGAGTATTGTTTGATTCAGGAGCATCACATTCATTTGTCACCGAAGAATTTACATGCACTAGTAAGATCCACCCAACCAACTTGAAGCATGTCATGATAGTTCACATCCCCGGATCAACTACAAAAGCTAGAAAAATTTGCAAAGCTGTGCCTATCAGAATACATGGGATAAATTTTTATGCCAACCTAATCGTACTTGGAACCAAAGGATTGGAAGTAGTACTAGGTATGGACTGGATGTCAAGGCATAAAGGACTAATAGACTGTGCTAAGAAAGCCATCACCATGACCAATAGCTTTGGAGTAACAGTAGAGCATATATCTGAAACCTTACCCCATCAATTCAAGTGCAACAAGAGTCTAGCCCTGCCCACCATTGACCAAGTCAGAGTAGTCTGTGAATACCCCGACGTATTCCCAGATGAATTGCCAGGTATGCCCCCGGATAGGGATATTGAGTTCATTATCGAACTAATCCCCGGAACAGGACCCATAGCCTAGAGACCCTATAGCATGAACCCCTCAGAGTTAGTAGAGTTGAAGAAGTAGTTGGATGCCATGTTAGCAACAGGCTTGATTCAACCAAGCGCATCGCCATGGAGATCACTAGTGTTATTCGTCGACAAGAAAGATGGAGGCAACTGTTTGTGCACCGACTACAGAAAGCTGAATGACGTCACCATAAAAAACAAGTACCCTTTGCCAAAGATAGAAGATCTATTTGATCGGTTGACTAGAGCCCAGTCTCAAAGATTGATCTTAGGACTGGTTATCACCAACTTAAGATTCGTGCAACGGATATTCTGTAGACCGCCTTTACTACTCGCTATGGTTTGTACGAGTATACGGTTATGTCTTTTGAATTAACCAATGCCCCTGTTTATTTCATGAATCTCATGAATAAGATCTTTATGAATTTCCTAGATAAGTTTGTCGTTGTGTTTATCGACGATATCCTTATCTACTCCAAGTCAGAAGAAGAGCATGAGCAACATTTGTGAATCATCCTAGAAACCCTGAGAGAGCATCGGTTATATGCCAAGTTTAGCAAGTGTGAGTTTTGGCTGAAAGAAGTAGGATTCCTAGGACATATTGTGTCTGCCGGAGGAGTCTCTGTTGATCCCACCAAGATCAGAGATGTCGAAGCATGGAAAGCCCCAACCACTCAAACCCAAGTCCGTACATTTGTCGGATTGGCGGGATATTACCGCAAGTTCATCAAAGGATTCTCGAGCATCGCCAGACCCATGACCCAATTGTTGAAGAAGGACAAGAAGTTTGAATGGACCGACAAGTGTGAAGCCAGTTTCCAAGAACTAAAGAAGAGATTGATTTCAGCCCCAGTATTGATCATGCCAGATATCAAGAAGCCGTTTGATGTGTATTGTGATGCATCCAAGATTGGTCTCGGATGTGTACTGATGCAAGAAGGCAAAGTCATCGCTTATCTGTCTTGACAACTGAAGCAGCATGAGCAGAACTATCCGACCCATGATCTGGAGTTAGCAACCATAGTTTTGGCATTGAAGACATGGCGTCATTATTTGATGGGTAATCGCTGCGAGATTTACTCAGATCACAAAAGCTTGAAGTATATTTTCACTCAGAAGGAGTTGAATATGAGGCAAAGGAGATGGATAGAGTTAATCAAGGATTATGACCTTGACATTCACTATCACCCCGACAAAGCCAATGTGGTAGCGGATGCTCTTAGCAGATTGCTGTGTAGGCTAAACACCATGATCAAGGAGAAGCAACCAAGTTTGTATGAGGAGTTGGAGCAGTTTAGGACTGAGTTAGTCATCAAAGGATTCTTAGCTAGCATTGAACTTCAACCCACTTTGATTAGCCAAATCAAGGAAGCCTAGAAGGGAAATGAAAGTATCGAAGGAATCAAACGTCGTATTGGTACAGGAAAGGTACCTGGATTCACTGAAGACAAAAAAGGAGTTCTGTGGTACAAAGTCCGTATCTGTGTGCTAGCAGATTCGGAGCTAAAGCAAGTTATCATGCAGGAAGATCATGATACTCTTTATTCTATCCACCCTAGAGGAACGAAGATGTATCAAGATTTGAAAGAGCAATTTGGGTGGCACAAGATGAAGAGAGAAATCGGAAACTACATCGCCAAGTGTGACATCTGTCAAAGAGCCAAAGTAGAGCATCAGAGGCCCGCAGGACTCTTGCAACCATTGTAGATTCCGGAATGGAAATGGGATTCCGTCGGAATGGACTTTATCACCGGATTGCCTACCTCTATAGGGGAAATGACTCAATCTGGGTCATTGTTGATAGACTGTCCAAGGTAGCTCACTTTATGCCTGTCAAGACCACCTACCAGAGTTCGAAGCTAGCAGAGCTGTATATTGCTAGGATTGTTAGTCTGCATGGAACCCCCAAGACCATAGTATCAGATCGAGGAACCTAGTTTACCTCAAGATTTTGGCAGAAAGTCTAGGAAGGATTAGGCACCAAGTTGAATTTCAGCACCGCTTATCACCCGCAAACTAATGGACAGACTAAAAGAGTCAACCAAATCTTAGAGGATATGTTAAGAGCTTGTGTGTTAGAGTACGGATCAAAATGGGAAGACTGTCCGCCTTTCGCAGAATTCTCATATAACAACAGTTATCAAGCTAGTTTGCAAATAGCCCCATTTGAGTTCTTATATGGAAGAAAGTGTCGCACCCCTTTGAATTGGTCGCAAGTAGGAGAGAGTCAAATCTTTGGACCCGACATTCTCCGAGAAGCCGAAGAGAAGGTTCACAAAGTCCGTGAGCACCTCAAGACCGCCCAATCTAGACAGAAGAGTTATGCTGACAAAAGAAGGAGAGACCTGATTTTCAATGTCGGAGATTTTATATATCTCAAGGTTTCGCCATTGAAGGGAACGCAACGCTTTAGTCTGAAAGGAAAGTTAGCCCCCAGATATATCGGGCCCTTCAAGATTCTGAACCGTCGAGGAGAAGTATCGTATCAACTGGAACTGCTAGAGGAGATGTCAGCCATCCACAATGTGTTCCATATCTCGTTACTTCGCAAATGCCTAGAAGTGCCGGAGAAGACTGAAGTTTTCAAGAACATCGCTCACCGAGCTGTTGATATCAACAAGGACCTGACATATCGTGAAGTGCCCATCCGTATCTTGGAAGAAGCTTACAGAACCACTAGGACCAAGAGTATCAAGTTTCTTAAGATTCAATGGAGCAACCATACCGAAGAAGAAGCCACTTGGGAGAGAGAAGATTACATTAGGACAGAGTTCCCAGATCTCTGTAGTTCCTAGTTTTCTTTTAAGATCAAGATCCCAAAACATCCCAAAACTCTAATCCAAGTGATCAAGATCCAAATCATCAAATTTAGAGTTCACAAAAACTTTTCCATTTAAAAATATTAAAGCATTCATATGTGTGTGCATTTAAATTAGGAGTTGTTTTGAATTGCCTTGTTTGAATGATCCATTGCTTTTAAAATGATTCTTAGGTGAAATAAATATCATCTAGATCATTCCCAAACAAATCCCAAAGAAAAACAAATCAAAATGAATAAAAGAAGCAAATGGTCATTTCTGCCATTTTAATGAACATGCCTACTTTGGCTATTCCTAGAACTCAAAACCTAACAGAAACAAATGTGGATCTTTGCACCCCTTGCTAGTACAAGTAGTGATGTACCAAGGCCCACTTTGTGATCTACCAAAAACTTACAAACACTAATTTTAGATAGCATTTGAAAATTGAATGTAGTTCATATGAGAAGATCACACTTATTCAAAAACCACTCAAATGAATTCCATTTTCAAATCCCAAGCAACCACAGATGCTCAAGCATGTGATCACCAACTCCACTAAAATTCAGCCAAAAATTCAAATATTTTTCTCTTGCAGCCATTGTGTCGAACACCTAGCAGACAGAATCAAATTTAGCCTAACTATTACTGTTTTGATCAATTCTTGTCGAGCCATTTAGTTTGCATTGATCATTCTTGTCTCCCCTGAGCCCAACCAGACCAAAACCCACCCTAGTTCTAGCCCCTGGCGCTAGTGCAACGCCGCCCCGACGCCATGCTCGCCGGCCAACGTTGCCAACATAGCAGCAGACCGCCAGCCCCTCTCCGCCGCTCCAGGAAGCTAGGCGCCACCCTACCACCGCCCATGGTCTACCCCACGGCCACTGCCAGCCACTGGACCATTCCCCAGCACCACCGCCCATTCTCTCTACGAGCTCGTTAGAGCGCACCAGAGTGCCTTCACCGCCAGCACGCCACAGACCACCCGTCAACCGAATACCGCGCACGCCGCTCCGCCTCGACCCCAGCAACCCGCCAGACATGGCCGTGCGCTGCCACGCGACCCACAGTCGCCGAGCGCCGCGTCGAGCACCACCTCTGTCTCCTAGAGCGCGGGACGCTCCCAACCAAATGCCACCGCCCCTAGCCACGCATTTAAGCCGTAGAGCACCGCCAGGAGGCAGGCCACCATCCCCTACCTCCAGCCACGACGCTAGCACGCTGTGCAGCCCTTGCCGGAGTCGTCAGCCCATCCCGTTTGGTCGCCTCGTCGAGCTATAAATAGAGGCCACCCCAGCACAAACTCGTCACACCATCTCACTCCCCTCTCTCCACTGATCCTTCCACCCCATCCCCGGAGCAAGGCGGGACGCCGTTCGCCGGAATTTTGCCGGAGCTTGCCGCAGTAGAGGAGGAGAGGCGCCGTCGATTTCATCCACCCCAGGAGCCACCACGACCACACCTAGAACCGACGTCGACCGCACGTTCGATCGCCCCCATCGCCAAGTCTAGCTGGAGCCCTGGTAAGCCCCCACGTACCCCCACCGAGCCGCTAGGGTTAGCTCTCACCGGTGACCTGTTCGCCAGGGATGACGATCCTCAGCCGTCGATCAACCTTTTAATCGTAGCGCTGAGAGTGCCCCGTACCACTTCACGTTTGATGTGTCCCTGACCTGCGGGACTCCCCTGTCAGTTGTCATCCGCACCGCGGAGCACCACTAGGCCAGCCCATTTACTTTCCCGCGCTAGCCCACGAATTCAAATATAAGTTTTTCCATTTTAGTTTGAACTCACTTCTATCCCTTAGTTTAAAAATCAATTCAGGAAGATTTACTAAACCAAATGGAGTGATTAAAATTTTGTTAGAAAGCTACTGAAAAGTTTTATCCAAGCCCGTTGGATTTAATTCAATTAGAGTTAGAGATCTCTCCTAGTAAAAATAACACGATAGAAGCATTTGCACATTCAAATATTTTTATAAAATCAACCATGATAGCTTTTGAGTTGATTCCAACTCTCAAAAATCACATTTAACCATACCTATCTGAATATGTAATAATATTAAGGTTTACAAGCAGTGACTTTGGACTAGTACCAAAATAATGCTATATAGGCATTTCTAGTCACTTTAAATCATTAAATATTAAACTTAAACTTATTAAAATGTGATACAACCTTTAAATCACATTCCCATATGTTAGAATATGTGGTGATGACATGTGTTCACATGATCCCATATTTTAATTGGTGAATATTAAATCTTAGTTAGTTTTTTCAATGAGTAGAAATTACTTTTCTTAAATAAAAAGAATGAAGCTAGTGAATAAAACCTGGTGATGCTTGTGATGATATTAGATCATCTAATGTATGCCTTAGAGTGCTAAGTAGACTAGTTAAGTATTGTTTGGTGATTGTGTACTCTGTATGTATTTATAGACAATAGTACCGACCAAGCTTTCGAGGAGGAGGAGTTCTACCAAGAGGAGGAGGAAGAAAACTTCAACCACTGCACCAACCAAGGCAAGCCACCATTAACAATGCAAGCTAACACTTGCAAGTATAATATTTAGCAAGCTAGGATTAAGCTAGATAACCTGAGCAAGATGCCTTAGGCATGCTTTGGTTATACCACTTTGACTATTACTTACCCCAAGTTTTAATTCCAAGCTTTACTTTCTTTACTTTACCAAAGTCCTTTACTTATTTTGAAGGTAGCATTAAGAGTGTAAAACTTGACCCATCTAGATAACGTTAGATGTCATTCTATGGCATGAGATTGATCTTAGCATCCCCCATTAGTGAACACTCTTAACCTAGTAGTTTAGAGCTAAACTAAAACTTGAGTCACTTTAGATGGGAACCCTTGATGAAAAGGAATTATGAAAACCTTGGAATGATGAGTCATTCTATTGAGATGTTTTGACATGTGTTGAGAGACACAAAGGGTTTATGATGATGAAAATGTTTAGGCATGAGCCTTAACCCTTTTTACAAAAACTGATGGTTGGATTTGGATGCGATACCATTCCAAATTTACCGTACAACCACAATACCTGAATTGGGTAAGGCTTAGCCGGAAGTTTATATGCATTAGTATTAGTTCCCTTGCGGGAGAGGTTTGAGGTGAGGCTACCTCTCCATGTTGTCCACCTATGCAGTGCCCAAGATGACAGATGGTCATGGTTGGGAGGCCATGCTCATAGGAGAGGTGCTTATACTAGGGTGTGTAAAGGAAAGGTTATGTTTGATTATCTGTATACTAAGTATGATGATTCAGGGTTATCCCTGACAGATGTATCAAATCTTGTGGTGAAAGTGTACCACCTCTGCAGAGTGTCAAACTATTCGAATAGCCACGTTCGCGGTTATGGACAGTTGGAGTGGCCATACTGTTTTGTTGTCAGATGTTTTCAAAATGACTTATGAAATGAATGATGAATCTTGACTTGACCACAACAGGGTTGTGACTATGACACTAGCTTCCCAACTTAAGTGATTCTAGAATTTTATTTTATCTTTCTTTGTTTCTGAACTCATCTTAGGTTTCAAACTTAACTTATTAGTTAAACATAGAGTTAGCGTTTCCCACTAGTACTACCTTACTTGTTAGTGGTAGTTTGCGACTAATTAAAGAGTACTCATGGCTTTTGTCCCTGGCTATTCTCATGGCCAGACTATGAAGGAGATTACCAAGATGATGGACAGCTGGACGGATATGATAACTAGGACTATCTGCCTTCATCAGCATTGCCTGTGCCCCTAAAGATGGACCCCACCGCTATGCTTATTATTTATTCCGCTGCTTGTTGTATTAACACTGGATCATGAGATCCTTATTTGTGTAAGACCTTATCTATGGTTTGTAATGGATTATGTACTGTGATATCCAATCTGTTATATCTCGCAAAAATGGTAATCCTTGGATTGCGATGTATGACATAACAGGCATCTAGGATTAAAAATCCGGGTGTTGACATGGTGGCACAAGATCGCCACGCGCCTTTGGGTGTGGGACGAGGCTCACTTGGCCACTGACCACCACCGACCCGCTCTTGCCTTTGCGCCTTTGCCTAGGTGGGCGGACAGCTGGCGGCCCACTAGGCTGTGGCTCCAACTGTTGCCCGCCTGCTGTGTGGGCCAGCCGGGCCCCACCAGTGGCAGTGGCTACTTTTCCCGAGGTGGCTTCCCTCTGGGTTGTTTCCCTCCGGGGAATCGGCCCAGTAGAGGAAGTGACCCCATAATGAAATAATTAAAATATTTATTTAATATATTAATTCATAATTCATATATAAATGCATGAAAGGATATTTACTATCATAATCTATTTTGGTGTTTGTTAACAACATTAGGTTCATTTTAATGTGTGTTTATGTCTACAGGACAATCTTATGAAAAGACAAAAGGCCAGAGATAGGTGGCAAAATCCCTGGTTATTATGGACATTTCCTGGAGAAACTAGACCGGAATCTCTGGTGTGCAGACACCGGAGTCTCTGGTGTGATCCAGAATTTCCCCAAGAGTTTTCAGAGTGGACTCAAGAATCAGCTCATAACCATTCTGTGAGGGGGTTCGGAGGTTGGCCGGAATCTTCGGTGTGTTGTCTCAGACCGGAGTTTCCGGTGTGTGAACACCAGAGTCTCTGATGTCCCCTCTCCATAGCTTCGCCCAGCGTCTCCGGAGTGTGCTTTGTAACCTTGCCCAGGACATACAGACGGTCGGTCCGGAAATAGACCGGAGATGGGCCGGAGTCTCCGGTGTGAAATGTCTCCAATGGTTAGAAAACGGTTCAAAGAGTGAGGCCTATAAATAGGGGACCTCATCCCCTACCTCCAACTGCTTGTTCCAGAAAAAGAAGACCACACCATTAGAGCCACCAAAACTCCAAGATCTCTTCATCCCACCACCCAAATTCGTTGACCTTTGGGGAATCAGAGGAGGAGGCATCGATCTACAGCTTCACCAAGAGAGATATTCATTTCCCCCTCATTTATTTGAGGGACCCTTGCTCTAGGGTTTCATTGGAAACCCTCAGCCTTGTTTTGGTTGATTTGATTCTTACAAGCTTGTCTTTGATTGTGTGACAGCTGATAGCTGTGAGATTCGACACATTTTTTTATGGATTTTATTGATGGGTTTCTCCCGGATTTGATCGTTTTCTGGTTTTACCTAATGCTAATACTTCGGTAGCAAAGAAAACTTGGTTTTTAATGTGTGTTTCAGGTTCTGAACGCCAATAGGAGGATTTAACTAGAGAAACACAATATTCTGGGGAAAACAAGCAAGTCTCATTTTGGAAGCACGCAAGAGGAGTCAAAAGAAGCTTTAACGAGCAACTATACGGCAAGAATATTTTCTCCGGCCGTATAGTTCCCGTCGTATAGTTGCCACCGCCTTTGTCTTGTCAAAAGGGACAGCTTCTATGAAGGGACCGGGGGACAAAAACACAACGCAGCAGTCGCCACACCATACATAAGGGAGAAATAAGAGATTCAGAGAAGAAGGAGAAGACGTTCTTCATCTCGCTCCACGATCTTTGACCTCCTAGCTAATACACCCCATAACCACTACTTGTACTTGAGATAGAGAGAGGGATCTCCACCTTGCAAGACTAGGGTTTGAGATTGTTTCTTCCCATCTTGAATTGTGTTGGATATTTTTCTATTCTTATTGTGGATCTCCACCGTAATACAAAGATGAATTCCCTTTATTCAATTATATTGATGATTTGTTCTTCTCTCATGTGTGAGTAATCCCCTTGGGCGTGGGAGATGTAGGGGATTGGTGAGATGTGATGTGCCTTCATATATTTTTCGTTAGTTTGTGATTGATTCTAATTACTATAATATGTGTGCTTGACTATCTGTGGGATGCTTAATGCTTGTTGTCCAATTAAGGGCCCAAACAACATGATACCTTGTTCTACACAGATAAGGTCTTGTACGCTAGTGGACCGGCGACCCTCGGGTGACACGGGGATATCAATGGAAAGCTAGTTGACTCGAGGATAACAAGTAACCACTGTGCTTATTGCATTAGTCTGATCCAAGGAGCTTAATCGCTAAGCGACCTGAAGGGTCTTAATCGTCTAGTGTCTGACCATGGTTTTGGTAGCAGGCTAGTAGGATTACTAAAGTTGGGATGAAATATACCAAGAGGAGTTCTGACTAATTATGGGTTGCTCGCCTACACATATATCTATAAGATTATAATTGTTACATTTAGCACTCGTCCATCTGGCACAGTCACTATCACCATGAACTGAATCTCCCCGCTCCTTCTTTCGTCATCTGCAGGAAACAACAAACAAGCAAAGTCGATCTTTATTTTTATGCTTTATATTTCTGAAGTTTATATTTTAGTTTTATTTAAATCTATCGCAGTTAATCAAAACTCATTCTTATTTCAACAGTTGCAGTCAATTCACTCGAAGACCTGTGACAACTACGGGTGTGACAGAGACTTCACCAATAAACACCTACCTTTGGGCTCCCTGTGGGATCGATATCTGAACTTTCAAACTAGCTACAAACGATTGTGCTCTTGCAGACATCAAGCTATTTTCTAGCGCCGTTGTCGGGGAGCTAAGCGCTAAGTGTTTTCCTTTTGACATTTCAGGTGTTGCTACTACATAATGTTCTCCTTAGGAGACAAAGGGTCTACACGCTCTGGTAGGACTTATCTGCCAGGTTACATTGAGCGCGTGCCTGCTTAGAGGCGCGAAGAAATTATTGAAAAACTTTTAAGGTCAAATAAAGTTGAAGTTGAAAACCTGGGTGATATTATGGAAATTATGTCTATTTATAGGACAACTCTAATGAAACCTAAAAAACTCTAAGGGAATACAGTGCTCCAAGTTCTGAATTTCTTAAACAACCAATATAGTTCCCTAATTCTGGAGTTAGAGAATATCGATTTGATGGTGGGATCACTAAAATTTTGTAGGAAAAAGCTTTCACTGGAAGGGAAGATGAAGACCCGGGAAGACATATCAGAGAGTTCGACGATGTGATAACATCGCTTGGACCAAAAGGTTTGCCCAGAGTCTTCTCTCGTCTTAAATTATTTTGATGGTGTCTTAAAAGTAAAGATCTAGACTAGTTATATTCTCTCCCTCGCCATTACATTAAATGTTGGGAAAACTGCATTACTAAATTCATAAACAGGTTTATTCCTTTTAAAAAGGTAACTGAACTAAGAAATAACATAGGCAATTTTAGTCAGAACGTGGGAGAAAACTACCCACAAGCCTGGGAAAGTTTCTTTGGAATGATCAATAGTATTCCTAATCATGGCTATTCTGAACTAACAATTTGCCATTTATTTTACCATGGTCTCAATACTCAATGTAGATAGTTTCTTGACTTGTCAGCAGGAGGATCGATAAATACTTTAACTATTAAAGAGTGTTTGGAATTAATGTCTACTAGGGCTAATAATGATTCTTTATATAATCATGATTTTGGTACTAAGCCAGAAAAAGGGATATTTTGGATAACTCCTGATCTTATGCCTGAGGTACGCAAAACTATGAAAGAAAAAGGCATACCTTCTGAACTTGCTATGGAAAACAAAGAAGATTTGTTCCAAGTTTTTACTGAATAAGATGAAACTAGAAAAGTTTTTCAAGAATTAAAACATCCACAAATAAAATCGCATAATAACTTGCATAGGCATTTCCAAAAACATAAAAATATTTTGGCAGAACTCACGGAAAATTATGATGAGATAGACCAAGAAATAAAATTATTTCATAAGTATCTTAGTATGATTGAAACCCAGTGTGAGCAAATAGCATCTGGTTATCAAATTTTTCTTCGTGAAGATGAAGATATTTCTGTTTCTGCTAATGTTGTCACAAGGAGGGGTGTAGTTGTTACAGGACCCTTAGGACCACCAGATTATGAAGCTGAAAAAGAGCGCAAGGAAAAAATCCTTGCTTGAACAAGCCAACAAGATGATACATTGGTGGATCCTCAAGATGAAACTAAGACGCAAGAGCAGACCAGGGGGACCAAAATGATGCACAAGATGATTACTATGACTCTGATGCAGAGACAGTTAATCCAAGAGAAGATAAAGAAACAAGTAAGTAAGATGAAGTTGTTGTAGTAGAAAAGAAGAAAAATAATAAGCAACAACAAAAGAAAGCAACTAAAGAGCCTGACCCCCCCCCCCAAAAGGTAAAAGACAAGAGTAAGTCAGGTGAGAAAAATCTCACTTATCCTGATCGAAAAAAGAAAGCACCGGATGAGGTAATTTATAATTATTTTACAAAGGCACTTAGTGACCTTCGTCTGGAAATTCCATTTGCGGATGCAATCAAAGTTCCAACTTATGGTAAATTCGTTCGTGATATTCTTAGTAGAAAGAAAGAAATAACTAAAACTATTGCCATGGTAACTAGCTATCCTGCTAACGGGAAGTTGTTGCCTAAGTATGGAGATCCCGGAATACCAACTATTTCATGCTCAATAGGTAAAACTGATACTCATAATGCCTTGTGTGATCTAGGAGCAGGAGTTAGTGCAATGCCATACTCCCTCTATAAAAGGTTAGGATTAAGGGAGCATTCTCCTACTACTATCACTTTATAGATGGCTGACAAGTCCACTAAACAACCTGTTGGTATGATTGAGGATGTCTTACTTAGGATAGATGAACATGTTATTCCCACTGATTTTATTATTCTTGAAATGCAGGAAGATGAAATATTATCTATAATACTTGGAAGACCTTTCCTCAGTACTGCAGGTGCATCAATAGATTGTGCAAAAGGGAAGATAATCTTTAATGTTTATGATGCTGAAATCATCCGGTATTTTCTAAAGAAGCTAGAAGCAGGAGAAAGATATGTTCCACCGACAAAACGAGTTCACGTGGTAAGTGCCATTAATAAGGGGCAACCAAATGTAAGAATTTGAGAAGAGAGAAGAGGTTGAGTTATTCAACCATTCTTAATAAATGCTTGATGGGAGTCAACCCATTTTCGTCAATTTAGTAGAATAAAGAATAAAAAGTTCATCGCATTCCTACCACTTTTTCATGGACATTCTTGCGGAAGCGCTCCCATGAAGATGGAGCTATCAAAAAGTAGTAGAAATGTCGATTGAATAAGTAGAGAATAATAATAAGAATAAAACTTTGAGTTTTCTATTTACAGAAGCTAAAATTTTGCTTTTAATATGCTAATGTTGGTCAACAGTTTTACTGTCATTTTTCTGTTAAAAACTAGGTATTTCGCTAAGTTATGGGATAAGAAGGTATCCTCGAAGAAATAGATTTTTCTTGATGTTTACTGATGGTTTAACGACCAACTATATGGCGGGAATAAAAAATTCCGGTCGTATAGTTATCTTTGCATCACCAAATTTTCTTTGAAGGCACAGAGAGTTTAACGACCAACTATACGGCGGGAATAAAAATTCCGGCCGTATAGTTGTGGTCGTATAGATATCGATGCCTCCGTACAAAAATTTCTGAAAGGTATTGAGAGTTTAACGACCAACTATACGGTGGGAATAAAAATCCTGACCATATAGCTGCGATCGTATAGATATCGATGCCTCCGTATAAAAAATTCTGAAAGGTACTGAGAGTTTAACGACCAACTATACGGTGGGAATAAAAATTTCGGCCGTATAGCTGCGGTTGTATAGATATCGATGCCTTCGTAGAATTTCATCCCAAAGGTACTGAGAGTTTAACGACCAACTATACGGCGGGAATAAAAATTCCGGCCGTATAGTTTCGATCGTGTAGATATCGATGCTAGTTTTAGAAATTTATCTCAAGAGGGAGACAGTTTAATGACCAACTATACAGCGGGATCATTTAGATCCAGCCATATAGTTGCGCCCATATAGCTGATTTCTGAATAAAGAAATCCTAGTTTGCTGCGCCGCCACAACTATACGGGTGGAACAACTTCACCCGCCCGTATAGTTCCGGCCGTATAGGTCGGCGCGACCACTTAATCGCATCGGGGTGGCTAGGTCATCCTCCTCTCCTCATTATTTCTCTCATATTCTCTCTCCCAACCTCTCAAAATCCACCTAGAACTTTCAATTCTTCGCGGATTTCATTCGTTTGAGTGGGGGAATCAACAGATCGGTATGTTTCTCTCCCTATCCATGCTTAATTTTCATATTTCCATGGTTGAAACTCTCGCATTGATCTAGTGGATGAACTCAAGCTTATATTGTTTTTCCTATTAATTTCTCACGTTAGGATTGAATTTTTCCACGTAGAATCGTTCATATATCATATGGAAACTATATGCCTAAGGTTTCAATGTGAAATTTTTCAGTGCATCACGATGAACAAAATCGGTAACCTTTTTCGTTCGAGCAAGCGCCAACGGGGTGAGGGCTCAAGCTCGGGGTCCCGAGCTTCCCGCAACTCCAAGTTGGACGTTGTCTCAGCGAGGAGGGTGCTGCCCACACATTGGGTCGACCACAACTTTCTCACCGCGACAGGGTTGAAGGAGGACTTCGACCTCATGTGCAGCAGGTCGGGGCTGGCGGTGATCAGCTTCGCAAGCCACGACACCTACGCCAAGCTCAACCACGAGTTCCTTGCCTCCTTCTATGACGACCACAAGGAGAAAGGTAACATGTGCACTATCAACTTCAAAATGAACCGGCAACACTATGACATAAGTTACGAACAATTTTGCACTACTTTTAGCCTCCCCCATGCTGGGGAGCCCAATATTACTAACGTCTATAGCGCCACAAGTGGGACGACTTCGGAGGTTATTTCTGTTAATGGTGGTAGACACTTCTATCAGAAGAAGATGTCCACCATTCAGAACCCAATTATTTGCTACTATGCTCTATTCCTCGCCAACCACTACAAGAAAAGTTGGCTTTTACAACGGATGATTTTCATGGTTGAAGGCCTGTTTTTCGTGGATAAAAAGTCTTCTATGACGGATGCCCATCGTGGTAAAAGCCCCCGTCACAAAAGAGTCTACCACGGTTTTTTCCTAATCGTGGCGGATCGCACCCTTCAGCCACGCAAACTTGTTCCGTCGTAGATCTGTTCACCAGTCGCGTTGACTATTGATGTCATGCAAAATGCCACATGTAAAACACCGTTAACGACCAGTTACCACCATTAACGGCCATGGAAACCATGGTAGAAGCTAGGCCTAGCCAAGGCCTGCTCACAATTAAGTGGGTCGGCCCAACAAGAGAGCCCAATAAGATTACGGCCCTTTACTGTTTCATCCGACACTGTTTGAAATGGTCCCAAAGATGTGACCAGCAGCAGCCCACGAATGTCAGGCCCATTACTGTTTTGGCCTGCAAAAGCCCACAGTTTTCAAACACTGTGCGACCCGTTAATAGTCTGCGACAAGCAGGTCCAAAACTGTTAAAGCCCACTTTCAGTCCGTCACTATTCTCACGGCTCGTCATGGGCCACCTCCGAACGGTCCACTTTTGAGAAGGTCCGATACTGTTCTAGCCTTTTACTATTCTGGCTCGTTACAGTTCTGGCCGTCTACTATTCATGTCGTCACTGTTGTGGCCCTTTACTGTTCAGGCCCGTTACTGTGCTTACTGCCGCTATTTTGGCCTGCTACTATTCATGCCTGCTACTATTCTGGCCTGTTTGCTTTTTTGGTATGTTACTGTTCTAGCCTGTTACTCTGCTGGGTTGCTACTGTTCTGGTCTGCTAGTGTTTTGGCCTACTACTGTTTTGGCATGTTCTTGTCACGGCTGCCATCGCTCTCGCCATCGCTTTTGGCGCTTTTGGCTCTCTTGCTTTTGGCATGTTACTGTTTTGTCTAGTTACTGTTTTGGTCTCATTCTTGTTTTATTCACATCGCTTTTGTCCGATTCCATCGTTCTACCCAGCCATTACATGCTTTTCGTAATTCTGAAGGCCATGCAAATATCATAAAAGGAGTATAATTAGCGATCATCTTTTACTGTTCATGGAAGGCGCAATAAAAGAAGGGCAAATAACAAAACCCTATACAGTTACCTGATCGACCTGGCTAGCGCAATTATGGTACCGCCATTCGTGGATGGCGTCAACTAAATGCCTACATGGCCTATGCGAGTTATCTAGATATTACATCAGCTGCAAACTTCTTAAAAATATTACATAATATGAACAAAAGGGAAAGAAAATTCAGCATTTCAGTTGCCAATCAAGTTGATAGTAGAGTCCTCAATTTGCTTTCTCAATCCATCAACTACATCTCCCTTTGAGTGTGACAGCTACATTGGAAAACCACCTTGAGACGTGATCTTGCAGTCCCCTCTTTGGTGGCGATAGCAATAATTGCAGTTTGAAACTAACTAATAACAAGTTAATATAGCAAAAAAAAAAACTACTCATAGCTAAGAATGAACCAGATAGGAATTATAACTGCATAATACGAACATGTAGAGCAGGAATGCAAACCATGAATTAACTATATAGTAGAGGATAGTTATGTCGTTGCCTAGGACGAACCAGAACCAGATACGAGATATAATGGTGTGGGTTGTGAACCTGTAGAACAGGACAAAAAAAATTAAACAAGTATGCCAACAATGAAATGAGCAATCAAACAAAGTGTTTCTTAGAATTTCAGTATAAACTAGCCAGGTCATTTCAGCAAATATATATGGAAGAAGTGGTATCTCCTGGAATGCAAGAGTCGTTGGGTGACTCGAAATTTGCGGTGAGCTACACAACGGCATGCAGTTACTGTTGTAGCTAAGCATGAACCACACAGAAATTATAACCATAGCATACTAGAATTGTGAGCATGAATGGAAAACACGAATGAACTATATAGTAAAGAATAATTATCCCGTTGATTAGGATGAACTAGCACTAGATACAGAAAATATAGAATGGCATCGCTGGTGGACCTGTAGGCTGTGCAAACCAACATGTTCAGTGTTACCTTTTTGAGCTCTATGCAAAGAAAAAGAAAATAGTCAGTGTTGCAGCTTTTTAAGAACCAGATGACAACAAAAAAATTATAATTGAACTAGTACGAAGAGTTTAAACGGGTACTACAGGATAGTAGAACGATGCTAGGGAGGAAATAATAGCAGGAACTTAGCTCAGGAATAACCAGATAGAGTCAGTAACTATGGAGCAGGGAATCCACACTAATATTTTCCACTAACATTACATTTGTAAGAACTACACAATAGCAGACAATTACTAGTGTACGGAACAGCTAAGATAAGAACATGTGCATGACAATATAACAGACATGTGCATGACTTGAAATTTGTAGAGCAGCGAATGCAAACCAACATGTCTAATGACATTGTATGTACTAGCACTAAGAACAGGCGTGCCCAGTGACTTGCATGTACTAGCACGATTACAAAAATGCAGTTCACTCTGACAGGCTTGAACCTACTATACCGCTGACAAAACAAAAACGGGTTGGAGATTTGGTTACCTTGGTCGGAGAGGCATCTAAGCATCATCGGCACCGTGCGAGTGACGTCCAGGTCACCAAGGGTGCTGCAGTTGCGGTGGCTGTTGGCGTCGGGGAAGCTGATCTTGGGCGGTCAATGCCGGTGCAGTCAACGGCGACAATCGTGTAGCTGGTCTGGAGCAGTGGACATGGAACTTGTTGAACTAGATCCCGTCTGGTGGACAACGGTGAAGCTGCTCCGGTACGGTTGGGTAGCTTTCGGCGCCGGGGAAGCATAGCGTGGGCGGTCGACGATGCCATAGGCGCGGTCAGCAAGACCACAGCTCTGGTGGAGTGTCAGAGAGACCCGGTGAACTAGATCCAATAGGGTGGACGTCGATGAAGCGGCTCCAGCAGCCGTGGAATTGCCGCCAGGCGGTGCGCGCGGTGGTCATGGAGGTGAGGGCGTGGGAGAGAAGCCTAGGATTTTGGGAGGGCCAGCTAGAAAAACTGCACAAATCGGGACTATGGAGGTGAACAAAAAAATAATTACGATCGTGCCCCCAAGCTACCGACTTTAGCGTGCCCATAGGGCGTCTGAACAATGGGTAGAATGGGAATTTTAAAGTCAAAAGTTTTTGAAACGGAGGAGCGCGAAATGCTTCAAATTCGGTGTGTTATTTTGTCGCTCGACAGAGATTTTGAATTTGGCTACCGGCCAAATAATAATAATAGAAATGTGGTACTCCTCGGTGGGAGATTTCAGCTCAAAGTTTTTGAAACAGTGGGGCGGGAAATGCTTCAAAGTCGGTGTTTGATTTTGCCGCTCGACAGAGATTTTGAATTTGGCTACCGACCAAATAATAATTAATAGTAAAGTGGTACTCCCCGGTGGGAGATTTGGCCTCAAAGTTTTTGAAACAGTGGGGCAGGAAATGCTTCAAAGTCGGTTTTTGATTTTGCCGCTCGACAGAGATTTTGAATTTGGTTACCGGCCAAATAATAATTGATAGAAAAGTGGTACTCCCCGGTGGGAGATTTTGGCTCAAAGTTTTCGAAACGATGGGGCGGGAAATGCTTCAAAGTCGGTGTTTGATTTTGCCGCTCGACAGAGATTTTGAATTTGGCTACAGGCCAAATAATAATCAATAGTAAAGTGGTACTCCGCGGTGGGAGATTTGGCCTCAAAGTTTTTGAAACACTCGGGCGGGAAATGCTTCAAAGTCGGTGTTTGATTTTGCCACTCAACAGATATTTTGAATTTGGCTACTAGCAAAATAATAATTAATAGAAAAGTGGTACTCGCCGGTGGGAGATTTGGCCTCAAAGTTTTTGAAACGGTGGGGCGGGAAATGCTTCAAAGTCGGTTTTTTACTTTACCGCTCGACAAAGATTTTGAATTTGACTACTGGCCAAATAATAATTAATAGAAAAGTGGTACTCCCTGGTGAGAGATTTGGCCTCAAAGTTTTTGAAAGGGTGGGGCAGGAAATGCTTCAAAGTCAGAGTTTGATTTTGCCGCTCGACAGAGATTTTGAATTTGGCTACCGGCCAAATAATAATAGGAAAATGGTACTCCCCGGTGGGAGATTTGCCCTCAAAGTTTTTGAAACGGTGGGGCGGGAAATGCTTCAAAGTCAGTTTTTGACTTTGCCGCTCCATAGAGATTTTGAATTTGACTACCAGCCAAATAATAATTAATAGAAAAGTGGTTCTCCTCGGTCGGAGATTTGGCCTCAAAGTTTTTGAAACGGTAGGGCGGGAAATGCTTCAAAGTCAGTGTTTGATTTTGCCGCTCGACACAGATTTTGAATTTGGCTACCGGCCAAATAATAATAACAGAAAAATGGTACTCCCTAGTGGGAGATTTTGCCACAAAGTTTTTGAAACGGTGGGGCGGGAAATGCTTCAAGGTCAGTGTGTGATTTTGCCGCTCGATTGAGATTTTGAATTTGGCTACCGGCCAAATAATAATAGAAAAAATCTAGTAGACCGTATGCTATCTGTCCAGGAATTCAAGTCCTAGAGTCATATCAACTAATCATCCATGAGCATAATAATTGTGCAGACTGATATTTTGAATTTGGCTAGCGTCCAGGCAACATTTGGATAAAAGGTGTACTCCCTATTCAGGAATTGAAGGCCGAGAGTGACATTAACTTATCATCCATAATGAAAATTGGATAACTCCGATTCAAGCAGGGTTGGCTGTAGGTTTTGCCGCTCGACTGAGATTTTTTAATTCCGTTAATGGTACTCCCTCGGTATGAATTTAAGGCTGATTCACATCAATTGATCATCGAAATACTTACCATATTGGTAAACAAATTGGATACCTAATCTCCGATTCAAACGGGGTAGGCGGTAGGATTTGTCGATGGACTGAGATTTTGAATTTGGCGGTTGTCCAAAGAATAAAAAACCTTTGTGAGGTTCATGAATCCAAGGCTGAGAGAGTGAGGTTGGGGCACATGATTTTTGTGCATCGGGCATACGATAAACAGATAAAAGCATGATGCAAAACAAATACTCCCTCCGTTTTTGTTACATGGCCCCAAACACAACCCGAGCTCTATAGCAGGAACCATTTCACAGGACCATTGTACTCACCTTTCATTGTCAGGGTTCATCTTCAATTTAGACAAGTCTCTTCATCTATGGGCTCTCGAGAATTCTGCTGATCTCGTAACATCTTCAACTCCACATCACATGCTAATGCTTTCTATCTCATATCATTGATTGCTCGTCTATGCACTTCCTGTTCAGCCCGTAGTGCTACAATTTCTTCCTGACTAGACAAATACGGCGACTTGGACCTGTACTTGTTCTTGCACTGCTACAACCTAGCATTACGTAGGAACGTACTTTTACGATGACCTTCACCTTTTAGTACCATTTTAAATGTTTCCAGACATTCTTCTTGGGTTTGTTCCAGACCATCTTTCCCAGGTTTTGCCATCTCCTCATTCAATTTAATCTGTAAGGTTATCATTTGGTAGACATGGGTGAGACAAGAAAAGCTAATACAGAGAAACATGTAGACAACACATTTAACCTGTCTATGAACAAATCTTACAAGTTGGCATGGCTAATTACGCATCATATATATTGTAGTAAAAGTATAGCTATTTGATCATACTGATAAGAATTTTATTACTAGCACGCAATAACAGGACTATGCCAACATGGCATCTGTCTGTTTCTTCATCGCCGGGTGCATGATATACACAAGACAACTCTTTATACAACTGAAAACTGAAACTCACACTAGTTGGAAATCATCTAGTACTTAAATTAAAAAGAAAACTGGGCAGAAGTTTAGGCAGTGTTGCACATCTAACTATACATATGAATCACTGCAGGTGTGTTATCACAAAATATCAATCGAACAGAAGACTTACAATAACACTCTCAACGGAGGGATTGAGCCCTTCTTTTTTGCTCATATGGCATGGCTGGAATTTTTGCTGCAGACTTACCGCACCTTTCTGCAAAGTGGGCAGAACACATTACCAAAATATAAGAAGCACAAAGTCTGTAGAAGATTAAAAAGTAATTATTCTTACTATTGGGCTCAAGTACCAACCAATGCACGAGATCCAGTTCGATTTGTTAAGCGTTGTGCGACACGGTTTCTCTTGTTTTTCTCAGCATTCATCTGCAAAAGGAGACTAGTGATATAGATGTGCAAATAGGAATTTTGAATGTGATATGGTATCAGTCTTCACAAACCATACTGTAATCTTTTGATCAAACTAGGGGTCGAGAAGATCTATCTAGTGTTGGTTAGTCATAGTGTGTTCCATAGGAGTCGTTCTTTGAATATCCTTGCTTGCCTTACCATCAAAGTATTTACTCTTTAGCCTATGGCACTGCTGGCACAAAGAATAGGAGAACATGTCCATGAGAACATACTCTACATCCTCATTATCCTGATCGAAGTTGAATTTTGTCTGTCGGCAAGAATGGAACATTTGATGTGTTATGTGACTTAGAATAGAACCAAGAGCAAGCTTGAATGCATGGGACAGAGCACCATGACTTACATGTAACTTTTGCAGTAATGAATTGTAATGGTCAGGGGTCTGTTGGTGGAGCTTGAACGATGCGAAGATGGGAATATCATTCCTAACAAAAACACCTATTTCAGATGCTACAAAAGCAGATTCTTCCGGATCTTCTGGCCTTCGCTTGCCAAGCACAATAGAATTGATGCAATATCTAGATTGCGTTCCGGAAATTTTAGCTTCAAGTTTTTTTCCTATCGTTGGCCCCCTTTTCTTAAATCTTCGTGTAGCTACCAATTCAACCATTACATCAAGCTTGCACGGTATATATAAGGAAGCATGCATCGATAATCCTTGGAACACATACCTTGTTTGGCGACGGGCTGATCAACAGGTTGATGATCATCGCTAGCTTGTTGGTGTTGTTAGGCAAGTAGAGGTCAAAACTGGTTCGGCTATCAATTGTTGCTGGGTATCTTGATTGGCAATTGGTGATTGTGGAATGTGTGGGATGGTATTTGCTACTCTACTACTGTTGGAACCTGTGGTGTGCCGCCAAGACGACACTTTTTAGCCGTATGTGAGTTTCCTGATTTTCGTTTATTGTATTTCATGGCGTGTGTTGTGTTCCACCGGTAGCATTAGCAGGACTGCTTATCGACGCTTCACGTTTGGTACCTGAACTTGTCTTACATGAACCAGCTGATTCCTGACACACATAAACAATACTTCAATCTGTTATAGTTCTATATGTAATGAGATGCACATGGATTAGAAGAATAGTAAGGCAAAATGTGCTCTATATATATGATGCATGAACTAGGCAGAGGGCATTGCAAAATATTTGGTGGGATTGAAATACAAAACATGGAAAATGCAACAGGTATCACAATTAAAAAATAGAGCAAGCACCTTGGGGGGTGGACAAGATGGTGGACTAGCAGGGAGGTCCTTGACGGGTCCAACTTCTTGAGTCAGGTCTCCCTCGAAATATTGTTCATCAACAGAAACTAATGCTGAATCAGACACTTGCCGATCATAGTTTTTCTCCCTGCTGGTACCTGGAAGGGTCTTAGGTGAACCAGCTGATTCCTGACACACATAAGCGATACATTAATCTATCAAAGTCCTATGTAAAATGAGACGCGGATAGAATAGAAGAACAGTAAGGCAAGATATGCTGAACATATATGATGCATGAACTAAGCAGATGGCATTGCATAACATTTTGTGGGAATTGAGGTACGAAACATGGAAGATGAAACAAATATCGCAATGACAAGACAGAGCAAGCACCTTGGGTAGTGGACAAGCAGGCGGATTAGGGAGGGGGTTCTCGAGCAGTCCATCTTCCCGAGTCAGGTCTCCCTCTGGGTTTTGTTGATCTTGAGGATAAAATTCTGCATCAGAATCCTGGACTTCATGATTGGTGGTGGTAGCTACGAGAGATCTAACTCTCTGTGGGCCGAGCGACCTTGCATATTTGGAATTCCTTAATAATCTAGCTTTCCTAATCTTCCATTCTTCCTCATCAGGCGACCGCAAATCACCTTACATGCATCAGCAAAAATTATATCTTATGAGATTTAAGAGCGAGGTGTGTGTATAAGAGGAAGTTAGTATAGTGCTAGCAAGCAGTTGAAAGCTCTGAAGGAACAATGACAGACATATGCTTAATTGCTTATACGATGCCTCGACAAGAAATGTTGGAGTACAAGATAAAAAACTCAGTGCGAGAATGCAGTGAAACAAGCGATGAACTACTTTCAGACATCAAATGCGTAAAGAGCATATGAAGTGTATGGCGGTAACCTTTGTGAACGCAATTACGTGATTTCCTTCCCGTGCCTTTGCTGGACTTATGGTGAGCTACGACCTCGTCGTTCGCCCTTGAGCGGGTTTGCCTCTCCATATCTCTGGCACCGTGGACAAGGTCGAGGAAGAAGATCTAGTGTCATGGAGTCGGGGAAGTGGATCCAACGAAGCTGCGACGGCATTGCTGAGCCGGCTCTGGCGCCACGGACCTCGTGTAAAGAGGAGCTGATCTCGTGCGGGCCGGCATCGGGAGCTGGTAAAACATCTCCGCGGTCACTACGGTGGCATGCCAGTGGAGAGGCTGTGAAGGGGAGATGGGACAGAAGGAGCACGACCGTGGTCGTGCAAGGTGATCTCGAGCGATTCGGCCCGAAGGGTGTGGGTGGTACTAATATGTTTGAAATTTTGAATTGTGTGGCGCGTGGGAATTTACAAGAGAAACCATTTTGAGGAATGGCCTTTGGCGCGTTGTTTCTGGACCGAAGGGCGAGATGAAAATTTAGTACCGTTTGAATTTTGGACGCAGGAGCCCATTGCGACGGGTGTTTTTGGCGAACTGCTTGGTGGAAGAGGTGATTTAGGCTTGTGGTTTGTCGCTCAGTTGATTTTTTTTGTACTCGATCTACTACTGTAGTCTAAAAGTTTGACTTCAGGGCCACACAAGTATATAGTGCATGAATTTATTCACGGTAATGGGCACGAACTACCTTATTGGATCCTTAGGGCCACACAAGTTTGACTTCAGGGCCACACATGGATACATTGTCCAGATGAAGCAATTAGGTACAGTACAATTTCATACAGCGTGCCAAAGAAAATATCAGGCTGACAACACAACGAAATTCATCCTCATTATTCAAAATAACAATCTATTCGCATGGCGGCTCTTTCATCACCCTTCGAAAATCATCTGCCTGCAAATATGCGCGGAGAATCTCTGCTCGTGCTTTGACCTGTTCCAAAACCGTCACGTTGATCTCATTGACATCTGCATCATCCGAATTGGGAACACGATTTTCAGCGACTAACTTCTAAAGATCAGCGGCAGCATCAAGGCCATCTTCAATAGTAGAAATCCATCCTCGGTTCAATTCTCTGATCCGCTGAGTGGCTGTGTCCAAATCCTTTTGGAGAAGACTAATCTTATCTTTGGCCATGCACCATACTTCGATTTGGTTCATAGAAATGGGTGTATCACTGACACGCTGAATATTTGTGTTGTGAACCTCCTTGGCAGGGACATGATCATGCACTTGCTTCTGCAAATTGCAATCCAGCAAATCAATCAGTAAATGACACGCAAGATGCAACAAATAGCCATGTTTAGGGTACTCGACCAGGCCATGTTTCTGTACCAGTTGTGTTGTGCCAAGCGGGGCTAGATCTGCATGTCCAAAACTCTTCAGGATTCCTTGGCAAGACAGGGCATGTTTCGACAGTACATCATCTTCCATGCCTTATAAAAAATATATACTAGTATGACAAGACAGGGCAAGCAAAGGCTGAACTACTCTCAAAAATAAAATGCATAACGACAGCGCGCGTATATGCAAAATGGAGGCAAACCATTGTTTGGGGAGGATTGTTGGGGGTTATCATTGGGCTGGCGAGGCTTCGTACTAGTGCGAGATAAACAATTTGGCTTGACGACTAGCAGTTTCCTTCTTTTCTCTTTGAACCGATCCCGGGTACTACAACTAGCATGCATTAGAAATAATTGGTAACGAGAAGGCACATCAAGGAAGCGATGAACTACATTCAGAAGTAGTAGTAGTAAAGTGCAAGGAAAGCGGGCATAGTAAGTGTGCAGCAACCTTCGTCTCGGTTGTACGGACTTCTAACCATCGACCTGGTGAGGGGTCCGCGTGGCATACGCATCTCTCGGTTGGGGTGGTGGGGAAGCTGACACTCTGAGTGGGGGAAGCAGATGCGACGAAGCAACGACGGTAGCATGGATGATGGCGTTGCTGAGTAGACTCCGGCGACATGGAAGTCGGCTAAGGAGGATGGGATAGAGGATGATGTGAGTATGGATTGTGGAGTCAGCGGGCGAGCGAGCGAGAGGCCCGTCAGTATGGAAGTAGCTAGCATTTGCCGAGAACTGAGAAATGAAGGAAGGGTTAAATTTTGGGAAAGGTAGAAGGGAGGGTCCCGCCAATAATCCTCTAAAATTTTGAACTAGAAGATCCCGCCAATATCACGCGAAAATTTAGTGTTGAATCGCGCTTGGCTCACCTCCCGAGTAGTATTAAAAGGAAGGCTCGAAAAATAGCACGCATCGAATGCGATGGGATGGTGGCATGTGCAGCTTGTGAAGAAAAGTCGGAGTCTAGTACGGTGGCGGATAGATGAAAAAGAAAATTCGGGTGGTGCTGGATGCAAGCCGTGGCCCTCATAAAAATAAATAAATATTTCAAGTTCGTGTAAATACATCAAATAATTGATCCAACGGTCAGCATTCAAAGTTATTTGTATGAATGGGGCCCATATACTGTAGTGACCGAAACGGCTAAGTGAACTTGGGTTTCTTAGCTAAACGATGTGCATATGCATATGCCAACTCATTTGAACTAATTTAGGCAGACAGACCTATGAATCACAAGGAAAACATGCATGCTCCGCAATGTCCAGAAACATGGCGCGCTTGTCGCATTCCGAGCCAAATTCTTTTGATTTTATTTACTAGTACGAAACATCCTCGTAGTCACTTGGAAAAGTGAAAAATGTTCTTTCATAATTGTCTGAAACTCCCACTGTCAACATTGTTTACTACGCCAAGACGCACCTATCTACCCGATGTGAGAACCGTATCATAAAGTGTAGCTAGGGTATCGATATATATGGCCATGACCTTATTGGTCCTTCGGACTGAAATCCAAGAATGTTCATAGATTGTAGGCTACTAGTAAATTGCACGTGCCATGCACGTGAGACTCAGATAATAGACATATGGCATATCATCATTATATAAAATTATAATAGGTAAAGCACAAAAAATTATAAATTTGATCAACATATATAAAGTATGGGTGTATATTTGGTTCTTGTACTTTGTATCATCATATAGAAGTCAAAGTTTATTAGCTACCTAACACTTGAAATTTTTGGTGACATGGTCTAGAGAAACGAGGGAGAGGATTCTAGGAATATGATGGAGAAGTGTGTTTTGAGGTTTGTGCATAGCATTCATTCTGCTGAAGATTATCTATAGAATCTTCTAAATGCTCGAATGGAAAAGAAGATCCAATGGTTGGAAATATTGGGATTCACGAGTATTGGTCCAACGGTCATCATTCAAAGTTATTCGTATCTTACCACTATTAGTAAATTGCACATGCCCTGCACGTGAGACTCAGATAATAGACGCCTTACATATCATCACGATATAAAATTATCTCTACTATTATAATTGAGCAGTTTTGAATTGGATCCATAGCACCAATCCTGACCATTGGGCTGTTAAATCCAATGGTTCAAAGCAGCTAGATTCGTGTTAAATAGTACCTAGAGCAAACTCCATGTTCTAGAACCATTATTTCACCACCCCCAAAATTTCATAGCACGGTAGGTTGTATTCTCAATATGTGTAGATAGTTATTATTAATAGATTTAATTTATGCATTTGGGGGGGGGGGGTGACATGATGGTTCTAGAACATGGTGGAGTTTGCTCTAGGTTTGTACTATATATTCAATATGAAACCAGTTGCTCTGAACCATTGGATCTAATAGCCCAACGGTCAAGATTGGTGCTATGGATCCAAATCAAAACTGCTCCACTACAGTAGTAGAGAGAATACAGCCTACCGTGCTATGAAATTTTGGGGGTGGTGGCATGATGGTTCTAGAACATGCATGGTGGAGTTTTCTCTAGGTACTATTCAACACGAATCCAGCTTCTCTAAACCATTATTGGATCTAACAGCCCAACGGTTAGGATTGGTGCTATGGATCCAATTCAAAACTGCTCCATTATAGTAGAACAGATAGAGATACCTTACCACTATATAGTGTACGGATAAGAATATTGACTGTTGGATCAAGACTCATGAATCCCAACATTTCTAGCTATTGGATCTTCTTTTCCATTCTAGCATCTAGAAGATTCTATTGATAGTCTTCAGCATAATGAATGTTATACACAAACCTCAAAACACACTTCTCCATCATACTAGAATCTTCTCCCTCGTAGCTAATAATCGTTGACTTCTACATGATCTTATCTTATCTTACCACTATATAGTGTACGAATAACTTTGAATGTTGATCGTTGGATCAAGATTCACGAATCCCAGCATTTCTAGCTATTGGATATCATGTAGAGGTCAACGATTATTAGCTATATAAAACTTTAAAATTTTGGTAACATTCTAGTCTAGAGAAACGGGGCAGAATATTCTAGAATGATAAGTGTTATTTGAGTTTTGTGCATAGCATTCATTGTGATGTAGACTATCAATAGAATCATCTAGATGCTTGAATGGAAAAGAAGATCCAACGTCTCGAAATGATGGGATTCACGAGTCTTGATCCAATGGTTAATATTCAAAGTTGTTCGTACACTATATAGTGCTAAGATAAGATCATGTAGAAGTTAACGATTATTAGCTATCTAAAACATCATTTTTTTGGTAACATGGTCTAGAGAAACGAGGGAGAAGATTCTAGAATGATGAGGAAAGTGTGTTTTGAGTTTTGTGCATAACATTCATTATGATGAAGACTATCAATAGAATCTTCTAGACCGTTAAAAAAATAGAATCTTCTAGATGCTAGAATGGAAAAGAAGATCCAACGGCTGGAAATGTTGGGATTCGCGAGTTTTGATCCAACGATCAATATTCAAAGTTATTTGTACACTATATAGTGCTGAGATTATAACAGGTAAAGCAAAAAATATATAAATTTGATCAACATCTATAAAATATGGGTGTATATATATTTGGTTCTTGTACTTTGTATATCATGTAGAAGTACGTCAATGATTATTAGCTATCTAAAACTTTAAAATTTTGGTAACATGGTCTAGAGAAACGAGGGAGAAGATTCTAGAATGATGGAGAAGTGAGTTTTGTGCATATCATTCATTGTAATGAAGATTATCAATAGAATCTTCAAGGTGCTAGAATGGAAAAGAAGATCCAACCGCTGGAATGTTGGGATTCACGAGTCTTGATCCAATGGTCAATATTCAAAGTTGTTCATACACTATATAGTGCTAAGATAAGATCATGTAGAAGTTAACGATTATTAGCTATCTAAAACATGATTTTTTGGTAACATGGTCTAGAGAAACAAGGGAGAATACTCTAGAATGATGAGGAAAGTGTGTTTTGAGTTTTGTGCATAGCATTCATTGTGATGAAGACTATCAATAGAATCTTCTAAACCGTTAAAAAAAAGAATCTTCTAGATGCTAGAATGGAAAAGAAGATCCAATGGCTGGAAATGTTGGGATTCGCCAATCTTGATCCAACGATCAATATTCAAAGTTATTTGTACACTATATAGTGCTGAGATTATAACATGTAAAGCAGAAAAAATATAAATTTGATTAACATCTATAAAATATGGGTGTATATATATATTTGGTTCTTGTACTTTGTATATCATGTAGAAGTACGTCAATGATTATTAGCTATCTAAAACTTTAAAATTTTGGTAACATGGTCTAGAGAAATGAGGGAGAAGATTCTAGAATGATGGAGAAGTGAGTTTTGTGCATAACATTCATTGTAATGAAGATTATCAATAGAATCTTCAAGATGCTAGAATGGAAAAGAAGATCCAACAGCTGGAATGTTGGGATTCACGAGTCTTGATCCAACGGTCAATATTCAAAATTATCCGTACACTATATAGTGGTAAGATCATGTAGAAGTCAACGATTATTAGCTACTAGTAAGTTGCACGTGCCTTGCATGTGAGACTCAGATAGTAGACGTATATCTATATATAATTATAATTGGTAAAGCATAAATAAATATAAATTTGATCAACGTCTATAAAGTATGGGTATATATATTTGGTCCTTGTACTTTGTATCATCATGTAGAAGTCAAAGATTATTAGCTACCTAACACATGAATTTTTTGATAACATGGTCTAGAGAAACAAGGGGGAAGATTCTAGTATGACGGAGAAGTGTGTTTGAGGTTGTGCATAGCATTCATTATGCCGAAGACTATCAATAGAATCTTCTAGATGATAGGATGGAAAAGAAGATCCAATGGCTCGAAAAGCTGGGATTCGTGAGTCTTGATCCAACGGTCAATATTCAAAGTTATTCGTGCACTGTATAGTGGTTTGCAATGAAGACTATCAATACAATCTTCAAGATGCTAGAATGAAAAAGAAGATCCAACGGCTGGAAATGTTGGGTCGCGAATCTTGATCCAACGGTCAAAATTCAAAGTTGTTTGTACACTATATAGTGGTAAGATCATGTAGAAGTCAACGATTATTAGCTACTAGTAAGTTGCACGTGAGACTCGAATAGTAGACGTATGACATATCATCATCACTATATACAATTATCTTACCACTATATAGTGTATATTTGAATGTTTGAATGTTGGATCAAGATAAATCGAATCAACATTTCTAGCCATTGGATCTTATTTTCTATTCTAGCATCTAGAAGATTCTATTTGTAGTCTTCGGCATAATGAATCCTATGCACAAACCTCAAAACACACTTCTCCATCTTACTAGAATCTTCTCCTTTTTATCAAAAATTTCATGTGTTATTGACTTCTACATGGCATACAAAGTCCATACTTTATAGATCTTGATCAAATTTATAATTATTGTGCTTTACCAATTATAATTTAATATAGTGATGATATGTCATACATCTACTATTCGAGTCTCACGCGCAAGGCACGTAACTTCGATAATTGTAAAAGCACAAAAATATAAATTTGATCAACATCTATAAAGTATGGGTGTATATTTGATCCTTGTACTTTGTATCATCATGTAGAAGTCAAAGATTATTTAGCTACCTAACACATGAAATTTTTGATAACATGGTCTAGAGAAATAAGGGAGAAGCTTCTAGTATGACGGAGAAATGTGTTTTGAGGTTTGTGCATAGCATTCATTATGTCGAAGACTATCAATAGATTCTTCTAGAAGCTAGAATGGAAATGAAGATCCAACTGCTAGAAACACTGGGATTCGCGAGTCTTGATCCAACGGTCAACATTCAAAGTTATTTGTACACTATATAGTGGCAAGATAAGATAAGATCATGTAGAAGTCAATGATTATTAGCTACTCCGTACTAGGGAGAAGATTCTAGTATGATGGAGAAGTGTGTTTTGAGGTTTGTGCATAGCGTTCATTATGTTGAAGACTATATATAGAATCTTCTAGATGCTAGATGGAAAAGAAGATCCAACGGTTCGAAATATTAGGATTCGCGAGTCTTGATCCAACAGTCAGCATTCAAAGTTATTCATACACTATATAGTGGTTATATCTCTACTACTATAATGGAGCAGTTTTGAATTGGATCCATAGCACCAATCTCGACCATTGTGCCGTTAGATCCAATGGTCCAGAGAAATTGGATTCATGTTGAATAGCACCTAGAGCAAACTCCACCATGCATGTTATAGAACCATCATGTCACCACCCCAAAATTTCATAGCACAGTAGGACGTATTCTCTCTACTAATATAATGGAGCAGTTTTGAATTGGATCCATGGCACCAATCCTAATCGTTGGGCTCTTAGATCCAATGGTTCAGAGCAGCTAGATTCGTGTTGAATAGTACGTACCTAGAGCAAACTCCACCATGTTCTAGAACCATCATGTCACCACCCCCAAAATTTCATAGCACATTATTACGCTGTATTCTCAATATGTGTAGATATAGTTATTGTTAATACACTTAATGTATATGCATATTTTCTCTAACAAGACTATTGGTTAATAACAACTCAATTTTTGTTAAATCACATTTCATACATTAGAGAAAAAAATCATAAATTAAGTCTATTAATAATAATTATATACACATATTTAGAATACATCCTATTGTGCTATGAAATTTTGGGGGTGGTGACATGATGGTTCTAGAACATGGTGGAGTTTGCTCTAGGTACTATTCTACACGAATCCAACTGCATTGAACCATTGGATCTAACAGCCCAACGGTCAGGATTGGTGCTATGGATCCAATTCAAAACTGCTCCATTATAGTAGTGGAGATCTAAAACATGAAATTTTTGGTAACATGGTCTAGAGAAATGAGGGAGAAGATTCTAAAATGATGGAGAAGTGTGTTTTGAGTTTTGTGCATAGCATTCATTTTTATGAAGACTATCGATAGAATCTTCTAGACCGTTCAAACAAATAGAATCTTCTAGATGCTAGAATGGAAAAGAAGATCCAACGGCTAGAAATGTTGGGATTCACGAGTCTTGATCCAACGGTCAATATTCAAAGTTATTCGTACAGTATATAGTGGTAAGATAAGATTATAATAGTAAAAGCAAAAAAAAATTGATCAATATCTATAAAGTATGGGTCTATATATTTGGTTCTTGTACTTTGTATGTCATGTAGAAGTCAGCGATTATTAGCTATCTAAAACTTTAAAATTTTGGTAACATGGTCTACAGAAACGAGGCAAAAGATTCTAGAATGATGGAGAAGTGTGTTTTGAGTTTTGTGCATAGCATTCATTGTGATGAAAACTATCAATAGAATCTTCTAGATACTAGAATAATGGAAAAGTATATCCAATGGCTAGAAATATTGGGATTCACGAGTCTTGATCCAACGGTTAATATTCAAAGTTGTTCATATATTGTTTACCAATTGCAATATATGCACATCTACTTGCTTGTAGTACTACTCCCTCTATCCCAAAATGTAAGGCGTCTAAGCTTTAGTAAAAGTCAACATATTTTAAGTTTGACCAAATTTATACATAAAAATATAAACATTCACAATATCAATAGATTCACTAGAAAGTATAGTTTCTCAAAATGTCCATTTGATATTGTAGATATTCATATTTTTTTGTATAAACTTGGTCAAACTTAGAAGATATTGACTTTTGGCTAAAGTTTAGGTGCCTTACATTTTGGGACGGAGGGAGTACCAAATATGGGAAATTTACCATAAACTATGATGTGCATATGCCCACGACCTTGCGAGGTTACTCGTCCTGAAACTTGTTCATAAAAAAAAGATGATTATTAATCCAGTAGATGGCTTGAATTTCACGGAAAAATGGTTGCTGGAAGTAGATCAGTGTGCCGTACCAACTCACACGTGCGTAGTGCCATGCTATGGACAAGGAAGAGACAAGCCAGACTATGCACCCGCGGCTGCAGAGAAGAGATCGATGGAGGATGGATGGTGAGAGCCAGCAAAGGAGAGAGAAAACACAACTTGTTTTACGTGCATATTACTACTAGTAGGTCCATATATTTACTACTAGTGGACTGTACCTCGTGTCAGTAGCCCATCATAGCTTTGCTCTGACATCGCACCGCCTTCCGATTCCTCCTCCCACTGCTCTCGTGCTGCCTCCTTTTTTTGGAGAAGGAGCCGCCTCCCTTTTCGAGTAGTACTAGTACGAAAGTGGAGTAGTACTTTGCTTTATACAGAAAAAATATTTCCATCGCTTAGAAAATTGGAGTTGTTACTTTTCCTAGTATTTGGAAACTCCCATTGGCAAAGCTATTTACCAACGCCAATATGCGCACACCTACTTTCTTGTAGTACTACTACAAAATTCCCATAAACATGGATATGTTCATGACCTTGCTTGGTCGCTCGTCCTAAAACATGTTCATACTTATACATGGTAGGCCATTTTTGTGAAGCGGCTTTTTTGAAAAATTGTGAAAAACTCATGTTTATTATTTTTCATGGCAGGTAGTACAAGCAAAAGGACGCCATGCATGAGTCCCCCTGTTTTTTGGCCTATACCTCTCTCTTTTTCCAAAGCAGAGTCAACTTTGTCGGCATGCAAAGTCTAGAAAGAAGTTGAATCTTTCAAAACTCTCGGTCATGTTCTCGATATATTGGCTGTCTGGTGGGCAACTTCAAAAGATTTTTGTGGAATTTAAAGAGCAATTGGCAGCTCACATGTGGTTCGAAATAATTTGACATAATTTCAACAGACTCCCTCTGATCCATATTTAGTGTTCATAGATTCATCTAGATTCAAATGTATCTAGTCCTGTTTCTGTGTTAGATGCATATACCCGAAACTAGAAAAATATGAGAACATTAATTTGAATCGGAGACAAATCAGATAAGAGACGTCTGGCATATCATCACTATATAAAATTATAATAGGTAAAGCAGAAAAATATAAATTCAAAAGGTAGGCAGCGCGAGAGCAGCGAGAGGAGTGCCCTGCACACGAGACTCGGATAATAGACGTATGCCATATCATCATTATATAAAATTATAATAGGTAAAGCACAAAAAATTATAAATTCGATCAACATACATAAAGTATGTGTGTATATTTGGTTCTTGTACTTTGTATCATCATGTAGAAGTCAAAGATTATTAGCTACCCAAAACACTCGATTTTTTTTAGTAATATGGTCTAGAGAGACGAGTGATAAGATTCTAGTATGATGGAGAAGTGTGTTTTGAGGTTTGTGTATAGCATTAATTATGCTGAAGACTATCAATAGAATCTTCTAGATGCTATAATGGAAAAGAAGATCCAACGGCTGGAAATATCGTTTGAATTCACGAGTCTTGATCCAACGGTTAATATTCAAAGTTATTTATATTCATACACTATATAGTACTTGGTAAGATAAGATTGACGAATAACTTTGAATGCCGGCCACTGGATCTCAATACTCGCGAATCCCAATATTTCCAACCGTTGGATCTTCTTTTCCATTATAGCATCTAGAAGATTGTATAGATAGTCTTCAGCATAATGAATGATATGCATAAACCTCAAAACACACTTCTCCATCATACTAGAATCTTCTCCCTCGTCTCTCTAGACCATATTACCAAAAAAATCGAGTGTTTTGGGTAGCTAATAATCTTTGACTTCTACATGATGATACAAAGTACAAGAACCAAATATACACCCATACTTTATGTATGTTGATCGAATTTATAATTTTTTGTGTTTTACCTATTATAATTTTATATAATGATGATATGTCATATGTCTATTATCCGAGTATCATGTGCAGGGCACTCCTCTCGCTGCTCTCGCGCTGCCTACCTTTTGGAGTAGCATTACAGAATGAGGTGGAGTACTTTGCTTTATAGAAAAAATATTTCCATCACTTAGTAGAGTTGTTACTTTTCCTAGTATTTGGAAACTCGCATTGGCAAAGTTGTTTACCAATGCCAAGATGCACACATCTATTTTATTGTAGTACTACCAAATTACCATAAACTATGATGTGGATATGTCCATGATCTTGCTTGGTTGCTCGTCCTGAAACCTGTTCATACTTATACATGGTAGGCCATTTTTGTGAAGCGGGTTTCTCCAAAAGTTGTGAAAACTCATGTTTATTATTTTTCATGGCAGGCAATACAAGAAAAAGGACGCCATGCATGAGTCCCCCTGTTTTTGTTGCCTATTTCTCTCTCTCTTTTTTCAAAGCAAGGTCAACTTTAGCCGGCATGCAAAGTTTAAGTTGAATCTTTGAAAACTCCTGGTCGAGTTCTCGATATATTGGCTATCTAGTGGGTAACTTCAATATATTTTTGTGAAATTTAAAGAGCAATTGGCAGCTCACATGTGGTTCGATATAATTTGACCTAATTTCGACAGACTCCCTCCGATCCATATTAATGTTCATAGATTCATCTAGATTCAAATGTATCTAGTCATGTTTCTGTGCTAGATACATATATCCGAATCTAGACAAATATGAGAATATTAATTTGAATCGGATAGAGTAGTGTAATTTAATTGGGTTAATTTATCTACGAATCTTGAAAACTCAAAGAACCTAGGAATCGCAAGTAAAACATGGATGGTTCGCTATGTCCAGAAACATGGCGCGCTTCTCGCATTTAGTGCCACATTCTTCTGATTTTCTTCACTACTAGTACAAAACATCCCCATAATCAGTTGGAAAAGTGAAAAATGTTTTTTCCTAATTGTTCGAAACTCCCACGGGCAACATTGTTTATAGGCCAAGACGCACCCATCTACCTGATATCAGAACCCTATGTAAAAGTGTAGCTAGGGTATACATCGATATAGAAGGCCATGACCATATTGGTCGTTCGTGCTGAAAACCAAGAATTAATAATTTTACATCATGGTGGGCTATAATGTGAATCCGTTTTCCCTAAGGTTGTCGAATCTCATGTTTATCATTTTTCTTGGCAATTAATAATACTACTGGAAAAAGTACCCCAATCGTAATGAA
The DNA here is from genome assembly GCA_023614405.1 of Avena insularis. Classification (NCBI taxonomy): domain Eukaryota; kingdom Viridiplantae; phylum Streptophyta; class Magnoliopsida; order Poales; family Poaceae; genus Avena; species Avena insularis. The sequence continues at coordinate 608,032,999 of CM042690.1, read as the reverse complement.
GTCTCATGTTTTTGTTGTACACTTTATTTTATTTGAATGTTTTCCATACGCTGTCAAATTTGTCGGTATGCAAATACTAATCAGTAATGGTATTTTTCAAAACTATTGTTGGCCCATGATATATTGGTTGTCTTGTATCTTCAAAAGCATTTTGGATATTTTTAAGAGTAATAGTCTATCACGCTCACATGTATTCAAGTTTGACCTAATTTCGTTTAATCGACTTAGAGTCATGCATTTAAGTGCATGTGGAGCTTTAGCTTGGAAGTTTGAAAAATACTTAAACTTGGGAACTATAAGAAAGAATTGTCCACTTTGTACAAAAATTTAGTGGGGCCATTCTTTCTTATTTTTCTAACAGTAAAAGTACTTGAAAAACTCACACTTCTGGTATTGGCTACTATATCATGTATTACTATGTATGAACTTTCTTGGGTTTCAAGTCAAATGGCCAAGGTCATGGACATACCCTGTCTTCATCAAGATAATGACCGTGTGCCCATATTTTGGTATAGCTAGGTCGGTGCATGTTAGCATGCATGGTAAAGAAGTAAAAGTATTTTTTGGAAGGAAGTGCGATCAATATGGCTTAGAGTTCACATCATGTGCCATTTATTTACTATAGTACATAAAGTGGTTGGATAAATTACATGTTATATTTTTCAAGCTTAATTTTCTAGCTAATTTCACCCACTCAGACGACTTTCCGTCGATTTGTCGAATTAGGTCTAAATTAATATTCTACAAGTGCGTGAAAGCTAGTTCAATAGTATAACCAAGTGTTAGGTATAACAAAGTGACACGTCATCTATTGTCGGCTTTATACTAGCATGTACAATACCTAACATTTGAACTGTAGAACAACTAGCATTACATGCAACAACTTCATCAAAAAGCAAGAAGATTAAACAGGAGTAAAATGAAAAAAATTCTATGCCCGCTTGAAAAATCCTAAAACTTGGGAATTGTAAGAAAGCATGGTACACTTAGTCTGAAAATTGGGGCAGTGGCATTCTTTATTTCTTTTTTGGAACCTAGGTACCGTAGGTCCTGAAGGAGCGAGACACTCGAATTAGCACACTAGGGTTTGTAGTCGTCGCAATGTGGTCTGAGGACCTTTTTGTAATTATTATTATTACTTTTGAGATTTTTTGTACTGGCGTAGATGATTATTAATCCAGTAGATGGCTTGAATTTTGGAAAAAAACGGTTGCTAGAAGTAGATCGGTGTGCCTTACCAAGTCACACGTGCGCAGCGCCATGCTGTGGACAAGGAAGAGACAAGCCGGACTGTGCACCCGCGGCTGCAGAGAAGAGATCGATGGAGGATGGATGGTGAGAGCCAGCGAAAGAGAGAGAAAACACAACTTGTTTTGCTTGCATATTACTACTAGTAGGTCCATATATTTACTACTAGTGGAGTGTACCTCGTGTCAGCAACCCATCATAGCTTTGCTCTGAAATCGCACCGCCTTTCGATTCCTCCTCCCGGTGCTCTCGTGTTGCCTCCTTTTTTTTGGAGAAGGAGCCGTCTCCCTTTTCGAGTAGTACTAGTACGGAAGTAGAGTAGTACTTTGCTTTATAAAGAGAAAAATATTTCCATTGCTTAGAAAATTGGAGTTGTTACTTTTCCTAGTATTTGGAAACTCCCATTGGCAATGATGTTTACAAACACCAAGATGCGCACATCTACTTGATATGTCTGTGACCTTGCTTGGTCGCTCGTCCTGAAACCTGTTCATACTTATACATGGTAGGCCATTTTTGTGAAGCAGTTTTTTTCAAAACTTGTGAAAAAGTCATGTTTATTATTTTTCATGGCAGGTAGTACAAGCAAAAGGACGCCATGCATGAGTCCCCCTGTTTTTTGGCCTATATCTTTCTCTTTTTTCAAAGCAGGGTCAACTTTGGCGGCATGCAAAGTCTAGAAAGAAGTTGAATCTTTGAGAACTCTCGGTCGTGTTCTCCATATATTGGCTGTCTGGTGGGTAACTTCAAAAGATTTTTGTGGAATTTAAAGAGAAATTGGCAGCTCACATGTGGTTCGAAATAATTTGACATAATTTTGACAGACTCCCTCCGATCCATATTTAATGTTCATAGATTCATCTGGATTCAAATGTATCTAGTCATGTTTCTGTGCTAGATGCATATACCCGAATCTAGACAAATCTGAGAACATTTATTTGAATCGGAGACAAATCAGATAAGAGACGTTTGACATATCATCACTATATAAAATTATAATAGGTAAAGCAGAAAAATATCAAATTTGATCAACATATATAAAGTATGGGTGTATATTTGGTTCTTCTACTTTGTATCGTCATGTATAGAAGTCAAATATTATTAGCTACCTAACACTTGAAATGTTTGGTAGTAACATTGGTCTAGAGAAACGAGTGATAATATTCTAGTATGATGGAGAAGTGTGTTTTGAGGTTTGTGCATAGCATTAATTATGCTGAAGACTATCAATAGAATCTTCTAGATGCTATAATGGAAAAGAAGATTTAACGGCTGGAAATGTCGTTCGGATTCGCGAGTCTTGATCCAATGGTCAATATTCAAAGTTCTTTTTATTCGTACACTATATAGTACTTGGTAAGATAAGATTGTACGAATAACTTTGAATGTTGACTGTTGGATCTCAATACTCGCGAATCCCAATATTTCCAACCGTTGGATCTTCTTTTCCATTATAGCATCTAGAAGATTGTATAGATAGTCTTCAGCATAATGAATGCTATGCATAAACCTCAAAACACACTTCTCTATCATACTAGAATCTTCTCCCTCGTCTCTCTAGACCATATTACCAAAAAAATCAAGTGTTTTGGGTAGCTAGTAATCTTTGACTTCTACATGATGATACAAAGTACAAGAACCAAATATACACCCATACTTTATGTATGTTGATCAAATTTATAAGTTTTTGTGCTTTACCTATTATAATTTTATATAATGATGATATTTCATACGTCTATTATCCGAGTCTCACGTGCAGGGCACTCTCGCTCCTCTCGCGCTGCCTACCTTTTGGAGTAGCAGTATAGAAGGAGGTGGAGTACTTTGCTTTATAGAAAAAATATTTCCATTGCTTAGTAGAGTTGTTACTTTTCCTAGTATTTGGAAACTCGCATTGGCAAAGTTGTTTACCAATGCCAAAATGCACACATCTACTTTCTTGTAGTACTACCAAAGTACCATAAACTATGATGTGGATATGTCCATGACCTTGCTTGGTCGCTCGTCCTGAAACCTGTTCATACTTATACATGGTAGGCCATTTTTGTGAAGCGGGTTTCTCCAAAAGTTGTGAAAACTCATGTTTATTATTTTTCATGGCAGGCAATACAAGAAAAAGGACGCCATGCATGAGTCCCCCTGTTTTTGTTGCCTATTTCTCTCTCTCTCTCTCTCTTTTTCCAAAGCAAGGTCAACTTTGCCGGCATGCAAAGTCTAGAAAGAAGTTGAATCTTTGAAAACTCCCGGTCCTGATCTCGATATATTGGCTATTTGATGGGCAACTTCAAAATATTTTTGTGAAATTTAAAGAGAAATTGGCAGCTCACATGTGGTTCGATATAATTTGACCTAATTTCGACAGACTCCCTCCGATCCATATTAATGTTCATAGATTCATCTAGATTCAAATGTATCTAGTCATGTTTCTGAAGGAAATATGCCCTGAGAGGCAATAATAAAGTTGTTATTATGTATTCCTTGTATATGATAGATGTTTATTTTGCATGCTATAATTGTATTGATAGGATATTGGTGGCATAGTGGGATGAAGCGGCCCGGACCAACCTTACATGTCATCGTACATGAGACCGGTTCCACGACTGGCATGCAACTAGTTTTGCATAAGTGGCTAGCGGGTGTCTGTCTCTCCTACTATAGTCAATATCTGATTTACAACGAGTTGCTAATAACTTGGTTATCCTCGTTGTGGTTCATCTTCGTAGGTAAGACCGGTTCTATCTCCGAAAGCCCTAAGCCACGTAAAACTTGCAATTGATAAATTAGAGGCGTCTAGTTTAGATCGTTGTTGGGCTAGTGTATTGATATGGTATTGTTGTAAGTAGATGTATGATAGATACTCTTACAACTCACTTAACGTGTAAGTTCCATAGACCTTGGCCTTACACACAAAGGAATGATAGAGATCATACTACGATGCAAATGATAGAGATCAAATGCATGGACCATATCACCTCACTTCACACATTAGCATCTTATATTGCTAGTTTGGCGCTTTTGGTAGTATTATAAGATGATCCCTCATTTAGATATCAAGATAAAATGTGTTCTTCCTTAAGTAGGCACCGTTTTGTGTATCGTGTTTTGAGGCATCACGTGATGATCGGGTGTTCTCGACTCTACGCTTTCATACAATGGGTGTAAGACAGTTTTACACATGCAAATACTAAGGTTCTTACTTGACGAGCCTAGCATGTACAGACATGGCCTCGGAACACGGACCGAAAGGTTAAGCATGAGTCATATAGTTGATATGATGCCCATATAGATGCTCGCCTTTGAAGCTACACCGACTCACATGATGATCGGACTTGGTGTACTGGATTTGATTCATGTAATCACCAAAAGGACACGAGGGATGTCGTTTTTGAGTGGGAGTTCATTAGTAATTTGGATTAGTTGAACTCAATCTATCATAAACTTAGTCTAAATATATTTTACAAATTATGTTGTAGATGGCACCACCTGCTTTTAATTTCAATGTGTTCATGGAGAAAGAGAAGCTTGCTGCGAATGGTAGCAACTTCACCAACTGGGCTATGAATTTGAGGATTCTCCTCACTGCTGCACAAAAGCAATATGTGCTAGAGGCGCCGCTAGGCCCCCCACCAGCTACTGATGCCCCTGACGAGGAAAAGAACATCTATATAAGGAGGACCACAACTTAGTTCATTGCGGCATACTGTATGGGCTAGAGCCAGAACTTCGAAAACTTTTCGAAAATGGCAATGCCTTTGATACCATGGCAATGCTTCTGAAAAGTTCTTTAGCTGCATGATGGAAGAGAACAGCTCCGTTAGTGAGCACGTACTCAAAATGTATGGGTACGCCGATAAGCTTGTGTCCTTGGGAATAACGATTCCCATTGACTTAGGCATACATCATGTTCTCCAATCTCTGCCACCTAGCTACAAGAGCTTCGTGATGAACTATAATATGCAGGGCATGAAGAAGTCTCTTCCCGAGCTTCTGTCAATGCTTAAGACTGCAGAAGTGGAGATTAGGAAAGAACATCAAGTGTTGATGATCAATAAGACCACCGGTTTCAAGAAGGACAAGAAAGGCAAGCAGAAGGGAAAGAAGGGCGGCAAATCTGTTGCCGCGCCTGAAAAGAAACCCTGAGCTGGCCCTAAGTCTAACACCGAGTGCTACTATTGCAAGGATCCATTGAAGCAATCGCCCCAAGTATTTGGCGACAAGAAGGCGCAAAGGCAAACAAAGGTATATGTGATATACATGTTATTGATGTGTACTTGACTAGTACTCGTAGCACCTGGGTATTTGATACAGGATCGGTTGCTAATATATGTAACTCGGTTCAGGGGTTGCGGAACAAGCGACAACTAGCAAGGGATGAGGTCACGATGCGGGTCGGCAATGGATCAAGAGTTGATGTGATCGCCGTCGGAATGCTGCCTCTCCATATGCCGTCGGGATTAGTTATAAACCTGAATAATTGTTATTTGGTGCCTGCACTGAGCATGAACATTGTATCTGGATTGTGTTTGATGCAAAGTGGTTATTCGTTTAAGTCTGAAAATAATGGTTGTTCGATTTATATGAATAATATCTTTTATGGTCATGCACCTGTGTTGAATGGTTTATTTCTATTGGATCTCGATAGTAGTATTATAATGTTGATGCTAAAAGGATTAAACTTGATAATGATATATCTACATATATGTGGCACTGCCGTCTAGGTCATATTGGTGTTAAACGCATGAAGAAACTCCATTCTGATGGACTTTTGGAATCACTTGATTTTGAATCATTTGATACATGTGAGCCATGCCTTATGGGCAAGATGACTAGAACGCCGTTTTCCGGTTCAATGGAACGGGCGACAGATTTATTGGAAATCATACATACTGATGTGTGTGGACCAATGAGTGTGTCAGCGCGAGGTGGATATCCTTATTTTGTTACTTTCACGGATGATTTGAGTAGATACGGGTATATCTATTTGATGAAACATAAGTCTGAAACCTTTGAAAGGTTCAAAGAATTTCAGAATGAAGTGGAAAATCATCGTAACAGAAAGATCAAATTTCGCTATCCGACCGTGGAGGAGAGTATCTTAGTTACGAGTTTAGCACATATGAAAGACTATGGAATAGTTTCACAACTCACGCCTAGGAACACCACAACGTAATGGTGTGTCGAATGTCATAATCGCATTTCTTTATTGGATATGGTTCGATCTATGATGTCTCTGACTGACTTGCCACTGTCATTTTGGGGTTATGCACTGGAAACCGCTGCATTCACTTTAAATAGGGCACCATCTAAATCCGCTGAAAAGACACCGTATGAGTTATGGTTTGGAAACAAACCTAAGCTGTCATTTCTTAAAGTTTGGGGATGCGATGTTTATGTGAAGAAACTTCAACCGGATAAACTCGAACCCAAAGTGGAAAAATGCGTCTTCATAGGATACCCTAAGGAAACGATTGGGTATACCTTCTATCACAGATCCGAGGGCAAGGTCTTTGTTGCCAAGAATGGATCCTTTCTTGAGAAGGAGTTTCTCGCGAAAGGTGTGAGTAGTGGAAAGTAGAACTCGAAGAGGTTATTGAACCTTCTCTTCATGAAATGGCGAGTAGCAGCTCCGGAAGTTGTTTTGGAGTTGACTTCACCTAATGAAGAGAGAGCTAATGATATTGATCATGAAACTCCGAAGAGGACACCGCGAACCTCGCAGGTCAAGCAGACACGCGGCGACTTCTAAACTATACGGCAATCCTGTTATGAATTTCATGATTGATGAAATAGATGACCCTGCGACGTATGAAGAAGCGATGATGAGCCCTGATTCCAACAAATGGCTAGAAGCCATGAAATCCGAGATGGAATCCATGTACAAAAACCAGGTTTGGACCTTGGTGGACTTACCTCACGATCGAAAGGCCGTTGAGAATAAATGGATTTTCAAAAGAAAAATTGATGGTAATGTCACCATCTATAAGGCTCGACTTGTCGCAAAGGGGTTTCGACAAATTCAAGGAGTTGACTACGATGAGACATTCTCTCCCGTAGCGATGCTTAAGTCGGTTAGGATTATGTTAGCAATTGCTGCATATTTCGATTATGAAATATGGCAGATGGATGTCAAAACTGCGTTCCTCAATGGTAATATTGAAGAAGAGTTGTATATGATACAACCTAAAGGTTTTGTCGATCCTAAGGATGTTGATAAGGTGTGCAAACTTCGGCGATCCATCTATGGACTGAAGCAAGCATCCCGGAGTTGGAATCTCCGCTTTGATGAGGTGATCAAAGAGTTTGGATTTGTCCAAACTTATGGAGAGGCTTGTATTTACAAGAAAGTGAGTGGGAGCAATGTGGCATTTCTGATATTATATGTGGATGACATATTATTGATTGGAAATGATATAGATCTTTTAAACAGTGTTAAAAGTTATCTAAACAGTAAATTTTCGATGAAAGACCTTGGTGAACCTTCATATATATTAGGCATTAAAATCTATAGAGATAGATCAAGGCGCCTAATTGGGCTATCGCAGAGTACATACCTTGATAAGATATTAAAGAAGTTTAATATGGACGAAAGTAAGAAGGGGTTCTTACCTATGTTGCAAGGCAAGACATTGAGTAAGACTCAAAGTCCTGGCCACGGAAGAAAGAGAGATGATGGATAAGATCCCCTATGCCTCGGCCATAGGCTCTATTATGTATGCCATGCTATGTACAAGACCGGATGTGGCACATGCTATTAGTTTGACTAGTAGGTACCAATATGATCCAGGTTCGGAACACTGGATAGCGGTAAAGAACATCCTCAAGTACTTGAGAAGAACTAAGGATATGTTTGTCATATACGAAGGTGAAGAAGAGCTAGTCGCTAAGTGTTATGTCGATGCTAGCTTTGACACCGATCAGGATGACTCTAAGTCTCAATCCGGATACGTATTTCTCTTGAACGGAGCAGCAGTTAGTTGGAGGAGCTCCAAACAACCTGTGGTGGCTGGATCAACGACGGATGCGGAATATGTTGCTGCTTCAGAAGCAGCGCAGGAAGCGGTTTGGATGAAGGAGTTCATAACGGAACTAGGTGTGGTTCCTAGTGCGTTGGACCCAATGGTGATCTATTGTGACAATAATGGAGCCATAGCCAACGCCAAGGAACCAAGGTCTCACAAGAATTCCAAGCATATTAAGCGCCGGTTTCACTCCATCCGCGAGCATGTCAAGGATGGAGATATAAAGATTTGTAAAGTGCACACGGACCTGAATGTAGCAGATCTGTTGACTAAAGTACTCCCTAGGTCAAAACATGATCAACACCAGAACTCCATGGGTGTTAGATTTATCACTATATAAACTAGATTATTGTCTCTAGTGCAAGTGGGAGACTGAAGGAAATATGCCCTGAGAGGCAATAATAAAGTTGTTATTATGTATTCCTTGTATATGATAGATGTTTATTTTGCATGATATAATTGTATTGATAGGAAACATCAATACATGTGTGTTTAATAAACAAAAAGGGTTCCTAGTTATGCCTCCCTTATAGACTAGCTTGTTGATTAACAAGATGATCAAGGTTTCCTGATCATGGACATTGGATGTTGTTAATAACAAGGTCACAGCATTTGTGAAATGATGTGATGAACATTCATCCGAAGTATAGCATTACGATCAAGTCATTATGTTTATATTGCTATAACATCATACGAAGTAATCTTTATCCGTAGACCATGAGATCATGTTAATTGCTAACACCGAAAGAGTATCTTGATAACATCAAACGTCACACCGTAATAGGGTGACTATAAAGATGGGTTCAGTACTACGAAGGTGTTATGTTGAGGCTCATGGATCAAGAGTGGAATTTGTCAATCCAGATGACGATAGATATACTCTGGGCCCTCTCGGTGATATCACATTAGGATAGCTTGCAAGCAAGTGATGTGATCACTAGAATGTTATATCACGGGAACAAGAAAAGAGTGCATGTCGGTAACGAGATCAAACTAGGTATGGAGATACCGATGATCGAATCTCGGACATGTAATATATCGAGAGACAAAGGGATTTAGTTACAAGCGTTAAAGGTTCTCACGATCACATGAGTCATCGTTGAATGTGTAGGAGTCAGTACGGATCTCTAGGTCCCGCTTCTGATTATTGATCGGAGAAGGGTCTCGGTCATGTCTGCATTATTCGCGAACCGTAGGGTGGCACACTTAAGAGTTTCCAGACACCATTTTGGAGCACATATGTTTCAGACGAAAGAATTGCAAAGCGCAGGAATTGTTTCAATAGAAACCGGAAATTGTTTTGGGTGAAATTGCAGAAGGTGGTTCTGCATGTGATATTGAAATATTGCAAGGGGCTATATGTGAATGTTTGTTAATTAAAGTAATTAACAAAATTCTGAATAAATTTAATAAAAGGGTTTTATTAAATGAGAGCATTAAATTTGGAGAAACTTAATGCATTTAAAGTGGAGACTTTAAAAGGGAATGTGAAGAGGCATTTTAATGTGGAGGAGTTACCACATGAATGGGGAGGTGAGGGTCACCCCCATGCGCCGCCATGGAGAGAGGGGAACCCCTCCTCCTATAAAAGGCCACCCATTCCCTCCTTCATCCACACACCTCCTTGTGAAGGATCTCTCTCCCCCTCTAGAATTATTTCCCCATGGTCTCGGATTAGCGAGATACATGTTCAGTGGCATTTCATCTGAAGGAGTTCTTGCTCACTGGATCGCTGGAGCGAGGAGGTGGAGGTTGTCCGCTTGGCGCGTGTGTGCGAGTGCGGATGCGCTGCTGAGTTGCGGCGCTCGGACTTCCTCACGATATTGAGATCGGCAAGTGTACGACTACATCAACCACGAGTTCCTACTCGTTAACAAAGCTCGTTGTCTTTGAGGGTAAGTTCTCTATGGATGTATGTCCACCCGTTTGCTTTGTACCTAGTAGATAGATCTTGGCGTGTAGTTCACACCGTAGGAAACATTTTGTCAGGTCAGAGAAAAGTGATCTTTTAAGAGAAGGAGCGCCTTTTTTGCTTGTAGTGGGGTACAAGTCCCTTAACAAACCAGAAAGGTCCTCATCCTCGATTTAATGAGCTTCAGGTGGATCAGCATCAGCTAGAGGATCAAGAACAGGCTGATCATATGGTTCACCATGTTTAGTCCACCTAATATATGTGCGTTGCATCCCATTAACGAAAGTATGGTCTGTGACTCTGCTCTGACTCAGCTTTTTATAATTAAGGCATTGTCGGCATGGGAAAAACACATCCGAGTCGCTGTTATGCTGTCTAACAAACTTCATGAATTCATTAACACCTTCCCAATATGAAGGTGTTGCTTTTTTTCCATTCAGTATCCAATATCTGTCCATCTGTTGAGGATAGAGATGGTCAGAAGCTTTCAAGATATTTCACCGAATAGGTTGATTATAGATCTAATTAAGACAAGATATCTAAGCAACCTGATTGAATATAGAACTATAAATGCCATGTAATTTTAGCTTATTTTATAAATTGAGTGCAGAACTATGTTACATATTTGAGAGAACAGATCGACCGAGCACAAAATGACAACCAATTCGAACAGGTGGGTCCCACCAGCGTGGCCTTATACAGGTGTTGTATCTATCAACATTGCCAAGTTCGAAACAGGGAGGCGCGAGCGAGAAAAAGTCCATCGTGCACACGTTTGTTCTAATGAGAGACTGACATGGGGGGACCCAGCAGCCTGAAAAAACGGCTGATGCAGCGAGCAATGTTATCAAGTTCGAAACACGGAGCGCGAGCAGAGAAAAAAGTAAATCATACAACCGATACTTCTAGTGAGAGGATGTCATGTGGGACCCAGCTGCGTGACCAAACGACAGATTCGTCAAGCAACGCTATCTAGTTAGGAACAGGGTGGCGCTAGAGTAGAATAAAAAAGTCTATCATACCCACGATTCTTCTAATGTGAGACTGACATAAGGAACCCACTAGCACAGCTGATGCAGCGAGCAACGTTATCAAGTTCGGAACATGGAGGCTCGACCGAGGAAAAAAATTCTATCATACACACGTTTCTTCTAATGAGAGGATGACATGTGGGGTCCAGGAGTTTGATAAAACAGCTGATGCAGCGAGCAACGCTATCAAGTTCGGAACATGAAGGCGCGATAGAGGGTAAAAAATCCACCATACACACGTTTCTTCTAATGAGAGGATGACATGTGGGGCCCATCATCGTGATTCAATGGTAGATGCATCAAACAACGCTATCAAGTTCGTAATAGGGTAGCGCGAGCGAAGGGGGAAAATCCATCATACACACGTTTCTTCTAATGATAGGATGACATGTGGGGCTCAGGAGGTTGGTTAAACGGTAGATGCGTCGAGCAGCGCTATCAACTCGGAACGGGGTAGTGCCAGCGAAGGAAAAAATTCCATCATACACATGTTTCTTCTAATGAGAGGTTGACATGTGGGTCCTAGGAGGTTGATTAGATTGTAGATGCATCGAGCAGCGCTATCAACTTTGGAACAGGGTAGCACGAGCGAAGGAAAAAATTCCATCATACACATGATCCTTCTAATGAGAGGCTGACATGTGGGACCTAGCAGCCTGACTAAACGGCAGACGCCTCGAGCTACGTTATCAAGTTCAAATCAGGGAGGCGCGACCGAAAAGTATGGTCCGCTAGAGACACTGACGTCCAGGACCCACACGCCACAAAAGGCTTCGGCGAGTCAACATCGCGCGAGGAAACAAAAATCTTGCTTCCGCCACGCGTTGGTCGAGCTTCCTCCATGTTTTTAGCAGATTCGTCGTAGTAGAGGGCCGTGAAACCGGAAAAAAAGTTTTCCATCGGCCACGGCCGAGCCGAGAATTTCGTCGCGGAAGACGCGCCTTCTATGATGACCGTCGGGCCAATTCATTGCCGAAGGAAACTTTTCTTGTAGTGAACACACTACTAGGGAGAGGTGACATGGGCTCCATGGCCAATGCAGACATGGCAATGATCACCAAGGCTCTTTTCCCTACTTCACCATAGAGCCCCAGTCCTACAGCTCTACTCATCCAGCACTTCCGCCACCAAAGTAACAAGACCAAAGGTGATATTCGCATTGGTGGTGGTAACCCACCTTGCCTTTGCATTGAACGTTGTACTACCTATCATGGAACCTGTTGACGGCTCCAAACTTATGGACGTCAAGTATTTGACTGCTTGTGGCTTCCTTGGTGTTTACCATGCTAACCCGAGGCTCCGAGCATATCAATTCGGTTATCTTGATGATGTACAGGGTGAGCAGGTTCAGTTGCCCTGCCCTTAGGCCTTCTCAATTGTGGACAAGAATGTTTGGATCCTCACCAAGGACCAAGTGACGGCGATCTTGGCCGAGCACCAGCCCGAGGGGGAGGAAGATGGAGGGCAGCATGATGATGAGGAGGAGGAGCAGGGGAAGGAGGAAGAGCAGGGACACAACCCTGCTTGGGAGGGACAGCAGTAGCAGCAGGGAGGAGCACGGGACCCGTGGCCCAACCAGCCACATCAGGGGTACGGCTACGTCCCCTACCAGGAGTTCCAGCAGCTCAACCAGCGCGTTGGGGAGATCGACCATACTCTTCAGGATGTGAATGAAGATGTGAACACTTCGACTCACAACTTCAGTCACTTTATGACCCACTTCCCCGACTTCTACCAGCAGTATCCGCACCAGCTGCCAAATGATGGCAACAACTGAGCCTAGCAAGTGCCTAAGCTTGGGGGAGGTTTGAAAACCTCCAAACTTTGCATACAAATTTTTATTTTCTTATTTTGATTTATTTTATTGCTTCAAATTTGCATGTTTACTTTCAGCTTTGCATGTCTAAACCAAAAATACAAAAAAATAGTTGTAATTTTATTTTGCAAGTTTGTTTATTTGTTTCTCTCGGAGATTGTTTAATTTCAGATGACTTGGCAATAGGAAAGCATATAGGGGTTTCGACTCAAATACAAGAATGAAACAAGATAGAAGAGGTATCATGTTCCTTTCATCATACTATCTGCAACCTTAAATTGATCCTATAAATATTTACTCGCTTGCACTGAGGACACTCCCCACTTAGCTTGTTATCCCATAAATTCTATTTCCTTACTAGTGTCTCCTTTTTAGCCTTGAAACAACGAGCAAAGAACTTGGTTTAAAATAATCCCTACATTTTTACAACAAGAAAAAGCATCTGAAAGATGACTTGAGTCCATGTTTAGCCCGAAGAATTTAATTTTTGAACCACTCCATCCCATTTGAGCTTAATATAAATAGACTTAATAGTACCCTTGATTGAAATTGTTTGATGAAACGGATGCTTCGAAGTAGTAGAAATTATGCCACTACTTTTTCTGATAATTACCATAAGATATTGCTTTACGCGTGTCATTACAACTCTGACATGCTCCATGGGGAACTATTAACTCTGCTGGCCAGCGAATGATCTAAATGTGGGAAACCACTTGATTTCGGCTATTGAGTTATGTAAACGTCTGTAGTAGTGATGCTATGACGGGTAATTTTTTTGTCTCCTCATGGTTTCACGTTCCAAGTGAAGTTGTAGTACTCCTCTAGCCCATTATTTCTCAACAATTATTTATTGGCATGGTCACGAGTGCACAACACAACCCTAGTTAAATATGTTAAAAATAGTGGCATGATTTCTCTATGAAAGAGCTAAAGTTTTTGAAAGGCAAAAGAAAATAAAAGAGGTGCTTTGGTAGTCTTGAGATTTGACATGGGATAGATGATTTGTTCTAAAAGTATACACGTTGATGCCTACCTGAGTACTCTTAATTGGGTGAACAAATAAGAACAAAAGGTTTTCATCTCTCTATAAAGAGAGTGACCAAAAGAATTTGTCTCACTTTCCTAGCTAAACCGTCGACACTTGCTTGGGCATATGATTTATTTGCTAACAAGATATACGTGGTTAGGAAGTGGACTCGGTGCAATCTTGTGAATACTTGTATGATTATATTTAAGATTGCAGGGATTATGAAGAAAAGAAGTTGACACCAATTCAAACTTGTGAGTTCCTCTATTTTCAGTTTCGAATCTCTTCTATTCTTCTTTATTTCCTTGTCACTCGAGGGCGAGCAACATCTAAGCTTGGGGGAGTTGATAGCTGTGAGATTCGACACATTGTTTATGGCTTTTATTGATGGTTTTCTCCCGGATTTGATCGTTTTCTGGTTTTACCTAACACTAATACTTCGGTAGCAAAGAAAACTTGGTTTTTAATGTGTGTTTCAGGTTCTGAATGTCAACATGAGGATTTAACTAGAGAAACACAATATTCTGGGAAAAACAAACAAGTCTCATTTTGGAAGCACGCAAGAGGAGTCAATAGAAGCTTTAACGAGCAACTATACGGCAGGAATATTTTCTACGGCCGTATAGTTGCCGCCGCCTCTATTTTGTCAAAAGGGACAACTTTCGTGAAGGGACCGGGGGACGAAAACACAACGCAGCAACCGCCACACCATCCAGAAGGGAGAAAGAAGAGATTCAGAGAAGAAGGAGACGATGTTCTTCATCTCGCTCCACGATCTTCGACCTCCTAGCCAATACACCCCATATCCACTACTTGTACTTGAGAGAGGGAGGGATCTCCACCTTGCAAGACTAGGGTTTGAGATTGTTTCTTCCCATCTTGAATTGTGTTGGATATTTTTCTATTCTTATTGTGGATCTCCACGGTAATACAAAGACAAATTCCTTTAATTCAATTATATTGATGATATGTTCTTCTCTCATGTGTGAGTAATCCCCTTGGGCATGGGAGATGTAGGGGATTGGTGAGATGTGATGTGCCTTCATATATTTTCCGTTAGTTTTTGATTGATTCTAATTACTATAATATGTGTGCTTGACTATCTGTGGGATGCTTAATGCTTGTTGTCCAATTAAGGGCCCAGACAACATGATACCTTGTTCTACACAGAAAAGATCTTGTACGCTAGTGGACCGGCGACCCTCGGGTGACACAAGGATATCAATGGAAAGCTAGTTGACTCGAGGATAACCAGTAACCACTATGCTTATTGCATTAGTCCTATCCAAGGAGCTTAATCGCTAAGCGACCTGAAGGGTCTTAATCGTCTAGTGTCTGACCATGGTTTTGGTAGTAGGCTAGTAGGATTACTGAAGTTGGGATGAAATCTACCAAGAGGAGTTCCGACTAATTATGGGTTGCTCGCCTACACATATATTTATAAGATTATAATTGTTACATTTACCACTCGTCCACCTGGCACGGTCACTATCACCATGAACTGAATCTCCACACGCCTTCTTTCGTCATCTGCAGGAAACAACAAACAAGCAAAGCTGTTCTTTATTTTTATGCTTTATATTTCTAAAGTTTATATTTTAGTTTTATTTAAATCTATCGCATTTAATCAAAACCCTATTCTTATTTCAAGACTTGTAGTCAATTCACTCGAAGACCTGTGACAACTTCGGGTGTGACAGAGACTTCACCAATAAATACTTACCTTTGGGCTCCCTGTGGGATCGATATCTGAACTTCGAAACTAGCTACAAATGATCTGTGCTCTTGCAGACATCAACAACTTGCTTGGATTCGGGAGCCCCCAATTAAGTTGTGGGTGTGTACCTCGAACTTGTTGTAAGGGTGCCGGCTACCACCTTGAAGGTTGCCAATATAGTGGAAGCATGAATCAATCCCCTTGAGGTGAGGTTCACCGGAGAAAAAGGGAGGCCTCTCGTGGCGTTGGTGGTTTGATACCATCCCCTCTCCAAACGCAGACGTACTTCCCTTCAAAAGGAAGGAACTGCGAGAAATAATCCTTGTATCCCCGCGTGCTTCACTTCGGTTACTTCTATCCTTTACTGCACCTTACTTTATCTTGTTCTTACTTAGTTAGTTGTGTTAGTGATACATATAGGTAAATTCACCTTAGTTGCATATCTAGAGAATTTACCTTTGTGTCAAACCCTAATTTGAAAAGGAGTAAAATTTTAAGTAGCACCTATTCACCCCCCCCCCCTCTAGGTGCCCATACGATCCTTTCAATTGGTATCAGAGCCTCGGCTCTTTATTTGGGCTTAACCGCCTAAGAGAATATGGGCAACCTAGAAGATGAGGGAGAGGGTGAGGCTAGCACCTCGGTGACCATGGTACATCTCAAGAATTTGGAAACAAGCTTGAGATCTACCTTGGGCAACGAAATCCAACAGTTGCATCAACTTGTTGAGTTACTTGTTAAGGAAAAGGCAGACTCACCACCTCCCTCTCAAGAGGAAACACCACCTAACCCTAAGGCAAACGCTTCGGCCAAGTCAATAGGTGAAGTGGTGGGGGATGAACATAATTACACTGACTCCACCACCAAAAAGGGTGATAGGAAGGAAGAGCACCATGCGGTTCCCGGATGGTACTCTCTCGACCCTCTGATCCCTCATACCCATATCAATAATAGAGGTGACCCACCTAAGTTAGCTGCACATACTTTTGCTCAATGGAAAGTTTTAATGAAATCTCATGTGCGTAGCTCTTGCATTGACTTGTGGAACATTATTGAAGAAGGACTCAAAATTGAGGATCCAACCAACTTGACTAGAAGAGAAGTGGTCAATAGCCAACTCAATACCACAACCTTGCACATGATCCAACTTGGAGTGGGGTCAAAGGACTTTTCCCACATTGAGCACTACAATACTGCCAAGGAAGCTTGAGATGCTCTCATTGACTTGTTTGTTGGAAATGAGAGCCTGAGAAGAAATAGGTATGATGCCTTAAGCAGTTAAGCTGAAGGTTTCTTTATGAAGGATGGTGAGGATGACATGTATCGAAGACTCAAATCCACAGCCACCGCCTTCAGAAATGTTGGTGCCTCTCACATTGATGATGCTTGGATCAAGAGGAAGTATGTGAGTGCACTCATGCCCTTTGAGCCCACTGAATTGAAGAGTATCCAAGCAAGACACAACTACCATCTCATGACCTCCAATGAAGTTATGCAAGAGATGGCCGCCTTCAAGGTTGCTGCCAATAATGCCAAAGATGTCCGTGCTCACGCCATTGGAATGAGTAGTGGTATCAATCTTGCCTTGATGGCCAAGGTTGTGGAGTATGATGAAGAAGAAGGAAGTGATGATGCACTCTCTATGAGCCACCCCGAAGATGTCAAGATTGCTCATGGTGAATACATGGCTTTCTATGCAAGAAATTTCTGGAAAGATCCCGCCAAGGCCAAGATGGAGATGCAACGAAGAAGCAACCCAAGTGGTAGAAACGAAAATGCTTTAAGATTGAGAACTTACTTCAACTGTGGTGACCGCTATCATTTTGTTGCCGGATGTCCTTATGAGAAGAGAGAAGATAATGGTGGTACACTCATATTCAAGAAAAATCCAAAGGCCCCTTTCAAGAAGCCTTTTTACAAGAAGAATGCCACCAACAAGAATTCTGGTGACATTGCATTGATAGCACGAGAAGAGTTCTCTTCCGACGATGAGGAAGAAGAAGAAGAAACAATGAATGGTGTGGCTACCATTGCCACTACCTCTACACCCATCTTATACCTCTTCGATTATCCAAATGAGAACACCTCCAACAAGAACGTCACTTACCTTATGGCAAGAGCATCAGAGGTATCATCATCCCCTTCCTCCTCCCCTATAATCAATGATGATTTGCATGATGATATAACTCTCGAGGTGAAGGAGGAATTAGTTTCTTTTGATGCTTATATGATTAACTTGCAAGGGGAACACAACAAGCATTTTGTAAATCTCTTGAACCAACTTGCTCACACACAAGATCTCCTTGATGAGAGATGTAAGCTTGGGAGAGAGCATCTACTTGAGATGGATGCTCTAACTAATGCTCTAGAAGAAGAACAAGAGACTAGGATGTCTCCTGAAGATAAACTTGAAGGCCTTGATGAGGAAAATGATCAAATTATTGCTAAACTCATTAAAGAACATGATCATGCCATTGCTAAATACAAAAAGGCTAAAAAGGACAAGATTGAGTTTGGTGTTGTTCATGAAAAACTTACTGAGGATTATGAGAAGCTTAACAAGGCTCACAAGGCCTTTGAAAGTGATCTCATGACTCTCACAAAGTCTCGTGAACAACTTCAAACTCAATTGAATAATGTTGCTTCACCTAGTATTTCCATTCCCACTAGTAGTACAAACATCCTTGAAGAAAATGCTAGGTTGAAGGGGGAGCTTGCAAAGGCAACCTTCCCTAAAGGTAACAAGTCTCTTGATGACCTTTTAAGTAAGCAAAGGGCAAATAATGAGAAAAGAAGTCTTGGCTATGTTTCCAAAGCCAAGAAGAAAAAGAACAATAAAAAGAAGAAGGCCAAGCCCACTCAACCAAATGATAATACCATTATGGGTAGAAATACCCAAAGTGGCAACTATGTCACATGATGACTTTGTGGGAAGTGGTAACCCTCACTATGTCTTAATGCGTAATTCTTTTGGTGATGTTTATGCACAATATGTTGGTCCATTTGATGGTTATATTGCCTGGGCTATTTGGGTTCCAAAGACCCTTGTCACTAACAAGAGAGGACCCATTGAAAAATGGGTACCTAAAAACTAGCTTGATCTCTTGTAGAACTATGCTTATGGCGGGTCAAAGTGGGTGTTTGATAGTGGTTGTACAAGTCATATGACCGGAAGCAAGACAATAATGATGGAGATAAGGGCAAATCAAGATCATATAACCATCACATATGCCGATAAATCAAAATCTCAGGTAATGGGTCTTGGTAAAGTAGTGGTTGCACACGATGTTACACTCGTGGACGTCATGCTTGTTGAGACCCTTGGCTATAATTTACTTTCTGTCCGTGCCCTAGGCAAGATGGGTTTTGCCGTCTTTATTGATAATGATATTGTGGCCCTCTTGTGGAGAAAGGCTCTAAAGGTCACTTCTGTTGGGTATGTCGAAAATGATTTGTATGTGGTGGACTTTTCGGGGAAAACCACTACAAATGTGATGTGCTTATTCGGAAAGGCCGATGTGGGTTGGTTATGGCACCGCCGACTAGCCCATGTCAATATGAGAACTTTGCAAAGCCTTCACAAGGGCGGCCATATTGTGGGACTAAAGGAGAATGTTTGTTTTGCCAAAGATCGTGTTTGCAGGGCTTACGTTGAAAGAGAGATGCATGATTCTCCCCACAAGCCAAACAACATTATAAAGTCTAAGAGGATTTTGGAGCTTCTTCATGTGGATATCTTTGGTCCTCCTTGATGGCTCAAAATATATCGAGCTCGTTGGGAACCCCAAGAGGAAGGTATGATGAGCACAGCATCAAGTTTTCCCTCAGTTATGAAACCAAGGTTATCGAACCAGTAGGAGCAAGGAAACAACTCCAAGGTGTTGTTTCCAACTTGGAATCCTATGAAGGGAATATGCCTGAGAGGCAATAATAAAGTGGTTATTATCTTATTCGTTGTTTATGATAAATTTTTATTTTGCATGCTATAATTGTATTGATTGGAAACGTCAATACATGTGTGTTTAATAAACAAATAAAACGTTCCTAGTTATGCCTCTCTTATAGACTAGCTCGTTGATTAACAAGATGATCAAGGTTTCCTGATCATAGACATTGGATGTTGTTAATAATGAGGTCGCACCATTTATGAAATGATGTGATGAACATTCATCCGAAGTATAGCATTACGATCAAAGTCATTATGTTTATATTGCTATAACATCATACGAAGTAATCTTAGTCCTTAGACCATGAGATCATGTTAATCACTAACACCGGAAGAGTATCTTGATAACATCAAACGTCACACGTAATGAGGTGACTATAAAGGTGGGTTCAGTGCTACGAAGGTGTTATGTTGAGGCTCATGGATCAAGAGTGGGATTTGTACATCCCGATGACGGATAGATATACTCTGGGCCCTCTCGGTGATATCACATTGAAATAGCTTGCAAGCAAGTGATGTGATCACTAGAATGTTATATCACGAGAACGAGAAAAGAGTGCATGTCGGTAACGAGATCAAACTAGGTATTTGGATGCCGATGATCGAATCTCGGACATGTAATATATCACGAGACAAAGGGATTTAGTTAATACGTTAAAGGTTCACACGATCACAAGGGTCATCGTTAAATATGCGGGAGTCAGTACGGATCTCCAGGTCCCGCTCCTGATTATTGATCGGAGAGGGGTCTCGATCATGTCTGCATTATTCGTGAACCGTAGGGTGACACACTTAAGGGATACCGACACCATTTAGGAGCAAATATGTTTCAGATAAAGATTAAGAAAGCGTTGGAATCATTTCGATGGAAACCGGAATTGTTTCGGGTGAAATTGCAGAAACTGGTTCTGCATGTGATATTGAAATGTTGCAGGGGGTTTTATGTGAATGTTTGTTAATTAATGTAATTGACAAAATTCTGAATAAAATAAATAAAATAGTTTTATTTAATGAGATCTTCCATTAAATTTGGTGGAAATTTAATGCATGTGAGTGGAAGTGTGAGTGGGGGCATATTTATGTGAGTGGAGCATCCACCACATGAATGATGGAAGAGGTGGGGGCACCACCATGGCTGCCATGCCATGGCCCTTGGTTGCCCCCCTCTTCCCTATAAAAGGCCCCCCTCTCCTCCTCACAACACACACCTCCTCATGAAGGATCTCTCTCCCCCTCTAGTTATTCCCCATGGTCTCGGATTAGTGAGATACATGTTCCCGGTGGCTTTATCTGGAAAGGAGTTGCTGCTGCTTTCTTTGAAGCGAGGGACAGAGGTTGTCGGGGTACCGGACGTGTGTGCGATCACGGATGCACCACTGCTTTGCGGTGCTGGACTTGGTGGTGCTGGACTTCCTGGAGCTGGATCTGATGGACGTGCTGGAGCCGGACCTACTAGACTTCATCACGATCTTGAGATCGGGAAGTGTACGACTACATCATCCACGAGTTCCATCTCGTTAACAAAGCTTTGTTGTCTTCGAGGGTAAGTTCTCTATGGATGTATATCCACCCATTGCTTGTATCTAGATCTTGGCGATAGTTCCCATCGTAGGAATTTTTTTGTTTTCTATGCTGCGAACCCAACAATGGTATCAGAGCCTGATCTATGCGTAGGTGCTTTGCACGGGTAGTACACATATGTTTATATGTGGGCGATGATGATCATGTTATTGCATCTTCTATGTATTTTGGATATTGGTGGCATAGTGGGATGAAGCGGCCCGGACCAACCTTACATGTCATCGCACATGAGACCGGTTCCACATCGACATGCAACTAGTTTTGCATAAGTGGCTGGCGGGTGTCTGTCTCTCCTACTATAGTCAATATCTGATTTACAATGAGTTGCTAATAACTTGGTTATCCTCGTTGTGGTTCCATGTTCGTAGGTAAGACTGGTTCTATCTTCGAAAGCCCTAAACCACGTAAAACTTCCAATGGATAAATTAGAGGCGTCTAGTTTAGATTGTTGCTGGGCTAGTGTCATGATATGGTAATGATGTAAGTTGATGTATGGTAGATACCCTTACAACACACCTAACGTGTAAGTTCCATAGACCTTGGCCTTACACACAAAGGAATGATAAAGATCATACCACAATGCATATGATAGAGATCAAATGCATGGACCATATCATCCCACTTTACACATTAGATGTTCGCATCTTATATTGCTAGTTTAGCGCTTTTAGTAACATTTTAAGATGATCCCTCATTTAAATATCAAGATAAAATGTGTTCTTCCTTAAGTATGCACCGTTCTATGGATCGTGTTTCGAGACATCACGTGATGATCGGGTGTACTCGACTCTACGCTTTCATACAATGGGTGTAAGACAGTTTTACACACGCGAATACTAAGGTTCTTACTTGGCGAGCCTAGCATGTACAGACATGGCCTCGGAACACGGACCGAAAGGTTAAGCATGAGTCATATAGTTGATGTGATGCCCATATTGATGCTCGCCTTTGAAGCTACACCGACTCACGTGATGATCGGACTTGGTGTAGTGGATTTGGTTCATGTAATCACCAAAAAGGCACGAGGGATGTCATTTTTGAGTGGGAGTTCATTTCTAATTTGGATTATTCGAATTCAATTTTTCATAAACTAAATCGAAGTGAATTTGCATAATTTGTTGTAGTCATTGGCGTCTGTTCACTACCTTATGCTTAGTTTTAATGGAGATAATAGAACTATAGAATTCTGGATATTTACTTTATGAACTGGTATCATATTGTTTTGAATGTCAATTTAAAGTTTAGAAGTCCTATTACAAACTTTCAGCAAATTCTATTTATTCCTTGAAGTTTAATAAGTAGTATTATATCAAGAGTAAGAATTCCAATGTTAGTATCTAAAGTATCATGTTTGCCTCCATGATTATTGATATTCAAAAGTTGTTTAAAATTATCTAGGAGCTGAAAAATTGTTTGAGTAAACATCATTTGTGGAAGATATTGTGATATCTAAAACAATGTTTTTGGTTGCATTATGATAGAGTATAATTTAGCAAAATACATGTTCTCATACTGTATGAGAATTTGTGAAGGATGGAGATGCTAGGCATCCAGATCTCCCAAAAAGGTTTTGGGAACTAACATTATACTCGCGATTCTTCCTTATAGGCTATAGTAGCTTGATCATGAAAGTTGTCATGATAAGGATGAATAGAATATGTAAGTAAAATGTTTACTACTCTAATAGAATACTAAATAATGGATGTTTTGAAAGAACACCAAACATTTGATGATGGTGATCCACTTCAAAGTGCAAGTCCAAAGGTATTAGTATTTGACTATATACACTTTGTACTATGTGTCATGTGAATGACACCACTATTGATGTTGATAGATTCTTTTAAAAGAAAAGGAATTGTTGAAAGAGAATCTATAAAATATTTGGCAGAAAAGAAAAGGTTGGAGATGTCCAACTTAGGTATATAGAAGATATACATGTTATGGATGTATTCCTTGCTTGTTAAACAATGTGGTTCTAAGGTATTGGATACCGAATTGGTTGGTGTGAAGTGTCATACAGAACAACACAATTCATGAACTACAACGGCCTAAGTAATTGGCAAGAGAATAAGTGATGATGTTCATCGAAAACAAATAAAGTGTTATTGTGTTTTCATTGTCGTCAAACCTAGCCTTCAAGATTTTGTTTTTAATAATTGTTATTTTGTTCCGGTATTACGAGAACAATGGTTGTTCAAATAATTACCGTATTCCATAATGGATGGATGAACTTTTACAAGTCTAGTTGGAGAAATCACATCCATAAACATTATTGCTAAAATGTCGTAAGACAGATGATTGGAAGATCACTTATGAAGTGACATCGCTGTTTGAATTATATTGGAAAGTAAACATGAAGAAACTCCATGTTGATGGATTTTTGGAGTCTTTTGATTTTGATCAATTGACGCTTGTGAAACTTTCCTCGAGATAATTGAAACTCCATCCATAGGCCAAAGAGGAACGGATGACTAACTTATTGGATAGTATGCATGTTGATGTATATAGTCCATTATGTGTAGCCATATGCGATGGATCTTTTTGCTTCATATGCTTTATCCAGATATTTGAGTGAATATATCTATATATTTACTTAATAAGGAAGAAGTATGAAACATTTGAAAATTGTTCAAAGACTTTCAAGATCAAGTGAAAAAATCATTGTAACAAGAAAATAAAAGAGTTTATGATTTGATCATAAAGGAAGATATTTGAGTTACAAGTTTAGCAAAACACCTAAGATTTTAGGAATTGTTCCATGAATTTGCATTTCCCGATAAACCACTGGAGTATGGTATGTTCGAGAGATCAAATCAAACCTTGTTTGACATGGTAAGATCAAAGGTGTCATTTATAAAACTGCCATTATGTTTTAAGGATTAAAGCTTTAGAGACTACCACTTTTACACTGAAAAGAGCACCATCGTGATCCGTTGAAATGACACCATATGAGTTATGGTTTGGGATAAAACCGAAATTGTCTTTTCTTAAATTTTGGTATACTATGCATAAGTAAAATGTTTACAACCAAAGTCGGATAAGCACGTCTTTGTAGGTTATCCCAAAGAATTTGTTGGGAATTCCTCCATAACACTGAGGATAAAAGAGTTTGTTGCTTGGAATGTCAAGTTTCTTGAGAAGGAATTTTTCGTGAAAAGTTAAGTGGGAGGACAATAGAACTTTGATAAGGTTGTTGAACCTTAGCTATATGTGCTAAGTAGCACAGCGCCGGAAACTGTCCCGGTGGCGGCCACAATGCTCATGGCTCCCGTGATTACAAAGGGTGTGATCTTGGAGATTAGAGTTCCTATTTAACCATGTGGGTCGGTAAGAATCAAATAGTAAGATTTGAAACAGAAGTCGTTATTGTTTTGACAATGATGAACCGACTGCATGCAAAGAAGCGGTGATGGGCCCTTACTCCATAAAATGACTAGAAGTCATAGAATCCGTGATAGTATCCATACATGAGAAATCAAGTTTCTGAACTTGGAAGACCCTCTAGAATGGCGTGAAGCCTATCGGTCGTGTTTAGATCTATAAAGAAATAGACATGGATGTTTAACATCTATGAAATAGTCGGCATGTCAGAAAGAAGTTTACGGCAATGTTCAAGGAGTTAACTATGACAAGATTTGATCTTTCATAGCGATATTTGGTCTTGACGGATTAATGTAGCAACCACTACATATAATTTGGTATATGCTAGTTGAATAAACAAAACAAGGTTCTTCTAATAGAATGGTTACCTAGGACGTGTACATGACTGAAGCGAATATTCCCGAGAGGCAATAATAAAGTGGTTATTATCTTATTCCATGTTTATGATAAATGTTTATTTTACATGCTAGAATTGTATTGATCGGAAACCTCAATACATGTGTGTTTAATAAACAAAAAGGGTTCCTCGTTATGCCTCTCTTATAGACTAGCTTGTTGATTAACAAGATGATCAAGGATTCCTGATCATGGACATTGGATGTTGTTAATAACAAGGTCACACCATTGGTGGAATGATGTGATGAACATTCCTCCGAAGTATAGCATTACGATCAAAGTCATTATGTTTATATT
The DNA here is from genome assembly GCA_023614405.1 of Avena insularis. NCBI lineage: Eukaryota > Viridiplantae > Streptophyta > Magnoliopsida > Poales > Poaceae > Avena > Avena insularis. Next base: position 608,007,628 of record CM042690.1, on the reverse strand, counting down.
GCTATAATATCATACGAAGTAATCTTTATCCTTAGACCATGAGATCATGTTAATTGCTAACACCGGAAGAGTATCTTGATAACATCAAACGTCACACCGTAACAGGGTGACTATAAAGGTGGGTTCAGTGCTACAAAGGTGTTATGTTGAGGCTCATGGATCAAGAGTGGGATTTGTCCATCCCGATGACGGATAGATATACTCTGGGCCCTCTCGGTGATATCACATTGAAATAGCTTCCAAGCAAGTGATGTGATCACTAGAATGTTATATCACGGGAACGAGAAAAGAGTGCATGTCGGTAACGAGATCAAACTAGGTATGGAGATACCGATGATCGAATCTCGGACATGTAATATATCGCGTGACAAAGGGATTTAGTTACTAGCGTTAAAGGTTCTCACGATCACAGAAGTCATCGTTGAATGTGTAGGAGTCAATATGGATCTCCAGGTCCCGCTGCTGAGAGAGGGGTCTCGATCATGTCTGTATTATTCACGAACCGTAGGGTGACACACTTAAGGGATACCGACACCATTTGGAGCAAATATGTTTCAGATAAAGATTTAAGAAAGCGCTGGAATTATTTCAATAGACACGAAATCAAGCTTTGGGTGAAATTGCTGAAATTGGTTCTGCATGTAATATTGAAATGTTGCAGGGGGTTTTATGTGAATATTTGTTAATTAAAGTAATTAACATAATTCTGAATAAAAATAATAAAAGAGTTTAATTAAATGAGAGAGCATTAAATTTGGAGAAATTTAATGCATTTAAAGTGGAGACTTTAAAAGAGAATGTGAAGGAGCAAATTTATGTGGAGGGAGTTACCACCACATGAATGGAGGAGGTGAAGAGACACCTCCTCCATGCGTCGGCCATGAAGGAGGGGCACCCCCCTCCTCCTATAAAAGGCCACCCCCTCCTCACTTCTCACACATACCTCCTTGTGAAGGATCTTTCTCCCCCTATAGTATTATTCCCCCATGGTCTCGGATTAGCGAGATACATGTTCCCGGTGGCTTTATCTGGAAAGGAGTTGATGTTTCCGCTGCTTTGCTGGAGCGAGGGATGGAGGTTGTCGGGGTACCGGACGTGTGTGCGATCACGGATGCACCGCTGCTTATGTGCTGGACTTGGTGCCGAGCTGGATCGATGGGCGTCTTTGGAGCCGGACCTGCTGGAGTTCATCACGATCTTGAGATCGGCAAGTGTACGACTACATCAATCACGAGTTCCTACTCGTTAAAAAATCTCGTTGTCTACGAGGATAAGTTCTCGTTTCCACCCGTTGCTTTGTACCTAGTAGATAGATCTTGGCGTGTAGTTCACACCGTAGGAAATTTTTTGTTTTCTATGTTGCGGACCCAAACAGTGGTATCAGAGCCTGATCTATGCGTAGGTGCTTAGCACGGGTAGTACACATATGTTTATACGTGGGCGATGATGATCATGTTATTTCATCTTCTATGTACTTTGGATATTGGTGGCATATTGGGATGAAGCGGCCCGGACCAACCTTACATGTCATCATACATGAGACCGGTTCCACGACTGACATGCAACTTGTTTTGCATAAGTGGCTGGCGGGTGTCTGTCTCTCCTACTATAGTCAATATCTGATTTACAACAAGTTGCTAATAACTTGGTTATCCTCGTTGTGGTTCCATGTTCGTAGGTAAGAACGGTTCTATCTCCGAAAGCCCTAAGCCACGTAAAACTTGCAATTGATAAATTAGAGGCGTCTAGTTTAGATCGTTGCTAGGCTAGTGTATTGATATGGTATTGTTGTAAGTAGATGTATGATAGATACTCTTACAACACACTCAACGTGTAAGTTCCATAGACCTTGGCCTTACACACAAAGGAATGATAGAGATCATACCACGATGCAAGTGATAGAGATCAAATGCATGGACCATATCATCCCACTTTACACATTAGATGTTAGCATCTTATACTGCTAGTTTGGCGCTTTCTGTAGCATTGTAAGATGATCCCTCATTTAAATATCAAGATAAAATGTGTTCTTCCTTAAGTATGCACCGTTCTATGGATCGTGTTTCGAGACATCACGTGATGATCGGGTGTTCTCAACTCTACGCTTTCATGCAACGGGTGTAAGACAGTTTTACACACGCGAATACTAAGGTTCTTACTTGGCGAGCCTAGCATGTCTGAGACATGGCCTCGAACACGGACGAAAGGTTAAGCATGAGTCATATAGTTGATGTGATGACCATATTGATGCTCCTTTGAAGCTACACCGACTCACGTGATGATCGGACTTGGTGTAGTGGATTTGGTTCATGTAATCACCAAAAGGCGAGGGATGTCGTTTTTGAGTGGGAGTTCATTTCTAATTTGGATTAGTCGAACTCAATTTGTCATAAACTAAATCGAAGTGAATTTGCATAATTTGTTGTAGTCATTGGCATCTGTTCACTACCTTATGCTTAGTTTTTTATTTGAGATAATATAACTATAGGATTCTGGATATTTACTTTACGAACTGGTATCGTATTGTTTTGAATGTCAATTTAAAGTTTATAAGTCCTATTGCAAACTTTCAGCAAACTCTATTTACTCCATGAAATTTAATAAGTAGTATTAAATCAAGAGTAAGAATTCCAATGTTAGTATCTAAAGTATCATGTTTGCCTCCATGATTATTGATATTCAAAAGGTTGTTTTTAATATCAAGATTATATTGGAGCTGAAAATTGTTTCAGAAACCATCATATGTGAAAGATATTGTGATATCTGAAACAATGTTTTTTGGTTGCATTATGATAGAGTATAATTTAGCAAAATACATGTTCTCATATTGTATGAGAATTTGTGAAGGATGGAGATGCTAGGCATCCGAATCTACCAAAAAGGTTTTGGGAACTGATATTATACTCGCGATTCTTCCTTATAGGCTATAGTAGCTTGATCAGGAAAGTTGTCATGATAAGGATGAATAGAAGATGTAAGTAAAATGTTTACTACAATAATAGATTACTAAAGAATGGATTTTTGAAAGAATGCCAAACATTTGATGATGGTGATCCACTTCAAAGTGCAAGTCCAAAGGTATTAGTATTTGACTATATACACTTTGTACTATGTGTCATGTGAATGACACCACTATTGATGTTGATAGATTCTTTTAAAAGAAAAAGGAATTGCTGAAAGAGAATCTATAAAATATTTGGCAGAAAATAAAAGGTTGGAGATGTCCAACTTAGGTATATAGAAGATATACATGTTATGGTTGTATTCCTTGCTTGTTAAACAATTTGGTTCTTAGGTATTGGATACCAGTATTGGATACCGAATTGGTTGGTATGAAGTGTCATACAGGACAACGCAATTCATGAACTACAATGGCCTAAAGTAACTAGCAAGAGAATAAGTGATGATGTTCATCGAAAACAAATAAAGTGTTATTGTGTTTTTTCGTTGTCATCAAGACCTAGCCTTCAAGATTTCTTTTAATAATTGTTATTTTGTTCTGGTATTACGAGAACAATGGTTGTTCAAATAATTACCGTATTCCATAAAAGATGGATGAACTTTTACATGTCTAGTGGGAGAAATCACATCCATAAACACTATTGCTAAAATGTCGCAAGACAAATGATTGAAAGATCACTTATGAAGTGACATCGCTGTTTAAATTATATTTGAAAGAAAACATGAAGAAACTCCATGTTGATGGATTTTTGGAGTCTTTGATTTTGATCAATTGACGCATGTGAGACTTTCCTCTAGATAATTGAAACTCCGTCCATAGGCCAGAGAGGAACGGATGACAAGCTTATTGGAAATTGTGCATGCTGATGTGCATAGTACATTATGTGTAGCCCTATGCGATGGATCTTTTTGCTTCATATGCTTTCTCCAAAAATTTGAGTGAATATGTCTGTATATTTACTTAATAAGGGAGAAGTATGAAACATTTGAAAATTGTTCAAAGACTTTCAAGATGAAGTGGAAAATCATTGTAACAAGAAAATAAAGAGTTTATGATTCGATCATAAAGGAAGATATTTGAGTTACATGTTTAGCAAAAACACCTAAGACTTGAGGAATTGTTCCATGATTTGTGTTTCCCGATAAACCATAGGAGTATGGCATATTCGAGAGATAAAATCAAACCATATTTGACATGGTAAGATCAAGGGTGTCATTTATAAAACTGCCATTATGTTTTAAGGATTGAAGCTTTAGAGACTACCGCTTTTACACTGAAAAGAGCACCATCGTGATCCGTTGAAATGACACCATATGAGTTATGGTTTGGGATAAAACCCGAATTGTCTTTTCTTAAATTTTGGTATGCTATGCATAAGTAAAATGTTTACAACCAAAGTCGGATAAGCACGTCTTTGTAGGTTATCCCAAAGAATTTGTTGGGAATTTCTCCATAACACCGAGGACAAAAGAGTTTGTTACTTGGAACGTCAAGTTTCTTGAGAAGGAATTTTTCGTGAAAAGTTAAGTGGGAGGACAATAGAACTTTGATAAGGTTGTTGAACCTTAGCTATATGTGCTAAGTAAGCATGGCGAGAAAGTGGCGGCCACAATGCTCATGGCTCTCGTGATTACAAAAGGTGTGATCTCGGAGATTAGAGTTCCTATAGAACCGTGTGGGTCGGTAAGAATCAAATAGTAAGATTTGATAAGCAAGTCGTTATTGCTTTGACAATGATGAACCGACTACATGCAAAGAAGCGATGATGGGCCCTGACTCCATAAAATGACTAGAAGTCATAGAATCCGTGATAGTATCCATACACGAGAAATCAAGTTTTTGAACTTGGAAGACCCTACGGAAAGGTGTGAAGCCTATCGGTCGTGTTTGGATCTATAAAGAAATAAGACATGGATGTTTAACATCTATGAAATAGTCGACATGTCGGAAAGAAGTTTACGACAATGTTCAAGAAGTTGACTATGACAAGATTTGATCTTTCATAGCGATATATAGTCTTGACGGATTAATGTGGCAACCACTACATATAATTTGGTATATGGTAGTTGAATAAACAAAACAAGGTTCTTCTAATAGAACAGTAACCTAGGACATGTACATGACATGGTCCGAAGGGTTTTGTTAATTCAAAGGGTGCTAAAAAGGGCATGTAAACTTCAATAGTTGAAGTGAGCATAGCGGAGTTGGAATCTTCACCATGATGAAACTGTTAAAAAAGGTTTAAATTCATCGGAGATGATGAAGATGCTTGCATTTGCAAGAAATTAAGTGGGAGCGCTGAGACATATTTCTAATACATTATGTAGAGGACATATTGTTGATTGGAAATGATGTATCTTGAATTGACACAAGTTAAGGATTTCATTAAAATAAGATTTCGATGAAAGACTTGGGCAAACCCAGAATATTAGGCATCAATACCTATATGGATAGATTAAGGCGCTAATATGGTTGTGCCAGACATACATATATAAGATATTGAAAGGGTTCAATATGAGATATTGAAAGGGTTCAATATGGAAACAACAAGAAAGGTTCTTGCTGCATGGAAAGGATTGTATCAAAATTCAAGTGTTTCAACACTTGGTGAGTAAAATCACATGAAGATTTTGATCGATTATACCATGATATGTATATATCTAGAATGTCCTATGCTCTAAATGTTATGAGCATATACCAGAATGATTCATAAGATGATCATTGGACAATAGTAAAGATATTCTTATGAGCTTTGGAAGAACTAAGAATATATCATGTATAAGTGACAAATAGCTAAAGGTAGTTCATTGTAAAGTGTTACATTGATACTAATTTTGTCACAAGATACAAATTAAATTTATCTCAATTTAGACTATGGGTGGCACAATATAATGGAAAGGATGTTCCATGATGGATTTGGATGAGTTCCAAAGTTGAGATATTGTGACGGATACTACAACAAAAGGCTAAGTATATGACTGCTATAGTAGCAGCATAGGAGGGCATTTGTGTTAAGTAGTTTGTTATCAAACTAGGTGTAGTTCAAAGTGGGCTAATACTATGAAGATATATTGTGTGACAATAATATCAACATATTTTAACCCGAACGAACTAAAGGTCTCACCAGAGGACCAAATTTATACAATGCCATCTCATTTGAGAATGAGTGATGCGTAGAGACGCAAAGACATGCAAATACACGGACTGAAAATCATAGGATCCGGAGATTATGTTAACCACTAGCAATAGCGTATATGCAACACCAGAAAGCCATAGGTGTTCAATACGCAAATTTTTTCAAACTAGATTATTGACTCTAGTGCAAGTGGGAGACTGAAGGGAATATGCCCGAGAGGCGATAATAAAGTGGTTATTATCTTTTTCCATGTTTATGATAAATCTGTGTTTTACATGCTAGAATTGTATTGATCGGAAACCTCAATACATGTGTGTTTAATAAACAAAAAGGGTTCCTTGTTATGCCTCTCTTATAGACTAGCTTGTTGATTAACAAGATGATCAAGGTTTCCTGATCATGGACATTGGATGTTGTTAATAACAAGGTCACACCATTGGTGGAATGATGTGATGAACATTCATCCGAAGTATAGCATTACGATCAAAGTCATTATGTTTATATTGCTATAATATCATACGAAGTAATCTTTATCCTTAGACCATGAGATCATGTTAATTGCTAACACCGGACGAGTATCTTGATAACATCAAACGTCACACCGTAATAGGGTGACTATAAAGGTGGGTTCAGTGCTACAAAGGTGTTACGTTGAGGCTCATGGATCAAGAGTGGTATTTGTCCATCCCGATGACGGATAGATATACTCTGGGCCCTCTCGGTGATATCACATTGAAATAGCTTTCAAGCAAGTGATGTGATCACTAGAATGTTATATCACGGGAACGAGAAAAGAGTGCATGTCGGTAACGAGATCAAACTAGGTATGGAGATACCGATGATAGAATCTCGGACATGTAATATATCACGGGACAAAGGGATTTAGTTACTAGCGTTAAAGGTTCTCACGATCACAGAAGTCATCGTTGAATGTGTAGGAGTTAGTATGGATCTCCAGGTCCCGCTGCTGATTATTGATCAGAGAGGGGTCTCGATCATGTCTGCATTATTCACGAACCGAGGGTGACACACTTAAGGGATACCAACACCATTTGGAGCAAATATGTTTCAGATAAAGATTTAAGAAAGCGCTAGAATTATTTCAATAGACACCGAAACTGTTTCGGGTGAAATTGCTGAAATTGGTTCTGCATGTAATATTGAAATGTTCTAGGGGGTTTTATGTGAATGTTTGTTAATTAAAGTAATTAACAAAATTTTGAATAAAAATAATAAAAGAGTTTTATTAAATGAGAGAGCATTAAATTTGGAGAAATTTAATGCATTTAAAGTGGAGACTTTAAAAGAGAATGTGAAGGGGCAATTTATGTGGAGGGAGTTACCACCACATGAATGGAGGAGATGAAGAGACACCTCCTCCATGCGCCGGCCATGAAGGAGGGGACCCCCCTCCTCCTATAAAAGGCCACCCCTCCTCACTTCTCACACACACCTCCTTGTGAAGGATCTTTCTCCCCCTCTAGTATTATTCCCCCATGGTCTCGGATTAGCGAGATACATGTTCCCGGTGGCTTTATCTGGAAAGGAGTTGCTGCTTCGCTGCTTTCTTTGAGCGAGGGCGGAGGTTGTCGAGTCGGACGTGTGTGTGATCACGGATGCACCGCTGCTTTGTGGTGCTGGACTTGGTGGTCTTTGGAGCTGGATCGATGGGCGTCTTTGGGCGGACCTGCTGGACTTCATCACGGTCTTGAGATCGGCAAGTGTACGACTATATCAACCACGAATTCCTACTCGTTAACAAAGCTCGTTGTCTACGAGGGTAAGTTCTCGTTTCCACCCGTTGCTTTGTACCTAGTAGATATATCTTGGCGTGTAGTTCACACCGTAGGAATTTTTTTGTTTTCTATGCTGCGGACCCAACAATGACACGGTCCGAAGGATTTTGTTAATTCAAAGGGTGCTAAAAGGGCATGCAAACTTCAATAGTTGAAGTGAGCATAGCGGAGTTGGAATCTTCACCATGATGAAAATGTTAAAGGAGTTTAATTTCATCGGAGATGATGAAGATGCTTGTATTTGTAAGAAATTAAGTGGGAGCGCTGAGACAAATTTCCAATACATTATGCAGAGTACATATTGTTGATTGGAAATGATGTATCTTTTATTGACACAAGTTAAGAATTTCATTAAAATAGGATTTCGATGAAAGACTTGGGCAAAACTGGAATATTTGGCATCAATGTCTATATGGATAGATTGAGGCGCTAATATGGTTATGTCAGACGTACATATATGAGATATTGAAAGGGTTCAATATGGAAACAACAAGAAAGGTTCTTGCTGCATGGAAAGGAATGTATCAAGATTCAAGTGTTTCAACACTTGGTGAGTAAAATCACATGAATATTTTGATCGATTATACCGTGATATGTATATATCCAAATATGTCCTATGCTCTAAATGTTATGAGCACATACCAGAATGATTCATAAGATGATCATTGGACGATAGTAAAGATATTCTTATGAGCTTTGGAAGAACTAAGAATATATCATGTATAAGTGACAAATAGTTAAAGGTAGTTAATTGTAAAGTGTTACATTGATACTACTTTTGTCACAAGATACAAATTAAATTTATCTCAATTTAGACTATAGGTGGCACAATGTAATGGAAAGGATGTTCCATGATGGATTTGGATGAGTTCCAAAGTTGAGACATTTGACGGATACTACAACAAAAGGCTAAGTATATGACTGCTATAGTAGCAGCAAAGGAGGGCATTTGTGTTAAGTAGTTTGTTATCAAACTAGGTGTGGTTCAAAGTGGGCTAATACTATGAAGATATATTGTATGACAATAATATCAACATATTTTAACCCGAACGAACTAAAGGTCTCACTAAAGGACCAAATTTATACAATGCCATCTCATTTGAGAATGAGTGATGCGTAGACACGCAAAGACATGCAAATACACACGGACCTAAAACTGTCAGATCCGAAGATTATGTTAACCACTAGCAATCGCGTATATGCAACACCAGAAAGCCATAGGTGTTAAATACGCAAAGTTTTTCAAACTAGATTATTGACTCTAGTGCAAGTGGGAGACTGAAGGGAATATGCCCGAGAGGCAATAATAAAGTGGTTATTATCTTATTCCTTATTTATGATAAATTTTTATTTTGCATGCTATAATTGTATTGATTGGAAACGTCAATACATGTGTGTTTAATAAACAAATAAAAGGTTCCTATTTATGCCTCTCTTATAGACTAGCTCGTTGATTAACAAGATGATCAAGGTTTCTTGATCATGGACATTGGATGTTGTTAATAATGAGGTCGCAGCATTTATGAAATGATGTGATGAACATTCATCCGAAGTATAGCATTACGATCAAAGTCATTATGTTTATATTGCTATAACATCATATGAAGTAAGCTTAGTCCTTAGACCATGAGATCATGTTAATCACTAACACCGGAAGAGTATCTTGATAACATCAAACATCACACCGTAACAGGGTGACTATAAAGGTGGGTTTAGTGCTACGAAGGTGTTATGTTGAGGCTCATGGATCAAGAGTGGAATTTATACATCCCGATGACGGATAGATATACTCTGGGCCCTCTCGGTGATATCACATTGAAATAGCTTGCAGGCAAGTGATGTGATCACTAGACTGTTATATCACGGGAATGAGAAAAGAGTGCATGTCGATAATGAGATCAAACTAGGTATTTGGATGCCGATGATCGAATCTTGGACGTGTAATATATCACGAAGCAAAGGGATTTAGTTACAATGTTAAAGGTTCACACGATCACAAGAGTCATCGTTGAATATGTGGGAGTCAGTACGGATCTCCAGGTCCCACTGCTGATTATTGATCAGAGAGGGGTCGCAATCATGTCTGCATTATTCGCGAACCGTAGGGTGACACACTTAAGGGATACCGACACCATTTAGGAGCAAATATGTTTCAGATAAAGATTAAGAAAGCGCTGGAATCATTTTGATGAAAACCAGAATTGTTTCAGGTGAAATTGCAGAAACTGATTCTACATGTGATATTGAAATGTTGCACAGGGTTTTATGTTAATGTTTGTTAATTAATGTAATTGAAAAAATTCTGAATAAAATAAATAAAATATTTTTATTTAATGAGATCTTGGATTAAATTTGGTGGAAATTTAATGCATGTGAGTGGAAGTGTGAGTGGAGGCATATTTATGTGAGTGGAGCATCCACCACATGAATGATGGAAGAGGTGGGGGCACCACCATGGCTGCCACGCCATGGCCCTTGGTTGCCCCCCTATTCCCTATAAAAGGCCCCCCTCTCCTCCTCACAACACACACCCCCTCGTGAAGGATCTCTCTCCCCCTCTAGTTATTCCCCATGGTCTCGAATTAGCGAGATACATGTTCCCGGTGGCTTTATCTGGAAAGGAGTTGCTGCTTCTGCTGCTTTGCTGGAGCGAGGGACGGAGATTGTCGGGGTACCGGACGTGTGTGCGATCACGGATGCACCGCTGCTTTGCGGTGCTGGACTTGGTGGTGCTGGACTTGCTGGAGCTGGATCTGATGGACGTCTTTGGAGCCGGACCCTTTGGACTTCATCACGATCTTGAGATCGGCAAGTGTACGACTACATCATCCACGAGTTCCATCTCGTTAACAAAGTTTTGTTGTCTTTGAGGGTAAGTTCTCTATGGATGTATATCCACCCGTTGCTTGTATCTAATAGATAGATCTTGGCGATAGTTCCCATCGTAGGAATTTTTTGTTTTCTATGCTACGAACCCAACATCCTGCACAACACAACCACAGAACTTTGCCCCAACTTACAGTGAGGTTGTCAATCTCACCGTTTTTTCTGAAAACAAAGGATTAAACGTATTGTGTAGAAGATACTAATTGCTTGCAGAAAGTAAACAGTAAATAGTAGATGGTTTATCAATGTAAAATAATGGACCGGGGTCCATAGTTCACTAGCGGTGATTCTCCTTAAGATAAATAACATATTGGGTGAACAAATTACAGCGGGGCAATTAATAGACTCGAGAAAGCATACCATGCATATACTAATCATCTTGACTCTTATGAGATTTGATTCGGCATTACAACATTATACATAGACCGTAATCCAACTGCATCTATGACTAATAATCCACCTTCAGGTTATCATCCGAACCCCCTCCAGTATTAAGTTGCAAGCAACGGATAATTGCATTACGCATTGTGTGTAAAGTAAACAATACGATTGTTCTATGAACAAAGGATTGTTGTTTTCTCCCTAGTAGCAACAACACATCTAGTACCTTAGAGATTTTTGTCACTTCCTCGGATTACTAGAGGCATGAACCCACTATCGAGCATAAATACTAACTCTTGGAGTTGCTAGCATCTACTTGGCCAAGATAGCTACTAACAACGGAAAGCATGCAAGATCACAAATAACAAAGACATGATAGAATCAATAATCAATCTGAAATAGCATCTCAATATCCATCAGATCCCTGCAAACACAACATGTAGGAATTACAAATAGATGATCTTGATCATGAACGAAGCTCACAAGATCTAAACATGATAGCACAAAGGAGGAGAACCAGCCATCTAGCTACTACATGGACCCGTAGTCCAGAGATGAACTACTCACGCATCACACCGGAGGCTTGCATCGTGATGAAGAAGGCCTCCAGGGTGAATTCTCCCCTCCGGCAGGGTGCCGGGAAGAGCTTCAGATCCCTCCCGATCTAGGGATGGAGATGACGGAGGCTACAGACTCTTTCGTGGAATTTTGATCGAGTCCTTAGGGTTTTCATCCCGGGAGGCTTTTATAGGCGGAAGCACAAGGTCGGTGGAGCACCAGGGGCCCACACCCCTGGTGGCGCGCCCCCAGGCCACGCCGCCACCAGGTGTGGCCGCCCTGGTGCGCCACTTCGTGTCTCCTTCGGACTCCGTGTTGCTTCAGGTAAAATATTGACTTTGGCTTTTGTCCGGTCCAATTCTGAGAATATTTCCTTACTAGCTTTTCTGAAACCAAAAACAGCAGAAAACAGGCAACTGGCATTGTGGCATCTTGTTAATAGGTTAGTACCAGAAAATGTATAAAAATACCTCAAAGTATGAAAAAAAACATAAGAAAGTAGATACTAAACAAGCATGGAACATCAAAAATTATAGATACGTTTACGACATATCACTGCATCTCATGCAAGTCTTGGTGGGAAGATTTTTTTTTAGTGATTGTTGATGACTACTCAAGATATTCATGGGTCTATTTCTTCAAGTTGAAGAGTGAGACCCAACAATACTTCATTGACTTTGTCAATATGGTTCAATGTTAATACAATGAGCCAGTGACTGTGATAAGAAGTGACAACGACACCGAGTTCAAGAACTACACTCTAAATGGTTTTCTTAGTGATGAGGGAATAAAACATCAATATTCCGCTGCATATACCCCTCAACAAAATGGTATAGCTGAGAGGAAGAATTGGACTTAATGGATATGGCAAGGTCTATGTTGGTAGAGTTTAAGTCTCCATACAATTTTTGGGCGGAGGCAATCTCCACCGCATGCCATGCATCAAACCGGCTCTACCTCCGCAAAGAGTTGAATAAGACTCCATATGAAATACTTACCGGTAACAAGCCCAACATTTCATACTTCCAGGTGTTTGGTTGTAAGTGTTTATATCTCATAAAATGTGTTCATTTGTCCAAATTTGATTCCAAAGCTTTAGAGGGTATTTTTGTTGGCTATGGTCTCGATTCCCACACTTATAGAATCTATGATACTCTCTGGAATTGTCATAGAATCTTGTCGTGTGGTTTTTGAAGAATATGATGGCCCCCAAGCGGGGCATGTTGATGTTTGTGATGTAGATGATGAAATACCTCAAGATGACATAAGAAGAATGGGTGCGGGATTCATCCACCCTGTTGAGGAACCCCTTGTGGCAGATCGAGAAGAACTATGCTCTACTCAAGTGGAGCCCTCATCTTCACAACTTCAACAAGCTCCTATTTCTGAGGGTAATGATGACCAAAGCCAGAGACAAGCTGAGAACCCTCTCCGTGTTGATCAGGCTAAAGTCAGTATGCTAAATTTTCCTCTCTCTCCACTGATTGGATTGACCAGCCTTGCGCAGTCAGTTGCTCAAGGAAGATTTACTCAGTCAGCTGCAAGATCATCTCGAAGCCTTTCAAGTAACTTGCCTGATCAAGAACAAGATCAAACTTTACCTCATGTTGATGAAGCAGAACCCATAGTTGATCAAGGTCAAATTGATGGTCAAGACGAAGACCAAAATGATGAAGTGATCCCCATAAGGAACAACTTGGAGATTGAAACTCGTTGCAAAGCTAGAGTTGACAGAATGTTAGAAAGGAGATAGCACTCCCTTGAGAATGTTCTTGGTGATCTAAGGAGTGGTATGTCCACTCGATCTCAATTGAAACATTTTGGTGAGCATCAAGCGCATATATCCATGGTGGAGCCAAACAAAAGTATGGGAAGCTCTTGAATATTCGGATTGGCTTGAAGCAATGCACAAAGAGCTCAACAACTTCGAGAGAAATAAAGTTTGGAAGTTAGTAGAAAATCCCAAGGAGTGCCGCAATGTTATTGGCACTAAATGGATATTCATGAACAAGCAAGATGAACATGGTATTGTTGTGAGGAACAAGGCAAGATTGCACAAGGGTTCTATCAAATTGAAGGCATTGATTATGGAGAGACTTATGCTCATGTGGCTCGCCTTGAGTCCATATGTATCCTTCTTGCATATGCTACACATCATAACTTTAAATTACAACAAATGGATGTGGAAAGTGCTTTTCTAAATGGTCCATTGCATGAATTGGTTTATGTTAAGCAACCTCCGGGTTTCGAGGATCCCAACTTCCAAATCATGTCTACAAACTTGATAAGGCGCTCTATGGACTTAAACAAGCTCCATGTACTTGGTATGAGCACCTTAGAGAGTTGTTGTTAGACCGTGGTTTTGAGGTTGGGAAAATTGATCCCACTCTTTTTACTAAGAAGGTTAATGGGGAGCTTTTCATTTTCCAAATATATGTTGATGATATTATCTTTGGTTCGGCTAACAAAGCTTGTAATGATGAATTCTCAAAGCTTATGATTGACAGGTTCAGGATGTCTATGATGGGAGAGTTGAGGGTATTCCTTGGTTTTGAGATCAAGCAAATAAGAGGAGGAACCTTCTTTAATCAAGCCAAGTATACTCAAGACATGTTCAAGAGGTTCAACATGAAAGAATTAAATGGATCTCCCACTCCCATGGCAACCAAGACTCGTCTTGAACTTAACCCAAATGGTAAATATGTGGACCAAAAGGTATACCGATCCATGATTGGTTCTTTGCTTTACCTATGTGCATCTAGACCCGATGTTGTGTTAAGTGTAGGAGTGTGTGCAAGATATCGAGCAGCTCCTAAAGAAAGCCACTTGATGGCTGTCAAAAGAATCTTTCAATATTTGGTTCATACCCCAAACTATGGTGTATGGTATCCTAGAGGCTCAACCTTCTCTCTTTGTGGGTACACGGATTCGGATTAGACTGGTGATAAGGATGATAGGAAATCAACCTCCAGGGCTTGCCAATTCCTTGGTAGGTCCTTGGTGTGTTGGTCTTCTAAGAAGCAAAACTATATCTCTCTCTCCACTGCCGATGTTGATTATGTGGCTGCTGCTAGTGCATGCACTCAATTGTTGTGGATGAGGCAAACTTTAAAGGAATATGGTGTCCATTATGACAAAGTGCCTCTTTTATGTGACAATCAAAGTGCTATCAAGATTGCCTATAATCCAGTAGATCATACAAGGACAAAACATATTGAGATCCGTCATCATTTTATTAGAGCTCATGTTGTCTGAGGAGATATTGAGCTCTCTTATGTGTCAACCAAAGACCAACTTGCAGATATTTTCATGAATCCACTTGATGAAGCAAGATTTTGTTATTTGAGGAATGAGCTAAATATCGTAGATTCAATAAGCTTGACTTGATCATCTTGCATACACACCTATTACTTGATCATTATGTTGTTTAGGTGTAGGCATGGATATAGGGGGAGTGCGGTCCTAATCAATTGGGCTATCCCTCCCCCCATAATGCCAAAATTAAGAATATCAATTCTCTTAATGTCATTTTGTGATATGTGAGCTTCATTGATGAGTAGAGGTTATGAACCCAAGGATACTTCTTCACGGTTTCATGCCTCACACTCTCACATGGTGGCCTCAGCCTCCGCCCCTTCATTTTGAAGGATTGGTTCTTGGTTCTATTTGACTTGAAGTTTCCCATAACCATTTAGTTGAATGTCATTACCCATTTTGTTCTTCACAGTTTGAGATCTAAACCCAAGCTTGTCTCCCTCTCATTTGAACACTCTATCTATCACATATGTCCTAAACACTTGAACCTGGCTGGTTTTGGTTGAAGAGGGCCGGATATTCCGGTGTGCAAACACCGGAGTCTCTGGTCTATCGGACCAAAGTCTCCGGTCTGGGGCGGTTTCTGCCTGTGACTTAAGGAGGCCGGGGTGAAACAGTCACTCAGACTCTATCTTCCACCCCCCCCATTCTCACAACTGCCTCCTCCTCCTCCAAAATCATCGCCCAGAGGTTGTTTTGCTGCTGGGATACGTCGTGCCGCCGGCCAACCCCATCCTCTCCACCCCTGGGACCTTCCCCACCAGTGGAATCTCCCCAATGGACAGATCTAGTACCTTTTCTTCTCACCATGAACCTAGGGTTCATCCCCTTCATTTATTTTGAGTTTTGTACTGATTTTGCCCATTGGAACAACATGCATGCGTGCATTGCATCACTTTAGTCTCATATCCTTGCCCGATCTACTAGAATCGATCTCACCTATAGTCTCTATGTGCAACTCGAAATCTCCAGACCAGAGATTCCGGTTGGTTAGTCCAGAGACTCTGGTCCAGGCCGGAGACTCTAGTCTGTCTGACCGGAAACTCCGATCCGGGCTAGAGATTCCGGTGTTGCACTCAGGAGACTCTGGTGTACATTGCCTCTAGCACATCTAGCAATGTTGTGAGGGTCTTGTGCTTATCTCCTGGACATATGTGCTTACCCCATGCTATCCCCCTCACTTTATGTTCACAGGAGGCTCTGGTTCTCGCCATGGTCGCACCAAGGCCAAGTCCAAGAGGGCGGATCCTCGATTTGATGAAGAGGTTGGGCAATATGTGATTCCCCCATCCAACCGCAGGTAGCAGCTTAGAGATGCTGAGTATATGAGGAGGAATCATGAGCGCATAGAGGAGGAAAATCGTGCCAAGAGGGCCAAGTATGACAATTTGCAATCTCTTGCCCATATGACCAAGCAGGAATTCCGTGAACTGCGCAAGACCAAATTCTATGAGCTGCCAACGACCTGTGATGATCCTTGTTACTAGAGAAAGGAGTAGAAAGTGTTCATGACTGACATCTATAGCAAGCTCACCAAGTCCCATGTTTGTCCTCAGAAGTATATGGAGCTTGAGTACATGGGTGCCAACAACTACTCTGTAGATGCTCTGTGGATCACTGAGAAGCTGGGGCTGCATGGGCTCATAGAGCTCAAAGAAAACTACAACATTACTCTTGTCTAGTAATTCTATGCCACCATGGTGTTTGGGACTAATCACGCTAGGACCATGACTTGGATGACCGGCAATGTCCACTGCACTGCTTCCTTCTTTGACTTTGCCAGGGTCATCAATGAGAGCTTTCAGGGTGTGGCTGTTCCTACTGGGCACTATATGCATGATGCTACCCTTGGTGAGAGCAAGACCAAGTTGGCTCCCCTCTATGACAAGGATGCAGTTGTCGGTGAGGCCAAGGGCCTCAAGCCCCTCTACAACTTACTACTGAGGATATTCCGCCACAACATATCTCCCAGTGCAGGCAATGATGATGCCATTAGATGTGGGCTTGTCAACCTACTTCACCATGCTCACGAGGTATATCTTGATGGCCCTGATGCTGAAGGCTATGCTATTGATGTTATGGATTACATTTTTTAGGAGATGCACCATGCTATTCTCTACAAGAAGTCTCCTCTTGACATAGTTATGCCCTACGGATGCCTACTATTGGCCTACCTGGTGCGGCCCAACAGAAGGACCACTCGAAGATATATCAAGGTCCATGACGCCCAAGACAATTCGGGTGGTATGGAGCCCATATGGACACGGACTCCCAAACGCACAAGACAAGGAAGTCTCAATACTAGAGTTTGAATCTAACTTGTAACCAACTCGTATTGGTACCTGAGACCTAGCCTCCCCATATATAAAGGCTAGGAGGGTCCAACAAGGAGGGTGACTCACCCAATAGACAGATCTGCGATCTCCCACATCACCACAATAGACAATAGATCTAGACAACACTTGTAGCATACACGTACGCCGGATCCAATTGGTGCATCCACCGCCATCGGCGATCTTATAATCCTTCGGATCATCATCAATCAAGAGTAGACAAGCAGGAGTAGGGTTTTCCCTCCGGGGGCCTGAACCTGGGTAAACATCGTGTACCGTGTTGCTTGTCTGTTAGCCGAACGAGATCTCCAGCGCACCCCACTTCTCCAAAACCCAAGTCCATAACAATAGGCATCGATGGGTTTAACCCTCGTCAATTAGCGCTGTCTGTGGGGACTGGGAGCGCTGATGTTGCAATCTCAATGGCTTCATCACCAGCGATCTACGATTTGTCGGCTACTAGAGGCCAGGTTTTCTTTGGGTCTTTCATAACCAAGCGGTGGTTAGATCACATCTGGTCGATTCGTCTGCGTCAGTGCGCTCAACTTCGTCATCAACAAATCTGCCGTGTCGCATCTAATCTTCATTGCGGGTGCATGGCCAACTCGCCATCACTGTGTTCTATAATCAAAAAATGGCGGCGGTGTATTCGTGAATCACTAAGAGATCAGAAGCTGCTTCGTGGAAAGCTAGATCGACCCAACGATCGTTTTCAGCTATAAAGGAACCTGTGCTCCATCGTGAGACCTTGTCGTGTACGGCAGACGTGACGTGGAGAAGCTGCACCAAGATGGTCCAATCGGTTGTTGTGTACATGATGCGATCATATTCTTTTTGGATCAAGGAAGCATGCATGTCTCGTGTCAGATAGGTCAAAAGAAAAAACGAATCGGGATAGCACGACAAGTTAAAAAAAATCGGACCAAGTGCTATTCACGAGACTTGACCCTTGCATGGACGTATCAGTACAAAAGGAAAACCCAGTTCAGATTTATCTCTAAATTACTCCGGTCCAACGTGTGACCTGCTGACGTGGTGACTCCTTTCACCGCATGACTCGCTGCCACATTGACTATGTGCACGGTGTTGAATCCGTATCCACAGCACGGCTCACTGCTGAGTCAACTTCGCCCATCTCGCGACTCTGGTGATCTCGACTATGCATCCATCGCGTCAACTCATTTCAGCAAAACTTCGCATGACTCACCGTCATGATGAGTCCTTTAACCGTGTCCATAACTTGTCGGTTGCAACGGCTTCGCGTCGACTTCGTCCAACGTGCGACTCCGGCGAACTCGAATCTACACTCGGGGGCTCCGCCAACTTAGCCGTGAGCCCCGCTACGGTCTTCAGTTGAGGCGACACGTTATGGTCTTCGAGTCCACCGACTCGGGGTCTCCTTCGGCTCTAGAGACCCGTTGTGGTCTCCGACTCTGGTGTCTCAAGGGTTTCCTCAGCTATGGTGACCCACTGCATTCTTTGGATGCGGCAACCTTCAGATACAGAAATCGCTACCGCCATCGGCCCTTACAAATAGATCTCCCTTTGACTCCTTCCACCATGCGACTGGCCAGTGTGTCGACTCTGCCGCGTGACCCACTTCACTCTTTGACTACGACAACCTTCTGTGATCTTCGGTTGCAGCAAAGTGCTGCCGCCATTAGTTTCGGCGACCCGCTGCCGCGTCGACTCTGGTCTGCCGCATCTGCTCTCAAACACCGCCTCGACTATATCGACCACATCGACTCTACACTCGGGGGCTTCCTCGGCATCGGCGATCCACTATGGTCTTCGGCTCCAACGACCCGCTACAACCTTCAACTCCGATGACACACTACCTCATTCAGCTGCGGCAACCCGCTACAATCTTCGACTCCAATGACCCACTGCGGTTTGTGGCTCTGGCGACTCGGGGGCTTCCTCGGATTCAGCGACCCGCTACGGTCTATGGCTCTGGCGACTCGGGGGCTTCCTCGGCTCCAGCGACCTGCTCTGGTCTTCGATTGCAACGACACACTACAATATTCGGGGGCGGCGACCCGATGCGGTCTTCGACTGCTATGGCCTGTTATGGTCTTTGGATGCGGCAACTCGTCATCACCACACAACTCCGATCCGCTGTGTTGACTACGTCCACTGCGTGACCCGTTGCCATGTCGACTCTGACTCGCCGTTGCGTCGAGTCCATCCGATGTGCGATTCCACGACCACCGCGTGACTCCATTGGCATCGACCACGACCCGCTGGTTCCATCGGCTCCTGCGATCCACCGATCACACCGGCTACGTGACCAGTTCACCTCGTCGACAACCAACAAAGCTAAGTTATCTACTTAAAGTTGATGTCTTTCTTAAATTAATCACACTCGAAACACTCGGGGGCTGCGCCCTCTTCGAGTAACCTAATGTGTCATCGACTCCACGCACTCGAGCACCTCATATGCGACAGCTCGAGTAGCTGATTCTACCCGATCGTCGAATCCTTGAACTCCGAGTACCTCGACAAGGTATTAGGACTAAGGATAATCAGGCTAATGAAAAGGCCTAGCATACAGTGCAAAAGTGTCGACTCGATTGGCACCAGAATTTTACTTTACAAGCCAACAGGCAAATATTCTTTACAAGATACAAGTACTTCACGATTCTTAATGTTTTCTACAGCTTCCAAGGACATCGACTGCATCGAGATATTCTATTAGATCCTCCAATAGGAGTCGAAAAATCAACTGGCTACGCCATACACTCAAGACCCGAGTCGAGACCCGAGTCGGATGGTTGCATCGCTGGATGCTACAAAAGACGTGACCCTCACCGCGCACCTGATAGAAGCGACTGTGTCGAATCCATCCGCATCGTCGACTCACCTAGCTAAAACGCCGCATGATTCAACTATGTCGACTCAAATTGCATCATCAATTCAAGCTCCTTATGCGTGAGACGATGACTCGATGCACTTTCGGGTTAGTGTTTTCTCCTCGCATGATTTTTGACTATCATTGCAAGATACAAGACCCAAGTCCCTGCCAGAGTCTACGACTCCGCCAGACACTCGGGGGCTACTCCAAACTGGAGCGCTGGACGCGCATACACAAGATCTTCGAGTGGCATATGCTCCGAATCCTCACTCGAATCCATGATTTTACTAAGGACTCGGGGGATACTCCCATAGGGAGTGCTGATCGTGCATTCGAAAAAGTGCCGACATTGATAGCATTTGCAAGATCATCCGAAGTACTTACGGATCATTCTGTCTATGCAACCGATGACTACAAGTCTCTGCTCGAGTCTACGACTCGAACACTCTTGGGGGATACTCCCATAGGGAGCGCTGGTCGCACCCTATAGAAAACAAAAGATTCACAACATAGTCCATTGTGTTGGCTGCATCCACAATGTCGACTCGCTTACAACAACCAAACTCATTAGCGACTCCGCCCTATTTACATTGCAATGTCAAGTTCAGAGATGACGTCTCCTTAGCCACCCAAAACACCTCCGCGGTGAAAAACCTTCGGATGTTGCGTCTACGATGGAAAGATAAGACCTACAGATCTAATATGATGGCCAGGAAACCGCATCCGCTACGCTCTACAAGAAAATACCATGTCTACGCCATGAAGAAAATCCCGACGTACGCGTTGGGTACATACTCATGAACTGGAGTTCGAATCAGTAAGGCCTCCGTGGCTTGAGTCAAACTACGCCAGCAATTTCCGGATTCGAATCCGGGGACTCAAATTTGAGTAGGTAGCATTGTTTTTTTCCCTAGAGCAATTAACTGGTCCTGATCCATCGGGCGCACCAGGCACGTTTACCATCATCCCTATGAACGACTACAAATCCGGCTGGCCCAATGAACTTTTCGGGTGAGTGTTTCGCACTCGACACAATTGTCGACTCTGACATCCTAATGCAAAATTCAAGATCAACTAAGTCTCCACCCGAATCTACAATTCAGATGGACACTCGGGGGCTCCTGACATAGTTATGCCCTACGGAGACCTACTATTGGCCTACCTGGTGCGGCCCAACAGAAGGACCACTCGAAGATATATCAAGGTCCATGACGCCCAAGACAATTCGGGTGGTATGGAGCCCATATGGACACGGACTCCCAAACGCACAAGACAAGGAAGTCTCAATACTAGAGTTTGAATCTAACTTGTAACCAACTCGTATTGGTACCTGAGACCTAGCCTCCCCATATATAAAGGCTAGGAGGGTCCAACGAGGAGGGCGACTCACCCAATAGACAGATCTGCGATCTCCCACATCACCACAATAGACAATAGATCAAGACAACACCCGTAGCATACATGTACGCCGGATCCAATCGGCGCATCCACCGCCATCGGCGACCTTGTAATCCTTCGGATCATCATCAATCAAGAGCAGACAAGCAGGAGTAGGGTTTTCCCTCCGGGGGCCTGAACCTGGGTAAACATCGTCTACCGTGTTGCTTGTGTGTTAGCCGAACGAGATCTCCAGCGCACCCCTCTTCTCCAAAACCCAAGTCCATAACAATGGGCGTTGATGAGTTTAACCCTCGTCACCTCCATATGCTCCTTTAGTGATGAGGCTAATCAATACTCAAGTCTATGGTTCACCACTTGCTCTTCCTCCCAATATTACGGAGCATGCCCTTTTGTGTCTCTAGAAGAAAGGGAAGATGGTTTCTAGGCAACCTTTTGAGAGTGAGGATGATGGGATCTCTGAGGCTGAGCGTGCTCCCACCCCTCCTAGGGGCTCCCGGAGGAAGAATGCCTCCAATGCTCCCATGGCTCCTATCACATGTGAGGTGGTTAAGGAGAAGGTCAAAAAGGCATCTTTTTTGGGAGAGGACACTTTGCTGCATGAATGTGGAAATCCGTAAGGGACAACATGATGCCTACAAGAGCAACCGCAGGATTGAGAAGCTCCTCAAGGAAATCAAGGCTCGAAGAGAAGAAGGTGAGGAAGGGGACTCTGAGTACAATGATGAGCATCGGGTTGAACCATCTGTAGAGTCTAATCACACACTGTCCTTTGGTGCTTGGAGAGAAATGAATGCAAGCTTGGTTGATTGGCAATCGTTCTCCAAGGTCACTTCAGGTTTTGCACCACACGGTACTTCCTGTTCTCGCCCTCATGGAAAATGCCCTCAGACTCCTGCTACTGATGATGAGGATGAGGAGTAGGATGATGATGACGATGAGGACTCCGACTGATCTCCCTTAGGACGATAGCTTGGACTTTTCCCTTTTCAGTGTTTTGGTGCCAAAGGGGGAGAAGGTGTCCATTAGGAGCATCGGGATTTGCATGGGTTGGGTGTCATTCCTTATTTGAACATTTGCTTTATTTGGTTCTTGTGAGACTTAGTTGGTTATGTGAACTATTTATGTGTGTGGACATGTCTATGCCCGGTCCTTTATTGTAATAGTTATCCATTACCTGACATGCATGTATTACTTGTTTATCCTGCTGCACATCGTTAGGGGAGCATAATTATGTTATTGAAAATTCCATGCAAAATCTCTTGTTGTCATCGAACACCAAAAAGGGGGAGATTGAAAGGACATTTACTGTCATAATCTATTTTGGTGTTCGTTAACAACATTAGGTTCATTGTAATGTGTGTTTATGTCTACAGGACAATCGTATGAAAAGAGAAAAGGCCAGAGCTAGGTGGCAAAATCCCTGGTTATTATGGACATTTCCTGGAAAAACCAGACCGAAGTCTCCGGTGTGTGCAGACACCGGAGTCTCCGATGTGATCCAGAGTTTCCCCAAGAGTTTCCAGAGTGGACTCAAGAATCAGCTTAGAACCATTTTGTGAGGGGGTCCAGAGACAGACGGGAGGTTGGCCGGAATCTTCGGTGTCTCAGACCGGAGTTTGCGGTGTGTGAACACCATAGTCTCCGGTGTTCCCTCTCGGAGTTTCACCCAGAGTCTTCGGAGTGATCTTTGTAACCTTGCCCAGGACATATAGATGGTTGATTGGGAGACAAACCGGAGATAGGTCGGAGTCTCCGATGTGAAATGTCTCCAATGGTCAGAAAACGGTTCACAGAGTGAGGCCTATAAATAGGGGACCTCATCCCCTACCTCCAGCTGCTCGTTCCAAAAAAAGAAGACCACACCATTAGAGCCACCAAAACTCCAATATCTCTTCCTCCAACCACCCAAAGTCGTTGACCTTTGGGGAATCAAAAGAGGAGGCATCGATCTACAGCTTCACCAAGAGATCTTCATTTCCCCCTCATTCACTTGAGGGCCCCTTGCTCTAGGGTTTCATTAGAAACCCTAAGCCTTGTTTTGGTTGATTCTTACAAGGTTGTCTTTGATTATGTGACAGCTTGCTTGGATTTGGGAGCCCCTGATGACCCACAAGTATAGGGGGTGTATCACAGTATTTTCGAGGGAAGTGAAACCCAATTTATTGATTCGACACAAGGGGAGCCAAAGAACATTTATAAGCCTTAACAACTGAGTTGTCAATTCAGCTGCACCTGGAAACAATCTTGCTCACGGCAGTTTATCAGTAGCAACAGTTTTATAGTAGCAATAATAAAGTAACAACAGTAGTAAAAGTAAAGGCAGTACTAAGAATTGCAGTAAACAGTAGGATTAAAGCGCGGTAGGCATAGGGATGGATAGACGGGCGTTGCATGGACAAGACAATTCACATGGCAATCAGAACATAGGGCAATTGCAGATAAATAAGATAAAGCATACAAGTACTAGATAATCCTAGGCATGTGTTCCATATATAGTCATACGTGCTCGCAATGAGAACTTGCACAACATCTTTTGTCCTGCCAGCCAGTTTGTAGCGGGGCCTCAAGGGAACTACTAGCAATTAAGGTGCTCCTTTTAATAGAGCACCGGAGCAAAGCATTAACACTCCGTGAACACATGTGATCCTCACATCAAAGCCATTCCCTCCGGTTATCCCGATTTCTGTCACTTCAGGGCCTTTGGTTTCGGACAACAACGTGTGTATACAACTTGCAGGTAAGACCATAAACAATACTATCATAATGAATCAATAACATGTTCAGATCTGAAATCATGGCACTCGGGCCCTAGTGACAAGCATTAAGCATAACAAGTCGCAACAAAGTCAAAAAGCACTAATAGTAGATACTAGGCACCATGCCCTAACAATCCGATGCCATTACAATGAACGATCTCATCCAATCCCTACCATCCCCATAGCCTACAGCGGGGGATTACTCACTCATAGATGGGGGAAACATGGATGGTCGATGGAGAAGAGATGGTGATGATGATGGTGATGATCTCCTCCAATTCCCCGTCCCGGCAGGGTGCTAGAACGGAGTTTCTGGTTCCGAATCGTGGAATCTGGTGGTGGCGGCAAAGCAGAACTCTTTCTAAAAAATGTCAAACCCCCTGAGTTTTTAGGTCAGAATGCATCTTATAGGTGAACAGGGAGACCAAGGGGGTGTGCAGGGCGCAGACCACCCCACAGTGCGGCAAGCCCACAAGGCCGGTGGTGTGGCTGGGCCTCAGCCCCACTCCGTCTTGTTTTCTGGCTCCGGGAGTCTTCTGGTGAAATAGGATTTTTGGCATATTTTCCGGGATTTTTCCTGATAGTTGACTTTCTGCACAAAAACTAGACACCAAGGCAATTCTGCTGAAAACAACATCAGTCCGTGTTAGTTGCATCCAAATCACACAAGTTTAGAGGAGAAACAATAGCAAAAGTGTCCGGGAAAGTAGATATGTTTTGGACGTATCAGCCCCTAATTAAGTTGTGGGTGTGTGCCTCGAACTTGTTATAAGGGTGCCAGCTACCACCTTGAAGGTTGTCGATATAGTGGAAGCGTGAATCGATCCCCTTGGGGTGAGGTTCACCGGAGAACAAGGGAGGCCTCTCGTGGCGTTGGTGGTTTGGTACCACCCCCTCTCCAAACACAGACGTACTTCCCCTCAAAAGGAAGGAACTGCGAGAAATAATCCTTGTGTCCCCATGTGCTTCACTTCGGTTACTTCTATCCTTTACCACACCTTACTTTATCTTGTTCTTGCTTAGTTAGTTGAGATAGTGAGACATATAGGTAAATTCACCTGAGTTGCATATCTAGAGAATTTACCTTTGTGTCAAACCCTAATTTGAAAAAAGAGTAAAAATTGAAGTAGCACCTATTCACCCCCCCCTCTAGGTGCCCATACGATCCTTTCAATGCATATTATAAAACTTTATTAATCCAAAAACACCTTTTCGGTTTTTCCTTTCTTCCGAACCACTTCGGATCCTCTTCGGAAATTTTCCGACATTCTCTCTATCATACTTCTTTGATTCCTTTCTACCAAAGATCTACATTGGTAATCGTATCCTTAAGTGTGTTACCCCTATGGTTCGGGAACATCATAGACATGATTGAGATATCTCTCGAACCAATGATCTTTAGTGGGACCGAGATGCCCATAATGACCCCTATGCATTCCATGAGACTGTTATCGTTTGAACCTTAAACTTGAGTCCAATTCCCTTTGTTACTTCGATACATGATTTTTTTGAGACCTGATCATCGGTATCCAATACCTTGTTCAATCTCGTTTCCGACAAATGCAGTTCTACTCATTCCATGATATTCCATCCCCATGACGTAGTCACATGTGGCGCAACATTTATGGATGTAATCTTGCTTAGTGGGCCTAGTGTATATTCCCGTCACACAGGTAAACAAATCCCGATCTTTATGCATAGGCCTCAACTATTTCTCTGGAATACCTAACATACTTCTTTATAATAACCCAATTACGGTCATGATGTTTGATGTAGTTAAAGTAGCCTTGAGAGATAGTGATTAATATGCTCTCACGATCAAAGGAGAAGGATACTATTCTTATAATATTGCAAAAATGAACATGTGACTTGATCGTGTTGCAATACATGTAAATTAGGGTAATGTCCACCACATCATAATGATGTGACTCCACTGTCAGTTGGCATAAATGCACCATGATCAGGAAACCTTGATCATCAGCTGCCCAATGGACTAGTATAACTATAGGCTACTAGGGACTTTGGTTTGTTTTATATCACACGCGTATCAACGTTTCTGCTTGATAAAATTATAGCATGATACAAAACTATTATGAATTAATGAGATAAGATAATAAACACCCTTTATTATTTGCCTCTAAGGCATATCTCCTTCACTCCTTTCGTTTACCCCCTTATATACATAAAAACCTAGGTATCCAGAAGCATGGAGCTTTTCATGAAATAGAGCGCCACCATAACCATGATCTTCATTTTGGGAGTTAGATTGGTCCTAGTGTCCACTCCGTAAAGGGGATTTCGATGCCTCCTTCATTACCATCATCATCAATGTCATACCCAACAACCATGTGCTCATTGTCCATCATCATGTGTGAGTAGATCTTTGTATGAGATTGATCATGTAATCATCCATATGTATCGTAAAGGGCACTGGCCACCATCTTCCCCGGTGGTGGATATTCAAGGCATCACCACCATCTTCCTCCTAGTGGATCTTCAAGGCCTTCCCACCATCTTCCTCCAGGTGGATCCGCCCACAGTCGATCTTTCGCACGATGGATCTGCTCGTGGTCGATCTTCGCACGGTCGTTCTTCTGTGTGGTGGATCTGCTCGTGGTCGATCTACCCATGGTGGATCTGCATGCAGTCGATCTACCCGCAGTCGATATGCTTGTGGTTGATCTTTCGCATGGTCGATTTGCTCGCATATCTAACTTGTATAGAGACAAATTAAAGAAGAGAAGAATATGAAGCGGGAAAATTTCTGATTGAGATACTAGGGAGATCTAGGAGTACAGTCGATACCGAGTGAAGCAAGGATTTGTTGTATTATATAGAAACTAGGATTGGGGTATGGGGATTAGGGTTTCTGATGGGCATTTAGGTCGTGTGGCACAACATTATGGGCCGCGATAGCTCCAAGGGCCCATAGTAGGCTAATCTGCTGCTCACTTATTGGTGGGACACACTAGTCAGTGAGAGAAATAAATTATTCTCTCAAAAAAAGAACTAAATTATTCTTTCTAGAAATACACATAAATGTTTACATATTGCTTCCTAAATTGAAAAGCTATATTACTCATAAGTAAGTTGATCTAGACTTTCTACAAGCGGTTCCAACACGTCGGCCATAAACACGCATGTTTCCTTAATCGAGCTTATTGCAGGAGCTACCTCGTCCTCAAATTCCTTCTTCACTTGCATCACCATTTCCTCATAGTCGGAGACAGACAATTCAGACAAGTTGTGGACAATGTCCTTCCACAAGGCCACCAACACACATTGTAGCTCCGGCGAGTGTTCTTTATAAACATAAAAGACGAAGTCGCACTTCGCTTGCTCGCGGTGACACCCGCCCTCGTATGTGATTAGGCAATGCGGTTGTAGGCCGCACTTGCAAAGTAGATCAGAGTTCGATTTGAAGATGTCGGTCCACCCATCTACTTTCAAATCGATCCACCTCGACACCATGTCCCTGATCGAGAAAACCCCAAATTAGTGTTTCATATATAGGAGATAAAATAAGTACAAAATTAAATTACATAAGCATAGACTTTGCCTCCACCCTAAACACGTCCACGATGCAGCATCTCGCTGCCACCTTCACGCTCATCACCTTGAGGATTCTGCATCTCGATGTCGCCACTGGCAACCGCCTCTACTATGGCACTACAATGCACGACGCACTAATATATGCCCCATCCATCTAGTACGGCATTATAATGCGTCGGCCTACTCGGACACCTACCACGACACCAAAATCCGTCGGTACCCTATGTGCCTAGGTGTATAATTGGTCGCCATAGAAAAATGGTGCCACGATTGCTCATCCACCGCATATCCAACTATTGTAGGTACTTTTCACTTATGCCGCCCCAAAAATTGGTAGGGTATGGGGGTATTTTTGTAGTGTATGTTGAACCTACGAACACTAAAGTGATACTTAGGGAAAACAAGGGGATATATGATAATTTGAGGATATTGTGTGTTCATGGGCCGTTAATGCATTGTTCTGGGATATTCGAAAGGATAGACCTTAATTACCTATAGTTCCAAGTTGGACCCGGTGAAATGGGCAAGTAGGATAATAGATGTTATGCATTTTTTCTTGGCTAGTATGCATAACTATGTTTGGAACACATACCTACAGACAAATAAATTAGAGATGAATGCCATGTTATTTGGATTGCATTATATGATCAATATCATTCACGCAACACCTCGCTATCACCTCATGCCTATGTTTTTTGCCATTGAAAGTTACAAGTTACTACTTCCAGTGAAAACTGGAAATCTACTGCTATTGTTTACTATTTGTTTTACTATTCCGATTCAACTAATATAATCACCATTTGATTCTTTAGAATATTGATACCCAGGTCTGATTGAGAGTGACGTCTCCATTGCTAAAGTCTTATTGATATTCTTGTGTTCCACTTGAGTCGAACTATAAATTTGGGTAATACTTCTCATCGAATATTTTAGCGATCCCCTATACTTGTGGGAATCAATGGGTCCTAATCTCCGTGCCAGAGAGGGGGATTTATACACCTTCTTGTCATCCACACCATCTCCATTAACCATGAGTTTGTTCCCCATCACTGATACCTTCAATATTGATTTACGGATGCAGTATAGTAGCTTTTACCCTAGTAGACCTAGGTTTAATAGAACCTTGGGAAACAATGGTAAATGTAAAATAATGAGGCATGTCTACAAGACTTATTTGTTTGTTTTACCTTACATTGACCAGACCTTTCTAGTTTACTTTTAATTGTTGGTTGTTGCAATGGATGGGGATAGGCCAGGGTTAAAGATTCACCTATAGATGCACATCGTATGGGATAAAGATAATAATGTGCACATTCATGCGAAATGATCTAACAAATATACTAAAGCCTCTTTGAGCTACAAGAATAGCAATAGTCTTTTGATCCGATTGTTATACCACGAAGCACAGGGCTATGACAATTATTAAGTAAAATATAGACCAGAGCCTTAAGAAGTGATGTTGTTGTTACTCCCAAATAGATCCCTAAACAAAGATTATACTCCCCTTGTTGTCACTGGGTTTCACGTGAAATCACCATTCACCACTAATCTCACCTCATGCCTTTATCAATCCGTGGGATCTTGGGTACCTACAAGTCCACCAATCGAGACAAGAGACAAAGATACAAAAATACAAAAATACAAACCTATATTCAATCACCACACAATATTCCCATATGTATTAGATGCACACAATTGTTATGAGGTTTCACCCCAACCTGTAGCCCATGAAGACTACTCACTCATAACAATAAGATCAAGGATAGAGAACATTGTGCAAAATACTTAGATTGAAATCAAATATTCTTACAATGGTCACCAATTCACAAGGATATATCAAGTACATGATGATGGCTATGGCTATGGAGTGGATGGATGGTGGAGAGGATGAACTATGGTGGTGGATCTCCTTCAGTGTTGTTGTGATGCAACCTGAGAGTGGTGGCTCTCTACACGGCACCCACAGTCTCGAAATATATAGGCGCCTTCATGAAAGTTGTAGGGTTTGACCTGACAGAGCCAATGCCACCTGGTACGGTCGGGCCTTGCCCGTATTGCAGGTCATTAAGCCTCTAGAAGGTTTCTTTTCAACCCTTGTTGACTTGGTTGTGTAGGCAACGTCATAATCTTCAATAAATGCTCCTGATTTTGCCTTTAAAGTATGATTTCCTACACAACACAATTTAAGACAAAGGATTGCACATCTTTGCAATTATTAGTCATTAGTAGCAAGGCTAGAGAGATTCTTGGTCAATTGTTTGACTTAAAATGTAATTTAAACATGGAGAAAGATGGTTGATTCCACAACCATTAACTTCCCTAAAGCTCAAACCTTGATCGTCCTCGAGCAAGAAACAAACAAAACCATAAAGAACTTAGCGTTTAAACAGAAATAACAAGAAGATGAATTCACTTAGGGTTGGTAGTCATATGCATCCAACACTTCTTCCATTTGAAAAGCTCATCAAAGTTAGATAAGTGCCAAGAGTACTATACAAGCTTTGTTAACTCAAAACAATCAAAGTAGAGTATGATATAAGTATAAACAACAAGAATTGTAACAATTATTCCAATTCCTCTAGTTAACTCTTAGTTTGCCAAGGAACACTAGAATATTGCATAATAGCATAATTAAGTATGAGAGGTCATGTACTAAGTAGCATAACAGTGAAGTGTTTTATTGGCACCAACATCAATAGATCAAGACTATCAAACACTATTATTCCATTCATTGTCTTTCAAGAAAATTCATAAAGTAGTGACGAGACCATGCCAAAGACTGTTTTGTGTGAATCATTATTTTTGAAATATAGTTTCCAACAAGGATCATTGAGTGATATTTTAGCAACGGTTTAGACATCCTTTAAGAGTACTAATACTTTTTTCCATTATGGTAGCAGGTGCTACCGATGTTGTCAACTCAATAGCCAAAATCAGGGGTTGTACCATTTGTTCGCACACGAACACATCACTGTGTACCCTCAACACTGAGCGTGATGCGCGGTAGCACACGCCGAGGGAGGCTCGCCGGAAACGCGGTATGCAAGACAGTCCAGCGGACGCTTTTGTACACCCAAAACCCCGCTTGCCCGGGAGGGACCCGTTAGGGCGGTGCGGCGACTATGGGCTGACCTAGGTCATCATGACCTCCCTAGAGCCTCATGGATTCATAGCCTCCAATTTTGAAGAACAATGAAGAATGATAAGAAAATTACAAGGGAGAGAGATAAAATATAAATGAACATGAAAAAGTAGTAGATTGATTTGTTCGATTGGTGTTGGTACAATCGGCCTTCACCCCTCAAGTATAGAAGGAGCAGCTAGACTTTCTGTGTAACAAAGAAGGTTGGATTCACGTCCAAAAACCTAGTTGGGGTCCAACTCGAATAGGCAAACCTGAAATTTGCATAACTATTTGGTCAAAAACTTATCTATACCTTTCTGATCACTTTTGAGATAGTAAACAAGGTTAGATCAAAATCTCGTAAATCACAAAGTTGTTCTTCCCGAAAAACAAAGAACTTTGATGTTGGCCACTTTTACATCCGACTTGATCTTGATAGTATTTTCCTCTTGTTTTCATATCAAGCTCAGTTTTTGACCGAACGATTTTAGTTATGTTCTATAGTATTTTAAATTTGGAGACCATATACTTGCTCCAATGAATATTTATCCAAAAGCAAAGTTGCTCGTCTCGAAAAAACAAAGAACTTTCATGTTTAGCACTTTTTCATCCGAGTTGATCTTGGCTACTTATTTTTGGTCGTAAGCAGATGGATTAGTTTTAGCAGTTTTTGGATCACCCTCGACCAATTTCTTCTGCCTAAGGGCAGACCATCTCTAGGGTCGGGCAGCCACACCCCGAACACCCAGTAATTCAGCTTCATGTAGTGTTTTGGCTCTAAAATTGGATCTAGATGATTCAAAAACTAAAGTTGTTTGTTTCGATGAGATGCACAACTTTTGTGTTCAGCACTTTTTCACTCGAGGCCATCTTAAAGGAGTCATAGTGGAAGTCTCCATATATCAGTCTCCAAGTCTTCTCTGAATACTAGCATAATCGGCTATTAAGCCTGATCATGGCTTGATTTGATATGGTGCCTCTTCGGCGATGCTTAATAATCTTTAGAGTATATCTTTCCAGGTGTGTATCACCATTGGTCAGATATGAGCCCAAAACGAGTGCTAACACCATTGATCGTTTGTAGGCCAGTGGAGTTGTTGGCATCCAAAAGTGTGCATCAAGAATATATACATGAACTTTAAGCTGTATCACTTTCTTGACCCAAAATGTTTTAGCTTTTGCATGAATCACAATTACCACTGTACTTCATTTCAATCAAAAAACTCCTTTCAAGAGTGCCATCAATATTATCAAAATATCTAAGGGGGTAACTATCTTCAAAGGTAAACTCTTAAGGAAATCACTCAACAAACAAGTCATGAATCAGAGACTTTTTCTTGTTGTACTTGTTTGCCAATATTATTTCCAAGGCAAGACTCAGTTAACTAGAAGAACTGGAGCAAAAGCTTCCACAAGTAATTACTCATACAAATAAAAAGTTTTTCTTGTAACTATTTTGAATTACTCCCACTAGCATAGCATCTTATCAAATCAACTAACTAGGATAAAATTTTCAAACTTCTAAAGTGGGATACATAGGATATACCTCTCATGGGTGACTTCATAATTCTCTTCCTTATGGGATGTGTTCCAAAAAACTCAACTCAAATCACTCTCGTAATAATAATATTGAAGCAAAGAGGCAATAGGAAAATCCACTTTCACGAAAAGGATAAAAGGAAAATCTTTTTATATTTTTGAGGATGGGGCTTAAAGAATAAAAAAGCTTGCAACCAAGCAAGATAAAAAGAAAATAAAAAAATGAATGAAAGAAAGAAAAGAAAGCAAAAGCAAAAAGCAAAAGAAAAAGCAAAGTGTTGGAACAAGCCAACACGAGTGTTTCAAAGCTCACACGGAGCTAGAGTACAATATCATTATTACACAAATGTAAATGCTTAGGGAACACACCCCAAAGTTCAGGCTTTTGGAAGCCCTTTTGTTGCTCATTGTGGTGGCGGTGGATAATCTCCCAAGTACCTTACGAAAGTGTAAGATGGTTTACCTAGAGGGGGTGAATAGGTTTCTACAAAATTATTTGTAATCTTTTGCAAGTTTTAGGCTTCACTACTAGGGAAAATCCTATAGGAGACATGCTTATAGGAGGCGCATCCCTGAAATATGTGCCTCCACTAAATATACAAGGCGCATTCCTAAATGGTGTGACTCCTATAGTCTAATACTAGAGGCACATTCTTGAGGGATGTGTCTCCTATATTGTATGTACGGATCAGATCTGGTTGACACCCTTACTCGAGGCGCATCTGCTCGATATGCGCCTCGAGTAGTTTAACTACTGGAGGCACATATGGGGCAGATGCGCCTCGAGTAAAGTGGGTGGGCCCAGTGGTGGAAAGTGCGAAAATATAGGAGGCGCACCAGATGATATGTGCCTCTAATAGTTTTCAATATTGGAGGCGCATCAGTTTGAGATGCGCCTCGAGTAAGTGATGTGGGCCCGGGGGGTGGCAGGCGCCAGACACTCGAGGCGCATCTACCATATGCGCCTCGGGTATTATATGTATACAAGGCACATACTATGTGGGATGTGCCTTGAGTAATCTCGCCACCTTTTTCACTTTTTTTGCACATGCACATGCACCTACACCCCACTCCCTTATCTCTCACTTGTTTTCTCCTGCACACAAAGAAAGATCTGGTCGCCCCCTCCTCCTCCCCACCTTATTTTCTCCATTGTTTCACCATAGAAGCTTGACAAACCTCTATTGGTTGACACACATATGTAAGTGAAAGATCTTGCACTTCTAGATCTACAAGATCTCACTTTACTTCTCCTCCGACTCTCGTATTCCTAGTCATCGTTGGAGGAAGAGTGAAGTCGTTGTTGCATGTATGCGCATTGTCGGCGACACCGACTAGATTGTGTTGTGTGCTTTCTTTGTTTTATGCAGGGATTTCATTTTGGGTTGCCAATGTATCACCCGAATGTCGATTCATTTCCGTTTTGGTGAATTTCTGGCACCCGACGGATGTCCTATTTTTAGGGGAGGTCATGCCGATTTTTTTTGGTGATCTCGATGTCCATGCTCTAATTATTATTTTGCTCTTTGTATACCGTGCAGGCGACCATGGTCCGACCACTAAGCACACCCCTATGGATAGGTGGATGAGATGCGCGAGGGCCGACATGGCATGGACAAACATGACGGAGATAAAATGTCCGTGTCGCGACTGCAAACTAATGTATTTGATAAAGCATGATTGCGGAATGCTGGAGTCGCACCTGCTCCGGCGAGGTTTCATGGATGGCTACACTCTGTGGATACGTGATGACGAACATGATGATGAGGATGTCAATAATGGTGAAGACGAAGATCAAGCTGTCGGCAGGGCATGTGATCATGAAGATCAAGGTGGCACCAGGCATGAACATGATGAAGATCAAGCAGATGGCGCTGGGCATGGACATGAAGATAATTAAGGTGGCGTCGGGCAGGAACATGAAGATCAAGGTGTCGGGCATGATTCAAGCTAGTTGCGAGACCCTCCTTACCAAGAGCTGCTTCTCAGGGAGACGAGTAACGCCAGAGCCGCTGCTAGAGAGAAAGTTACTAGAGCAAATGGAGAAATACGCGGTTACTCCATTGTTTGACGGATGCAACAACGGGGATACCCTTCTGAATGTAACTCTCAGGGCTCTAGAGATGAAGGTGAAACACAAAATGACCAACAAATGCTTCAACAACAACATGGAATTCTGTCATGGTCGTCTTCCCAAGGGGAACACGTGTCTGACTAGTATTGCTGAGGCCAAGAAAGTCATGTGCCCTCTCGATCTATCGCACGTGAAATACCATGTCTGCGTAAATGATTGGATCATCTACCGGGGCGAGGACATGGAGAAGACCATGTGTCTGGTGTGCAAGACCTCTCGATACAAGAGAGGGACCAATAAAGCTCCTAGAAAAGTGGTATGGTACTTTCCTCTAACTCCTCGTCTACAGTGATATTTCGCAGACCCTAAGGAATCACAGCTCATGCGCTGGCACGCGGAAAGAAAGAGGCCAGAAGACGAAGATCCGAAAAGGGAGGAAATGTTGAGGCACCCTTTGGATGCTAGCCAGTGGAAGGCGTTGGACCTCGAATATTAACAACGGTTCAGGAAGGACTCAAGGAACCTCAGGCTAGGTGTGATCATCGACGGACTCAATCCGTTCAGAAGCCAGAGCAGCACACATAGCACTTGGCCCATGTTTGTATGGATATACAACCTCCCCCTTGCTGTGCATGAAGGAGAAGTACGTAACCATGAGTATGCTAGTTCAAGGACCAAAATAGCCTGGTACAGACATCAATCCGTATCTCACACTGTTGAAAGAGGAGTTGGCCACGCTATAGGAAGACGGAGCCCGTACGTGGGACGTCGCCGCACAAGAATATTTCGATACGAGAGCGGCGGTGATCACTATGGTGCAAGACTATCCTGGTTATAGATACTTCACGGGCAGGTGATCCAAGGATTCTTTGTGTGCGTTAGGTGCGCGGATAATACAACGTATCACCAGCTACAAAAAGATCCTGGGTCTGGTAAAATCGTGTACCAGGGGTCTCAAAGGTGGCTTCCGAAGAATCATGCCTAGAGAAAGTTGTCCCGTCTGTTCGATGGGACAATCGAGCTCTGAGGAATGCCAGAGGAGCAGCACAGAAATTGATGAGCTATTGAAAAACTAGAAAGAGTACCCTACTCTAGGAAAGAACCAAAAGAAGCCAGAGCCGTTGTTGAGGGTTTGAAAGGCAAGGTCTGTTTTCTGGGACTTGCCATACTGGAAGCTCTTCCGCATGCCTCATAGCCTTGATCTCATGCATATCACGAAAAACATGGGGGAGAGTATGCTTGCCACCATCCTTAACACCGACAACACCAAAGATGGGCCGAAAGCAAGGAACGACTTGAAGCATATGGGCATCGGGAAGGACCTTCAACCACCACCTAGTGACGATGAAGCCGATGATTAGTTGGAGGAGGAGGAGACGGAAATGTAGAATAGTTGTCATCACAAGGGAAAAAAGGTCAAGAAGGCCAAAGTTAAGCTCAAGGTTGCGTGCTTCACTCTAAGCAAAGCGGAGGCCACACGGTTTATGAAGTGCCTCCTCAGAGGCAAATTTCCGAACGGCTGCACGGGAAAGATAAGCAGATGGCT
Organism: Avena insularis; assembly: GCA_023614405.1. Taxonomy (NCBI): domain Eukaryota; kingdom Viridiplantae; phylum Streptophyta; class Magnoliopsida; order Poales; family Poaceae; genus Avena; species Avena insularis. The sequence continues at coordinate 607,971,415 of CM042690.1, read as the reverse complement.
AGATGAGGCGAAGCAATGCTTCAGTGGGATGAAGTCTCACGACATCGCCGCGCTAATGACATAGGTACTTCCGATTGCGATCCAAGGGATAATGTACAAGCACGTCCGTGAAATGCTGTTTGGCCTCTGCAACTTTTTCGACGTTATCTCTCAGAAGTCGATAGGCATTAAGCAGCTCACGAGGCTACAGGAGGAGATCATGGTGATAATATGTGACCTCGAGATCTTCTTCCCTCCCACATTCTTCGACGTCATGCTTCATTTGCTGCTCCATGTCGTGGAGAATATCATCCAACTCGGGCCTCCATTTCTGCGAAGCATGATGCCATTCGAAAGGATGAATGGACACATCAAGAGATACGTTCGTAACAGGTCCCGTCCAGATGGAAGCATAGCAAACGGCTTCCTGGCCGAAGAGCGCAGAACTTTCTACAAACCGAGACCCCTATTGGTCTGCCATTCAATAAGGACCTTGGGAGGCTCGTTGGATGGGGTCACCACGAGGGTCAGCGCGCAAAGCATGTCGACTTCGAGGAGCGAACAATGACTTTGAAAGAGCAAACCTGGTCACGCTACAACACCTGCAGGTGGTCAATCAATATATACATGAGCACAAAGAATTTATCAAGAAGAAGTATGATGACCGCGACCTGGTGAGGACGGAGGAAGATGTAATCAAAGAGCACAACTCCGGTTTCACGCAGTGGTTTAGGGAGAAGGTTCTTGATAGTCCATCGCACGGTGAGTCTTCGGAGGACGATAAACTCATATTCTCGTTGTCACAGGGCCCAAGGCACAACCTGATGACCTATCAGTCATACAATATCAACGAATACACGTTCTACACCGAGGAGAAGGAAAATAACTACGATTACCAGAACTCAGGGGTAACAAGGATATTTTACACCGACGATGTCTCGGAAAGATACTACGGAAGGATCTAGGAGACATGGGAGCTTGACTATGCTACGGAGAAGGTGCCGATGTTCCGTGTCAAGCGGGCCAAGAGCGTCAAAAAAGAAGACCGATATTTCACCACCATGGTTATACCTCCAAAGTCAAAGACCACCGGCGTGAACGTACCCGCGAGAAATGAGCCATAGGTTTTGGCTAGTAAAGTCGACCAATGCTTCTACATTACTGACCCGTCAAAGCCTAGTCAGGTTGTCATTAGGAGAGGCAAAAGGAACATCATCGAAATGGACTAAGTCGCTAACGAGCAAGACTTTGACCAGTACAACGACCCGAAGATGGAAGACAGATACAACGACCAAGCACCATACACCACAAGCCTACCTAAGAAAGGACTCTCATTCAAAAGAAAAAGTGAAGATGTTCCGGACCTATCCTATTCAACCGCGACAAACAAGGGCAAGAAGATAATTGTCAACAAGAAACGCTAATAACTAGCTCCTACGAAGCATGACGTGCTGATACGTTGCAAACGTATCCATAATTTTTGTTGTTCCATGCTTGGTTTTATCTACTTTCTTATGTTTTGTCCACACTTTGGAGTACTTTTCGTATGATTTCTTGGACTAACCTATTAACAAGAGTCACCGTGCCAACTGCCTGTTTTCTACTGTTTTTGGTTTCAGGAAAGTCAGAAAATGAATATTCTCGGAATTGGACGGGACAAAAGTCAAAGTCAGTTTTTCACTGAGGGACACCTAGAGCCAGAATACGAGACGGAAAGGGGCTGGGTCCTGGCCACACCACCTGGTCGCGCAGCCAGGCCTGGCCCGTGCCAGGGGGTGGTCTGGCCGCCCTAGGCACCCCCCTCGGCCTCTCCTGCCGCCTATATATTGCCCCTGATATGGAAACCCTAAGGGCCCGATCAAAAATCCACGAAAGAGTCTATAGCCGCCATCATCTCCATCCCTAGATCGGGAGGGATCTGAAGCTCTTCCCGGCACCCTGCCAGAGAGGGGAATTCACCTTGGAGGCCTTCTTCATCATAATGCAAGCCTCCGGTGTGATGCGTGAATAGTTCATCTCTGGACTACGGGTCCATGTAGTAGCTAGATGGCTAGTTCTCCTCCTTTGTGCTATCATGTTTAGATCCTGTGAGCTCCGTTCATGATCAAGATCATCTATTTGTAATTCTGCATGTTGTGTTTGCGGGGATCCGATGGATATTGAGATGCTATTTCAGATTGATTATTGATTCTATGATGTCTTTGTTATTTGTGATCTTGCATGCTTTATGTTGTTAGTAGCTATCATGGCCAAGTAGATGCTAGCAACTCCAAGAGTTAGTATTTATGCTCGATAGTGGGTTCATGCCTCTAGTAATCTAGGGAAGTGACAGAAATCTCTAAGGTACTAGATGTGATATTGCTACTAGGGAGAAAACAACAATCATTTGTTCATAGAACAATCGTATTGTTTACTTTACACGCAATTCGTAATGCAATTATCTGTTGCTTGCAACTTAACACTAGAGGGGGTTCGGATGATAACCTGAAGGTCGATTATTAGTCATAAATGCAGTTGGATGGCGGTCTATGTATAATGTTGTAATGCCCAATCGAATCTCAAAGGAGTCAAGATGAGTAGTATGCTTGTATTCTTTCTCGATGTTTGTCAATTGCCTCGCTGTAATTTGTTCACCCAACATGTCATCTATCTTAAGGAGAGCCACCTCTAGTGAACTATGGACCCCGGTCCTTTCTTTTACTATTAATCTACAATCAACTGTTTACCTTTTTGTGTTTACTTTCTGCAAACTATTACTTTCTTCCACTCGATACGTTTAATCCTTTGTTTTCAGCAAAACCGGTGAGATTGACAACCTCATCGCAAGTTGGGGATAGAGTTCTGTGGTTGTGTTGTGCAGGTCTCCACGTTGCTGCTGGCACCGGTAGTGCGCCCTCCAAAGTTCAGCTAGCTACACCTTTGGGGTGTTTCCTTGCTCCTACTGGATTGATAACCTTGGTTTCATAACCGAGGGAAAACTTACTGATGTGCTCATCATACCTTCCTCTTGGGGTTCCCCAACGAGCTCGTTAATACACGAGTCAGCGAGTACTTTTTCTGGCGCCGTTGCTGGAGAATCAAAGACATCTTCACAAGGGGAGTCTCTCATAACCAATCTCTTTACTTTGTTTTATTTGTTTTGCTTAGTTTATTTCTGCTTTGTTTGCTTGTTTCTTTATCAAAAATACAAAAAAATTAGTTCCTACTATAGTTGTTATTTTCATTGGTCTATTATTGTCTTGCTTTATCATGCTTTCTATCAATGGTTGGTTTCTTTGAAACTAAATCTTATTGGCAAGGTGGGTTCACGGAAGAACAAAAATATTATTATAAGGAACACCGCTTGTCACAAAAAGGGAAACACTTATGGGACCAAATTGATAAATTGTATACCATTGTTATAAACGTGTGCTCTACTTATAATGTTACTTATTGCTTTGATAAATCTTGTTGCTGTAGGAGGTATAAACACCTCCCTTTTCAATGTTAGTATAATGATGATGTCACCATATCTTCTTATGTTAAGGGAAATTATGACTTTTATGATGTGGAACAAATTGAAGAATTTATTGCTTGGAAGGGTGCATTTTGAACTTGCTAGTTTGCTTGAAAATACTGATGATTCACCTTATAAATATGAGGTTTATGATATACTTAAATTTTTCTTTGATAATTACAAGGTAGAAAATGGCTATATTCTTGAATATCTTAATAGATGCTCCCCACCAATGGAAGAGACTAATGCCTTGCGGGAGCCTATGGAAGAAGAAATTGCTGAAACTGGAAGCTCATTGGATAAAAAGAGGAGGAGAGTTATGATCAAGAGGATGAAGAATGGATCTACCCATCCCTACCTTCTAATGAGAGTAACTCTTTACCCCTTACATTATTTGATTGTCCCCCATGCTTACCAAAGGAGGACGAATGTGATGTTCCTGTGGATTCTTTTGAAAATGTTTATAATAAAGCTCTAGATGATGGTCCTATATTGGTTGATAATATTAATTGTACTACTATTGAAAATGAGATTGATCAGTCATCTTGTTATAAAATTGTTAAAAGTGGGTTTGAAGGTTTTAATCCCACTATTTTTGAGCTTGATAAAAATTATGTGTTTGTAGATCATGAAAAGCATGCTTTATGTGATAGTTATATTGTTGAGTTTATTCATGAGGCTACTAAAAATTATTATGAGAGAGGAAAATATAGTTGTAGAAGTTTTCATGGTATTGAAACACCTCTCTATGTGCTGAAAGTTTTGAAGTTACTCTTGTTTTATCTTCCTATGCCTGTCACTTTGTTCTTTGCGAATTTATTTGCATACAAGATTCCTATGCATAGGAAGTGGGTTAGACTTAAATTTGTTTTGAATTTGCTTCTTGATGCTCTCTTTTTACTTCAATTCATATTTCTTATGTGAGCATCTTCTCAAACTATCATGCCTAACTTAAAGGCGTTAAAGAAAAGTACTTATTGGGAGATAACCCAAAAGTTTTAGATGAGTCTTGGAAGTTATTACTTCAGTAATAACCGCTCCTTATCCTTTTTATTTGCTTTTTGTGCCAAGAGTAACCTCTAATGAGAGAGAAGTAATGATTGGGAAAGTTCTTGTCCCGAAATAGATTTCTATGCTTCACCGTAAAAATTCGTGTAAAATCTCTGTATGTACTTTTGAGGCGTGAATTTTTTTTCTTCTGCCCCAGGTTGTTATCTAACTTTTGTTAGTTCAACACTTTTCGATTTTAGCAATAGAAGGTCTTCAAAAAAATTCGTCTTTACATGCTGGTCTGTTTTGACAGATTTCTGCCTTTATTTGCATTTGCTTCTTGTTGGTTCCTTTTTGAGTTCTTTTGGGGAATTGAGCTTTTTGAGGGAGGTGCTATAGTATCTAGTGTTCTAATGGAAGTTTTATTGGTGTTGGAACTGAACCTAAAGACCTATTATCTTGAGTGCACTAATGTTGCTAATAAAGATTGTGTGAAGTTTTGTATGAAGGAAAATTTTCAGGTGTATGGAAGGAATGAGTAATGAGATGAAGGATGGACTAAAGCTCAAGCTTGGGGATGCCACGTGTGTCACCCCAAGAAATATCCAAGAAGTACAAGCGTCAAAGCTTGGGGATGCCCAAGGCATCCCTCTCTTCATCAATAAAAATCCCAGGTTTCTTCCAAACACTTCATTTTTATTGTTTCATGCACAATTGTGTTGTTCTTGGAGCGTCTTTTTTTTTGTTTTCGTTTTGTTTTTTCGTTTGCTTAGTTTTGCTGAATAAATTGATTGGACCCCCTCTTTCATACATTGGTTTTCAAATAGTTTGGTTTGATTTGGAAAAGAGTAGGAAAGTTCATGCTTAAGTGGTAAAGAGAGCTTGTTTTTGACTATGGCCTATGTTTTGTCATGCCATGCTTGATATTGTTTTGGCTTTATGCTTAGTATTCTTTGTTGTAGCATGACATGTTATAAACAATTGAGATTGCTTAATGTGCCTTGGAAGAATCATGCGTTGTTTTAGCATATTAAAGCATAGTATTGTGGTATTCTCCTTTGATGCTTTATTTGGGTTGACTTGGCACATGCTCACACCATGTTATGACTATCCCAAGTCACCATAGCCTTTATGATCCTTTAGTTTTCAACTTGTAGTATCACTTTATGCTTTGATCAATGATGTTTTGTCGCTCTGCATGATTATGGCCATTATTGCCCTCTTAGTTTGTCGCTCCTAGTCTTTTGCTAGCCTCCGTAACCAAGTATGAGTTCCACTCATGCATCCAACTCCTAAAACCAAGTTATTCCAAAGAGTCCACCATATCTACCTCTAGCATATGCTATTCCAAGTATATTCATGTTCTTGTCTACCTTCCAAATTAAACTTGTTATGAGAAAACTAGTGATTAAAGCTCTCACGAACTTGATGGCACACTTTACTTTTTTGCATTTAATAAACCTGAACCATTGCGTCCATCTTTGTTACGTATATGCTTGCACTTTATAAGTTGAAGATAGCAGAACCATGTATCATGGGGAACGCTTTCAACAATGTACCTGTACTTTGTACCCCGTTGATATCATGTTCTTTTGCTTATGGATCCCGGCGGTGTGAAATAAAAGGGGAACTTGTAAGATCATGGAGTTTGTATTTGTGTTAGAGAAAAGCCTGGGCCGCTAGCCTAAGCCATGCCTAATCATGGTGGAAACTTGCAGCATAGCCATAATGAGCACTCTATGAAGCATCCTCAATAAAAACCTATGCAAATAGCAAATAAAAAGATCGCTGAGATGCTCATTGTCTGCTTGCCTTGTCATTTTGATTATGTGATAGCTCCTGTATCATGTGCAAGGGGTACCATGTTGGCGGTTCTCTATGATACATATGTACTTACAATGACAAGAGCTTACCTATGACTAAAGTTGAGTAGCATGAGGTTCCGTCTTCGTAAGTAAGGGGCATGACATTTCAGCTTATAACTTGTCAAGCATATCCTCTTAATTGTGTCACTTTAACCTTAATCACCTTCAAGATGCTTATGATAGGGGCAATGAGAGCTGAAAGCTAGTAAGTACCATAATTTTTGGAAGCTCTTTATGAAACATGAATACCTACTTCCTTCTATGAAGGCCTTTCTTTTACTTTTATGTTGAGTCTCCACCTTCTATCTTTATGCACCTACTTTGAGAGCATAGTGGCCATTCTTAGTTCTATGTGCATTGTCCCAAGACTTGTTAATTGATGCATAGTTTTGATATTGCTTGTTTTAAACTATTTGTATCTAGTCACTCTTATGAACTTTGAAGGTGTCCTATGCATTTATGTTTGCTACTCTATGAGGGACAAGCTGAATGCTACTATGCTATGTTTTCTTTATGTGAAACAAACAAACGTCTTGCAAAGCATTGTTATTCATGAATCTTTTGTTTGTGCCTTTCATGTTGCAACATATTTGCTTTGTCTTATTGTTAGAACTTTGTCTTTCATGTTATGATTGAAGTACTATGATCCCAGCTATCAATGTTTTACAAATACGTTGATCAAGTTTATGATGGTGCATGTCACCTCAAAAATTATTCTTTCTTTTATCACTTACCTACTCGAGGACGAGCATGAGTTAAGCTTGGGGATGTTGATACGTTGCTAACGTATCCATAATTTTTGATGTTCCATGCTTGGTTTTATCTACTTTATTATGTTTTGTCCACACTTTGGAGTACTTTTCATATGATTTCTTGGACTAACCTATTAACAAGAGCCACAGTGCCAGCTGCCTGTTTTCTACTGTTTTTGGTTCCAAGAAAGTCAAAAAATGAATATTCTCGGAATTTGACGGGACAAAAGCCAAAGTCAGTTTTTCACCGAGGGACACCAGGAGCCAGAATATGAGACGGAGAGGGGTTAGGGCCCGGCCACACCACTGGCAGCGGCCAGGCCGTGCTGTGGGGTGGTCTAGCCGCCTGTGCACCCCTCGGCCTCTCCTTTCACCTATATATTGCCTCCAATACAAAAATCCTAAGGACCCAATCAAAATTCCATGAAAGATTCTGTAGCCGCCGTCATCTCCATCCCTAGATCGGGAGGGATCTGAAGCTCTTCCCGGCACCCTGCCGGAAGGGAGATTTCACCCTGGAGGCCTTCTTCATCACCATGCAAGCCTCTGGTGTGATGCGTGAGTAGTTCATCTCTGGACTACGGGTCCATGTAGTAGCTAGATGGCTGGTTCTCCTCCTTTGTGCTATCATGTTTAGATCTTGTGAGCTCCGTTCATGATCAATATCATCTATTTGTAATTCCTACATGTTGTGTTTGCGGGGATCCAATGGATATTGAAATGCTATTTCAGATCGATTATTGATTCTATCATGTCTTTGTTATTTGTGATCTTGCATGCTTTCCATTGTTAGTAGCTATCTTGGCCAAGTAGATGCTAGCAACTCCAAGAGTTAGTATTTATGCTCGATAGTGGGTTCATGCCTCTAGTAATCTGGGGAAGTGACAAAAATCTCTAACGTACTAGATGTGATTTTGCTACTAGGGAGAAAACAACAATCCTTTGTTCATAGAACAATCGTATTGTTTACTTTACATGCAATGCGTAATGCAATTATCCGTTGCTTGCAACTTAATACTGGAGGGGGTTTGGATGATAACCTGAAGGTGAATTATTAGTCATAGATGCAGTTGGATTATGGTCTATGTATAATGTTGTAATGCCCAATCAAGTCTCAAAGGAGTCAAGATGAGTAGTATATGCATATTGCTTTCTCGATGTTTGTCAATTGCCCCGCTGTAATTTGTTCACCCAACATGTCATCATCTTAAGGAGAGCCACCACTAGTGAACTATGGACCTGGTCCTTTCTTTTATCATCAATCTACAATTGTTTATTGCTTTCTGTTTACTTTATGCAAACTATTACTTTCTTCCACACAATACGTTTAATCCCTTGTTTTCAGCAAAACCGGTGAGATTGACAACCTAACTATAAGTTGGGGGCAAAGTTTTGTGGTTGTGTTGTGCAGGTTTCCACATTGTTAAGGTGGCTTTGCACCCGCCAAAGTCCAGCTAGCAACACCTTTGAGGTGTTTCCTTGCTCCTACTGGATTGATAACCTTGGATTCATAACTGAGGGAAACTTACTGTTGTGCTCATCATACCTTCCTCTTGGGGTTCCCCAACGAGCTCGTTATTACCCGAGTCAGCAGCAGGTGAGCACCGAATTGAAGGTCACCGTCTAGGAGCCAGGAGCTAGGTGAGCGCTGTCCAAGAGCCAGGAGAGACACCAGGAGCGCCGCCGTCCACCGGTCTTCTTCTTAGAGTCAGGAGAACCGCCACAACCGGTCTTCTTCTTGGAGCTAGGAGTGCCGCCGTCCCCCTCCCCCTCCCCCTTCATATGCATTGATGCAGGCAGTGATAGTGTTAAACTGTAATTTGTGCAGAGGCTAACTGAAGTAGTAGTATGATAACAGAGTTGTTCTTTTGCCTAGGCTTTCATTCAAAACAAGTCTTGGTAGAGCATGTATGATATGAGTAGGACTTTCCTGATAATAGTTGTTGTTGTGACTTGTAGCACTTTCCTGATTCATATGGCAAGCACACCAATTGCACACTTGTAGCAGTTGAACTAAGATGTGTTGCCAGCTCCTCTGCCCAGCTAGTTAGAAGAACATGTCAGACATGCGCATGTTTCATGGTGAACCTTGTTGTAGTTTCACATTTGACTGTAACCATTATTGACATCCGGCAATATGCTCCTTGAAGCACAAATGCACACGGTGACATTCTTCCTTGAATCTTTTGCAGAGATCAATTGGTTAACATGTTCTTAGAATATGGTTTCTACTCTGGTTTTACTTATTGAAGGAGATATGCCCTAGAGGCAAATAATAAATAGGTTTTTATTGTCATATCTCAATTAGTTTATAATAGTTTCATATTGTGCTATAACTGTGCCAAGTAGAAACATTGGTATAGGTGTGGTATGAAACAACAAAGTCCCTAGTAGCCTCTATTCATACTAGTTCGTTGGTCACGAAGATGATCTGGGTTTCAAGATCATGGGCATTTATGCCGACTAACAACGGGATCATATCATTGGAGAATGATGTGATTGGACATTCCTCGAAGGATTGCAACACGATCAAGTCATATAGTTCATTGTTGCAACAGCTATACCTAGACTCCTTCTCCTTAGACCGTGAGATGATATCAATCACAGTCTCCCGAGAGTGCTTAAATATCATCAAGCGCCACATGGTAATATAGTGGTTATAAAGGTGTGTTCAGGTACTCGGAGGAACTATAGAGGCAATATATGTCAAGAGCGGGATTTGTTCACCCACATGACGGGTAAAGATACATACGGCCGGCTTGGTGAGATTACATCCATAAATGTTGCAACATGTGACTAGGTCACAGGGATGTAATATCACGGTAACAAGAAAATAGAACTTGTTGTGAACGAGATTGAACAAGGTATGGGATACCAATGATCGGATCTCGGACAAGTTGTATTGAGAAACAAAAGGAAGAGGACGCTACATTTAGACGGTTCAAACGACATTGTCATCAGGAATGCATAGGGGTCACATGGACATCCCTGGTCCCTCTATTGATTATTGATACAGATCATGTCTAGAACATTCCCGAGCCGTGAGAGGATACACTTAAGGGTACGATGAGAGCGATCATTCGTAAGATGTAATCACAGTAGATAAAGAGAAAAAGGCGGAATCGTTCCAAGGAGAGATCCGAAGTTGTTCGGAGAAAGAATAAAGGAAAAGGCCCAAAAGTGTTTTCGGATAAATGGGAATTTAAATATATATATTTATTATATATTGATTATGAATTAATATATTCTCAATAATATTTAAGTTAAGATTTATAAAAGCAACTTTATATTAGGCCCAATCCCAGATGGAAAAGGCCTAGAATAAAAGCTGCAAAAAAATAAAAGGAAAAAGAAGCAATCACGGGCGTGATATCGCCGCATTGCAGCGCAGTACAACTAGGCGACCAGCGCCAGGCCACCGAGCTGGCCAGGCCAGCCGTGGCGCCACGACCGCCACCCTACCCAGGCAAGGCAGTCAGCTGGCGCCAGTAGGCTGGCCCACCCGCCTCGGCCATGGCCGCTGTGGTCCCACCCGGCCCCCTTTATTTTTACCCTTTTCCCTTAATTTTAGTCCCACATGGGGCACCTAATGGAGAGGGCACGCCCCCCTCCGCCTATATAAACGGGTGCCCATGGGAGGACTAAAAACACACAATTTGAGAAGTCCTTTGGTTGACTTTCTCTCTCCCTCTCTCTATACCTTGTGACCATGGCCCCGAGTCTGGGCTGTGCGATCGAGGCACACCTGCAGTATGCTGTTGCACTGCAGGGATTCCTAGCCGGATATCAACTTCCGCACTCCCAGCAGGATCGGAGAGCTGGAGGTCTCATCGTGCACCGGATGTGTACGAAAACACGAGGCACAACACTTGGGGCTCTTAATTGTCGTGAGCCGGAGCTGTTGCACGATGAAGATGAAGAAGGAGCAAGGGGTGACCTGCGAGGAGATTCGCAACCTTGAGGTCAGCTACGAGTACGACTACTTCAACCATGTTCCCCGCAGAACGTTAACCGCGCACGGTCTACAAGGGTATATATTCTATACGCTCCAGCCATTACCACATTACTACATAGATAGATCCTAGGTAGTTTTGGGGTTACATCGTAGGAATTTTTTTGTTTTTCGCACCGATCCCCAATAGTATCAGAGTCGATCTATGCGTAGGAGTGTTGTACGGCCAGTACACACAAGTTTTGTGCAGACATTGATCCCTTAGTTGTTACCTTCTAACGTGTACTTGTTTATATCGCGATATTGTTTGATGAAGTGGCCCAGACCGACCGTACGCGTATTCACATGCGAGACTGGTTCCACGCTCAGCATACGGCTTATACCGTATAAGTGGCTAGCGGGTGTCTATCTCTCATTTGATAGTTGATATAGCATTTACAACGGAGGGCCCCGAAAGGGGTGTAATAGAGACAATTGTTGGATCCATGTTATGGTTGGAAAGTTCGTAGTTTAGAAACGGTTCTAGTGCGAAAGCCCTAACAACCACGTAAAACTTGAAATAGATAAAGTAGAGGCGTCTAACTTTATTTTGCAGGGGGCATGTGATTATGATATGGCATTGGTCGATACGAAGGTAAAGTAGTTTACTTTTCTGTTACTAAGTAGTATAGTAATAGTCATCGTTCCGATGGACGACCTGGTGGAGGCGTCGTGGACTTGGCGTCAAACCAAGAGCACGATGGAGATCATGCCAGAGCGCTCGATGGAGATCAAGGCGCAAGAAAGACCATATCATATCACATTATACATATGGTGTTGATACATGTTTTACATCTTATTGTGTGCTAGTATTTAGATACTCAACGGTAGCAAATAAGATAATCCCTATTTAATTCCAATGTTCCGTGTTCCCCTTGTGTGTGCACCACCAAGAAAGTTCTTGAGATGAGGCGGCCCGTGATGATCGGGGTCGGACATATCTACGTCAGATACTGGGTGTAAGCCATGTTGCACAGCGAATACACACAAGTTAGATTTGGCGAGCCTAGCATGTACAGACATGGCCTCGGAACATAAGATATCGAAAGATCGAGCATGAGTCACATGGATGATGTGATTGACATTAGGGAATGTCTACCTTTTATAATGCACTGATGGCCATGATGATCGGGGGAGGTGCATAGGATAGGGATCATGCGATCACTAAAATCATCCAGGGGATGACAATTTTAGTGGATACCAATTATAAATTGATCTCTTATTATAAACTTAGTCTAGATGTCTATTTGCAAATATCTTAGTAGATCTTAGCCTATCCCATTGAGGTCCTTTGCGACCATGGGAATATATTGCTTAATTTGGAACTTAGCAAAAGGGTCCAACTTCATAGATTAATACCCACGCCTGAGGGATATCCTCGTAAAAGGTGATCTTCTCTTCTTGATACAATAACCATTAGGAGATAATTCGATCACTCCAGAATGTTTGAAAAAACACTTAGCGATATTGCATTAGAGTTGAGAACTCTTCGAAGGGCTTGATTGCAATGGAGGTCATGGATAAAAAAGGTATATGTTAGATATACAAATTATAAATGTGATTCTTGCAAAACTCGTTGCAGTTTGCAAAGTATTTGATACTTGTCCCGTTTTGTGAAAACAGGAGGATCTGCTTGAGAATTGTTGGTTTTGAGGCAACGGGACTTGATGACGGCAGGCAAAATAGTTGATGGCCGACATCACCTCTTCCCTCAAAGTTTGTCATTTGGATTAGTGGACTTGAATATAATTTTGTAATCCTAGTTTGTGTGTCTTGCTTTTTGCGAGACGATTATTCATATGAACAAGTTACAAGCCAGTTTGTACTATTCTTATGAACGATACCTTATGGTCACATTATGATTATAAACAAGTTATTCTCATCACTATGTTAATGATAATAGTTTAAGCATTTATAAAGGATTAGAATGCTAAAAGATATCCAAAGTTTAATAATGAAATGACACTACAGTTTAAGTCATTTTGGCTATTGCAGGTTCTTTATGAAAGATCAGGGTCCTAGATGCTTAATCTAGAGACTTTGCAAAACCATGCCTCTTGGGCAGAATGACTAAAACTCCGCATTCTGGTAAAACGGTGATATGCGAAAAAATGTTGAAACTTATACATAATGATGTATCATATTTTCAACAAGTAGTGGAAATCATTTATTGTGGACTTAAGTGAATAAATGTATTTAATTAATGAAACATGAAGTTTGAAATGATTTGAATTGTTCAAATGAGTTCACAACAAAGAGGATACTGAATTAGCAAGTCTCTTCGATTTGATCGACATGACTAAGGTATTCAAGTTAAGTTTAGCATAAAAGGAACTTGTGAAAGATGTTTCACAAATTATGATAATTGGACGAATTCAAACTATGTTGAAATATCCAAACATCATAATCATTTTGTATTAGATACATATTATCTCTTATCGGGGTTATAGTTATCGTTTAGAGTTAAAGATCGAAATAAGCAAACACTCTTTTGAAATACAAAGGAACATCTAAAGATTCGTGGAAACAACACCATAAGTATTATGGCACGTTCGAATTTTTCTGGAGTTTTCGATAAGTCGAAGTCGTGGCGAATAAACAAGTCTTTGTAGAGCATTCTTAGAAAGATATGAATCATCGTCCACAATGGGCAAACCAGTTGTTGTCCAAAGCTGATGTGTCTTGATGAAGATACATGTGGAAGAAAGTAAAAGATCAAAACAAGGTATTTGACTTTACCTTCGGATTGTTGAGTGGCGCAGCGGAATTTGTTTCATGAAACCAAACTCTACAAATAGAGGAGAAACTAATGATAATGATCATAAAGTTTCAGTGAATACTTTTACTAAAGAAAGTAGGATTCAACTATATATTCTACAAGTTTGTGGAATTATATATTGATTCACTTGTCTTGTTTTGAACAAGCCATACCTACGAATTACAAAGAAGCGTGATGGACCTAAGCACGAGAAATGAATGGTCATTGAAATCTCGTTAGTGGAATTCTCAATTTGATGGTGATCAAGGAATTTTGGAATGTCCAAGATTATCGAGAGGACCTAAATTTGAGTGGGAGCAGATCAGCTGGGCTAATTCATAATATGTAGCTAACATATTTTGAGTGGGAGCTAAGTGAAATCCCTAGATCTCAAATATGAATGTCACATTTGAGTGGGAGCGTGAAATCATTTTGTGATATGTGGACGACATATGTGAATGATGTGATTGGTGTTTAAGTTAGGATGAATTTGAAGTTATTAAACAAAGAGATCTATCGAGATAGATTGGTGAGTTTAATAAACACTGAATGTCAAATGCTTCCTGGACTTGATTCTGAAAGATGTTCAGAATGTCCTAAGCAAGATTCTGAAGAAGCTCATAATGGAACAAGGTGAGAAAGTAGTTCTTACTATATGAAGCATTGAATTAAGCATTGCAACTATGGTTGAAAGAAAGAGATGTGTTGCATCTCCTATGCCTCGGTCATAGGTTCTTCCATATAACCATGTTGTATACTCGACATAATTTGACCCAAGGTTCTGGTTGGAAGGACTAGTTCTTAACTGTAAGAACGTGTCTTTGAGTGATTCCTGAGTTGATCACAGAACCAGAATTAAGTTTGTACATAAATGGCTAGAAGCAATGTAAGTGGCATAAATGCATATCATGCACTAGGATCTACATAGATATAGAAGTATAAAGGCTCCATCTGATGTGATGTATGATGTTGTGGCGGGGCTAGTTCGCTTTTAACGTAGAATGATGTGTCCCAGGGCCCAGTGCCCATGAGAAAGCCCTCGAGGTTGATCTAACGTCACTGTAAGCTCCTAGAATCTAGCCTCGTTCTGCTGCCATGACTATAGTATATACACAAAGGATAACAAAGTGTGTTTAGAAGTTTAGATGACAACGGTGAAAACGACCGTCATCATAAACACTAGAAACAAAGTCTCACTTTGTCGCTAAACAAATACTTCGACCCATTATAAGATAATGGTATGAATGTCAAAATTAGGAAGACATTAACGGTTTGCAAAAGACATAATGATCTGGTAAAACAGAACATGGACATGACGTTTCCCATGAGCATGCATGATCTGAAAACGCATATGGTATATGGTTTATATGAGTAAAATGCAAGATAGATTATTTGTACTCTAGTGCAAGTGGGAGACTGAAGGAGATATGCCCTAGAGGCAAATAATAAATAGGTTTTTATTGTCATATCTCAATTAGTTTATAATAGTTTCATATTGTGCTATAACTGTGCCAAGTAGAAACATTGGTACAGGTGTGGTATGAAACAACAAAGTCCCTAGTAGCCTCTATTCATACTAGCTCGTTGGTCACGAAGATGATCTGGGTTTCAAGATCATGGGCATTTATGCCGACTGACAATGGGATCATATCATTGGAGAATGATGTGATTGGACATTCCTCGAAGGATTGCAACACGATCAAGTCATATAGTTCATTGTTGCAACAGCTATACCTAGACTCCTTCTCCTTAGACCGTGAGATGATATCAATCACAGTCTCCCGAGAGTGCTTAGATAGCATCAAGCGCCACTTGGTAATACAGTGGTTATAAAGGTGTGTTCAGGTACTCGGAGGAACTATAGAGGCAATATATGTCAAGAGCGGGATTTGTTCACCCATATGACGGGTAAAGATACATACGACCGGCTTGGTGAGATTACATCCATAAATGTTGCAACATGTGACTAGGTCACGGGGATGTAATATCACGGTAACAAGAAAACAGAACTTGTTGTGAACGAGATTGAACAAGGTATGGGATACCAATGATCGGATCTCGAACAAGTTGTATCGAGAAACAAAAGAAAGAGGATGCTACATTTAGACGGTTCAAACGACATTGTCATCAGGAATGCATAGGGGTCACATGGACATCCCTGGTCCCTCTATTGATCATTGATACAGATCATGTCTAGAACATTCCCGAGCCCTGAGAGGATACACTTAAGGGTACGATGAGAGCGATCATTCATAAGATGGAATCACAATAGAGAAAGAGAAAAAGCCGGAATCGTTCTAAGGAGAGGTCCGAAGTTGTTCGGAGAAAGAATAAAGAAAAAGACCCGAAAAGTGTTTTTGGATAAATGGGAATTTAAATATATATATTTATTATATGTTGATTTTGAATTAATATATTCTAAATAATATTTCAGTTAAGATTTATAAAAGCAACTTTTATATTAGGCCAAATCCCAGATGGAAAAGGCCTAGAATAAAAGCTGCAGAAAAATAAAAGGAAAGAAAGCGGCGTGTACGGGCAGACATCGCCACAAGACAGGCAACAGACAACCTGGCAAAGCCAGGCCAGGCCACAGCCGGGCCACGACCGCCAGCACCTAGGCAAGGCAGGTCGGGTCGCGTGAGCCAGGCCCACTCGCCTCTCGCTCACGGCCGCTAAGTCGGCCCACCCGGTCAGACGTCGCAGTCGCTGCCATGGAGCGATCGGGCTGTGAGCAGCTAGGCCATGCAAAGGCCTGTGCCCACTCGGGCTGAGGGCCCGGCCGTTGTTTGTTGCCCTATGGGCTGCTGGCTGGCTCCAGCGAGGTGGCCCATTCGGCCACCTATTGGCCCAGCCGGCTGTCCCCTTTATTTTTGCCCCTTTTCCCTTAGTTTTAGTCTCACATGGGGCACCTAATGAAGAGGGCACGCCCCCCTCCGCCTATACAAAGGGGTGCCCATGGGAGGACTAAAAACACACAATTTGAGAAGTCCTTTGGTTGACTTTCTCCCTCCCTCTCTCTATACCTTGTGACCATGGCCCCAAGTCTAGGCTGTGCGATCGAGGCACACCTGCAGTATGCTGTTGCGCTGTAGGGATTCCTAGCCGGATATCAACTTCCGCACTCCCGGAAGGATCGGGGAGCCGGAGGTCTCATCGTGTACCGGATGTGTACGAAGACACGAGGCGCAACACTTGGGGCGCTTAAATGTCGTGAGCCGGAGCTATTGCACGATGAAGATGAAAAAGGAGCAAGGGGTGACCTGCGAGGAGCTTCACGACCTTGAGGTCGGCTACGAGTACAACTACTTCAACCACGTTCCCCGTGGAACGTTAACCGCGTACGGTCTACAAGGGTATGTATTCTATATGCTCCGGCCGTTACCGCATTACTACATAGATAGATCCTAGGCAGTTCTGGGGTTACATCGTAGGAAATCTTTTGTTTTCCGCACCGATCCCCAACACTTATATGTTCTGATGAGAAGTCATATATGATGCGACACATATTAGGCTTACGACTACAAGTACTGCATATAGGGACACACATTTATAGTTGAATTGGGGCATATAGGGACACTGAAATCATATTTCTAGATGGTGGTTTTAGCTTATTGAGAGAACTCTAGCACCATGTCCTCATTGAAACACATAGGAATGCTTAAAGCTGCATCAGATGGAGTCCACTGATTTTACATATATTACAACATCACTTGACACTTGTGTTCTTATGGGCACATCTGACATCTGTAAGGTTTCAATATGTTAATTGATTTAACTAGAAATGTATGAGATGTGCTTGAGAGCCTATGTATGAATCCACTTATTGGTTCCCAAAATTGTTTGTTAGATCAAACACTTGATCATATCATGTGTTCTTAAATAATTGGACATCATATCATGTGTTCTTTAGATCAAACACTTGATCATATCATGTGATTTCTCTAGTGTTGACAACATCTTGCTCTAGTGTTGACAACAGCTAGCTCTAGTGTTGACTGTACTTGTTGTCAATTATTCTTGGCTTCCTCTATTGTTGACAGCAACTTGTTGCATGATGTTGTGTAAGATGCTTGCTAGTGGCCCCTGATCTGGTGCATATCATGAAGTGTACTAATTTCCTGTGTAATTATATTACTGTTTCAACACCTGTTATTTATTTTATGCATATATTGTGTATGATGTCCAGCTTTTGTTGTAGTATTTTGGCCTATATGTAGACCTTTTATTGTGGACAAGTTGTTGGTTGTGTGTTTGTGCCTATTTAGGCCATTTTTGTGCAGTTTTTTTCCTTTTTGGGCTGCCAATGTTTCACCGGAATGTTGATTCATTTCCGTTCCAGCAAATTTCTGGCACTCCTAGGTTTAGAAAACTAGCAAAGGTCATGCCCATTTTTTGTGAATTTTGGTGTTTATTATTTCCATTTCTTTTCGTGTTTAGACATGTCAGGTGGTGGATAACACGACGCCGAGGCGAGCACTTCTAGAAAGAAGGCCTATTGGGAGCATTTGGATGATATGGACTTACAAGCGGACCTGGAATTCATGTCGCGGGAGGAAGAGATGGAGGACGAGGATACATCATCCGATGAGGAGATGGGGGATGATGCTGGTGGCGAGGATGCCACTACCACTGATGGCAGTGGTGATGGTGGAGCCACAGATGGTAGCTGCCAACCGAAGAAGCCCTGGAAGGAATGGACCCCGATCAGGGTTGGCCTCAAAAGGTCCATCTTCATAAGCGTGAGCGATAAAGGGGTGCCTTTGGAGCCGGAGGAATTTGTCGCGTCGTACTCACCGCAGCTCTCTGCAATCCTCCAGAACACCGTCACGATCAACACCGAGAACCTGAAGGGCCATGAGAACAAGTGTTACCGCCATCAGCTCTTGAGGAAGCTACACACAAAATACGTGTACCCTGGTGATGAGGAGAACAAATACAACAATGACGATGTCACAGGGAATCCGGTAAACAAGTAAGCCCTCAAGACGATGACCAAGGCCTTGTCGAATTGGAAGGTGCGAGTGAAGAGGCTCATTTACAAGAAAAATCTAAGTTACGAGGAGCTCGTCAAGAAGGAGCCTCTAGTCAAGGAAGAAGACTTCAAGGTGTTCAAGGCCAGATGTGAATCCGCCACGGGCAAGGCCAAGAGTCTGTACTTCAAGGAGTTGTACGAGATGAACATTGGTACCCACCATCTCGGCTCCGGCGGTTATAGAGCCGTGATTCCCAAATGGGAGAAGGAGGACGTTGTAGCTCATGAGAAGGGGGAGACACCAATATCGTGAAAACGCAGACAAAGTACTTTGTCAAGGCCCAGTTTCACAAGCCGAAAGGGAGTTTTGAATATTCCTCGGAACCATGCGGTCCCTTTGCTCTAAAGGTGACGTACTTCATCAATAAATATGTAAGTAATTTGCATGCAAGTCACAATTAATCAATGAAGTCCAATTTCTCAAATGCTTCACGTTCCTTATGCACAGGACGAGGAATTTAGGAGCTCCTCATCCCAGGGGCCGGTGTCGGTCGCCAAGTGGGACACCACTTTTAACAGGGCGTTGAACCGGGTCAAGAATGCCGAGCCCCAAGCGCCACCATCGTCGACTGGCCATGTGCCCGACTTTGTAGGTATTACATGGTCCGAATACTTTAGCACCGCGCCGCGGAAGGGCGGGAAGCAGGCCAAGAGCGCCGAGGTAAAACACCTAAGGGAACAAGTGGAGAAGTTTCTGCAGCTGCTCCAAGATACAGTGAAGGAGGCTGTGACAGTAGTCCAGACAGAATTCCAATCACAAGTTTAGACACAAGTGACCAAGAAGCTCAAGACCATCCTTCCTGCCTACTTCGAACAGTACGCCAAGTGGAAGAAGAGCGGTAAACGGGGGTCGCGCCCGGTTCCCAACATCGCCAGCGCCCAATCGGACAACACAGTGCTGGAGGTGTTGGTGACTCCTCTGGTGGGGCCCGAAGGTCCGGAGCTTACCTTGTCTAGTGCGGCGAAGGCGCCGGACCGCACCTTGCCAGCAAGTAGCCACTCCGCTATTTGCGCGCTCGACGTCGATGGTGGTGCCTCGACATTGGCCAAGCTCAACACCCTCAAGGTAACTAATTAAAGCGAGAGTTTTGGGAGGCTCAACCGATGACTTCACCTCCTTCTCTCCCTGTTTTACTAACGATCGGCCTATACATGTCTTTCGCAGGAAGACACTCCTTGCACTCTGATGCATTGGGAGAACGGCGAGTTGAAGGATGTTGCCAAGGGTTCCATTGTTCAACCGGCGAACCACATCTTCCACAGCAAACCAATGGCACCCAGCATGCTTAGGGTCAAATACAGTATGGTGCTTCCGGGCTACGAGGGCTTGGAACCTCCCTCAACCTCATTGATGGGGTAGTGACGAGCCGGTAGTCCTCAGTACCGGCTTCGACTACATGTTCCTATGGCCGAAGAGCCCGATCTGTCTAGAGACGGAGGGCCGGGGCACCACCCTAGAGGCAGCACAGCCAACACATCATGAATACATCGAGATGGCACAGAATCCCGCCGACAATGATGAAATTGATGAAAACTTTGGTGACCAGTTCTTAAACACAAGGTTTGATGATGATGACCATGAGCAACAGGGAGGCTAGGTGTTCACGTAGATAGTTCTCGAGTCCCAACCAGCACCTGGACCCTCGGCAAAACCCACTTGCCAAGTGTGTATCTTCCCATCTAGTCAGGAGACGCCGCCACCCGTCGCC
Organism: Avena insularis; assembly: GCA_023614405.1. Lineage (NCBI taxonomy): Eukaryota > Viridiplantae > Streptophyta > Magnoliopsida > Poales > Poaceae > Avena > Avena insularis. The sequence continues at coordinate 607,950,840 of CM042690.1, read as the reverse complement.
TTCACCAAGCCTCAGATGCTAGCTCATCCTATGATCAGCCCCATCACCCTCCATAGGGCGGTCGAGGAGGTAGCGGCGGCCGATGACACCGTAAAGGGCAACAAGGGTCGCAGAAGGAAGCCTAAGGGTGCGAGCCAGAATCCAAAGCCTGCTATCCGGGCTCAAGATGACCCTGTAGAAAATCCTAGGAAGCGGGTGCACGAGGCAGGTACACCAATGCTCAATGAATTGATGCTCGCGATCGCAGGCTTGCATATGCGTAGTATTCATCATGGTTGTTTGTATGTTGAGGCACGCCACATTCAAGAGGGCGATCAGTCATACCTGGTTTACAAGGCTAAGGTGCCAAATGTGACGGGCTTCGTCACAGTAGCCCCCGGGGATATTTTCTACGTGCGGCATACCGACCTCTTCGACATGTTGCAAGGAATCTAGTTGCACGATACCCTGGTCCGGCTGTTCTCACTCAACATGGCCATGCATATCATTAGAGACGGGACCCCGGGCATCGTGATAGTGGATCCCTATTTCATGTGTGACGTCGTCTTGAGAACACATGAGGGCGTCCTAATGGCAACCGACTACCTTTCATGCTTCCTACAAACAAACCCAGGGAAGGATGTGATTCTCATTCCCTACCATCCAAAGGAGGAGAGTGGTCACCAAGGTTGCGTGATCATATCCTTAGATGTGCAACGCTCAAACGCCTTGTATCTTGACTCGGGTAGTAGTGCAAAGAGGAAAGACTACTCCATTATCAAGAGAGTTCTTGACGATGCTCTCAACGTCTACATCACAGCGGGAGGCGCCGTCCCTAGTAGGACAGTTAAGAGGCACCGCATGCATGTGTTCAGCCACACAACAGAGTTCTCCTGTGTCAAGAATGCGCCTGACAGCGGGAAGGATGCCTTCTATGCCCTACACCACATGAAGGCGTTCGTACGGGACCAGCATAACAGCGCGCTACCATCTGACCTCCGAAGGTGGGCTGAAGATCTTGAACGTATACAATATCACAACCTCGGGATGGATTTCTTCGATATCCAGGAGGAGATCTCAACAATCGTGCACCAACAAGTCATAAAATCGAGGGGCCTCTTTTACAGTGGCACTCCACCGCGCAACAAGGAGATAGATGAACACTTAGAGAAGCAGGGTGACGCCAGGATGTTCATGACGTTAGCGAAAGAAAGTTCTAATGGTTTGCTGCATTCATTGCCCCAGTACCCTAATTGCCTTCGATGCAGGTAAGGCTCTTGCTGTGATCCTCCATGGACAATGTACCTCGACCCGTCCATTCATCCACGTTAACCTGCAAACGGCCTCATACCTCTGGGCAGTGTTCTTTAGTCGATGAACGTCGAACTCCCCCTTGATACAAAAGTGTCGGAACGACATTCTGAACTCATGCATGCTCCTAAACTCGGTGCCGACCGAAATTATAGGATACTCATGGTCATGTTTCATTTCTTATACTTCAACACCCAAATCATCAACTGGAATGCCAGCCTCATCATTAAGTTCCTCGTCTATTTCATCATCACCAGATTCTTGATCCTCTATAGTGCACTCTTCTTCATTTGATTCAGAATCTTAGCCATCGTCTCTAATGCCTAGTACCGCACACATCATATTGACTCCATGGGTGGGGCTGCACCATCATCTCCACCCGGATGGACCGGAACATTGCCCCAATCTACCTCACCGCAACTCTATTTTCTCCTAGGCACTCGGTTGGTTCTGCTGCAACCACATGGGGTGGTCTTATGTTTGCACGCATCTCAGGTTCTTCAGTAGACAAATAGCAGTCATAATCTATTTCATCTTGACTGTACAGAACCCTCTTGCTCTTCTTGTGTACATCATCCTTCCTGATGTAATCTTTCCTGATGGTATCAGTAGGGCTTGACATCTGCGTTTTGTTCCCCATCGAACTAGGCTTTTTGCTGCCGCTCTTGGGTGTGATCTCCTTCCTGCTTCCCCTTACGGGTGTTGGCTCCAGGTTGCTAGCATTATTGCGTGACCTTTGCGGCATGTTCTTCTTCGAATTAGCCCTTTTGCTGCTACTATTGGGCATGTTATCCTTCATGTTGGCATTATTGCCTGACCTCAGCGGCATGTTCTGCTCCAAATTAGCATTTTTCTACTACCACTGGGTGTGGTAGCCTTCGTGTTGGCCATCTTTGCCTTTTTGCTACCACTCCTGGGAGTGTTCACCATCGTGCTAGCCCTCTTAGCGTTTTTGCTGCTACCGTTCGGTGTGGCATTTTTACTGGATCTCAAGGGTGTACTCTGCGGTGTGGTGCCTTTTTTCGTGCGACTCTTGGGCGTCCTCTTCTCTGGCATGGTCTCCTTGGTGATGTTCTTCTTTGGGGTGCCCTTTCTAGGGATGCTCTTCCTACTCCTCTTTATGACACTCCTCTGTAAGACTTAAGACTCTCCTCTATTCGAAGCTACCCTCAGTCGCACAGTCCCTAGTGATGCCATGTATCAGGTCACGCATGCCTTCTACAAGTCCATCATCTCTATTGTCGAAATCCAATTCCTATCCAACCATTTGCACTATCAAGTGGATGTACACTTCACCTCTATAATATTTCCTTGTAAATGATACGACTAAATCCCTGGTATCTTTCACTTCTATAGCCTTTTTGCTCCTGTTACCAAAATATACCAAACGTGTTACCTAGGAGGACCCCCACATCACCTTCACACGTAACGATGCCATCAGGTCAGATAACTGTACCACTTTAGGATTGTATCTGCCAAGGATTACATCAAACTCATCATAGAATTTTTCTATGCCATCATCTAATTTTACAGTATAATCCTCAACACCGATACGAACGATTAATTTTCCATCATCAGGTTCTGTAGGATAGAAACCTCCAAGAGGTTCGAGAGGTGGAGTGGCACCATCAGACCCAGCCACAATGCCACCGTCGCCATCACCAGCGTCATCGTTAGCTAGAGCAACCTCGGTGAAAGTACCAAGACCAGGAGCAAGGTGAGGGCCCTTAGCAGCAGGAGCTACATTACCTGGTGGACAGGCAGGGCCACGGCTAACGGCAACCACAATAGGAGTAGCTGCTGCCACGCCACATCGACGATCAGGAGCAGTTCCCACAATATCAGTGTTTCAAGTGCTAGTAGAGTCCAAACCATGAGCTAGCTCCAAACCAGCAGCTCGCTGAACCTGAGCACGGGTTCGAGGAGGACACAAGGTAGCAGTCTTGGCAACAATAGTGGGGCAGCCTCCGGAAGCCTTAGTTTGCTCAACAGCGGTAGAGATTGGGTCAACAACGGCCAGATCAACAACAACACGGGGACAACCAATACCAGTAGATTCCAGAGCAGGGGTTCGCACAACTTGAGCACGATTTCGAAGAGGAGGAGAACACAAGGTAGATCTCTTGGCAACAACAACGGGACAGCCTCCGGAAGCCTTAGTTTGCTCAACACCAGCATGGATTGGGTCAGCAACAACTAGAGCAACAACACCACGAGGATGACCAGTACCAGCAGATTTGGGAGCAGAGTTTTGCACAATGGCAATACGGGGACTCCTACGAGGAGGTTGCCCGATAGAAGCATGGCGCGGACGAGGAACCACATTTTTCTCAACAGGAGCAGGGGTTCGAGTTAGACCACCCTATCCAATAATAGCTGGGTGACTCCCAATAGCAAGAGCTTCCACATCTAGTATTTTACAAATCAGCACAAACATGCGAAACCCAACAGACTGTTTCATCAACCCAATTAGCTGACTGTCACATGCTATAGGAACCGTGAAGCCTCGTTCATCCATGAAGTTGAACCGTGTAGTCTGCTCCGGCCCCATTTCAGCACGTTCACGCACAACAGCAACCATACTAGGGATAGTGCATAACTGCGCATGCGCTACTTTCATCTTCAGACTGCGAGTTTGATTCCACATGCGCTTCCCATCTGCTAATTTAGTGTGGTAGCCGTAGAGAGTGACCACAACCGTGTATTTGGGTTCAGCGGAGATCCTACTTGACAGAAAATTGGGGACAAAAGATAAGAATTGTTTGTTAGCGTTGTGCTAGCAAACAATTCTAGGTTCGATCTATCTCTGTAATGCCAATAGCCAGCTAGCAGTTATAGATAGTGCGGATAGCAAAGAGAAGAGTAGCTCACCCGCAATTAGCCAGAAGTACTTCTTTCTCGGCAATAGGATATGCCATCCTTCGCGCTGCTCAACTCGTGGGTGGTAGAGGCGGGCTAGAGCGTCGCAACGGCTAGCATGACATTCAACATTGGAGCTCGGGATCAGCGAGTAGGCGCCGCAACTTGGAGCCGGAAGTCAAATGCCTGAAGGGATCATTCTGGTTGGAGGGGGGACTTCGACGCCGTTGGTGCTAGGGTTCATGCGAAAGGAGGGAGTGGATTTGTGAATTTGGTTAACACACCAAGCCCCTTTAGTCCCTTATTTTGACTACGTGGTTGCCACGTTGGTGCTCGCGTCACGAACATATTACTGACATGAGGGTCCTGACCGTCCACTTCACGGGGCAGTTTCACAGAATTTTTGGATTTGGTAGGGGTGAGATGAGTTTGCCTCGAAATGGCCCCTCCCGGTAGTTGGCGGCCCAACTTTTCGAAACGCGAAAATTTCAGGCAACTTAGGTACCGCGATGCACTCGGCCATGAACTTTGGTACCACAAACGAATAAGCCCCTTGTATTGCTCATTAAATAGTAGGATTACAAGGGGAGTCCTAGTCTCATACAACACAAACACATACAAAAGGAATACACAATATGACCGTATACCTATACAAACACGACACAGTCACATATTCTAACACCCTCCCTCAGTCAAAAATGGGCGTCCAACAAATATTAAGACTGTCCCAAAAATCTAAGAAGAGAGACGATGGTAATCCTTTGGTGAAGATGTCCACGAACTAAGATGAACTAGGAACATGTAGAACCCTGACCTCGCCAGTTGTCATGTAGTCTCTGACAAAGTGTAGATCAATCTCCACATGTTTGGTGCGCTGATGATGCACTAAATTCTATGTCATGTAAATTGAACTCACATTATCATAGAAGACGACGAAAGCATCAGGCGTCAGTCGATGAAGCTCCTGAAGTAGTTGTCGTAGCCAACACAGTTCAGCCACCGCATTTTCTACTGCCCGATACTCATCCTCCGCACTCGAGCGTGAAATAGTGTGTTGTCGCTTGGCCGACCAAGACACCAGATTTCCACCGAGGAACACACAATAGCTAGAAGTAGACCATCAAATGTCTAGATAACCTGCCCAGTCAGCGTCAGAGTAGGCCACCAGTTTGTTCGAGGTGCATCGATACAAAGTGAGACCATAGTGAGGTACTAGAGACCTCCTGCAATACTGTGATACTCTGTAGGATCAGCCATGGGATCACAAGACTGAGCTTCAAGCTTAGAAGCTGTATCAACTGGTGTGTGGAGATAGACTTGCACTATAACATACCAGTACGGTCAAGGAGCTCCATAGCATACTTCTCCTGCGAGAGAATAAGACAGTCCTTGCTACGCTTGACGGAGATGCCCAAAAAGTAATGTAAATCACCCATGTCCATCATGGTGAACTCAGAACAGAGTGAAGCAATCAAACTATGCAGTAGTATCAAGAAAGACGTAGTCAAAATTATGTCATCCACATAGAGCAGGAGATAAGCCATATCAGAGCCACGACGATAGACAAATAATGAGATATCAGTCTTGGCACTTAGAAACCCAAGAGATGCAATATATGAGGCAAACCGCTGAAACCATGCCCGTGGAGCCTGCTTCAACCCGTACAAGGATTTTTTCAGGCGGCACACCTTATCAGGAGAATTGGGATCAATGAAACCTGAGGGTTGTCGAGCATAAACCGTCTCATTAAGTTTGCCATTGAGGAAAGCATTCTTGACATCCTATTGATGAATAGGACAATCACTTGAAAGATCAAGTGACAAAACTGTCCGTATCGTGGCGGGTTTAACAACCGGACTGAAAGTTTCATCAAAATTAATACCTTCACATTGAGTGAATCCTCGCAAGACCCACCGTGCCTTGTACTGATCAAGAGAACCATCAGACTTTAACTTGTGACGAAATATCCACTTGCCTCTGACAAAATTTGCATTGCGAGGTGGATCAACTAGGTTCCAAGTCTTGTTGGAGAGAAGAGCATTGTACTCATCTACCATCGTTGCATGCCAGTTAGGGTCCTTGAGTGCTCCATGGTACGTCTTTGGGAGAGGAGATAACCCCTCAACATGAAGATCGAAGATGGTTTTCGGCTGCACCACGCCTGTCTTCGCACGCGTAAGCATGCGAGTGACGGTGGCGGAGGGGGAGGGCACGATCAACGGACTGGAGGTGGTGGCAGAGTCGGTGCAGCAGCCGCATGTGGCGAGGAATCATCCTCAGCAGATGTGGCAGGTGACGAGGCGGGCGACGGGCAGTTGCATGCGATGAGGGGGCCGCGGTGGGAGAGGCGGCCGAACTCGTGGCAGAGCGGACATGCACGGCAGGGAGGGTAGCATGACAGTGCCGAGTCCCATGACATGGGAGGGCAACATGCAGTCGCCAAACACCCATGTCAGAGCTTCTCGTGGCTAGCATGGTGAATGGAGTCAACGGCATCGGCTGCTTAACCTGTAGAAAATCATAAGTGTGTAAGAAAGGAGTAGGAGACGTGGCAGACACGGTGGTGGCAAAGGGAAAGACAAACTCGTCGAATACAACATGGCGAGAGATGATGATCTTTTGGGTGGAACGATCAAGACAATGATAGCTGTGATGTTGGGATGGATACCCTAAAAACACGCAGGACACGGAGCGAGGCGCAAGCTTGTGTGGTGCAATGGCAGTACTGTTGGGGTAGCAAACACATCCGAATACCCTAAGACCATCATACGTAGGGTCGACGCCATGAAGAGCTCGAAAAGGCCCACGATCCGAGATTGCCTTGGAAGGCATCCGATTATGCAATAATACAGCTGTATGAAGAGCCTCAGCCCAAAAGCGTGGCAGAATACTTTCTTGAATTAGAAGCGTGCGAGTAATGTTATTGAGGGTGCGAATAATCCTCTCGGCTTTACCATTCTATTGCGAGGTATATTGACATGAAAAATGGAGTGTTATTCCATGGCGTTGGGCAAAACAGTGGAGGAGGGAATTATCGAACTCACGACCATTATCACACTGAATAGCTTGTAAGTTTGCATGGAACTGATTACGGGCTAGGGTGTGAAGGGATGATAAGTGCGAGAAAACTTCTGACTTAGCACACAAAGGATAAACCCAGGCATACTGAGTAAAATCGTCGAGGCAAACAAGATAATACTTAAAGCCAGAAATACTCTCAACCAGTGATGTCCACAAATCACAGTGAATAATTTGAAACAGAGAATGTGTTACACGATTGGTAGAAGAAAAAGGAAGACGAACATGACGACCTAATTAACAAGCATGATACAAACTATATCTATTCTTATCCCTAGGAATAAACGAAGAGTGAGCTAAAGACTCCATGATGGGTCGTCTAGGGTGTCCAAGCCGCTGGTACCATAGAGCGGGATCGACGACGTGGAAGGCATGTGGGCGACTGGTGGAGGAGGTGTAGACATGATAGAGAGCTCAGAGGCTATTGCATTTGAGAATCTCGTTCCTGGTTTGAAGATCATTCATAGAGAAACCAAGAGGGTCAAATTCGACAGAAACACGATTATCAATGGTGAACTGACGAACCAACAAAAGATTTTTAACTATGTTAGGAGAAACTAAAACATTACAAAGATGAAGGTGACACTCAGAGGTGGAAATAGGAAAATGTGCATGTACGGTAGCGGTGATCGGAAGAGTGGAACCGATACCGACAACAATAGCACGAGGAGAAGAGGTAGGGGAGACACGGAGGTGAGCATACCAGGGTTGGCCGCAAAGTGGGAGGAGGCTCTAGTGTCCATTACCTATTTAGTGGGTGCTTGCAAGACCATCATCTAGAACTAGTGCATGAGCGCGGGCTGATCCCACGAGGCGGTTGACGGAGTCGGTGATGACGGTGCCGGTGACGAAGGAGCGGCGCCGTAGCCGTAAGAAGGGCGATGGCGCGTAGCGGTAGACGTATCCATAGGAGGAGTGCGGCACGCTATAGGGCCCCTATGCGTAGAAGGCGTGTGGCGGGGGTGCAGGATGTGGCACGTAGCTGTGTGCCCGACCGTAGGGCCACATTTGGATCACGATGTTCCATGGGAGTTGCGGCGTGGGCCAGGTTGGCGAAGCGATGACTGGTGGTGCAGTAGGGGCCTAGTGCTGAACGATAGCGCCCTTCTTAGCGGCCTCAACCGCAACCTTCTTCTTCTTGCAGCGATTGCCGTTGCCTTTGCCAAGGTTGGCACCGTCAACGATGAGAGCCATGTCAGAGTTGCGAGCTCGGCGGTTTTTTGCGCTTCATATCTTAGAGCGCGAGGAGAGAATGACACTTCTCGAAGCTGATCTCGGGCATGAGGGAGATCAAGTCAGCGACGTGCTCGTACTGCTCGGAGAGGCTGTTGAGGCAGTGGATCACCAGCTTGGCATCTTCTTCCAGTGCTCCGAGATCTGCTAGACCATCGGCGAGGGCCTTGATCTACTTCAGGTTCTCGGTCATGGAAAGTTCTCCGATCTTGATCTCGCCGAGCTCAGTGGAGAGGTAGAGCTGGCGATTGATCTTGTGGTCGTTGAAGAGGCCGTTGATGCTTGTCCACAGATCAACGACAAGAGGATCTTCACCCGATGTCATGATGTCGTCGAGGAGGCCGAGAGAGACAGATCCGTAGAGCCACGAGACCACTATGGCATCCAACAAGGACCACTCCGGAGTTGGATTGATCGGAGCGGGTGCGTCGACATAGTCGAGCATCACGTACTTGCGGAGGGCAGCACGAAAGAAGGCGCACCATTGGCGATGAACGCCGGTGTCGAGGGCCAGCTCGACTGGTACGTGCCCCTTGATAGAGTGGAGGTCGACGGCTTGGGCATGTAGAGAGGTGAGCGAGAAGGCCCCGGCGCTAGAGGAGGGGGCGGTGGCGAGGGCCAGCTTGGCCTTGGCATCGGCGGCCTCGTGAGCCTCACGATTTTCCTTCTCCTTGGCGGCCTATGCGACCCGTGTAGCGTTGTCACTCATGGCTCCAAGAGAGGCGGTGCGATGAGCAGGGGGGCATGTGGTTTCCAGATCGGCGGCGCCGAGATTGGCAACGGCCATGAGGCAAAAGGTGCATACTGACTAGGTATGGCGCCGATACCATGTAAGATAGAGGAAACCACACGTAGTGGTGCCTTGTATTACTCATTAAATATGAGGATTACAAGGGAAGTCCTAGTCATCATACAACACGGACACATACAAAAGAAATACACAATATGATCGTATACCTATACAAACACGATACAATCACATATGAGAGCTAAATTTTGGAAAGCAACTTGGCTAAATGGGATGAAGCCAAGGGATATCACCGCGCTCATCTTTGACATATCAAAAATAAGAAAATGCACTGTTAGGGAAGCTAACGAAAACTACTATAACATCCCTAGTTTTGATAATCCGGTTTATTTGTGCACTCATGAGCATCATCTATTTTGCTAAGACTAAATAATTCAATGCAAAACAAAACAAAACCCCAACCCTATTTCTCTTTAAAAACCTCTCAAATGGTTTTGAATATTTGAAAAACCCAAAATTGTTGGAGCCCAAATGGATTAAGGGCCTCAATGGTATTTCAATATATTTTATAAATCTTTTGGTATCTTTGGAATTATTCAAAACACAAAAGAATTTGAGATATAAAGAGAAAAGAAAGAAAACGAAAAGGAAAAAGGATTTTCCAGGAAAAATGGTTTTAACCGAACCAGGCTAGCCCAAGCCTTCCTCGCTTCCCTCTCTTCTGCGTGCGCAGCAGCCCACCCCGGCCCAAGCGCAGCCTAGTCGACCCATACCCTCTCGCGTGTTTCCCTTTCTTCTTCCTCGCGCGCGGTAGAGGAAGCAGCTGCATGTCCCGCCGCTTGCCGTTGATCCCTTTCGCGTCACGATGCCCCTCGCCGCCGCTGAGTCGAGGATAAGAACGCCTACGACGTCCTCTCCCTCCCTATCCCCATTTTCCTATCTCCCTCACTCTGTGCCGCTTGCGCGCAGAGGCACCCGAACCCTAGATCCAGCCGCCACGTAGCGCCGCCGACTCCGACCTCCCCTCGACCATCTGAGACCACCGCTGTGACCGCCTCGTAGTCCTTACTCGATTGCCCCGAGTCGTGCAAGTCAGAGAAGGCCAAGTCATCCCAATCGACACCTCGCTCTCCGACGAGTTCTACCGTCGTCCGTGTCGTTTTCGATCGTTCTACCACCTCCAACGCTCCCCACTTCCTCTAACCCAAGTCCATCAACCATGAATATTGACGTGTTAACCCCACATCACTAAGAATCAAACGATATATACAAACAAAAAAAAAATCTAAGGTCAAAATACTCCAACTTTTTATGAGATTTCTTTGAACCAAACAAACCGTAAGTGGGTTTTAGTTTTTTTTAGAGATATAAGTAGGGTTTAGTTTTTGTTTTGTTTTGATAGATAAGTAGGATTTAGTTGGGATGCCCACTCACCTTACCCGCCACTTTCGTATGACAACTGGGCCCACGGAACGCTAAGGTTACCTGACAAGTGACAACTCTTGAGGTCTTTGCCCCCGCCGCCGGCTCTCCTCGCCTCAGCTAAAACCCTAAAAGCCCCGAACACCACCCGCCGCCGCCGCCTCCGCCTCCGCCTCGCCTCTTCCCTCTCCGCCTCGCCTCCCCGACCGAGCTCTCCAGCGCTCCAGCTAAGAGCCCATCCACCAGACATGGGGAAGAGGCCGAGGTCGAGGCAGCCTAAGCAAGGCCTCCCCAAGTCCAAGCGCGCCGCCGAGCCGGCGGCCATGCTCGACTCCGACGACGACGAGATCGACGCATGTAATACATCATCACCCGGCCCCTCTCTCTTTCACCGGAAGAGCGTGCTTGCTGGTTGTTATTGCTAGCTGGCTAGTTGCTTGTTTCTGACGCGTGTTTGTGTGTTGGTTTTCGCAGTCCACAAGCAGCGGGACGTTATTCCCCTCGATGTGGACGACGGTCAGTGCTAGGACTGCGACTCTCCTGCTGTGGAAATTTCGGTTTAGTTGGTCCATTCCTACCTGTAATTCACTCAAAACATTCGTATGATGTTGTATTTTTATGGGTTTCAGCGAGGGAGTCCGAGGATGATGATTTGGAGCAATCCGTTTTTGACCTTGAGGTGATTTCTGCGCTCCTTCCTAGTCTTATTCTTGAGGATTTCTCTGGTCCACAAGTACAAATTATAAGGCAGGACTTTTCGTTAAGGCAGATAGTGGCCATTTTCATTGTGGTCTTGATCGGATTTTGTAATGCAAATAACCCAGTAACGAGGCTGTACAGATAGTGCATTCTTGTTAACCGTCATTTTGTGTTATATAACCTTCTCCCCAGTTCATTTAGTGACCGTGCTGCCTAATATCAGTTATTGCCACCAAAGTGTAGTTGTAGTCTGTTATCTAACGAGCATCATCTTTTTTTATCTTGCTGGTAACTACCCGTAATCATTTTGTCTCCTGCCTGTTTGACATCTTTTATCATCTTGATCGTTATCTTTAGGGTATTTCTGATAATGATACTGGGGACAGTGAAGGAGACGAGGATGGTGACATGGGTAAAGCCAATGATGCTGGATGGGACAAAGCGTATATTAGACAATGTAAGCCTAAGAATGGCATATTTCTATCCAGTTAGCTAAACATGTTGTGACTGACTGATATATTTTTTTTGCTTTATCAACGATACATAATTCATTGAATTGATGTAAGTCAACCCAATAAGCATGCTTAATTGTGGTCTGTGGTACCTTTGCACTGAGTGTCTGAGTTAATAATATGTTTAAGCATGCACTATGTTAGATACTTAGATGCCAATGATAAGGGTATGCTAGGTTGTTGACATTTGTTCCTTTGAGAAGAAAAGAATCACTAATTGATCACCGAATTCTATTTATGAACTAAAGTTTACGCTGCAGATAACATAGCTAGCTTAGGTATTTGCAATAGGCCTAATTGTTAAGTTCTTTACATATTTTTATTCTTTGTCCTGTCTGGAAACATTTGCTGCTGACCATGTTCATGTGTTCAATTCCCTTTTTTTTTTCCAAGATTTGAACTATTTATTTTGTAACATTTTGAGTGATTTTGATGCAATTGAGTGTTTGTTGGAAGTGCAGTACAGTTTGAACTTAGATATTACGATAATTGAAATATCTAGGTTAGGCTGTTGCACCACTTTGACATTAAGCTTTGACCATGTACAAAGAACTTTGCACATTTGTCCTGAATAGCTTGGCTGAGGTCTTGAACAAGAGTTGCTTTGAGTTTCACTGTGCTATTGGAGTTTGCAATGCCTATCACGATAACATGCTTCTTTCTACAAGAAGTTTGTTCCTTGGCACATACTCCCTCCGTCCCAAAAATATAAGGCGTGCTTTATTATATGGATTGGAAATGTAAAAATGGTATTGCTGCATTTGTCTTGTAAAACTCTTTTCATTTCATATCTCTTTTTACTATTTTGTGGATAGGGTGCAAATCATAGTCAAAGTTGTAAGTCATTGATCAGCGAAAATTAAGGACGCCTTATATTTTGGGATGGAGCCATGGAGGGAGTATATGGTATCGGAAAAATAATTTGGCGAGAACTGAGTAGTCTCGTAAATCCTGATTATGATCATTCCTTGATGCTCAAGGAAATAGAATTTTCTTAGCCCATATCCTTCAAATAGCCAAACATTTTTTAATAGATTGTCATTGTTGTCATTCTGTGTAGGGTTAAATATTATGGTGTTTTGCACTTTTGCTTCTAGTTTCAGAATTTGTTAGCGCACCAGTCAACTATATTTTAGCTCCTTTGTTTCATGATTAAAACGGTTGTGTTTGAGAAGTCCCATTTATTTAGTTGCACATGATATGAGGTTTTGCATATCCGTAACTTAAACGTGTCTGTACAGTAGAAAGAACACAGAGGGAATTGAAAAAAAATGCTGGGGATGACGACAACATGGATGAAAGTGAGGAAGAAGAAAAGGACGAAAACTTCTGGGGTAAAGGAAAGAAAACATACTATGATGCTGGTGAACATTCTGGTGACGATGAAGACTATTTAGAGATACTAAGGATAAAAAAGGAGAAGGATAGCAAGCTGTCAAAGAAAGATTTTGGATTAGAAGATGATGAGAGTGATGAAGAGGATAAGCCACCAGAGGTGATTGCCTGAACTGTGCCCTTTTATTATATTTTCTTGTTTGCCTTAACAGAGGACATCATCCCAAGTTTTCTCTGTTATATTTTCTATATGATCACTACTTAAAGGTACAATGTCAGTGTGCATAATATTAGTTTCACTTAAGGGCAGCCACAGTGTGCCAAAAGCCAAATTGGCCACGCCGGTACTATATAGCAACAATGCCATACATGCAGTTTCCCTACAGTGTATCCAATGCCAAATTTTATAGGAGCTGGACCCACAGGGGAATAAACAACCAAATTTATTGTGGCAGCGCATGTATCCACTTCCCTCCAATCGCATGCAACAGATTGCTTTTTTATCCACATAGAGAGATGTGGCACCGGCACAAGTTCTTGCTCCGATTCCATAAAATTTGGCTTTGGCGCTACCTTCACAATGCAGGGAAACGATGCCAAAAGCCAAAACTGTAATTTGGAACCCCTATTTGGCACAAACTGTGGCTGCCCTAAGTATGGTTTTAAAGGCGGTAAGGCGTCCTAAGGCGTTCTACCCTCGCTCTGATGCGTAAGCGGCGCCTAAGTGCCTAAAGCAGGCATATTTCTAAGGTGGTGCCCAGGTGCCTTATCACCTAAGTGTCCTAAGGAGGACGCCTTAAAAACCATGGCCCTAAGTGACTACCTTTAACTGAATAAAATAGATAGTTTATTTTTTCCAATACTTCGTAGAGCATATATATTTATTGGTGCGTGTTTGAATGCAAAGATAACGGGTAATAATATTTGCACATGGTTGTTCCCTACTAGCAGGCGTCTAGCCCTCAAATCAAGGTTACCGATGGGACATCCTCTTTTGAAAGCTATGCAAAAATGAAAGAAGATTTTGCTGTGCTGTCAAGAGATGAAAAATTGAGTGTGCTATACAGGTATGCTTTCATTCTACTTTTACAACATTGAATTTATTTCTAATTCTTGAATGCTGTTCTGGTAGTTGAACAGTAACTATTCTTATAATCAGTTTACTTATGTCGAGGGTCATTTAGAAGTAGCATATGTTCTGTGCCATTGCAAGAAATATTATAAATTTGAAAATACCATCCATTGTGAGAATGGCCTGTCAGGCCCAGGGCTGCATGTGAGTGAATCATTGGATACCATTTTCCAACTTGGGGATGTTTGTGATGACGCTTATCAGTATTTCCATGTTGTAGTGTCGTGCATTGAATGAACCTTGCTGAGTAGCCTTATCAAAGACCTAAACTGTCAGATTTCTAGTGCCTGTAGTAATATATAAACTTGGTACATTGCATATGAGATTGCTCTTATTATCCCAGTGCTGATCCACGATGGCATCTATATATTGAATTTAAGGCTGAGTATGCAGTTCTGCTACTGAACTGGTTGGATTGACATGTGTATGTTGAATTTAATGCAGTTCTGCTCCTGAACTGGTGGGATTATTATCTGACTTAAACGAGGCCCATGAAGAGCTGAAGGCGATAGGACCAGTCACCAATGTAGCGGTAATTTGTTGTTATGGTTGCTTCTGAAATTAGTTCACTTGCTTGTTTCTTGTTCTGCTTGAATTTACTGAATCATTGTATATTTTGTTCATTCAACATGCACGTGAGAGAACTGTGAATGTTTTACTTGAAGATCCTTTTGGCTTAATTTGCATGACACTTGGATGTTTTTGTAGTTCTATCCTTCTTGGCTAACTATTTGGTTTAATTTTATAGTGAAAGCTCAGCTCCCCAGCATGTGGTATTGCAAGCCGGCTGCCATGGCATGATCTACTTGGGCTCAAGGGGGGCGGGGGGTATAAGATCCTTTTCTAAACGAAAAGGGTAGGCGCTCTGCCATTTAATTAAAATAGAAAAAATCAAAATAGCCAACTAATATTTACAACGGAATTTTTTTTAGGAAAACTACATTCTTTTGTCGCCATTCAATGTTGGGAAATGTCAACCTTCGCTTGGAACCTCCAGGATATCTAGATGCATTCCTCACAAAATTCTTCTCTTAAATTCCAAATGTTCCAGTGCATCTGGATGCATTCTTCAGAATTCTTCTCTTCCAAATGTTTCAAAGCATGTGAAGAAGCACCCGACCGAAGGGCCTTCTCTACTTCCCATCCATGCCCCTTGCGCTTCGGTTCCACCACTCTTCCTTCTGAGGCCACCTGAGGCAATCGAGTGAATTGAATTTGTGCATTGAATGCCTTTGAGAATCCAAACGCATGTACGTTGATGTCAAATTGTGGCCCTTTTGATTCTTAGTGCTAGTGCCTTTCCCATGCAACAGTCAGTTTGCACTGACTAAACATAGCTACTGTAATAGTAGCATGAATGTGCATTTGGTGTGTGTACATCTAGTTTGCTGTTGGAATGTTCCGATGTTTTTGTGCCTTTTTTACTGCATTTTTTAAGACAACATAAATATTGCTGATGGACGTTACTTCTTTTGGCAAGTCCATTTCATTGATAGTCTCTTTGACTAATTTGTTTAGGTTTAGCTTCAGTTACGATTGCCCTTGTGATAATAGACTCTGTTTTGCAGGTGACAGCTGGGCAAGGCAAGCAAAAGGGTATAATCCAGCCCTTGGAAGTAAAGCGGGCCTGTCTATTGGCTCATTGCCAAGCTATTACCTTCTACCTCCTTATGAGAGCTGAGGGATTGTCTGTGCAGGATCATCCTGTAATTGCTCGTCTTGTAGAGACCAAGAGTATGGTAGAGAAGGTATGATTTCTAGTTTTCTACAACCTTGCCTGTTGTGTTCAGAAGGGTTACTACAGTACCATATTTCATTATTTTAGTTTTTGTATTGCAGTTCTTGCTTCTGACTTTACGATAATTTCTCAAGAACGTCGGAGATTAAATATCTTATCTTTTTCACAGATGAAGCTGGCCAATATAAATTTTACAAGGCAGAAGGGGGACACTGATGACCATCCTATGCCTGACAGAAGCTCCCTGAACAAAGTGGATAACAAAGCTTCTCTAGACAAAGAGGAGGGCGTTTCTAGCATTTTACCAGTACTAAATAAAGTAAAACAATTACTGGTTCTACTTTATTAGGTTTGTTACGTACATTCAACTCATTATAAAAAAATTCAGGACGGTGGAGTTTCAGAATTGACAAAGAAGGATCGTTCGAATAATGGGCACCATGACATTACCAAAAGAAAGAGCAAGGTTGAACTGCTAAGGATACTCCTTTTATATGTAAAATTTTCAGCTTAATGAGGGTGTAAATGCATAAAAGCTGAATAAATCTAAAATCGCAGGATGAGTACATTGGCTTACAAAGCCAGGAAATGTTGAAAGTAAGAGCAAATCTTGAAGAGAGGTTAAAAGAAAAAGGGCTGTATAAATCGATGGGGTTGAAGTCGGAGAAGCTGTCAAAAACCAGGGCATCTAATAACAGGTGAGCAATGAGCTATCTGCTATACCATCTCCTTTTTCAGTCACAATATAATTTTCCATTTTGTATGGTTTTAACAAGATGTTCTGTTGATATTTAGGAGAGATCTGCAAACATTGGATGACTTTGATGATGAGGTGGAGAAAAACAATCAAGTGATCAGACCTAGAAAGCTCTTGGTAGACGGAGCTAAATTAAATAAAAACAAGGTATCAAATATGTGTGCTGTTATGTTGAAGGTTCCCTTTTTGTTGGATATCTTTATAGTTAGCTAGCTTCAGTAAAATCTATAAATCTGCCTTCAAAAGTTCCAAGTGCATAAATTTTGCTTTGATATCCTCGGGAATGGTAAGCGTAGTTACCCACGTCTTTTTGAAGATATGTTTCTGAAAAATTTAATGAGGTTATAGTTGTTCATTATTAATTTATTCCGTCTATCTACAAGCTTGAATCAACCATTTTGACACCAACTATGGGTTTGGCGTATCTGTTATCATGTGCCTTTATATGCAATTTGTTGTATGATGGTTGGAGCTGTTCCTAATGTTTTTATTTGTCTGGCCATGTTGCATATATTCAAGTTTGTTTCTGGCGATGATGACATTCCAAAGCGAGATGATATTGGAGAAAGACGGCGAAAACACGAGCTACGTGTTCTTGCAAGAGTAGGAGTTGAAGATGATGATTTGCCAGAAGATGGCGATCATGCTGAAGAGAAGCCTGACCAATCGAGTGATGAAGATGACAATAATGATGATGGAGGCTCGGCTGAATCTGAAGATGAATTCTACAAAGATGTAAAAAGGCAAAGGACTGAAAAACTCTTGAGCAAACAGAGGTACCCACTGTTTGTTCCACCAACAAAAGGAGATAAAAGATAGTGAGATGCTTTCCCTTAACTAAACTACTGTGCCCTAACTTGTTTGTTTCTCTATGTCAGAGCTCCTATCGGTGAACCACTGGAGGAGGAAAGTGAAGGAGATGGCAAGAGGAAGATCTCATACCAGGTAAATTCTTCCCCATGACTGAAGTGTATCACACCTCCTTTTTTTTTCAGTTTCCTGACGCATCCGTCTAAACAAACAAATCCAAACTCATGCAGATCGAGAAGAACCGGGGGTTGACTCGTTCCAGAAACAAGAAACTCAAGAATCCGCGAAAGAAATACAGGGTAAGTAACATGTTATACGTGGCAGATTACTTGGGTGGATGGGCAGTAACATGGTATTCAGAATGAACTCATTTCGTGTGTTATTGTTCAGCTCAAGCATGAGAAAAAGGTCACTGCTCGGGGAGGTCAAGTGCGCAAGATAAAGAAGCCTTCTGGTCCATACGGAGGAGAAATGTCGGGCATCAATGCAAATGTCAGCCGTAGCACTAGGCTGAGGGGCTGATGGCATTACCTGCTAGTGCGTCATGCCTTCATGTATGATCATCTCGTGCTCGAGATGGAATTTTTGTTCGGCCTTTGTTCTGTGATTTCTAGTGTAACATGATTTGTAAGGAATATGAACGTTATTCGATGGTGATTTAAAAGTTTTGCATGGAGGGAAGATATGCGTAAGTGTTTGTCACTTGGCGTGTGGAATATAAATATAGCTTGAAAACTTTGGAACTGCAGGTTTAGCTCTCTCGGACGGCAAACTGACACTAATTCTTTTTGAGGGTAAGCTATGGATTTTATTTGTTCGGAATAAGCAGAGGCACAAAGTCTCGGTTTTTTTAAGTAACAATATATTCCATTAGGGCATCTCTAACCGATCCAACTTTAGAGGAGTAAACGGATGAAAGAGTAAAAATACTCCCCTAAAGGTAGGTGGTTCCTAATCGAACCCCTATATTTAGAGGAGTAAATTTTTTTGTCCCATATCTTTCTAGCACTCCACATATGCATTTATACATCTCAAATAGAGCTCAAGCAATTCAAACATATGGACAATTCGAAACAAAACATGCATAGAGTTCATCCAAAAGTAGACTTCATCAACACATCGATCAAGATTAGCAAAGAGAAGCATATCGACCTTATTTGATTTGAAAAAGCACCAACATATCACCTCATAGTTGTGGACCATCTTCGAAGAGCTCAAAGACCATCTCCACCTCCGACGAACTCATCTCCACCTCCTCCAAAGACCAACACCATCACCACCTCCTCTTCGGCCAACTCCATCACCACCACCAAAATATCTTTGAAGGATCTTCGCACGAGTGAGCTCCCAATATTTCCTTGCCATGGCATCCATGTTGCTTGGGCCCATGAACTTGATAGCACACTCATCGATCTCTTTCTCTTTTGCCATCCTCTCCTTGTCAAGTGCAATCCTTCTCCTCCATAATGGCTACCCTCCAATTGTATCATGAAGTCGGCCACCTCCTCCTCCATACTACGAATCATCACAAAAAAATCACCGTGTGTCTACAACCATCACCGAATCCACCTCCGAGGAGAAAACAAAAATTGCACCTTGTCGGTGTTCCATCAACATTGGCGATGGTCAGACGGTCAGTTCAACCTCGAGGAGGGTTCGCTAGTGAGGCCTTGCGAGATGGAGGGGTCGGTGTAGCCTTCGGAAGCGTTGCCTTCTCCTTCTTCCTCTTCTTATTGGCCGCCACCTCGGCGAGAGCCACTTTCGCCGGAGTTGGCTTGCTCTGCCACCGGTTGGCCACCGGAGCTAGTGGAGGACGAGGCGCCGCCTCTGGAGCCTCCACGCGCTTGCCTCCTGCCTTGCCAGAGGGCTTTACGGCTGCGGTGGAGATGTTTGATTGCGGTGGCGTCGGGGCGTCGGAGACACCGGGGATGGCCGTCGAAGGTGCGGCCAAGAGCTGCGCGTCGATTTCGGGCGGAGGCGGCGACATCGGCGCCGATGGGGAGGTGGGCGGGCAAGAACGGCGGAGGGCAGGAACCGACGGAAGGGAGGCGGGAGTTTTTCTCTAAAGTGACGTCCGACTCCTAAATTTACTCCTCTGCGGCCAAGTTTACTCCTCCGACTCCTAAATATTTACTCCTCTAACCGTTTTGGGGATCGGTTAGGTGCGTCCCTTACCGATTTTTACTCCTCTAACCGTTTTTAGGGGGTCGGTTAGAGATACCCTTAGATGATCTGTTTATAGAGACTAGGAAAATGTGGGTAAAAATCATGAAGTATTTTGTATTGCATAGATATAGATGAAGCTGAATTTTCACATCTCGTTATGTTTTACTACATGCTCGGCACAACTTTTATTGTGCTCCACAATACATGAAAATATTCGAATCCATTGCAAAGATAAATCCAATGAGACATGTTTCCTTGGAGTATAATAAAAAATTCGCATTGACAAGGGTCATCAATCAAGGGATAGAGGTGATCAATAAATGGGGTTTTATTTATGAAACTGTATGTCAGAGATCAGTTTGAATGTATTTTAACAAACCAAGGAAATACTCCTCCCTTTTTTATTTTAGTACTAACAAAGTCCTTCCAATTTAAGCCAAACCTATCACACATGCTCCAAGCTAGATCTTTCAACTGCATGGACTGCCTACTTGGATGGGTCTTCAGTTTTATCCATCTTGAAATATTCTGCGATATAGAGAACCACATAAACAAAACGGGAATTGGTGTGAGTAACTTTTCTAAACTAATCGGAGGTGAAAATTCAAATGGGCTTTGACGTTATTCACCAAAACTGAATCGGATCATTTGTGGTGTAGGTACATGGGCAAGTATATGCTTCGGATAGAACAATTTATGTTTCATCATTTCCCCAAAATCAAAAGGCTTTCATAGCAGTGGAAAAGGGGTCATTTAGCTGTGCAAAAGAGCCACCTTATGGAGAGAAGTACTTTCTCTTAATCTTTGTCAAGGTTCCCAATACCATTATCATACGGAATGGTGACGTGCTAAGTGAAGACCATTATATTGGTAATACCCTGATACAAACACTTTTCCCTCCGCATTTGGTAGCAGGCTAGCAGCGACAACAACCGGGATAGCATTCTCTTCAGTCTCGCGTCCAAAAAAGGCTGATCCACACAGTACACTATCAAATAATTTTCTGATCATATTGTCTCAAAACAAATCAAGTTCATGAAATAAGAGGCGGAGATGTTATGAAAAATTATAGGACGTTGGAGTTCATATAGAGATGTTATCGATTATGTTGGGATCATTATGCACCAAGGAGGACATAATTCTGAAGTGTCGTTCTGTGCAGCCTCACAATGGAATCTTAATGCCACTCATTGCTACCAAATGATCTACCAAATATCAAGCTAACGTTAAAAAAAGAGCTAAAAGAACAACGACATGGTGATGTAGAACTACAACCACCAAACATTATGTTGGAGTATTCATCTTCCTAATTGCTATTGATTCATCACGAAGACAAAATATTAGATTTGAGATAGAAGTATGTTTGTCCCTTAGAAAATCAAATCTATACTACAAAGGATGATTACTAGAGCATCATTGTTGCATTGTAAAAAAAAGAAAAGTCCGGTTGGAGCATCATTGTTGCATCACTAGGAAATTCAAATTTATACTACAAAATATGATTCTAGAGATCATTCTTACCCCAAGAGTAATGAAACCAAAATTATTGGTGTCGAATTGATCCCAGCTAGCCCAGTTCATATCCTTTTCGCCTCCAATCATTTTCCTCGTCTTTTCACATCTGGTCAAGAGCATAAGTCTGCTCCGTGTGATTTGTGATGTCTTTGTTCTACTCAATATGAATTCGCTATCATCAACTGATCATCTTAGAGAGAAGACCCTGCCATGCAACTGATTATTCACTACAACCAACACCAATAAAATGTATGAATGAAAATTAGTACATTCATTTGTTTGGGAAAACACAAAGTATATCTTTCCGTTACATCAAATGTCTACTGGAGCATGAAAACCAACCATGAAGATAAAAAAATAGCAGAGATGACAAACGTGTACTGAATTGGAGAGCTAGCATGTATTAGGAGAGAAGTGCAAAATATGCTAGTAATTGAATGGTGATGTTAGAGGCGCACAATTTAATCATGTGGAGTTGAAGTAAAACTGGTTGTGGAAAAAAAAGGAACATTCTACCATTTATATCAAATTCAGGACTCATTAGCACCTTGTGTTTTTAATAATTTCCCTGTGTATGATCCTCTTGCCTAACCGGCTCAGTTGTAACAACATAATTTTGAAGAGAAAGCACCTTTGTTCCTTCACACGAGAAAACTAATTGCACAGGGAAAACAAATATTATAAAAGTTCATACATACACCTGGATATAGTACAAAAAATGTTAGGTGTAATTTTTTGGGAGGCTAGATGCACTCAACCGTGTAATTTTGCAAGTAACAAATGCACTCAACACTGAATTTTGCTAAGTCGGCCACAAATCATTTTAAGATGCTTGTTTGTATCCTATGATATATTAGTGATGTTTTTTGTCAAAATAATTTATCAGTTTATGAAATTAATATCCATATTAAAACATAATTAGCTTCATTGAAATAGTTCATGATCATGCAATCCATGTATAGTGGGCACAAATGATACATACAGGTTAGGTGACTAATGCGAGGAAACATGAGTGTATAGCCTAGCCCAGTTCATACATGTTTATAGAAGTATAGATTGGTTATAACCTTTCCAAAGGGATAATCAATAATACAATTATCTATAGAACCAACCCCTCTAGCAATCATCCTATGCCTTAAGATGATTTTAAGAAATTATGTGCATTTAACATCATCGTTCAGTAACACAGAAAATATCCCCAAAGTTTCACATTCTGTTCCTAGACGCTGCATGAAATGGAACGAACATGGTCGGAAAAAATAAGAATAAACAACAGGGTTATAGTCAATGTGGTATATGTACAAGACACCTTAATGTTGCTAGACGACAACACAAATAACGACTGCAAGTATTGGCCACTGTACATGAGCATAGTATACAAAACAGGAAAGGCGGGCTGCATATTCTGTACTTACTGATTTAGCAACCATGTCTTTTGTGGGTCATGATAAGTTAAATAACAGGCATTCAGGCACACAACTGATGCTTTCCGAAAAATGTAATGATGTGAACATGCTAAAGAAAGCATATATCCGTTAATACACTAAAGAGCATCACATGTAGGACTCGCAGTGCAAACAAAAAAGATTCCACCTATAGTTTAGATTATATACAGAAATGAAGAGCATCACAAGTAGGACCGATAGTGCAAATAGAATGATGAACTCAAAAAAAGTCATGAGATGATAATCTTTAACCTCACCTTTTTGTTGCAATATATCCTGCCTTTGCTTTTCTCACCTTCAAATTACTTGAAGACAACATAGGCGACCCCCCCCCCCCCCCCGAGAAAAACAGTATTGTCGAACTAAACGATGGATACAGAAACTTGACAAAAAACCTGTCCCATTCTTCGGACTCAAAACCTGCATGTCACGAGAAGGTTCAAACATGATTCACCCTTCCGGACCATCTCATTCTCCCGAGCTTCTAATTCATCATAGTTGTGAGAATATTTGCCAGCGGACCACCTTGGCCTGCTTGTTAAGGCACTAAGAAGACCCTTCCGCTTGCTCATACCTAATGGTGACCTTCCAGCACTAAATAAAAGTCACTAAATAATAAGATGTACCAAGTTACAACACATTCTATGTGCTCAAATAACCTTTTCCATTCAAGTCTATGAATCATATTAACTTAGAAAGCTCAAAATCATGGATCCTCATGCATAAACAATGGCACCAATAGCAGCATTTTTCTCAATATATAAAGCATTAACTCATAAAAAATTTGGATGGGTGGAGGAGTCACATACTAAGGAGCAATCCCACCAAAGCAATTTGAAAATGGATACACAAATTTGTAGATCGAAATGACAGCCTGAACAAGCACGAGATTTTTTTTAGAGAGTACCTGGTCAAGTTTTGGAGGAAGGAGAAGGCCTAGGGCACCTGGAGCTCACCTAACTCCCTCCTGGGGCCCACATATCCCACGTGGCGCGGCCACCCCCGGGCCGCGCCATATTTTGATATGTGGGTCCCTCTTGCAGGTGTCCTTTTGAGTGGCTCCTTCTCTTTGCTAAATATTGACCTGTGAATTTTCTCGAAACTTTTTGAAAATATTTTCTATGTAGGATTTTCCAAACTCAAGAAACTGATAATTCAGGGCATTAAATTTTTCAATAAAATTATAATGAACAAAGTAAAATCTAAAAGTATTCAAATTACTATAACTTAACTCAATGACATTCATAATATTACCATCAAGTTACTAATGAGGTTGATCAAGTCCCATTAACACCATGACAAGGATAATATGATGATTTCATTATTATTATTATTTAAAAGTATTCAACTCAAGATACCTCATACTTGATCGGAATTGATCCAATCATCAATAGTTCATACTTTGGTGTTGGAGGTGGAATTGGAATTTCAATGCTCCCAATAGTAAGAGTTACAACTTTGATGGAATTAACTTTCCTATTTGGAAGTTCCTGAGTATTCTTCTTTGGAAAATGAATAGTGTGTTCTTTCCCTTTAACATTGAATGTGACTTTTCTCTCTGTGCAATCAATAATAGCCCTTGCAATATTAAGAAAAGGTCTCCCAAGAATAATAGATAGATTATCATCTTTAGGCATTTATAATATAACAAAGTCCGTCGGGATTTGCACATTAGCAATCATAACAAGAACATTTTCACATATACCAATGGGAACAATAATAGATTTATCATCCATTTGAAGAGACACTTTAGTAAGAACTAGTTTATCCAAATTTACTTTCTTATATATAGAAAAAGGCATGACACTAACACCAGCACCTAAATCACATAAGTCGTACTTAACATAATTATTCTTTATGTAACATGGAATGGTGGGAATTCCTAGATCCCCATGCTTTCGAGGCAATTTACCTTCAAATGAATAATCAACAAGCATAGTAGTTATAGCCTCATTAGATATCTTTCTTTTATTAGTAACAATGTCTTTCATGTATAGAATATGTAGGAACTTTAACTGCATCTATTAAATGAATTTGTAAGCATAGATTCTTTAGCAATTCAACAAACCTCTCAAATCTTATATTTTCTTGTGTTCTCATTACCACTTGAGGATATGGTATGGGTCTTTGTACCCATGGATCCCTCTCTTTAAGTTGTTGACATTTAGGTTTCTTATTCTTATCTTTCTTCCTTGAAGATTGAGGATCATCACTCGAAGTAGCTTCTTGTTCTTCATTATTTTTATTCTCTTGTTGAATTTCATTACTTTGAGCCAATTCCTCTTCATCATCTTCTTTATTATCATCCTCAGTTTTAGCATCAGAAATAGATATATCATTTCCTTGTTCTTTAGAATGGCCATTATTATCATTGTCATTGGGGTAATTACATGTAGAAGATTTATTAATTTTAGGAGCATCTTGATCTTTCCTCTTTTGATGGCCTTCAGGATAATCAGGGTCTTGTGTAGCTGAACCCCCTCTTGTATGAAATCCTAAGACTTGCTTCTCTTGAGATAGAATTTTCTCATAGAGCTTATTTTGAAGAGAAATCATCTGCTCAACTTGGTTATTATTCATAGCATAATGTTTAACAACAATCTTAACAGAATCAACAATAGCAGTTAATTTGTCGTGAAGAATTTTAAGCTTATGGGCATTTTCAGTAAATTGCATTTTAATATCATGATTAAAAGCTTTTTGATGATGAAAAATGCATTCATTTGATCATTATCGTAAGCTTCTATGTGAGGGATTACATTATTATTGCCTTCAGAATTGGATATAACATGGACTTGAATAGGGAAACAAGTTTCATTAATAGTAAATTTAATACCTTTCTCAGATAACTCCTTAAGATCATCAGTTTTAATTCCCTTCTCCTTAATAGACCTTGAAGCCTCTTTCATAATCTCATTAGATATTTTGAGAATACCCCTCTTCTTAGGAACAATTTCAATATCATCCTCTCCCTCTATCTTCCAATCATTATAATTTTTAGAGATAGTATTCATTAATTCATAGCTTCATTAACAAATTTTCTCCTGAAAATGTTGCCTGTAAAACTATCTAGATATGATATAGATTCTTTAGTTAGTCCAGAATAAAATATATCAAGTAATTCATTATCAAGAAATCCATAGGCAAGACATATTTTTTTTGAAACAGTAAATCTCCCTGAAGCTTGAGGTAAAATTTCTCATTTATTTTGACAAAAGTTACTAATGCAAAGATTCATAGCATGCATATTATCAGCAGGAAAATACTTATTATAAAACATGAGCATACATTCATCTTTGCTAGAATGGATTTTGGGGCTAAAGAATTATGCCAAACTTTTGCTTCTCCTGTAATTATGTCGTTGGATTTCATATTAACCATATAAATTCGAAATCTCATGAAGCTTAGTTATATATTCAAAAGGAAATTATTCACCTTCACCATAAAACTTGATATTTCCAACTTGTTTAATTATCAGGATCAATGGTAAAATAATAAGCAGTGTCTTTAATGAATATTATTGTTTCATGAGAATTGCTACTAATAGGGAAATAATCTTCCATAGGAGTATTCATAACAACATCAAAACCATAATTATCATCAATATCAAGATCCATAAAAGCTTTATCAAATGCAATATCCTCCTATGATGGTGTAGATTTAGGACCAGTAACAATTTCACTATCTTTGATAATTTCATTAAATAAAGACTTGGATAAATCATGTGTCCCCTCTCTATCCATATCATCATCCAATAATTCATCTTCAGTACTCATAGAGATCCTAGATAATGGTGAACTTGGTAGAACATTATTTTTAATTTTAGTAATAGGAGTAGCATCAACATTAGGTGAAAACGGTGGCCTAGTAGCAAATTCGTACCTTTTCTAGTAGTGGAAGGCAACAAAACCTTCTTAGAAATATTCCTATCCTTTCCCATGATGGTAAATAAATAAGTTCAGTAAGTATATGATAAAAGGTGTTCTTACCAATAAAGCTAGGATCCCCTGCAATGGCGCCAGAAAATATCTTGATGCCCTCAAGTGCAGAGGATCATTGAAATATATGTGGTTTGTGGAAAGAACAGACATGCAATGACTCTAGTGGATCCATATGTTGTTAATGAAAAGAACACACATGCAATGACACTGGTGGATCCATATGTGTCTTATGAAAAGAACACACATTCAATGACTCTAGTTGTGGTTCATGAAAATAACACACATGCAATAACTCTGGTGGATCCATGTGCTTTATGAAAAGAACTAACCTGCAATGACTCTAGCTGTGGTTTAGGATAAGAACACACATGCAATGACTCTAGTGCTGGTTTAGAATAAGAACACACATGCAATGACTCTAGTGGATCCATATGTGGTTCATGAAAAGAACACACATGCAATGACTTAGGTGGATCCATGTGTTTTATGTGAAAAGAACAGACAAGCAATGACTCTGGTGGATCCATATGTGGTTTGTGAAAAGAACACACATGCAATGACTCTAGTTGTGGTACATGAAAGGAACACACATGCAATGACACTGGTGGATCCATGTGGTTCATAAAAATAACACACATGCAATGACTCTGGTGGATCCATATGGGGTTTGTGAAAAGAACACACATGCAATGACTCTAGTGCTGGTTTAGGATAAGAACACACATGCAATGACTCTAGTGCTGGTTTAGGATAAGAACACACATGCAATGACTCTAGTGGATCCATACGTGGTTCATGAAAAGAACACACATGCAATGACTCTAGTGGATCCATGTGTTTTATGAAAAGAATAGACATGCAATGACTATGGTGGATCCATGTGTGGTTTGTGAAAAGAACACACATACAATGACTCTGCTTGATCCATGTGGTTTATGAAACGAACAGACATGCAATGACTCTAGTGGATCCATATATGGTTTGTGAAAAACACACATTAAATGACTCTAGTGCTGGTTAAGGATAAGAACACACATGCAATGACTCCGTGGATCCATATGTGGTTTATGAAAAGAACACACATGCAATGACTCTAGTGGATCCATGTGTTGTGTGAAAAGAACACACATGCAATGACTCTGGTGGATCCATATGTGGTTTGTGAAAAGAACACACATTCAATGACTCTGCTAGCTGTGGTTAATGAAAAGAACACACATACAATTACTCTAGTGGATCCATATGTGATTTGTGAAAAGAAACACATGCAATGACTCTAGTGGATCCATGTGGTTTATGAAAAGAACAGACATGCAATGACTCTAGCTATGGTTCATGAAAAGAACGCACATGCAATGACTCTGGTGCATCCATATGTGGTTTATGAAAAGAACACACATGCAATGACTCTAGTGGATCCATGTGTTTTATGAAAAGAACAGACATGCAATGACTCTGGTGGATCCATATGTGGTTTGTGAAAAGAACACACATGCAATGACAATGGTGGATCCATGTGGTTTGTGAAAAGAACATACATGTAATGACTCTGGTGGATCCATATGTGGTTTGTGAAAAGAACACACATTCAATAACTCTAGCTATGGTTAATGAAAAGAACACACATACAATGACTCTAGTGGATCCATATGTGGTTTGTGAAAAGAACACACATGTAATGAATATAGTGGATCCATGTGGTTTATGAAAAGAACAGACATGCAATGACTCTAACTGTGGTTCATGAAAAGAACACACATGCAATGACACTGGTGGATCCATGTGGTTCATGAAAATAACACACATGCAATGACTCTGGTGGATCCATATGTGTTTTGTGAAAAGAACAGACATGCAATGACTCTAGTGCTGGTTAATGAAAAGAACAAACATGCAATGACTCTTGTGGATCCATATGTGGTTTGTGAAAAGAACACACATGCAATGACTCTATTGGATCCATATGGTTTATTGAGAAGAACAAACATGCAATGACTCTAGTTATGGTTCATGAAAATAACACACATGCAATGACTCTGGTGGATCCATATGTGGTTTGTGAAAAGAACACACATTCAATGACTCTAGCTGTGGTTAATGAAAAGAACACACATACAATGACCCTAGTGGATCTATATGTGGTTTGTGAAAAGAACACACATGCAATAACTCTAGTGGATCCATATATGGTTTGTGAAAAGAACACACATGCAATGACAGTGGTGGATCCATGTGGTTTGTGGAAAGAACAGACATGCAATGACTCTAGTGGATCCATATGTGGTTAATGAAAAGAACACACATGCAATGGACAATGGTGGATCCTTACGTGGTTTGTGAAAAGAACACACATTCAATGCCTCAAGTTGTGGTTCATGAAAAGAACACACATGCAATGACAATGGTGGATCCATGTGGTTCATTAAAATAACACACATGCAATGAATCTGGTGGATCCATATGGTTTATGAAAAGAACAAACATGCAATGACTCTAGCCGTGGTTTAGGATAAGAACACACATGCAATGACTCCAGTGCTGGTTTAGGATAAGAACACACATGCAATGACCCTAGTGGATCCATGTGTGGTTCATGAAAAGAACACACATGCAATGACTCTGGTGGATCCATATGTGGTTTGTGAAAAGAACATACATGCAATGACTCTGGTGGATCCATACGTGGTTCATGAAAAGAACACACATGCAATGACTCTAGTTGTGGTTCATGAAAAGAACACACATGCAATGACACTGGGGGATCCATGTGGTTCATGAAAATAACACACATGCAATGACTCTGGTGGATCCATGTGCTTTATGAAAAGAACACACATGCAATGACTCTAGTGATGGTTTAGGATAAGAACACGCATGCAATGACTCTAGTGCTGGTTTAGGATAAGAACACACATGCAATGACTCTGGTGGATCCATATGTGGTTCATGAAAATAACACACATGCGATGACTCTAGTGGACCATGTGTTTTGTGAAAAGAACACATATGCAATGAAAGTGTTGGGTCCATATGTGGTTTCTGAAAACAACACACATTCAATGACTTTAGCTGTGGCTAATAAAAAGAACACACATGCAATGACTCTAGTATATCCATATGTGGTTTGTGAAAAGAACACACATGCAATGACTCTAGTGGATCCATGTGGTTTATGAAAAGGACAGACATGCAATGACTCTAGCTATGGTTCATGAAAAGAACACACATGCAATGACTCTGGTTGATCCATATGTGGTTTATGAAAAGAACACACATGCAATGACTCTAGTGGATCCATGTGTTTTATGAAAAGAACAGACATGCAATTACTCTGGTGGATCCATAAGTGGTTTGTGAAAAGAACACACATGCAATGACATTGGCGAATCCATGTGGTTCATGAAAAGAACACACATGCAGTGACTCTAGTGGATCCATGTGTTTTGTGAAAAGAACACACATGCAATGACACTTGTGGATCCATATGTGGTTTGTGAAAAGAACACACATTCAATGACTCTAGCTGCGGTTAATGAAAAGAACACCCATGCAATGACTCTAGTGGATCCATATGTGGTCTGTGAAAAGAACACACATTCAATGACTCTAGTGGATCCATGTGGTTTACGAAAAGAACAAACATGCAATGACTATAGCTGTGGTTCATGAAAATAACACACATGCAATGACTCTGGTGGATCCATATGTGGTTTATGAAAAGAACACACGTACAATGACTCTAGAGAATCCATGTCTTTTATGAAAAGAACAGACATGAAATGACTCTTGTGGATCCATAGGTGGTTTGTGAAAAGAACACACATGCAATGATAGTGGTGTATCCAGGTGGTTTGTGAAAAGAACACACATGCAATGACTCTAGTGGATCAATGTGGTTTATGAAAATAACAGACATGCATCGACGCTAGCTGTGGTTCATGAAAAGAACACACATGCAATGACTCTGGTGGATCCATATGTGGTTTCTGAAAAGAACACACATTCAATGACTCTAGCTGTGGTTAATGAAAATACACACATGCAATGACTCTAGTGGATCCATATGTGGTTCGTGAAAAGAACACACATGCAATGTGTAAGGTCCCCAACCTTTAATAAGATTGAGCCCCCTGTGTTTACAATGCTAGTCCCTGGATCAATAGCTAGCATCCACAGTTTAGATGTAATATCAAGAAACAAAGGTCATAATACAACTTTATAACCAGGAATAAAATAATTTATTACATCAAACATAGCTCATTGGCTATTTACATTACATTGCAGCGGAATAACTATAGTCATCGGTCCTTCATCTTCAAAGTGCCACAGGCAGATGTTGGTTGTAGACTTTGTAATCCTAATCAATCAATCTTCACTAAAGTCAATCAAACCTGCAACATTACAAGTTACAGCCACAAGGGTCAATACATTTGAATTGTATTGGCAAGTGATACTTTGGTAGTATAGTGGAGTCTAACATCTATATGCATTTGGCTAAGTGGAGTTGAGGCTTGCATTGCTCAAAATAGATTTTCCCTATCATTTTGAAAATACTAAGTTTTTGTTTGGCAAAAACTTTCCCAAGGCATCTACCAATCAAAGACTGAAGATCCACTCAGGGCATCTACCAATCAAAGACTGAAGATTTGCTTGGCAACAATTATTGCAAAAACTTTCCCAAGGCATCTACCAATCAAAGACTGAAGATCCTTCTCGAGGCATCTACCAATCATTGACTGAAGTGCTTGGCAAAATCATTTTTCCCAATCTAAGATTTCAAGATCCTTGTACCAAGCCATCTCTCCATCAAAGATTGAGGAATTCACACAACCCTTGTTCACCCACAAGTTTTAATTTAGAAATTGGAGTGATGAGATTCTTGAAGCTTCCATGTCTTGATGCTCAAATTGTCCTTTACCAGGGACATGGCTAAGTACTTAGATTTTTACACTCTGTAGAGGTGGTGCACTTTCCCCACAAGACTTGGTTTCCCAAGACAAGATCCTTCAGAAGCTTTTCCTTAGACCATCATGGACGCGCTCCAACCTATCAAACACTACCACCCACTGTCCATATGGCTAAGTTTTTGCAACCTATATGATCATGACAGAGCCCATATTGCCAAGTGGTTGCACTTGAAGCTTCTCAACATTTGACATCTCAAATCTCTTTGTTTCCTGGGTGGCCATCCACAAGTGAGATACACTAAGGTAAACCATAAACATGGGCCTTGTGAACCACTCAACCAAAAACCACCTTGCAAGTCCCATTCCACCCAGGGGATTCATTAATTTAGTTGTTTTATTAAACAAAAACATAAGTCCTCAGACTTAGAGATTTTTCCATAGTATGAATATATTCCACCCAAGTTTTCTATTAGCTAGGCTAAGCTTGATAGTAATAGGAATCCTAACTTAGGAAGATTTCCACTAAGGTTTCATTCTACTAGGTGCTACTATAGCAAGGTCTACACTTAGCAAAATAAAAACCATGCAAGTTTTACTTAGCAAAAACACTAATGCATAGTGAAAATAATGGGACATAAGATATGAAGCATCACTTGCCTTTTTTGGTAGAGGGTATAAGTTCACTCCTTGTCCTTGCAAAAATCACACTCTTCAAGTCACTACAAATCAATCAAGCAAGGCACAAACTTAATCTACCAATCAAGCAAACACAAATTCAATTCACATTCCAAACTAAAGTCAAACAACAATTTTTCACACACAAAGTAATGGGATCTAAGTCATGCATAAGCATGCAAAGGTTGGTTCTATTGTAAAGATGGTCTTCACTAGGCTTCTAACTTTGTAAGTTCCAAATTGGTCATTTACCAAAATGGCAAAGTCGAAGTGATGCATGCAAGCATGCCAAGCTTTGTTTTGTTTGAAAAGTGGTTCCTAGTGGGTCATAGACATTTGGGCACACCTATTGGTCATTTTGTGAAGTGGCTAAGTCATTTGGAAAAGGTTTCACTATAAAACCATTTGCAAAACAAAGTATCATTCTATGTGGTGTAGAAATATTTCTACTAAGGCATTAGCCTATAGGGTTCACCAAATGAGTTGCTATTGCAAAACTTGGTGTTTGGGTCAGTAGGTTTGGTCTAAACCATTTTCTCAAAGTTTTCTTTACAAAAACATTCTCATAAACAAAACAATAGTTTTGTTTGGCTAGAAATGGACTAAACTAATTAATCCATTCTAAACCTATCCAAATTCATTTTCCAAAACATAGGTTGGTTCCTAGGGTCAGTAAGGTCACAACAAACCAATTTGCAAAGGTTTGATCTCAAAAATCATTTTTAAACAATTCTTCTAATGTTAGCAGGCACACAAAAGAATCTGCAAAATCAAACAAACTAACAGTTACTATTTGCTGAACTAAGGGCAGGGTTGGTTAGGGCTTGTCTTGCTGATTCCAACGACATAAAATTTGTAATTTTTGGACGTGTGGATCAAAAGATACAAAGGTTTGAAAATGGCATCAAAATCTGTTTTCAAATTTCTTTTAAACAGATCTAGTGCCACGCGTCGTGTTCTTATTCGCCCATACCGGTTCGGCCGGATCGGCAACGTGGAACGTTAGATCTAAAGTGGATCGTGCGGTCCAGAGGACATACCCCTTCGGTGTTAAGTGAACCAATCGTGAGCGCCAGATCTAGATCGAACGGTGCTGGCGAGTTTGACCTAAAGTGGGCGGCGCTGTGGTGGCTAGCGGCGGCGGAGCGGTCGGTCGTCGACGGAGGCGACGCTACAGGAGGTGAGGGAGAAGGAGGGGTTGCTCACCGTGCTCGCAAGAACGTGGGGAAGATCGAGGTAGTGTCTTCTTATCGCGGGGCGTACTGGAGTGAGCTTGATTGCTCGCCGGAGTTGCTGCGGGTGGCGGTGCTCTCGGGTTGTCGTCGTTGGCGTCGCTGTGGATCACCCCAAGGCATAACAAGGACGCTGTTAGATGCGCAGGACCAAGGCAAGGTTGTGTGCGTGATCGAGAGGTAGAGGGGCGACCGAAACTACCTGCGGAGCTCGTCGGAGAAGAACCAGACGGCGGCGGCGAGTCGAGGTCGACGAAGACGGTGTTCTGGGTCACGCGCGGGCGAACCAGGAGTACTAGGAGATGCGTGAGGTCGAGAGGAGTCCACTCGCGTGAAGTAGAGGCAGAGGGATGGTCGGAGTTGGCCGGAATCGGCGAGGGAAGTCGTCGGAGACCGAGGGAGTGTAGGGCAAAATTTGCTCGGCCTGGGGGCAGAGGGGGTGCAGCGTTTAGGGGAAAGGGAGGAGGAGCGGGCGGTTAAATGGGCGTTGTCACGACGAGGTTTAATGGAGGGATTAACGCGGATTGATGGAGCTCTCAACGGGCAGAACGGCCAGCGGTGAGGAGAAGGAGTCGCGGGTGAGGACGGCAAGATGGTGTGGGACCCGTCTGTCGTGAAGAGAGAGAGTGGTTGTGGGTCCGGGCTGTCATCGACTGTGTGGGTTCGTTATTTGGTTCGAATCGTTTTCTTCAGGGAGGCAACTGGCTGGGTGGGGTCATCTTGTCAGCGAGTGAGTGAGAGGGAGAAGAGGGGCCACCGGTCAGTCTCTGTCTGAGTAAGTTTCTGAGTAAGAAAAGAACGTTTCGGGGGAGGGGAGAAGACTGGGCTGCTGCTGGGCCTTAGTGGGTTCTTTGGGTCAATGTCCTTTTCCTATTTTTTTCTGTCTGTTTCCTTTTTCCATTTCTAATACAATTTCTGTTTTGAAAATCAAACAATTTTTCAAACAATCAAACCAAAACACTTCAAAAGGTTTTATTTGAGAAAACAAAACACTTGGGAAAACTTATTTTAAAAGAATAAATAAGTTTTGATGTTTATTTAAAATGGGAAAAGCCTTTACTTAAATAAAATTGGATATTTAAATCCTTGTTATTTTATTTAAATAAACCTTTACTCATTTTATCTAAACAAAACCTTTTGTTTAAAAGAAACTTGGCCAAAGTTTAATTTGGCTTTATAAAATAATTTTTATTTAAAACATTTCTTTTTATTTTGAAAACCAAAACCTTTTATAAAAAGATCCAAAATAGTAACTCCAAAACATTTTATTTTTCTTTATCAAATGTTTATTTTTTTTATAAATCCCTTTAGGATTATTTGTTCACCAAAAGGTATGGGCTTTTGGTAAGGGCTTTATTAGCTTTGGAATTTCAATTTCCTTATCTTATTATTTTCATAAAGTTTTGTCTATGGTTCCAAACTAAGTGAAACCAATCTCTATGGTCTTTTCTTGATCCTTTGAGAATATTTGTTGATCAACTTTGGTATGGATCCAATCCATAGATTTGGAGATACTTTGGAAAATGATTTCCTTCCATTAGGGTTTAGGGATTTGGATTTATTTTCCAAGTGTTTAAATTTCCAGATACATTCATTGAGGAATGCATTTCCCTTGATTTGTATTTTTGTTGAATTCAAACTTCTACCAAAGTTTGTTCAAGATGGGATTTTAAGTTTCCTTTTAGGTACAAAAGTTTCTTTTCACCCTGATTTTCAACAAAAATTTATTTTGTTTATTTATTTTTCACATTACAAGATTTGGAAAATCTTGGGATGTGACAGGCTACCACCCTTAAAAGAAATCTCGTCCCGAGATTTGGGAAGGCTAGGGGTTACAAGTTGGCTCAAAAGCATCTAGGGTACTACCACCCTTAAAATTTTTCCAACTAGACTACATCTTGGCTTGCTTGGATCTTGGAAAACTTCTTCTTGGAAAACTTCTGCATAGTGGCCTTTATTTCCATACTTGACTCATGGGCCAAGGTTGAGTTTCTCCATAGGCTTGTTCAACTTGTTCTTCATCTTTTCTGGACAATTGCTTGCATAATGTCCTGGGTTCTTGCAATTGATACAGTGGATGTCTTCAAGTTCCTTGCGTAGTTCCTGTGGACAAGTGGCTACATAGTGGCCTAGCTCTTTGCAATTGTTGCACACTACTTGGCCGATCTCTTTATTCTTCGGGTTCTCTGGGCATCCACTGGGTAGTGTCCCATTTCCTTACATTTACGACATTGCACAAGGCTCATGTCCTGTCTTGGTTTCTTGGGTTTCTTTGATCCTTTGAATTGGGTTGTCTTGTTTGGAGGTATGAGTGGTCCTTTTCCTTTGTCATCAACATTTTTGGCATACTTGGATCCTTCTTGTTTCCTTTGTTCAACAATGGCATAGATGGGGCATTGGATAGGGACATGGTCGTTTCCTTCACAAAGGTAACAAGTAGCTTGAGAGGTAGGACATTGCCCAATAGGATGTTTCCCTTCACAGTTGGGGCATTGATCTTCATGCTCTTTGGAAGTATGGTCCTTGTCTCCACAAATAATGCAGGCTGGGTCTCCATCTAGAATAACATTCTTGTCATCCTTGTTGCCATACACTCTTTTGGGGTAGTTTTCTTCCATGCTGATCATTTGATTAGTCACCTTAAGCATCAGTTGGGATTGTTCCTCCAAAAACTTTTGCAGTGCTGGATCTTTATCACTATTGCTGGCTATGGATCGAAATTAGTTGGTTCAACTGGTTTTGGGTTGCTATGAGTTCTCTCATGCTGTCCTCTTGATTGTTGTTGTTGTCACCATCCTTGATGTTGGAGTTTCTTGGAGAAGTCATCTGTTTGGGTTGGATTGGGATTAGAATAGACAAAAGATTTCTATGGGAATCAATCCTAATCACACACATCACAATTCACACAAGCAATGTGCAAGCAATCACAAACAAACACTCCACTCAAACAACAAGTTTCAAGCACATACTTAGGCAACCAAAAATATTTTTTTTGTTACACCACATAAGTTGGTGTGTTTGACTTATCTATAAATGGTGGTCCATCTACACGGTTCATTTGTGATCTTTCCATCCTTCTTGGTTGATTCTTCTTGGATGAGTTCTTTGTATCCTTGGGAGAATTCTTGTGTCTTGGTCACAAATCTTCCAAGGTGATGATGGCTCCTTCTAAGTTGTTTTTTCCTTAGTCTTCAAGTCTTGAGTAACATTTCTTGTCTCACTTGTAGTCTTTGGTGAACATGTTGAAGATGTTGAAGTCATTAGAGTTGAAGAAGTTGAAGTCATTAGAGTTGAAGAAGTTGAAGAAGTCCTTTGCACATGGTGAAGTCTTTGGTCAAAGGGTAGGCTTTTCCATTAAGTTTGAAGTAGAAGAGATGTAGAGTTGAAACCAAAATGGTTGAGAAAAGAGTTTACAAGATTGTTTTGTAAATAAGTTTTTGGAACAAAAACAACTCCTATTATAAGGGGTTTTGTCCAATCCTAGGGTTACAAATCCTACAGGCAACACAATGCTCTGATACCATCTGTAAGGTCCCCAACCTTTAATAAGATTGAGCCCCCTGTGTTTACAATGCTAGTCCCTGGATCAATAGCTAGCATCCACAGTTTAGATGTAATATCAAGAAACAAAGGTCATAATACAACTTTATAACCAGGAATAAAATAATTTATTACATCAAACATAGCTCATTGGCTATTTACATTACATTGCAGCGGAATAACTATAGTCATGGGTCCTTCATCTTCAAAGTGCCACAGGCAGATGTTGGTTGTAGACTTTGTAATCCTAATCAATCAATCTTCACTAAAATCAATCAAACCTGCAACATTACAAGTTACAGCCACAAGGGTCAATACATTTGAATTGTATTGGCAAGTGATACTTTGGTAGTATAGTGGAGTCTAACATCTATATGCATTTGGCTAAGTGGAGTTGAAGCTTGCATTGCTCAAAATAGATTTTTCCCTATCATTTTGAAAATACTAAGTTTTTGTTTGGCAAAAACTTTCCCAAGGCATCTACCAATCAAAGACTGAAGATCCACTCAGGGCATCTACCAATCAAAGACTGAAGATTTGCTTGGCAACAATTATTGCAAAAACTTTCCCAAGGCATCTACCAATCAAAGACTGAAGATCCTTCTCGAGGCATCTACCAATCATTGATCAAGTGCTTGGCAAAATCATTTTTCCCAATCTAAGAT
The DNA here is from genome assembly GCA_023614405.1 of Avena insularis. Classification (NCBI taxonomy): domain Eukaryota; kingdom Viridiplantae; phylum Streptophyta; class Magnoliopsida; order Poales; family Poaceae; genus Avena; species Avena insularis. The sequence continues at coordinate 607,913,141 of CM042690.1, read as the reverse complement.
TTCAAGATCCTTGTACCAAGCCATCTCTCCATCAAAGATTGAGGAATTCACACAACCCTTGTTCACCCACAAGTTTTAATTTAGAAATTGGAGTGATGAGATTCTTGAAGCTTCCATGTCTTGATGCTCAAATTGTCCTTTACCAGGGACATGGCTAAGTACTTAGATTTTTACACTCTGCAGAGGTGGTGCACTTTCCCCACAAGACTTGGTTTCCCAAGACAAGATCCTTCAGAAGCTTTTCCTTAGACCATCATGGATGCGCTCCAACCTATCAAACACTACCACCCACTGTCCATATGGCTAAGTTCTTGCAACCTATATGATCATGGCAGAGCCCATATTGCCAAGTGGTTGCACTTGAAGCTTCTCAACATTTGACATCTCAAATCTCTTTGTTTCCTGGGTGGCCATCCACAAGTGAGATACACTAAGGTAAACCATAAACATGGGCCTTGTGAACCACTCAACCAAAAACCACCTTGCAAGTCCCATTCCACCCAGGGGATTCATTAATTTAGTTGTTTTATTAAACAAAAACATAAGTCCTCAGACTTAGAGATTTTTCCATAGTATGAATATATTCCACCCAAGTTTTCTATTAGCTAGGCTAAGCTTGATAGTAATAGGAATCCTAACTTAGGAAGATTTCCACTAAGGTTTCATTCTACTAGGTGCTACTATAGCAAGGTCTACACTTAGCAAAATAAAAACCATGCAAGTTTTACTTAGCAAAAACACTAATGCATAGTGAAAATAATGGGACATAAGATATGAAGCATCACTTGCCTTTTTTGGTAGAGGGTATAAGTTCACTCCTTGTCCTTGCAACAATCACACTCTTCAAGTCACTACAAATCAATCAAGCAAGGCACAAACTTAATCTACCAATCAAGCAAACACAAATTCAATTCACATTCCAAACTAAAGTCAAACAACAATTTTTCACACACAAAGTAATGGGATCTAAGTCATGCATAAGCATGCAAAGGTTGGTTCTATTGTAAAGATGGTCTTCACTAGGCTTCTAACTTTGTAAGTTCCAAATTGGTCATTTACCAAAATGGCAAAGTTGAAGTGATGCATGCAAGCATGCCAAGCTTTGTTTTGTTTGAAAAGTGGTTCCTAGTGGGTCATAGACATTTGGGCACACCTATTGGTCATTTTGTGAAGTGGCTAAGTCATTTGCAAAAGGTTTCACTATAAAACCATTTGCAAAACAAAGTATCATTCTATGTGGTGTAGAAATATTTCTACTAAGGCATTAGCCTATAGGGTTCACCAAATGAGTTGCTATTGCAAAACTTGGTGTTTGGGTCAGTAGGTTTGGTCTAAACCATTTTCTCAAAGTTTTCTTTACAAAAACATTCTCATAAACAAAACAATAGTTTTGTTTGGCTAGAAATGGACTAAACTAATTAATCCATTCTAAACCTATCCAAATTCATTTTCCAAAACATAGGTTGGTTCCTAGGGTCAGTAAGGTCACAACAAACCAATTTGCAAAGGTTTGATCTCAAAAATCATTTTTAAACAATTCTTCTAATGTTAGCAGGCACACAAAAGAATCTGCAAAATCAAACAAACTAACAGTTACTATTTGCTGAACTAAGGTCAGGGTTGGTTAGGGCTTGTCTTGCTGATTCCAACGACATAAAATTTGTAATTTTTGGACGTGTGGATCAAAAGATACAAAGGTTTGAAAATGGCATCAAAATCTGTTTTCAAATTTCTTTTAAACAGATCTAGTGCCACGCGTCGTGTTCTTATTCGCCCGTACCGGTTCGGCCGGATCGGCAACGTGGAATGTTAGATCTAAAGTGGATCGTGCGGTCCAGAGGACATACCCCTTCGGTGTTAAGTGAACCAATCGTGAGCGCCAGATCTAGATCGAACGGTGCTGGCGAGTTTGACCTAAAGTGGGCGGCGCTGCGGTGGCTAGCGGCGGCGGAGCGGTCGGTCGTCGACGGAGGCGACGCTACAGGAGGTGAGGGAGAAGGAGGGGTTGCTCACCGTGCTCGCAAGAACATGGGGAAGATCGAGGTAGTGTCTTCTTATCGCGGGGCGTACTGGAGTGAGCTTGATTGCTCGCCGGAGTTGCTGCGGGTGGCGGTGCTCTCGGGTTGTCGTCGTTGGCGTCGCTGTGGATCACCCCAAGGCATAACAAGGACGCTGTTAGATGCGCAGGACCAAGGCAAGGTTGTGTGCGTGATCGAGAGGTAGAGGGGCGACCGGAACTACCTGCGGAGCTCGTCGGAGAAGAACCAGACGGCGGCGGCGAGTCGAGGTCGACGAAGACGGTGTTCTGGGTCACGCGCGGGCGAACCAGGAGTACTAGGAGATGCGTGAGGTCGAGAGGAGTCCACTCGCGTGAAGTAGAGGCAGAGGGGTGGTCGGAGTTGGCCGGAATCAGCGAGGGAAGTCGTCGGAGACCGAGGGAGTGTAGGGCAAAATTTGCTCGGCCTGGGGGCAGAGGGGGTGCAGCGTTTAGGGGAAAGGGAGGAGGAGCGGGCGGTTAAATGGGCGTTGTCACGACGAGGTTTAATGGAGGGATTAACGCGGATTGATGGAGCTCTCAACGGGCAGAAACGGCCGCGCGGTGAGGGGGAGAAGGAGTCGCGCGGGTGAGGACGAAGCACAGTGGTGTGGGACCCGTCTGTCAGCGAAAGAGAGAGAGTGGTTGTGGGTCCGGGCTGTCATCGACTGTGTGGGTTCGTTATTTGGTTCGAATCGTTTTCTTCAGGGAGACAACTGGCTGGGTGGGGTCATCTCGTCAGCGAGTGAGTGAGAGGGAGAAGAGGGGCCACCGGTTAGTCTCTATCTGAGTAAGTTTCTGAGTAAGAAAAGAACGTTTCGGGGGAGGGGGAGAAGACTGGGCTGCTGCTGGGCCTTAGTGGGTTCTTTGGGTCAATTTTGTCCTTTTCCTATTTTTTACATTTTCTTTTTCCATTTCTAATACAATTTCTGTTTTGAAAATCAAACATTTTTTCAAACAATCAAACCAAAACACTTCAAAAGGTTTTATTTGAGAAAACAAAACACTTGGGAAAACTTATTTGAAAAGAATAAATAAGTTTTGATGTTTATTTAAAATGGGAAAAGCCTTTACTTAAATAAAATTGGATATTTAAATCCTTGTTATTTTATTTAAATAAACCTTTACTCATTTTATCTAAACAAAACCTTTTGTTTAAAAGAAACTTGGCCAAAGTTTAATTTGGCTTTATAAAATAATTTTTATTTAAAACATTTCTTTTTATTTTGAAAACCAAAACCTTTTATAAAAAGATCCAAAATAGTAACTCCAAAACATTTTATTTTTCTTTATCAAATGTTTATTTTTTTTTATAAATCCCTTTAGGATTATTTGTTCACCAAAAGGTATGGGCTTTTGGTAAGGGCTTTATTAGCTTTGGAATTTCAATTTCCTTATCTTATTATTTTCATAAAGTTTTGTCTATGGTTCCAAACTAAGTGAAACCAATCTCTATGGTCTTTTCTTGATCCTTTGAGAATATTTGTTGATCAACTTTGGTATGGATCCAATCCATAGATTTGGAGATACTTTGGAAAATGATTTCCTTCCATTAGGGTTTAGGGATTTGGATTTATTTTCCAAGTGTTTAAATTTCCAGATACATTCATTGAGGAATGCATTTCCCTTGATTTGGATTTTTGTTGAATTCAAACTTCTACCAAAGTTTGTTCAAGATGGGATTTTAAGTTTCCTTTTAGGTACAAAAGTTTCTTTTCACCCTGATTTTCAACAAAAATTATTTTGTTTATTTATTTTTCACATTACAAGATTTTGAAAATCTTGGGATGTGACACAATGAATATAGTGGATTCATGTGTTTTATGAAAAGAAAAGACATTCAATGACTCTAGCTTTGGTTCATGAAAATAACACACATGCAATGACTCTAGTGGATCCATATGTGGTTCATGAAAAGAACACACATGCAATGACTCTAGTGGATCCATGTGTTCTATGAAAAGAATAGACATGCAATGACTATGGTGGATCCATAGGTGGTTTGTGAAAAGATCACAGATGCAATGACAGTGGTGAATCCATGTGGTTTGTGAAAAGAATAGGCATGCAATGACTCTGGTGGATCCATATGTGGTTTGTGACAAGAACAGATATTCAATCACTCTAGCTGTGGTTAAGTAAAAGAACACACATGCAATGACTCTAGTGGGTCCATATGTGCTTTGTGAAAAGATAACACATGCAATGATAATGGTGGATCCATGTGGTTTGTGAAAAGAACATACATGCAATGACTCTAGTGGATCCATATGTGGTTTGTGAAAAGAACACACATTCAATAACTCTAGCTATGTTTAATGAAAAGAACACACATGCAATGACTCTAGTGGATCCATATGTGGTTCATGAAAAGAACACACATCAATGACTCTAGTGGATCCATGTGTTTTATAAAAAGAACAGACATTCAATGACTCTAGCTGTGGTTCATGTAAAGAACACATGAATGACTCTAGTGGATCCATGTGTGGTTTATGAAAAGAACACACATGCAATGACTCTAGTGGATCCATGTGGTTTATGAAAAGAACAGACATGCAATGACTCTATTCGTGGTTCATGAAAAGAACACACATGCAATGACACTAGTGTATCCACGTGGTTCATGAAAATAACACACATGCAATGACTCTGGTGGATCCATATGTGGTTTGTGAAAAGAACACACATGCAATGACTCTAGTGCTGGTTAATGAAAAGAACAAACATGCAATGAATCTAGTGGATCCATATGTGGTTTGTGAAAAGAACACACATGTACTGACATTGGTGGATCCATGTGGTTTGTGGAAAGAACAGACATGCAATGACTCTAGTGGATCCATATGTGGTTAATGAAAAGAACACACATACAACGACTCTAGTGGTCTATGTGGTTTATGAAAAGAACAGACATGTAGTGACTCTAGCCGTAGTTCATAAAAAGAACACACATGCAATGACTCTAGTGCTGGTTTAGGATAAGAACACACATGCAATGACTCTAGTGGATCCATATGTGGTACATGAAAAGAACACACATGCAATGACTCTGGTGGATCCATGTGTTTTATGTGAAAAGAACATACATGCAATGACTCTGGTGGATCCATATGTGGTTTGTGAAAAGAACACACATGCAATGACTCTAGTTGTGGTTCATGAAAATAACACACATGTAATGACACTGGTGGATCCATGTGGTTCATGAAACTAACACACATGCAATGACTCTGGTGGATCCATATGTCGTTTGTGAAAAGAACACAGATGCAATTACTCTAGTGCTGGTTTAGGATAAGAACACACATGCAATGACTCTAGTGCTGGTTTAGGATAAGAACACACATGCAATGACTCTAGTGGATCCATATGTGGTTCATGAAAAGAACATACATGCAATGACTCTAGTGGATCCATGTGTTTTATGAAAATTACACACATGCAATGACTCTGGTGGATCCGTATGTGGTTTGCAAAAAGAACACACATGCAATGACTCTGCTTGATCCATGTGGTTTATGAAAAGAATAGACATGCAATGACTCTGGTGGATCCATATGTGTTTTGTGAAAAGAACACACATTCAATGACTCTAGTGGTGGTTTAGGATAAGAACACACATGCAATGACTCTAGTGGATCCATGTGTTTCATGAAAAGAACATACATTCAATGACTCTAGCAATGGTTCATGAAAAGAACACACATGCAATGACTCTAGTGGATCCATATGTGGTTCATGAAAAGAACACACATGCAATGACTCTAGTGGATCCATGTGTTTTATGAAAATAATAGACATGCAATGACTATGGTGGATGGTGGTTTGTGAAAAGATCACACATGCAATGACAGTGGTGGATCCATGTGGTTTGTGAAAAGAACAGACATGCAATAACTCTGGTGGATCCATATGTGGTTTGTGAAAAGAACAGACATTCAATCACTCTAGCTGTGGTTAATGAAAAGAACACACATGCAATGACTCTAGTGGATCCATATGTGGTTTGTGAAAAGATAACACATGCAATGACAGTGGTGGATCCATGTGGTTTGTGAAAAGAACAGACATGCAATGACTCTAGTGGATCCATATGTGGTTTGTGAAAAGAACACACATTCAATAACCCTAGCTATGTTTAATGAAAAGAACACACATGCAATGACTCTAGTGGATCCATATGTGGTTCATGAAAAGAACACACATGCAATGACTCTAGTGGATAGATGTGTTTTATAAAAAGAACAGACATGCAATGACTCTAGCTATGGTTCATGTAAAGAACACATGGAATGACTCTAGTGGATCCATGTGTTTTATGAAAAGAACAGACATGCAATGACTCTATCCGTGGTTCATGAAAAGAACACACATGCAATGACACTAGTGTATCCATGTGGTTCATGAAAATAACACACATGCAATGACTCTGGTGGATCCATATGTGGTTTGTGAAAAGAACACACATGCAATGACTCTAGTGGTGGTTAATGAAAAGAACACACATGCAATGACTCTAGTGGATCCATATGTGGTTTGTGAAAAGAACACACATGCAACGACTCTAGTGGATCCATGTGGTTTATAAAAATAACAGACATGCAGTGACTCTAGCCGTAGTTCATAAAAAGAACACACATGCAATGACTCTAGTGCTGGTTTAGGATAAGAACACACATGCAATGAATCTAGTGGATCCATATGTGTTACATGAAAAGAACACACATGCAATGACTCTAGTGGATCCATGTGTTTTATGTGAAAAGAACATACATGCAATGACTCTAGTGGATCCATATGTGGTTTGTGAAAAGAACACACATGCAATGACTCTAGTTGTGGTTCATGAAAATAACACACATGTAATGACACTGGTGGATCCATGTGGTTCATGAAAATAACACACATGCAATGACTCTGGAGGATCCATATGTTGTTTGTGAAAAGAACGCAGATGCAATTACTCTCGTGCTGGTTTAGGATAAGAACACACATGCAATGACTCTAGTGCTGGTTTAGGATAAGAACACACATGCAATGACTAGTGGATCCATATGTGGTTCATGAAAAGAACACACATGCAATGACTCTGGTGGATCCATGTGTTTTATGAAAATTACACACATGCAATGACTCTGGTGGATCCGTATGTGGTTTGTGAAAAGAACACACATGCAATGACTCTGCTTGATCCATGTGGTTTATGAAAAGAACTGACATGCAATGAATCTGGTGGATCCATATGTGGTTTGTGAAAAGAACACACATTCAATGACTCTAGTGCTGGTTTAGGATAAGAACACACATGCAATGACTCTGGTGGATCCATATGTGGTTTATGGAAAGAACACACATGTAATGAATCTAGTGGATCCATGTGTTTTGTGAAAAACACACACATCCAATGATAGTGGTGGATTCATATGTGGTTTGTGAAAAGAACACACATTCAATGACTCTAGCTGTGGTTAATGAAAAAACGCACATGCAATGACTCTAGTGGATCCATATGTGGTTTGTGAAAAGAACACACATGTAATGACTCTAGTGGATTCATGTGGTTTATGAAAAGAATAGAAATGCAAGGACTCTAACTGTGATTCATGAAAAGAACACACATTCAATGACTCTGGTGGATCCATATGTGGTTTGTGAAAAGAACACACATGCAATGACAGTGGTGGATCCATGTGGTTTATGAAAAGAATAGACATGCAATTACTTTGGTGGATCCATATGTGGTTTGTGAAAAGAACACACATTCAATGACTCTAGCTGTGGTTAATGAAAAGAACACACATGCAATGACTCTAGTGGATCCATATGTGGTTTGTGAAAAGAACACACATGCAATGACTCTAGTGTTTCCATGTGGTTTATGAAAAGAACATACATGAAGTGACTCTAGATGTGGTTCATGAAAAGAACACACATGCAATGACATTGGTGGATCCATGTGGTTCATGAAAATAACACACATGCAATGACTCTGGTGGATCCATATGTGGTTTGTGAAAAGAACACACATCCAATGATTCTAGTGCTGGTTAATGAAAATAACACACATGCAATGACTCTAGTGGATCCATATGTGGTTTTTGAAAAGAACACACATGCAATGACTCTAGTGGATCCATGTGGTTTATGAAAAGAACAAACATGTAGTGACTCTAGCTGTGGTTCATGAAAAGAACAGACATGCAATGAATCTGGTGGATCCATATGTGGTTTCTGAAAAGAACACACATTCCATGACTCTAGCTGTGGTTAATGAAAAGAACACACATGCAATGAATCTTGTGGATCCATATGTGTATTGTGAAAAGAACATACATGCAATGAATCTAGTGGATCCATATGTGGTTTGTGAAAAGAACTCACATGCAATTACAGTGGTGGATCCATGTGGTTAGTGGAAATAACAGACGTGCAATGACTCTAGTGGATACTTATGTGGTTAATGAAAAGAACACACATGCAATGACACTGGTGGATCCATATGTGGTTTGTGATAAGAACACACATTCAATGCCTCAAGTTGTGGTTCATGAAAAGAACACACATGCAATGGCACTGGTGGATCCATGTGGTTCATGAAAATAACACACATGCAATGACTCTGGTGGATCCATATGGTTTATGAAAATAACAGACATGCAATGACTCTAGATGTGGTTTAGGATAAGAACACACATGCAATGACTCTAGTGCTGGTTTAGGATAAGAACACACATGCAATGACTCTAGTGGATCCATGTGTGGTTCATGAAAAGAACTCACATGCAATGACTCTGGTGGATCCATATGTGGTTAGTGAAAAGAACATACATGCAAGGACTCTGGTGGATCCATATGTGGTTCATGAAAAGAACACACATGCAATACCTCTAGTTGTGGTTTATGAAAAGAACACACATGCAATGACACTAGTGGATCCATGTGGTTCATGAAAATAACACACATGCAATGACTCTGGTGGATCCATATGGTTTATGAAAAGAACAAACATGCAATGACTATAACTGTGGTTTAGGATAATAAGACACATGCAATGACTCTAGTTCTGGTTTAGGATAAGAACTCACATGCAATGACTCTAGTGGATCCATTGTGGATCATGAAAAGAACACACATGCAATGACTCTGATGGATCCATATGTGGTTTGTGAAAAGAACAGACACGCAATGACTCTGGTGGATCCATATGTGGTTCATGAAAAGAACACACATGCAATGACTCTAGTTGTGGTTCATGAAAATAACACACATGCAATGCCACTGGTGGATCCATGTGGTTCATGAAAATAACACACATGCAATGACTCTGGTGGATCCATGTGCTTTATGAAAAGAAGACACATGCAATGACTCTAGTGCTAGTTTAGGATAAGAACACACATGCAACGACTCTAGTGCTGGTTTAGGATAAGAACACACATGCAATGACTCTGGTGGATCCATATGTGGTTCAAGAAAAGAACACACATGCAATGACTCTAGTGCATCCATGTGTTTTATAAAAATAACAAACATTCAATGATAGTGGTGGATCCATATGTGGTTTGTGAAAAGAACACACATTCAATGACTCTAGCTGTGGTTAATAAAAAGAACACACATGCAATGACTCTAGTGGATACATACGTGGTTTGTGAAAAGAACATACTTACAATGACTCTAGTGGATCATGTGGTTTATGAAAAGAACAGACATGCAATGATTCTAGCTGTGGTTCATGAAAAGAACACACATGCAATGACTCTGGTGGATCCATATGTGGTTTATGAAAAGAACACACATGCAATGACTCTAGTGGATCCATGTGTTTTATGAAAAGAACAAACATGTAATGACTCTGGTGGATCCATAGGTGGTTAGTGAAAGAACACACATGCAATGAGAGTGGTGGATCCACGTGGTTTGTGAAAAGAACACACATGCAATTACTCTAGTGGATCCATGTGGTTTATGAAAAGAAAAGACATGTAATGACTCTAGCTGTGGTTCATGAAAAGAACACACATGCAATTACTCTGGTGGATCCATATGTGGTTTGTGAAAAGAACACACATCCAATGACTCTAGATGTGGTTAATGAAAAGAGCACACATGCAATGACTCTAGTGGATCCATATGTGGTTCATGAAAAGAACACACGTGCAATGACTCTAGTGGATCCATGTGTTTTATGAAAAGAACAGACATTCAATGACTCTAGTTGTGGTTCATGAAAATAACACACATGCAATGACTATAGTGGATCCATATGTGGTTCATGAAAAGAACACACATGCAATGACTCTAGTGGATCCATGTGTTTGATTAAAAGAACATACATGCAATGACTATGGAGGATCCATATGTGGTTTGTGAAAAGAACACACATGCAATGACAGTGGTGGATCCATGTGGTTTGTGAAAGGAACAGATGTGCAATGACTCTGGTGGATCCATATGTGGTATGTGAAAAGAACACACATTCAATGACTCGAGTTGTGGTTAATGAAAATAACACACATGCAATGACTCTAGTGGATCCATATGTGGTTTGTGAAAAGAACACACATGCAATGACAGTGGTGGATCCATGTGGTTTGTGAAAAGAACAGACATGCAATGACTCTGGTGGATGCATATGTGGTTTGTGAAAAGAACACACATTCAATAACTCTAGCTGTGGCTAATGAAAAGAACACACATGCAATGACTCTAGTGGATCCATATGTTGTCAACACCCGGATTTTTAAGTCCCGATGCCTGTTATGCCGTACATCACAATCCTAGGATTACCATTTTTGCGAGACATAACAAAAGTGGTACCACAGTACATCATCCATTACAAACCATATTAAAGGTCTTACAAATAAAGGATCTCATGATCCAGTCTTAATACAATCAAAGCAGCAGAAAGTAAACATACTGGGGATTGATCTTCATGATCACAGGCAATGCTGATGATGGGAGATGATCCTAGTTGTCATAGACCTCCTACTGTCCATCTTCCGGGTAATCCTCCTCATAGTCTGGCCATGGGAATAGCCAGGGACAAAGCCATGAGTACTCTTTAAGTACTCGCAAACTAACACTAGCAAGAATAAGGTAAAGAGTGGAAGGAACCTTAAGCTCTAGTTTTGTTTGCAAAAAGCCAGGTTTATTTCATAAAGCCTTGAGGGTAAAAGCCTAACTTTAGTTCTCTACATTACTTAAGTGGGAACTCAGATTTCATGTCCACAACTCTGTTGTGGTCAAGTCAAAGTCATCTTTCAAGTCATAATTCATTTTGAAAACATCCGCCAACGGAACAGTATGACCACTCCAACTGTCCATAACCGCGGACGCGGCTATTCGAATAGTTTGACACTCTGTAGAGATTTTACACTTTCACCACAAAATTCGATGCATCCATCAGGGATAACCTTGAATCATCATACTTGGTATGCCGATAATCAATCCTAACCTTTCAATTACACACCCTAGTACAGGCACCTCCCCTATGAGCTTGGCCTCCTAGCCATGACCATCTGTTATCCTGGGCACTACATAGGTGTACATTCATCACGAGGTATCCTCAGCTCAACCTCTTCCGCAAGGGAACCCATACTAATACATATAAACTTCTAGTCAAGCCCTACCCAACTCAGGTATTGTGGTTGTACGGTAAAATTGGAACGGTATCGCATCCGAACCCAACCATCAGTTTTATTAAAGTCAAGGCTCATGCCTCAAGAGTTTCATCATCAAACCATTGTGTTTCATAACACATGTCAAAAAATTTCAGTAAAATTAATCATCATTCCAAGGTTTTCATAATCATTTTTACCAAGTATTCCCATCTAAAGTAATCAAGTTTTAGCTTAGCACTAGCCACTAGGGTTGAGGGTATCACTGTTGAGGGGTGCTAACCAAGTATAACTATCCACGGTTAGTTCTATAATTTTGATGGTATCCATCCTATTTTCCACTAATCACAATTCATTAGCTAAGTAAGAAACTATAATAAAGGGAAAAGCAAAGCTTGGAGTAAAACTAGGAATAGTAATCAAAGTTGCATAACCAAGCATGCCTAGGGCATCTGGTATAGGGGCTTGCACATATAGCATGCATAGTTCTAGCTTGCTTAGTGGGCTTGCCTTGAGCAGTGCAGTCATTGAAGTTCTCTTCTTCTTCCTCGAAGTACTCCTCCTCGTCGTAGCCCGGGTCGGTACTAGCATCTATGAATACATACAATGTAACCAATCACCAAACAACACTTAACTACTTTTATCTAGCAAACCAAGGCTCATATTAGATGATCTAGCATCATCTCAATCATCATGTGGAATATTACCATTTTCTTATTCTTCTTATTTTAGAAAAGTAATTTCTACTCATTTTAATTCCTTAAGATTTAATATCCTCCAATTAAAATAGTGGATCATGTTGACACATGTCATCACCATCTACTTCAATACTTGGGAATGTGATTTAAAATGATGGTCATGCATTACAAGATTTAATATCATTATTTAATAATATTAAAATGACTAGAAATGCCTATATAGCATTCTTTTAATCATGGTCCAGGTTTAATATCTATGAAACCAATTCTTTTTACATATTCAAGTAGAGCATGGAAAATGTGATTTTTGAGAGTTGGAATCAACTCAAAAACATTTATAGTTTATTTTCTAAAAATGGTTGAAGTGGCAAAAGCCTCTGTCTTGTTATTTTTGGTATAGGTAATCTATAGTTTCAATTGATTTGAATCCAATAGGAGTGGATAGATATTTTCAGTACCTTTCTAACAAAATTGGAATCATGCATTTTGGATTTGTATATCTCTCTGAATTGATTTTTGAATCTACTAACAGAATAGGGTTTTCACTAAATAGCAAAATTCTTATTTGAATCACTGGGCTCTACGCGGGAAACTAAATGGGCTAGCCCAACTGCACAGCACTGGCACAACGGGTTGCTGACAGGATGGTCCCACGTGTTAGCGGCTCATCTAACCCGAAACGGTATCAATCAATCCTAGCCCTACGATTAGAACAGGATCCTACGGCTGAGGTTCATCGTCTACAACAAACAGCTCCAGCGAGATTCTAACCCTAACACGGCGGTGTGGGTCGCTGGGGACTCACCGGGGCTCTAGCTAGGGTCGGCGATGGGGGCGAACAGCGTTAGAGACGATGATGGTTCGAACGGTGGTCACGGCGGCTCCTGGGGTGGCTCCAATTGACGGCTTCCTTCCTCGACTGCAGCGGCGGACTCCAGTCAAATTCTGGTGTCATGGTGCTTGCCTTGCTCCAGGGAAGAGTCGGTGAGGTTCCTGGGTGAGTGGGGAGTGGAATAGTGTGGAGAGTGAGGTCTGGGTGGCCTCTATTTATACCCAGTGTCGGCGGCAGGGCGGCATGGTCAGGCTCCTCCGGTGATGTTGCTATAGGTCTCGCTGAGCATGGCAGAGGGCATGGGTCGGTGCGGGGTACTACAGCGATTGTCACACGCGTGACGACACGTCAAGGGGCGGTCTCTATCAATCATGCGACGTTGGTGCTCTATTCGGGTATGCGGGCGTTTCTCACTTGGTACGGTGGTCACGGGGCGCACGGAGGTGAACAATCATGTCTAGGAGGTCACTGGTGCCACGACGACTGCGGGCATGAGCGGAGAGAGCGAGGCACGACGTGTGTGCGCGAGGTGGCTGCGGCGCTCTGTTGTGCGCTCGGCATGGCAGAGGCTTAAATGGGCGCGGCGATCCCGGTGTCTCCACCTCTCGCCGTTGGTCAAGGGATGGACAGGGGGTGGTAGTGAGGTCAGGGATACTCGCTAGACATCATGGGCGAGGGCGTAGCGGTGTGCAACGACTGGTTCGTGCTCGACCGACATGGCTGACTCGGTATGGGCATGCCACTGGTGCAACGGTGGAGATGAGCCTCTCCACTGCACGGCCAAGTACCAAGAATGGTCATGGGCAAGATATGGAGTAGAATTGAGTACAATTTGTGAGCAATTGATAGATCAAAATAGTGTATAGTGGTTGAGATTGTACTATGTCTGCCAGGTGCTCGACCAAATGGCCGCATGAAATTAACTTTGGAATTTTTGAGTGAACTTTGGTGAGTGATCTGAGTACTGGCTTAGTATTCTATGGTTACCTGGATTTGTCAAGTGGAAGTTATTTGAATGGTTTTTGAAAAGTGACAATCTAGGCATATGAACTTGATTCAACTTTGCAATGCCTCTTAAATAGATTTGAAAGTAGTTTTTGTCATTTCGTAAAGTTTGCTTGGATTCAACTTTACTTGGTCTAGCAAGGGGTGAAAAGAATTGGAAATGTTTCTGTTGAAAATATTTTACTAGACACACCCAAAGTGGTCTAGTGGATATGTTTGGTCAAAATGACCATATGTTCATATGGCTTATATTTGATTTTTCTTTTAATTGATTTTGCTTGGAAGTCTAGGTGATGTAGTATTCATCTTTGAACTAATCCTTATCATCAGTAACAATCAATCATGGCAATTGCAAGCATTCATACTCTAATGCAAATCACACATGCACTCATATCAAGTTTAATAATACAAGTTTTTGTTAACCCTAAACTTGGGTGATTAGAGCTTGATAAGCTTGATTAATATTTTTGGGATGTTACATATGTGCTTCATGAAAAGAACACACATGCAATGACTCTAGTGGATCCATGTGTTTTATGAAAAGAACAGTCATGCAATGACTCTGGTGGATCCATATGTGGTTTGTGAAAAGAACACACATGCAATGACAGTGGTGGATCCATGTGGTTTGTGAAAAGAACACAATGCAATGACTCTGGTTGATCCATGTGGTTTATAAAAATAACAGACATGCAATGACTCTGGTGGATCCATATGTGGTTTGTGAAAATAACACACATTCCACGACTCTAGCTGTGGTTAATGAAAAGAACACACATGCGATGACTCTAGTGGATCCATATGTGGTTTGTGAAAAGAACACACATGTACTGACATTGGTGGATCCATGTGGTTTGTGGAAAGAACAAACATGCAATGACTCTAGTGGATCCATACGTGGTTAATGAAAAGAACACACATGCAATGACACTGGTGGATCCATATCTGGTTTGTGAAAATAACACACATTCAATGACTCTAGTTGTGGTTCATGAAAAGAACACACATGCAATAACACTGGTGGATCCATGTGGTTCTTGAAAATAAAACACATGCAATGACTCTGGTGGATCCATATTCTTTATGAAAAGAACATACATGCAATGACTCTAGCCGTGGTTTAGGATAAGAACAAACATGCAATGACTCTAGTGCTGGTTTAGGATAAGAACACACATGCAATGACTCTAGTGGATCCATATGTGGTTCATGAAAAGAACACACATGCAATGACTCTGGTGGATCCATATGTGGTTTGTGAAAAGAACAGACATGCAATGTCTCTGGTGGATCCATATGTGGTTCATGAAAAGAACACACATGCTATGCCTCTAGTTGTGGTTGATGAAAAGAACACACATGCAATGACACTGGTGGATCCATGTGGTTCATGAAAATAACACACATGCAATGACTCTGGTGGATCCATGTGCTTTATGAAAAGAAGACACATGCAATGAATCTAGTGCTGGTTTAGGATAAGAAATCACATGCAATGACTCTAGTGCTAGTTTAGCATAAGAACACACATGCAATGACTCTAGTGGATCCATATGTGGTTCATGAAAAGAACACACATGCAATGACTCTAGTGGATCCATGTGTTTTATGAAAAGAACAGACATGCAATGACTCTGGTGGATCCATATGTGGTTTGTGAAAACAACACACATGCAGTGATAGTGGTGGATCCATGTGGTTTGTGGAAAGAACAGACATGTAATGACTCTAGTGGATCCATATGTGGTTAATGAAAAGAACACACATGAAATGACACTGGTGGATCCATATGTGGTTTGTGAAAAGAACACACATTCAATGACTCTAGTTGTGGTTCATGAAATGAACACACATGCAATGGCACTGGTGGATCCTTGTGGTTCATGAAAATAACACACATGCAATGACTCTGGTGGATCCATATGCTTTATGAAAAGAATAGACATGCAATGACTCTGGTGGATCCATATGTGGTTTGTGAAAAGAACACACATGCAATGACTCTAGTGGATCCATGTGGTTTATGAGAATAACACACATGCAATGAACTCTAGTGGATCCATGTGGTTTATGAGAAGAACACACATCCGATGAATTCTAGTGGATCCATTTTGGCATAATTTGATATATGCCATGATGTATTTCATTGTACAAGACACTCACTTTCCATTTTTAAACTACTCAGTTTGTCCCTTGTTTTTTGATACTACTTAGTTTTGCCCTCTCTTTCTCTCTCTCTCTCTCTCTCTCTCTCTCTCTCTCTCTCTCTCTCTCTCTCTCTCTCTCTTTCGTAGAAGCCCAAACCTGTGCTCACTCTGTCTACTACGCCTTGATTGGTTGTCAGAGTTGTCACGCGGATCATGCGCACCGACCATTGATCCTGTGTGATCCAACGAGGATTGTTGCACACGCCGTGCCCTTCACAGTACAGCGTGAGATAACACGAATGTCTCCCTCAGCAAGACTTCTACAAGAAGGAACACGAAGCCATCCATGGAAAAAGTCGTCGAGTGGTCATGTCACGTTTAATCTAGTCTGCAAAGGATCCAAGTCTACTACACGGCAACTGGTCATCCACGGCCCACGGGATATACCATTTTTACTATGTAGCGCGCATGCACTCTCACTTCCGACAGGCCCCCACCGCACGAACCTTCCATGGGGCAGCCGCATCCAGAAGAGCTGCCTATCGAGGCCCTTGAGGAAGCCTAAACGTCCCCGCATTAAAAACCCAGCCTATCTGGTCCTCCATGCGCACTCATCCACTCCTATCTCTTCCCTATCTAGCAAAACCCCACAATCATCAATGTACAGCCACAAACCTTCTCCATGAAACCAGTGCGTCGGGGTGAGTGTGCGGGCATCGCCACCGAGGTGGTGCTTCCCGCGACAGATCTGGAGGAACATCATGCAGCACAAGGAGAGGAGGACGTGCAGTTCAACCCCTTGGGGGACTATGTGCTCACCGGTGCTGACGACTTCGGAGGCCCCGATGAGGGTGTGGAGTTTGATGAACACGCTCCGCTCATGTACCCGGAGGTACATCTATTTCTACATGTTTCATATTTTCTGCTCGAGCTTAATCTAGTCCTGGTTTCATAAAAAAATCTAGTCTTAATGATTAGATGCACTGTACAAACCAATACATGGAGAGATCTAGTCTATTATGAATGAATCCACATTATTTATTTATTAATAAGTTATCAAGAACACAAACCACATTAATTTAGGCGCGAGCTAGGGAGATAGTCGTAATGAACTGCTGAACCTGTATAAATATGTTATTGTATTAAAAGTAACTTGGAATGGTGGGAGGAATATATATTTATTATTTTGCTCATTTCGGTTTGCATTTCATACATTATAGGTAGATTCAAGTGAGATGGACTCTAACAAGGAGAATAGGGACAACAAGAGCCGCCATGTCATGAAGAAGCTCAAGAGCAGGAGAATCCCTTTCCACACTCGACTTGGGGAGCTCAGCTGCCCTTTCTGTAAGAAAGGAGTCAACCCGAGGATTGCTAGCTTGATTCCGCATGCAGTTGGCATTGGTAAAAACCCGGCTAGTAAACACAAGTTGCGGACCAAGGCTAAGCACGCTGCTTATGGAAAATTCCGGAGGGAGTATGTCAAGACCAGCCTGGTGTCCCCTTACTTAGGAATCAACAAATTCTAGCCGACCAACCCGTCACTGTGCTGGCCCGGCCACTAATAATTTTTAATTCTCTTACCATTTCTAGACCCTTAAACTATGTGGTGCATTGAAACCTAATGCTTTTCCATCGACACGTGTGTTGCAAAGTTGCTTGATCGTGCATGCTTACACCAGTGGCCTACCCAGAAACTTCTAGAAGCATGGGCAAACGAGCTTCAATTTGGCAAATTCTGGACAAAATCACCAAATTAAAGAAAGGAAATTGCAAGATTTGCGCAATTGGCAGGCCTAAGCGGCTGGGCGGCTGTCCGGGGTGTAGGGATGCTAGGTCCCCGTCTATACTTACACTTCCCTTAAACTTGCTGGGAATAATAATCACAAATAGATGTACACTTCCTTCTGTCCTGTCACGTTACGTTGTGTCAGCACCGCGCACCCGCTGCAGATCGGCAATGGGACGATGGTCTCCGTGACCGGTCTCTGCCACGCCAAAGCCACGTCGCACACTCGTCCCATCGTCTACCAGGCACTGCCGTGGAATTTAATCGCTAAGATTGGAAACCAACGGTGCTCGCCTGGTCAAACTTGCTTCCGCTTGGGTATGACCGGAATATTGGTAAACGCAATTTACGACGCGCACCCCCCTGTTTTACGCATCGCCTTCCGTCTCCATAGCATAACACTGTGCAAAAAATCCCCAACTCCTTTCACCGCTGCTGCCGCAGCCACCGCAAGAGCCATTGACGCTGCCGCAGGCACCGCCTCCGCCACGCCATACCACCGCAACAGATCACTCCACCGCCACGCCCAGTCCCAGCCACCGCTACCGAGACCCTAGGACACCGCCGCCACATTAGCTGTTGCCATGGACGCAGAGTACGGTGTGTTCGGTGATGGGAGCGACTTCACTGACGAGTACACCGTCACCGCCCATGGCACCACCGAGCTGTTGGTCGTCCACACAAATGCGTCAGAGGAGGTCGCCAAGGTTATCGCAATGTATGAGCGGTGGCTACATGAGTCGATGGACAGGTACAAGATCGTCGGCCTTGACCTCGAGCTGTCCATGCGCAACCACTGCCTCCTATACCACGTATACAGGGCCAACTGTGTATGCCCGGAGCTTCGCGAGTTCCTACACAGGAGGGATATCTACTTCGCCAGCATCGACATCAAGAACGACACTCCGAAGCTAGAGCGGGATCTCCTCGTTCATGTCATCAATCACGTCAATCTCCAAAGTTTGTGGAGGTACCCGGATGACGATACAGGGAAAGATGGCATGGCTAGACTCGCTGCCGACATCATCGACCGCGAGTACGCCGGTATGAAGGTCGAGTTCCCGAAGCACCTGCACGAGTGATGGGAGTGGAGGCACCTGAACTATGATGCGATCAAGTATGCAGCCAGGGACGCGTATGTCTGCCACGAGATGCTCAACAGGATCTGGCGGATGGGTGAGTGTGTTGTTTACCACTACTAGTTTCGCATTCTGTTCCTAGTTTTATCTCGCCTTTATTTTATCTCGCATGTATTTTCTAAGTATTTTGTTTGTAAGAACTGAGCTCGTATGATCCATGTGCTATTAGGTAGTGAAACTGTATGAATTACATTTCCCCCTTTTGTATGCTCAATATTCATACTTACAAATTCTGTTTATGCCCTTTGCATGCGGCAGAATCCAGAACTGCCATGCATAAGGTGGGATCCACAAGATCAGATGCTGTTGTCCACAAAAGGGCACAATTTCTGTTATAGCGAAGGATATAGTCATAACCAAACCCATATTATAGTTCGACAAAGGTAATACATAGCCGTTCGTAATTGCTCACACATAGCTATCACACATAGTACTTCTGAAATAACATGTTTTCATAAACATAACAAGCCCCATACAAACACAACAATCATGCACTAAAAGTCTACATCCCAGCCTGTTGGAGAAGGCAACCGACCCCAGGATGCCTTCGGTCGCTTGCCTCGGCTTGTAGATTCCTCTACACTCTGGCATCTGGGGTAAACAACTTGCCTTGGTGGTGGTTCAATGGTGCGATGCATAGAATGAAAATTTACAATCTGGCGGTACAACTCGTGGATAACATACTTGTCAATTGCAGCGTACTTCAGATTGGGTTCAGAAAGAGGTTTATCCTCCTAGTAATCGTGCCCTAAACGCCTCCACCAACATTTTGGCAATTTGCCCTTCATGTCAGTGTACCACGGGTCGATGAGTTCGGTGGCAAGATCGGCCATCCTGATCCTGCTGCCCTTCGTCCCTGGGATCCAGTAAATTTTCTGGATGTCCACTGTGCACTCCTTTGGGATTTTAATGTTGACAGTCGGGCTTTCAAGCAGTCTAGTGTCATTCGTGATGTTAACACTAGTAAATGCTATCTGCTGGTTCATGAGAAATTCATGAAACAGTGACCTAATCCTTTTGCCCCACCTGCATGAAAATGAATTTAGACAAATAATATAGCAATAACTTTTGCAAACAGATGGTTTAGGAACAAAAATACAACAAAGTCTACCTATTCCCATCAGCCCCCATCTTGCAAAAAGGCTGGTATACGAGGACGTGCCCCTTCATGGAGAGTTGCACCACGGCGATCCTACGCTGATCGCGGCTGTACTCGAGGTTGAGACCTATGGACCTGCTTTGTTCGAACCGCAGCCAACTCTTGTAATTATTCAAAGTGTACTATTCTTCACCGTCCGAGGGTCAGTGGTGTAGACAACATTGATCTTCTTCCCGCCATGTACTTCTTTGTCGAAGTACGCAGTCGCTTGCCTGCCGTTGTTTTGGACATCCGACAAGTCCATGACTACAGGCAAGCGGGAAAGGATACAGAGGAAGAGGGTGATGTCGTGGCAGAGGAAATGGATGAGGCCATGGAGGAAAAGACGATGTGGCCGTGGAGGAGGAAATGAGACAGAGAAGTGAAACTGCTTACTGCAAGATTGGAACCGCCCTTACTAATATCTAGAATAGTGCACGACTGTTCGTAGTAGGGTGTAGGTGGAGAAAAACGGCGGTTTTACACATCGACGCTAGCACTGCCTGAAATTTGTTCTGCGTCACTTGCATGTAGTGGAATCGAGGTCTGCCATGCACGGTCCAAGTCAAACGTAGTCACGCTTATGCAGCGTCGACCTTCACTCAGCATGTGTGGGCCCCACATTTTTCTCTCTTATGATTTATTTTTTCACTTCCTCTAGACAGTTTTGGTGCACGCCCTCAATAATTACACCCCCTTCCTTGTCTTCCACGTGGACGAGAACCGGTGGCGGCGGTTCCTCACTAGGTCACTCCCTACTCGAACAACTTCCCCCTCCCTGATTCCATCCCCTCTCGAATCCATCCGCCTCCTTATCACAACACCTCCATTAATATGCCGGATTCCAGACTCCATTTGCTGCTATGGGTAGAGCTTGGGGTAGCAGCAGGCTGAAGCAAAAGGCAGGCAATGACGATGCAGCTGGCCATGGCGACCGCCACCGTGAGGATTGGGGATGGCCGAACCTCAGCTCCGTGAACGTGCACATGATCGCCACGGGGCTGTACATCATCTCTGCCGGTCGCCTCGCTTGCTGCATCCCTGGCTACCGCTTCAAGATGCAGGACATGGACAAACAACCGTTCGGCACGCCAGGCCTTCTTTACCCCGATACCAGCAAATGGCCAAACAACTGCGAGGGCCACGTAAGTTCCAGTATCTTTCTTATTGGTTCACTCATATCGTTGATTCATATGTGCTGAACTTTCATCGGAATCCTATGTTCCTTTCGTCGAACGTGTTGTGTGCACACGCGGTTTGAACAAATTGAACCATTTAAGACTATTCTGTACAGAAGAAGCTCTGCTCGTACTTTATATTCTGGCATTTTCGTAGTGACATAGGCTTAATTTAGGTGATAGACAAGTTGTCAATTTCGATTTGCAATGGAATGCCTGCTAGGTGATATTCTGTTTCCTAAAAAAATAAACAGATTAGACGATTTAAGGCTATTATGCCCCCTAGTTGTTTATGATCATCGTCAGGAGTTTGTTCGGGGGAGCTCTGCTCCTACTCGATATTTTGGGTATTTTCATAGTGACACAGGCACAATTTAGGGATATCTGAGGAGACACTCGTATTTAGGCGATATTTTGGGTACTTTAATCTGAAGGTCAAGTTGTCAAATTGTATTTGCAATGGAATCCATGCTAGGTGATTCTACCAACTGACAACAAACTCTGTAGAATATTCATGCAAAAATGATGCTGTTGGATAAGTGGTCGGAATCAGTAGTGGTGAATATCAAGGAAGAAGAAGAGATGGAAATGGGAGATGACCAGAACTGGGTGGGTGGCAACAGCGAGTGGCTGGTCCTTTTATCCCAGGATGGGAGTACTTGGACTCTCAAAAATGGCTACAGATCATTGAGATTTACATTGCCATCTTTGGAGGGTGTCGGCATCACTGCATTCAACAACGGGTGGCCGCCGCCCATTTCCGAATTCGCTTACAGGTTCAACATGGTAGAACTTGAGCTCCTGAAGGTACATCTCCCACATAGACCAAGGCAGGTGTGGAAGACCTGGAGTACGATCTCTTATTGGTGTTCGAAGAAGCAATCACATTCATTAGATTCCTAGAAGACAATGAATGGACAGCCTTGCGCGACGACTTCCTGCGGCCGAAGAAGTTTGTCAATGCCATCTTCACCTCCAGCTACTATTCCAATAAACCGCAACACATTTATGCGGTCATTGAACCTAGCGGCGACGTGCGTGTTTGGGAGCCGTTCATCTGGGGTGAGTCATGGTGTCATATAGCATGTGAAATCCCATTCAAAATTCTGCTTACTGACTGTAAGTAACACGCGGGTACCATGCATCCCCGCGTGTCATTCTAGCTCTGATGATCGAAGATGCAGTAGAAGATGCTGAACTTGATCACGACACTGGTTCCTGGCACCTCTGAGAGGCGACACGAAACAGGATGTTGAAATCATGTGGATTCATATCAAGGGAACACTAAACAGCGTTGGTGATACAATAGAACATATGGGGACACAACTTTCTTCATACCCATCGCTGCGGTGCCATGTTTTCTCGAGGTCCGCATGCCCATCCAAATACCCAGTAGAGCAAGTCTGGATCAGAGTCAACAATTTGAAGGGACAATCTATGTTTCTTGGGATCAACTACCCTTTCTTTGTCGGAGCCCCTGGAGCTGTTGAACCTGTGATTTCTCAAGAAGCCCTGGCTCCTGATGCTGCTGCTGGTGGTGGTGGAGCTGACAAAGAACTAGTTGTTGTTGCTCCTGGTGAAGCTGGTGAAATATTTGGTTATGCTGCTGTTGGTGAAGTTGACGAAATACTTGCTAATGCTGCTGCTGGTGAAGCTGACGAAATACCTGCTAAGGCTGCTGCTGGTGAAGCTGACGAAATACTTGCTGAGGATGCTGCCGGAGTCCAGGAAGAACATGCTGGTGTTGTTGCTGAGGTGCCAGTACTTCCAGTGTTGATTGCAGACTGTGTGTTTCCTGCACACTCACGCGCCTATCATGTTGACACTCCAGATCCGACCTGGAGCCGAATCCACGTTGGGGAGAGGGGGCCTAGAATTGGCTCATCGGTGGGGTCGTACGATTTGATGGAGAATGAGAGATGGCTAAACACAGCATTCTGGTTCGTTCGACGATACCCCCAGCTCTAGGGACCTAGTGCTCATACTGGTAGATCCGATGAACCATTTGTCTTTATCTTTATCTTTTGTTTCCCCCTAGTTCTACAAAGTAAATGATTCTTTGGTCAAGACTCAGTTACGCTTATTTGTGTAAGACTAAGCTTTGCTTATTTGTGTAAGACTAAGTTAGGTCTAGCTGCATAATATTCAGTGAAGCCCAGCTTTTCTTTCCATGCCCATAACAGCAGAATTGCAGCATAGAACAACCAAAGGTAATGTGCATACTAGGCATTTTCCTCAGGATAACAACCACTTCATGTAAATGATACATGGTGTACGCATTTGATCGCATCACTAGAACTTTCCACCTACTGATGATTGATGACATGGATCTAGCTTTTCTGCGCGTATTTGCATTGAATCGCTCATTATTTGTTCACATATTTTTGGCAATGGCTGATGAACTCCACTCTCTTGGTAACATGCTTCGTCAGCGAGCCTTTGTTGATGCAATGCAATGTACAAAACATGGTCTTTGATACCTTCGATCCGGATTACGGATGTAGTATAGCTTCTTTTTCCCTAGTAGACCTAGGTTATCGAACCTCAGGAAGCGAATGCATAGTGAAGTTACTTTAACGAACCTGCAGAGTTTTAGAATTCCTTTTGTGTTTTCACCAGACCAGTAGTTTGCGTATTTTGGTTGTTGTCGATGATGGAGAGAGAGGGCCTAGGGCATTCGGTTTCACCTGTAGCTGTGCAAAACATCTGATGGAAATAAAAGATAGAAATAAAGCATGTGTGTACTTGTTAGAGCAAGATAAATTATATGTGGGCAGTGCATCCATAATTGTTATTGCCTCCACAACCGCTTATAGCAATAACCTACTAGTCTCATCCATAGAAGAAACAGAACTAATGATATGCATAGTGGTGTCACCGTTAATCCCAAGCAAATCCCTCACATACAGCCATACTCCCCCAACCTGCAGATCAGTCATCACTCATACTCCCTATACCTAGCTCAACCCTCGGGGTCTTGGAGATCTGGAGGCGGCTAGTGATTTGTGGCAGGGACTTTCTTCGGGGTCTGGCCCTATTTCTCGTTGCTCGAGACTTCTTTATATAGGGGCCCCTTCACAAAAGTTGTTCTGTTTGACCTAACGGTGGTGGCGCCAACTATACGACTGGAGCTATATGGTCGGAATTTTTGCTCCGGACGCATAGTTGGTCGTTATGGCATCTGCCTCCGAAGTAAGGCTCCTGGTTTCTTCTGATAGTTGGAAATCTCGCATCTTTGACTTTAATGTAGTGATTCCCTCCTTTGAACGACATTATCTGCGTAGGAAAAATATGAAATAAAGGATTGCATACCCCTCTAAATATTAGCATTAGTGGCAGGGTTTAGAGAGATATTTCATCAAGAATATGACTAATATCCAGTTTAAATGTGGACGTTAGATGGCTATATTTCAGAGCCATTAACCTCCCCAAGCTTAAACTTGATCGTCCCGAGCAAGAAAACCAAAATCAAAAAGGAACTCATCATTTAAACTGAAATATCGAGATGGTGATCTTACTCATGATTAGTTGTCTCATGTTTCCTCCACTTTATAAATCTGAAAAACTTCAGCATAGATAGAGCAATGACAAGCATATCATACGGGTTTCATGCATCCTTATAGTGTAGCAAAATTATTATAAGCATGGATGATTCAAATGAGTAAAATTTATTCCATGTCAAGTAATCAACTCATAGGCTTGCCTTTGAACAGTAAAGTATAATCATATAAATTAAGAGTGTGAGAGTTGTCATGAAAATCATATATACTAGAGTGTCTCAAATCTCCCACATCGATAAATTAAGACTTTTCAAGCACTACTTTTTTGTTCATTGTCCTTCAAGAATTTCAGTTTTTAAGTAATTGAGAGCATGCCAATTTTTTTATTTAGTTTATCGGGCTGTGATGGACACTCGTGGCATCACTAAGGTTTTTGTTCCTTTTGCATAATGATTTCTCATACAGCCAGAGGAGTGATTCCATCTTGATTACAGCTACCCGGGAGTGCCAAGAATCTTACCCACTATAGCATTGCTGTTACAAGTGTTTAATCAACTCATAGCCGAAATCTAGGAGTTTCCTCCATAAAGATCGTTCGTAGGCCAGCAGAGTTGTTGGCATCCCACGAAGTTTGACACGCATAAAGCTATATCATTCTTATGATTAACAAGTCAAACTTTGGCATGCTCACAAAAACCGCTAAATATTAATTCAATCGAACAAATCCTTTCTATGAGAGCTATCAAGTCAATTAATATTTTCAGTGGTGTTGAGTATCTCTAGAAATAAGCCTTCAAGACTAAGCACTACAACACCCAAGTCTTCAATTATGAGACTTTTTCTTATTACAATTGTTTAGTAATTTTTAGGCAAGACTTGGTTAATTACGAGAGCTAGAACAAAACATTCCAGATTAAATACCCATGCAAACGAAAATCTTACTATAGTACAAAGACTCACTCCACCAATATAATATCTCGACATTTACTACTAACTGGCATGGGTTTCTCAAACTTCAAAAGTGGGGAGTCATAAGGCATACCTCTCATGTTTGGTTCCACTTCTCTCTTCCTTTTTTATTTGTTTCTTGGAAACTCGAAGTCGACCACTCTCCTGCAAACATATGAAGACCTCGAGGCGGAAAGAAAAGAAATAGGGAAAATAAGGAAAAATGGAGAAATCTTTTTGTGATTTTTTAAGAGAGGAAAATTAAAGAATAGGAAATTGGCGGCAAAGCTCGGCTAGAAAATTTCGAAAGAAAAAAAAAAAAAAAATATAAAGTGTTGGGGAGAACAATAGGAGTGCTTATAAACTCAAATAAAAACACAACCTCTAGGATAAATAAAAGAAAATGGACGCCACGTAAAGATGCATGAGGAAACTTCCCCAAGCTTAGGCTTTTGCAAGCCCTACAAATCATTGTGGTGGCGGGAAAAATTCACTACTCCAGTTCGCAAATTGAGTTGAGAGGTTACTTGTTGATTCTCGGAGGTTCAAGAGGTTGTGCATCCTCTCCATAGTTCCTCCAAGTCCTTTGGAAATCTTGGTATGTGGCGAACCGGGTTTGTGGCTGCACCTCTTGATGAGGAACTTCTTGCTCCTCCTCTTGGTCCTCGTCCTCTTCAGGAATCTCTTCCTCGGGTTGGTGTTTCTCAACCTGCACATCATATAGCAAATGTCCTTCCTCGATAGAGAAAAGACCATTAGGCATAGGAGTGGGGTATATACGCCCAGCTCCAGCAATATGCAGGTAATAAGAACCACCTCTCCTAGTGAGCATTCCACATGCTCTCAAGGTGGAGAAACCAACACGTGTCTCACCTAGTACCGGTTGCAACTCACCTAGGTCGAGGCCTAGGGCAGTGGCAAGTACGGTGATGACGTGTCCTCCTGTGATTGACCCTTGGCTTTGGGAGGCTTGGTTCTCCAGGTAGCACACAAGGATGGCGCCCAAGTTGAGTGACAAGCTGCAGTTGATGTAAGCAGCCTTTGCAAGGACTAGGATGTCCTCCTCGTTGAGTCTCGTGAACTCATTACGTGCCTGCAATGTGTTAGCAATAACATAGAACAAATAGCGAATTGCAAGATGTTGAATATTCTTCCCCTTGTTCACTCTACTAGTGAAACTCATTCTATTATAGTATTGATCGGGGGAAGGGTTTAAGCTAGTAAAGGATGCGCGTAGAGCATGAATATCATTGTTTGGCAACTTAAAACATGCGCATCATTCATCTAATGTTAAAGTGTAGTTGTTGTTCATCAGACGGAAAGAAATAGTATCCTGTCCTTGCCATTGTTTAACGGTGCTTTGCAATGAACTAAGGAATTCAATGGTTAAGCGGCGATAGGTAGGTACATCATTGTACACAAAGTTTTGCAGGCCAGCTCTATTGCAAAGTAAATTGAAGTCATCAGCAATACCGAGTTGGTTCAATATGATGGGGCAAGCCCACTTGGTGGCGTTCACTTCACGGTTCTTGATCCTATTGAAGCGATCACGATGGGCCTCATTCTTGAACCGTATCCCCATGCGTTCCCGAGCGACAGCCTGAGAAGCGCTAGCGGTGGCACGAGCACGAGTTTGGCTCCTTGTGTTCATCATCTAAAACATTGAAGAAAGGCAAAAATAAAACTTTTTGATCCAACAACAGTAAGTGCATCATATTCCTCATCATAGCACACTAAAGAATTCTCCTCAAAATATTAATGTAAGCAAGAAAATCATGGCAATTGGTTCATAGTAGGTCTCACCCTAGATTGATAATGACAATAGATCGAAGATGAATTTGTAAAAAGTAATTGGAGGATCAGAGGAGAAACATACCGTAGATCACTCGCATGCGAGGAAATCGAATGAAATTGAGCAGAGATGAAGATCCCTTGAGGTTTTGAGAGAGTTTGGAGGTAGAAGAAGGAAAAAAGATTGAAGTTTTGGAGTTGGGAGTACCTTCCCGTGTGATTTTGTGGTCAGACGCAACTATATGGGCGCAGCTATACGGTCGGAACAATGTGTTCCGACCATATAGTGTTCCGACCATATAGTTAGCCTTTTGTCAAAATTCTAGGTTTTCCTCCTGGCGGCGCAGCTATACGGATGCAGCTATACGGGCGGAACAAAATGTTCGGGCCATATAGTTGGTCGTTAAACTGTCTGTCCCCGTGAAAGAAAATTTGCAAAGACATCGATATCTATACGATCGGAACTATACGGCAGAAATTTTTGTTCCCGCCGTATAGTTGGTCGTTAAACTCTCAGAACATATGAAAATAAATTGTACGGAGGCATCGATATCTATACGACCGGAGCTATATGACCAGAATTTGTTTATTCCTGTTGTATAGTTGGTTGTTAAACTCTCATTACATATTGCAGAATAATTTACGATAGCAAAGATAACTATACGACCGGAGCTATACGGCCGGAATTTTTATTCCCACCGTATAGTTGGTCGTTAAACTCTCTATATGCGTCAAAAAATTTCCATTTCTTCGTAGACTATTTCTTTTCCTATAACTTAGTGATACACCTTGTTTTTGGTAGAAAATTTACATCAAATATTGTCAACCAACAATAGCATGAATAGAGCAGAATTTTAAGTACTACCGAATTTCTTCTCCTCGAATGGAGTTTTCTAGCACTCTTTATTAAACAAAAACTTAAACTAAAACTAAAAACTTAACTCAAACCTTTATTTCACATGGGTTGCCTCCCATGGAGCGCTCTTTTATGGTTAATAGCTTGACCTTGATGATACTCACTTGGGTCAGATGAGTGGAACACCCACTCCAAAGTAATTGGCCTTTAAAGTGATGGCCTCCTTTTCGTCATGCTTGGTGATACGTCCAAAATGTATCTACTTTCCCGAACACTTTTGCTATTGTTTCTCCTCTATACCTGTGTGATTTGGATGCAACTAATGTGAACTGACGCTGTTTTCAGCAGAATTGCCTTGGTGTCTACTTTTTGCGCAGAAAATCAACTATCAGGAAAAATCCCGGAAAATATGCCAAAAATCCTATTTCACCCGAAGACTCCAGAAGCCAGAATACGAGACGGAGAAGAGCCCTAGGGTGGACACACCACCTGCTGGCACGGGCCAGGCCAGGCCGCACCAGGGGGTGGTGTGGGCCCCCCAAGCACCCCCTCGGCCTCTCTCTTCGCCTATAAGGAGCCTTCTGACCTAAAAAATTCGGGGGGTTCGACGTTTTTCCAGAAGGAGTTCCGCTCCGCCGCCACCACCAGATTCCACGAAACAGCACCAAAAAATCCGTTCTGGCACCCTGCCGGGACGGGGAATTGGAGATCATCGCCATCATCATCACCATCGCTTCTCCATCGACCATCCATGTTTCTCCCATCTATGAGTGAGTAATCCCCCGCTGTAGGCTATGGGGATGGTAGGGATTGGATGAGTTCGTTCATGTAATGGCATCAGATTGTTAGGGCATGGTGCCTAGTATCTTTTATTAGTGCTTTATGACTTTGTTGGAACTTTGTTGTGCTTAATGCTTATCACTAGGGCCCGAGTGCCATGATTTCAGATCTGAACTTATTATTGATTCATTATGATAGTATTGTTCTTGGTATTATCTACAAGTTGTATACACACATCGTTGTCCGGAACCTATGGTCCCAAAGTGACAGAAATCGGGGTAGCCGGAAGGGAAAGGCTTTGATGTGAGGATCACATGTGTTCATGGAGTGTTAATGCTTTGCTCCGGTGCTCTATTAAAAGGAGCACCTTAATTGCCAGTAGTTCCCTAGAGGCCCCGCTGCAAATGGGCTGGCAGGACAAAAGATGTTGTGCAAGTTCTCATTGCGAGCACGTATGACTATATATGGAACACATGCCTAGGATCGTCTAGTACTTGGATGCTTTATCTTATTTATCTGCAATTGCCCTATGTTCTGATTGCTATGTGAATTGTCTTGTCCATGCAACGCCCGTCCATCCATCCCTATGCCTACCGCACTCGAATCCTTGTTCTTGCTTTTGTTACTACTTGTCTTTGCTTTACTCTGCTGCTTTACTATTCCTACTACAAAACTGTTACTCTTGATAAACTGCTGTGAGCAAGATTGTTTCCAGGTGCAACTGAATTGACAACTCAGTTGTTAAGGCTGATAAGTATTCTTTGGCTCCCCCTGTGTCGAATCAATAAATTGGGTTTCACTTCCCTCGAAAATACTGCGATACACCCCCTATACTTGTGGGTCATCAAGACTATTTTCTGGCACCATTGCCGGGGAGCATAGCTTTATTTATCAAGTTCACTTGGATTCTCTATTGTTCGCTGTATCCATCCATCATGGGTAAGTCTCGTGATGGCAAGGTTCCTATTTTACCATCCACTACAAGAAGAGGTACGGTTCTGAACACCTCTACTGCTCTTGATTCACCGTGCATTACAGTAAGTTCCTTACACCACCACATACACATGCTACACACACTGCTACTACTGCTGAATCTGAAACTTCTGATGCTTATGATGCTGCTTCTACTGTGCTTGATAAGAGTGGTTCATTAGGTCCTTTCCTAGATGCTACGATTGCTAGAACTATAGTTGGAAATACCGAAACTCCTAATGAAGACACTGCCACACCTGTTAGCTCACCTGAGAATTATGATACTGAAGAAGATTATGTTGAGATGACTGATGAGTTTATTGAAGAATGTAAGAACACCCATGATAGGAGCGCTGCTAAGAGTCTCCTTGAGAGGCGTACTATTAGACCCAAATTATATCATGCTGCTAAGTTTGCTGCTTCTCCCATAAACATTATAGATGAAGATTATGATTTCTCTCTCGATCTATCCTACATAGCTATTGTTGAGAAAGAACCTTTTTGTGGGACTAAGAATGAAAGTGCGGTAGCACATATGAATGAACTTTCTACCATGAGTGTCTTGTTTTCTGGTGATATTAAAATGCGTACTTACTTTGTTGCTAAGATTTTTCCTTTTTCACTGAAAGGAGAAGCTAAAACTTGGTTTGGTAATTTACCTCCTGGATCTATTGATAGCCCTGAGTGCTTGTTTAATACTTTCCTACAGAAATATTTTCCTCCTAGTGCTAGACATGCTGTTTTGCAGGAACTTTTTGATTTTAAACAGGGAGAAAAAGAGGTATTGCCCGAATCTTGGGCAAGGTTTTGTGCTTTGATTCATGCATAGGCTAGAAGTCCATTACCTAAGAATGAACTACTTGATATATTTTATAATGGACTAACCGAAGAATCTAGGACATACCTAGATAGTTGTGCTGATTGTGTTTTCAGGAATAAGGCTCCCAAGGAAGCTGAGGAATTAATGGCTAAAATAAGTAAGAATTATGAAGATTGGACTCCTCCTAAACAAGTTATTCCTGAAGTAATTGTACCTGAACCATCTATTCCTGTGCCTATTCCAACACCAAAGAAGAGGGGAGTTATTGAATTAAATGATGAAGTGATGAAGGAAGCTAAGAAATGTCTTAAGGAAAAGGGAATTAAAGCTGCAGATGTCAAGAATTTACCTCCTATAGAAGAATTATGTAAGCCTATTCCCTACTCACCCACTATTGAGGTACACTGTCTCCAACACTTTGATGAAGGTGATATCCCTTACTCTAAACCTCCTGATCAATGCTTAGAAGAATTTGATATCTTTATTGTTAAGCAAGATAACTTTAATAAAAGGGTGCAAAATCGTCTTATGGAAAACACTAGAGCTATTGTTGAGTTGAAAGATATTGTGGAAAGAACCTCTAATGATGTTAAAATTATTGTTAAACACTTTCAAATGGTTCAAACTCAAATAGATCAACTCGTTAAAGTGCAAAACGACTTGCTAGTTAATGCTGCTAAAGAAAAACATGCTTATGAAATTAGAACTAGAAGTGGTGCTGCTACCCAGGATCCTCTATATCCTGAGGGGCATCCCAAAAGAATTGAGCAGGATTCTCAACAAGCTGAAAATAGTGGTTCTACTCGTAAGAAAAGGAAAAAGAAACAATAAACTGTTGGAGAACCCTCTGAACCTGCTATAGATCCTAATAGTATATCTATCTCTGATGCTGAAACTGAAAGTGGTAATGAAGAAAATGAAGTTCCTAATGAAGAAAAAGTTGAAGAAGAACTTGAAAACCACACTAAGAATACTAAATACACTAAAGAAGATTTTATTGCTAAGAAACATGGTAGTGAAAGAGAACCTTGGGTCCAAAAACCTATGCCTTTCCCTGATAAGAAACACAAGTCAAAGGAAGATGAACACTATAATAAGTTTTGTGAGTGGATGAAACCTTTATTCTTGCAAATTCGTTTGACTGATGCTATTAAATTGCCTCCTTACTCAAAGTATATGAAGGACATTGTCTCGAATAAAAGGAAGATTCCTAATGAAGAAATCTCTACTTTGCTTGCTAATTATTCCTTCAATGGTAAGGTTCCTAAGAAACTTGGAGACCCAGGGATTCCAACTATCCCTTGCTCTATTAAGAATAGTTATGTTAGAACTGCTTTGTGTGATTTGGGATCTAGAGTTAGTGTTATGCCTTTCTCTCTCTATGAGAGGCTTCAGCTTGAAAAATTGATACCAACTGATATATCTTTGCAAATGGCTGATAAGTCTACCACTATTCCTGTGGGTATATGTGAGGATGTACCTGTTCAGGTGGCTCATAATTGCTTGATATTAACTGATTTTGTTGTGCTTGAAATGCCTGAAGATGATAATATGTCTATTATTCTTGGGAGACCTTTTCTTAATACTGCAGGAGCTGTTATTAATTGTAATCAAGGAAAGGTGACCTTCAATGTCAATGACAAGGAACATACTGTCTATTTCCCCAAGAAGATTGAAAGGACTTATGGTTTAAATTCAATTGAACATGTTGAAGGCATTCAAGTTGGAGAAATATATTGTCCCATACCAAAAGAAAAATTTGAAACTATTATGATTGGGACCATTGCTATCAAAGTTGAGGTAACATAATCATTAGTGGAATACAAAGTTTTGTCTCATATGCAATTGTTTTGGTAGCAAGGCTTGATCAACCTTGCTAACAAAAGGATTCCATTGAACAAAACAATGTTTTCATTATGATTATCTCCGTTTATTTCTATCCTTTGTATTTTAGTTTTTGCTTTCGTTTAGTTTTCTTTGTGTTGTTAGTTTGCTTGCATGCTAGAACTTCTGTAGTTCTAGCCTTGTTTTGTCCTTGCATCATGTTTCCAAAAAGAAAAAAAATCTGTCTGTCAGAAAAATCATTCTTCTATTTCTGAAAAATGCCCAAAAATAAAGTGTCTCGAAAAATTCCAGAAAATTTATATTAACTTTTTACGTGAAAAAAGGGGCAAAGGAGTACCTGGTAGGTACCAGGGGGCCCACCAGGCAGGCACACCATGTGGTGGCGCCATGCCCTAGTGTGGGCCACCCTGGCCCCCCACTACCTCTCTCTCCTGCCACTTTCTTCTCTCTCCCGAGTAAGCTCCAGTTCGTTGCTCAAAATCGCGTTCTCTCTGTGCTTGCCCTCGATTTCTTCGATCTCTTTGCTCAGCCCATCTTTCTTGTTGAAATTTGGAGCAATTGTTCCTTGGTATGTGACTCCTCCTCTTGTCCAAGTAGATTTGTGTTTAGTGGATTGTATGTTGAGTATTTTGCTGCTGTAGGTGACTGGTTATGAGAGCTTGTAAGCTTGTTTGATGCTTAGAGATAAAGTTTTGATGCATGTTTAGTCCTCTTGCAAGTCCCTATGAGTAGAATCCTTTATTATATTTACTTTGCAATCACTTGTTTAATAGGTGTTTAAATTTCAGAATACCAAGCATGAACAACCACACTTTTGGAGATATATTTGAGAGTGATGCACCTAGGAGGTCGAGGCCCTCAAGAACAGCCTCTCAAGCTAGGCCTTCATACAATGAAGACCTCATTGCAACACGTATTGGCAGTGAAAGAGATGATGGAGATGCTCACCCATCCTCTTTCCCTTGTTTTACTTTCTTGCAAGCTGCAGGTATTATTGATGATTTCGTGCTACTGATTGAGAGGGTTGGCTTGACCTCTTATATGCAAGATGAGAGTGCACAATACGCTATGCTCACCAAAACTTTTGTTGAGAGCTTCTCATTTTCTAACACATCCTATCATTCTACTGTCTCATTTAAAATCTATGATATGCCCTTCACCATGCCTTTGGAGAGTTTTTGCAGTATTGTAGGTGTGCGTATGACAGGGACCGTGAAGAAAATTCAAGGGCAGCCCGCTGATTTGTTGGAGCTTTACCGAGGGGTGACCAATGATGATGACCGTGGCGTATGACAGAAAGATAAGAAATATCCAACTCCCTGCTCTTAGATACTTTGCATACTATCTTGCCACTAGTGTTTTGGGTAGGGAGAACACTAGTAATATCTCCAACTATCACTTAGCTTTCCTTGCTGCTGCGCTCAACAATGATACTCGGTGCAATCTTGGCTCTCTTATTGCTCGCCGCCTAGCTGCTAGGGGCCTATCTATGGGGGCATCATTGCTTCGCGTGTAGTCGATGCATTAGATATTTCTGTGGCTCCTGATGATGTTATGCTAGCACCACAGAGGCTCGACCTTGTTGCCATGAAAACTCATCACTTTGTCACTGGTATCTCTGATTTGAACAATCTAGTATATAGGATGCTTTTCACTGACGGGGATGAAAGGGAGATCCTTTTGCCCCAGCCTGCTTTGTTCAGTGTTGACAGGAGACCGTGGTCGCGCTCCAATGAGGAGGTGGACGAGCAACTTTGCTTGTTGGGTTTCCACGAGCAGCACCAGGAGGATGTGCCCTCCTATGATTATTCCGCACATTACGGAGGGATGTACTCTGGCTCGCACCAGGACGAGGGTACCTCCTCATCATACCCCGGTCATACTTCATCCTGGCCAGCATGGGATTGATACCCACTTAGGCCAAAAGCCTAAGCTTGGGGGGAGGTACGCCGACACCGCACTCATCTCCATATCATGTTGCGTCGGTTCTTTGTATATTCATGCTTTCGTTCTCTTTTTTGTTTTTGTTCTCCTTTGCTTTTGCTTTCTAAAACACAAAAAGACCAAAAATATTTTTGTTGTTTCTCTTTGGTTTGCTTCTTCTTTTTGCTTTGGTTTGCTTGTTCCTTTTTGCTTTGTTTTATTCAAAAAACCTAAAAAGATTTTGCTTTGCTTGTTTTTCTCTTTTGGTTTTTGTTTAAAAATCAAAACCACCAAAAATATTTGTTGTTCTTCTTTGGTTTTTGTGAAGTTGGCTACAAGGTTCGGCAGTTCTCAGTGGATTATTGGTTTCGTATTATTATTCAAGCCACACAAGTGAAGAGC
Organism: Avena insularis; assembly: GCA_023614405.1. Taxonomy (NCBI): domain Eukaryota; kingdom Viridiplantae; phylum Streptophyta; class Magnoliopsida; order Poales; family Poaceae; genus Avena; species Avena insularis. The sequence goes on along the minus strand of CM042690.1, from coordinate 607,877,720 downwards.
AATAATGAGGATTAATGACAACTTGAGGCGTGGTAAGAGGCTGGTAACGAACTCTATTTGTTTTCATTTTTGTACGTATACTCATCATTGTGAGCTTGCTTAGTCCGCTCATGTAGAGTGTATGTTATCTTTGGATATTTAGTAGTTCTTGCTTTCTTGTGATTAGCTCCAGCTCGCTAATAGTTTGTAGCATGTCTCATGAATGTTTGCTTGCATTACTCTATTCATAAATTGGTATGACACTGTGGTATCCTCCTCTGAATGTTTCATTTGATCGACTTGGCACATGCTCATGCATGCACATGACTGTAATAATCAGTTAAGCCTTGACGAATTATTTTGCCTTGAGGATCTTGAATCATTTTCATGCCATGAGTAGTCTTGTTTTGTTGCAAGCATGATAATAACATCTATTGCTCTCTCGTTTGTCGCTCCCTTACTTTTGCTAGCCTTCACTTCCACTGAGTGTCTTACTCATGTTTCTAATTCCCTAAACCAAATATTTCCAAAGTGTCCACCATACCTACCCATTAGCATCATTTGCTACTTCCGTGCATATTCAATGTGCCTTGTTTTCTTCCGAATAAAATGTTTGCTTGTCATGAGAAAGTTAGTTAGTAAAGATCTCACGAAATTGATGGCACACTTTATTTTCCGCACTTAATAAACCTGAACCATTGTGAACTCTCCATGAAAGTTATATGCTTTCTAATTATAGGTCAGATTAGCGTAACCGTGCCACGGGGAACGCTTTCAACACTTGTAAATATATACCAGTTGATACCTTGCTCTTTTGTTTGCGGATGTCGATTGTGAAATAAAGGGAGCTTGTAAGTCCATGGAGTTATGTATGTGTGTTAGAAAGCGCTTTGGGTCTGGTCTAATCCATGCTGACATGGTGGAAACCTGCAGCGTAACCATAATGATATCTAGGAAGCATTCTTCTTATAAAAAAAGAGAGTTATAGATATTGAGAAAAAGGAAAAAAAGAGTTTTATGAAAAGAGGAAAGAGAGAAAAAAGCACCATTTTCCCATGGTAAATAAGAAGATTGCTGAGATACTCATTGTCTGCTTGCCTTGTCATTTTGATATGGGGATTCTTCCGTATCATCGGGCAAGGGGTACCCCGTTGGCGGTTCTCAATGATACGCACATACTTACGATGACAAGAACTTACCGGTAACTAAAGTTGAGTAGCATGAGGAGCGGCCCTCGTACTCAAGGGACTTGGGATTTTCAGTTTATAGTCTGTCAAGCATATAACTCAGATTGGACCTCACTTTCACCTTAACCACATTAAAGATGCCTATGATAGGGGCAATGAGAGCTCAAAGCTAACAAGTACCATACTTTCAGCATTTGGAAGCCTTTCAAATTTATCAAAACCTTTTTCTTCTACTTGTTGAGTCTCCACATATTCTTTGAGCACCTTCTTGAGAGCATAGTTGTCATTCTTTATGTTTGTTTCATTACTTGATTATTTGTGTTATGACTTCGATGCTTGTATCCTTGATATCTTTACTTCTAGTCATCATTTGAACTTCAGAGGTGCCTTGACATTCATAATCAAAGGCAAGCGAGATACCACTCTATCATACATTTCTATGAGCATTGTAATGTTGCTTATGTTTGTGCTTTATGCTACTTATTATTCTTGAGTTGGAATCTCTTCATAGCTTGCAATGACTGTTGAGTAGACTCAGTTGCATACTCTTTATTATGAATTGTCCAAGTAAGTTGATCACATTGCTGAGAATATTTACATCATATGAAGCAAATGTGTTCGTGAAAGTTCTTTTATCGCACCCAGTTTTCAACTGAATTGCTTGAGGACAAACAATAAGCTAAGCTTGGGGGAGCTGATACGTCCAAAACGTATCTACTTTCCCGAACACTTTTGCTATTGTTTCTCCTCTATACTTGTGTGATTTGGATGCAACTAATGCGAACTGACGCTATTTTCAGCAGAATTGCCTTGGTGTCTACTTTTTGTGCAGAAAATCAACTATCAGGAAAAATCCCGGAAAATATGCCAAATATCCTATTTCACCCGAAGACTCCAGGAGCCAGAATACGAGACGGAGAAGAGCCCTGGGGTGGCCACACCACCTGCTGGCGCGGGCCAGGCCAGGCCACGCCAGGGGGTGGTGTGGGCCCCCCAGGCACCCCCTCGGCCTCTCTCTTCGCCTATAAGGAGTCTTCTGACCTAAAAACTTCAGGGGGGGTTGACGTTTTTCCGGAAGGAGTTCCGCTCCGCCGCCACCACCAGATTCCACGAAACAGCACCAAAAAATCCGTTCTGGCACCCTGCCGGGATGGGGAATTGGAGGAGATCATCACCATCATCATCACCATCGCTTCTCCATCGACCATCCATGTTTCTCCCATCTATGAGTGAGTAATCCCCCGCTGTAGGCTATGGGGATGGTAGGGACTGGATGAGATCGTTCATGTAATGGCATCAGATTGTTAGGGCATGGTGCCTAGTATCTTTTATTAGTGCTTTATGACTTTGTTGCAACTTTGTTGTGCTTAATGCTTGTCACTAGGGCCCGAGTGCCATGATTTCAGATCTGAACTTATTATTGATTCATTATGATAGTATTGTTCTTGGTCTTATCTACAAGTTGTATACACACGTCGTTGTCCGGAACTATGGTCCCGGCGATGTAAATCGGGGTAGCCGGAAGGGAAAGGCTTTGATGTGAGGATCACATGTGTTCATGGAGTGTTAATGCTTTGCTTCGGTGCTCTATTAAAAGGAGCACCTTAATTGCCAGTAGTTCCCTAGAGGCCCCACTTCAAATGGGCTGGCAGGACAAAAGATGTTGTGCAAGTTCTCATTGCGAGCACGTATGACTATATATGGAACACATGCCTATGATTATTTAGTACTTGGATGCTTTATCTTATTTATCTGCAAATGCCCTATGTTCTGATTGCTATATGAATTGTCTTGTCCATGCAACGCCCGTCCATCCATCCCTATGCCTACCGCGCCTTAATCCTCTCATTAATCGCAATTCTTACTCTTTTTACTTTACTACTGCTATTACTTTACTATTCCTACTACAAAACTGTTGCTCTTGATAAAGCACTGAGCAAGATTGTTTCCAGGTGCAGCTGAATTGACAACTCAGTTGTTAAGGCTGATAAGTATTCTTTGGCTCCCCTTGTGTCGAATCAATAAATTGGGTTTCACTTCCCTCAAAAATACTGTGATACACCCCCTATACTTGTGGGTCATCACTTGGCTTTCTTCTTCCTAAGGAAATAAATAAAAAAGGATCCCGCGAAGGCAATTGCAGCTTCACGTTCCCTTCATGCAGATTAATCAAAGCCTTAATAGTTCTTAAGAAAGGACGGCCTAATATAATAGGAGCAGTAGCATCTTCAGGCATGTCAACTATGACGAAATCAATAAGAGCGGGACAGCCTTTAATGTATACTAAAGTATTCTCCTTGATTCCTATAGCTTATTTGTAGGTAGAATCTGCTAGATGCAATTTTAACTCAGTAATTTCAAAGGAGCCAAGATTTAACTTGTTGAAAAGACTCTTCGGAAGTGTTGATACGCTTGCACCTAGATCACAAAGTGCAGCTATCTCGTTGGTTCCAATTTTAATCTTAATAGTAGGCTCAAATATGTCATCTAGTTTAACAGGTAATTTTTCAGCAATGTGTTTGTATTCTTCTTCAAGCTCTTGTACCTTTATTGCTACTTGATTGACAAAATGTTGGTACATAGCTTCATCACTACCTTCACTTACCAGAATCTTGACGTTGATCATTTTTATGAGATCTTCAACGGTGTAACTTGGTGAAGGAGCATTACTATAATCAAGTTCTTTAGGCTCCTCTCTTCGGATCCTCATCATTTTGAGTTCCTCAACAGGATTGGGCTCATCTTTACCTGCAAACTTAGCTAGAATGAGAGTTTGACTCTCGGTTATCTTACCTAGCTATGCCTCAACAATCCTTGTTCTTTCTTGAAGGGCCTGTAAATCATTTTTCAAACTAACAACTTGGTTAGATAGTTTACCAAGCATAGCATCATGGTTCTCCATAATTTTAACTAGAATATTATTTTGTTTGTTTTGTGAGTCTATGAAAGACTTCAGTGTTTCTTGGAGACTACCATTACTATTTCCCATATTATTATTATTAGAATTTCCTGCAGGACTAGCATAGTGTTTCTGAAAGTTAGGATTGTAACTCTTCTTCCAAGCAGGATTATAATCATTACGAGCTACGAAGTCTATTTCTTCAATATTTGATTTGGGGGTGGCTCTTACCTGAGTTTCCTTACCTTTTATGGCTAGTATGAGCTCATCCAACTTAGCATTGAGATCTTCGTTCTCTTGTGGTGAGACAGAGTTCACATTCTTAGTGTTTGATCTTTCCACATGCCATTGGGCATGGTTGTCTTGCATATTGTCTAGCAGCTGCTTTGCTTCGGTAATATGTTTACCAATAAATGTTCCTCTAGCTGCAGTATCAACCATAGACTTAGATACAGGATTAAGAGCATTGTAAAATAAATGGAGGATTAACCAATCGTCCATCCCATGACTAGGACAGTTTCTTAGGCATTCTTTCATCCTCTCCCATGCAAGCGCTAGTGGCTCACGCTCTTCCTGTCTAACGCCAGTAATATTAGATCGAAGTTGCATAGTCTTTGCAGGTGGGAAAATTTGGTCATAAATAAAGAAGTACATCCCACCCATGATGTAATAGTATTTTTAGGCAAAGGTAGCAACCATTCTTTAGCTCTTCCTCTTAGAGAGAAAGGAAATAGACACAATTTGACCGCATGAGGGTCAACGTCTTTTATACGCATCATATCACATATTTTAGTGAAAGTATTTAAGTGCATACATGCGTCTTCAACATCAGAGCCTCCAAATTGATTTCGTTGAACTAAACTTAAGTAATGGGGCTTAATTTCATAGTCATCAGCAGCGTTTGCTGGCTGAGTAATAGGAGTACGCAAATAATCATTATTGGGAGTAGCAAACTCCCCAAGCTTCTTTTCAGCCATACTTGCTATGTTTTTGGGTTTTCTTAGATAAAGAATTATAACTGTAAAAACAAGAATTTAAAGACTAACTATTTTTTTTGTTTTATCAAATAAAGACTAAAAGCAAACTAACAAAATTAAAAACAAGAATTAAAACTAGCAAGGTTCCTAATAACCTCACCATGGTAGCTATTGCTTCCCCGGCAACGGCGCCAGAAAAAGGGTTGATACCTTCAATCCAGATTACGAATGTAGTATACCTTGTTTTTCCCTTATATACCTAGGTTATCGAATCCTCGGGAAGAAAATGCATAGTGAAGTTACTTTAACGGACCTTCGAGAGTTTTATAATTCCTTTTGTGTTTTCATCAGACTAGTAGTTTGCATCTTTTGGTTGTTGTCGATGATGGAGAGAGAGGGCCTAGGGCGTTCGGTTTCACCTATAGCTGTGCAAAACTCCCCAAGCTTCTTTTCAGCCATACTTCCTATTGCCTCCGCAACTACTTATAGCAATAACCTACTAGTCTCATCCATAGAAGAAATAGAACTAATGATATGCATAGTGATCTCACCGTTAATCCCAAGCAAATCCCTCACATAGAGCCGTACTACCCCTTCTGTCACTGGGGTTCCCAACCTGCAGATCAGTCATCACTCATACTCCCTATACCTGGCTCAACCCTCGGGGTCTTGGGTACCTGATAAGTCCTTGGATTGAGGCAAGAGAGGATACAATAATCATCATGTCATACAACCTAATACACGATCCCATCTATGATAATTCACATGCACAATTGCTACATGGCTAGGGCGAAGCCCTTAGCCCAAGGAGAATTACTCACACATAGAGATGAGATCAAGAATCATAAACATTGTAATAAAAATCATGAGATTGATAGCAATAGTCTTACAATGTCGCCAATCGGAGAAGAGATCTACTATTACAAGTGGTGGAGTATGGCTATGGACATGGAGAAGGGTTTGGAGATCTGGAGGCGGCTGGTGATCTGTGGCAGGGACTTTCTTCGGGGTCTGGCCCTGTTTCTCGTTGCCACAGGCTTCTTTATATAGGGGTCCCTTCACGAAACTTGTTCTGTTTGACCTAACGGTGGCGGCGCCAACTATACGACCGGAGCTGTATGGTCGGAATTTTTTGCTCCAACCATATAGTTGGTCGTTATGGCGTCTGCCTCCGAAGTAAGGCTCCTGGTTTCTTCTGGTAGTTCGAAATCTCATATATTTTACTTTAATGTAGTGATTCCCTCCTTTAAACGATATTATCTGCGCAGGAAAAATATGAAAGAAAGGATTGCATACCCCTCTGAATATTAGCATTAGTGGTAGGGTTTAGAGAGATATTTCATCAAGAATATGACTAATATCCAGTTTAAATATGGACGTTAGATGGCTATATTTCAGAGCCATTAGTCTTCATCGTCATTCCATTTAGGTTCTCTATGTTTCGTCATCACGGAGCTACTAATTTCAAATGAAAATCTAGTAAACAACATATGTGTACATTGTTAGAGTATGATACAGACACGGTACATACATGTTATTCTACAATCACAAGAAAAAAACTGGATGCATTTTCACCTTGTTGGCATTGTGCCGAACTGGGTGGATGTGGCTTTGGGGTTCAGAGAGGAAGGTGTCGTGGCTAGTGCGTGTGCGACCATGGCAATGGAGAGCTCGGATTTTGGAGGAGGACAATAGGACCGACCATGGTCGGCATGGTGACAGATCTCACCCAAGAATGAATTCGCGTCCCCATGCCATGCGTGCCACCATGGTGAGGGCGAGCTCCGATTAAGGATGGGGAGGATAGTGGGGCCGAGTAGGTTCGTCCACGTCCCAGCTCCGCGCCATGGCCGTGACCATAGATTTCTGCTCCGGGGAAGAAGAAGACACATAAAGGATGCATGTGCCAACGCTGCAAGCCTACATGGCAGCCACGACGACAATGACATAACGGCGAAAACTGATAGGGGGGCCAACTTGACGGGCGTTAGCCTGATATTTTGTATTGAAACATAAAGTTGAATTTGTGCCAAAAAAGACCCTCTGAGTATTTGGCATGCGAACTTTGGGCAACATGGCTGATTACAAGCAACTTGGGGTACCGCGTTACCTGGGCGCCTCAACTTTCAGGCCGTAAAATGATATTCTCCAATACAAGGCACCACTACGTGTGGTTTCCCCTATCTTACACTCTTGTACCATCTCCAATAGGTACCCTTATCACCGAAGCTAAGAGCTCAAGATCTTATGTGTTGCAAGGGTTTCCATGACCACTCCATGGCTTAGGCTCATCGCTCCATTCACTCCAAAGCCATCTCAATCTAAGAGCGGAGGCAAACTTCTTGAGGTTTAGGATTCCAAGACCACCATTTTCTTTTGGTTTACACATGGTCTCCCAATTAACCTTGCATTTTCCACCGGTGACCTTATCGTAAGCCGCCCAAAGGAACGCTCTACGGATGCTACCAATCTTCGTAAGCACCTCCAACGGTATCTCAAGAGCGGTGATGAACTATATAGTGATGCTAGTTCGAATCAATTTGACAAGCATTGTTCGTCCTAGCATCGTGACATGCTTCCCAATCCAAGGTATAAGTTTGGCGGCGACTTTGTCCTCTAAAGGTTGCAAGTGGATTCTCCGAAGGTAGGAAACCGAAGGCAAAGATATCTCATGGGAAAGGTGGGGCGGAAAGCCAGAAAGGCTTGAAGAATGTCATCAAGGTCAATGCCTTCACATTTAATCGGCGCCACTTGACTCTTCTTGCATGCTTCTTGTATATGGATCCTGGACTTGTGAGCTATCAATGATCTTTTTGGTACCAAGCCATGACTAGACTAATTGGATTCAGATGCATTTATTATTAGGATCCTTACTACTTTTACATTACAACTGACACTTTACCAATCTGCTTCGATACTAAAGGTAAAAGGGAGACACGTAGAGATGAAGAGGTTAGAACTTTATTTCCTAAGGGGAAGCACGGGCGTCCTGTCCCGTCCCGAGTCGCCCCCGCACGGGCGACCAGTGAAGGGAATATCCCCGAGAGGCAATAATAAAATGGTTATTATCTTATTCCATATTTATGATAAATGTTTATTTTGCATGCTATAATTGTATTAATTGGAAACGTTAATACATGTGTGTTTAATAAACAAATAAAGAGTTCCTAGTTATGCCTCTCATATAAACTAGCTTGTTGATTAACAAGATGATCAAGGTTTCCTGATCATGGACATTGGATGTTGTTAATAATGAGGTCACAATATTGGTGGAATGATGTGATGAACATTCATCCAGAGTATAGAAATACGATCAAAGTAATTGTGTTTAAATTGCTATAACATCATACGAAGTAATTCTAGTCCTTAGACCATGAGATCATGTCAATCACTAACACTGGAAGAGTAACTTGATAACATCAAACATCACACCGTAACAGGGTGACAATAAAGGTGGGTTCAGATACTCCGAAGGTGTTATGTAGAGGCTCATGGATCAAGAGTGGGATTTGTCCATCCCGATGACGGATAGATATAGTTGGTGCCCTCTCAGTGTGAAGGAAATATGCCCTGAGAGGCAATAATAAAGTTGTTATTATGTATTCCTTGTATATGATAGATGTTTATTTTGCATGCTATAATTGTATTGATAGGAAACATCAATACATGTGTGTTTAATAAACAAAAAGGGTTCCTAGTTATGCCTCTCTTATAGACTAGCTTGTTGATTAACAAGATGATCAAGGTTTCCTGATCATGGACATTGGATGTTGTTAATAACAAGGTCACAACATTTATGAAATGATGTGATGAACATTCATCCGAAGTATAGCATTACGATCAAGTCATTATGTTTATATTGCTATAACATCATACGAAGTAATATTTATCCTTAGACCATGAGATCATGTTAATTGCTAACACCGGAAGAGTATCTTGATAACATCAAACGTCACACCGTAACAGGGTGACTATAAAGATGGGTTCAGTACTACAAAGGTGTTATGTTGAGGCTCATGGATCAAGAGTGGAATTTGTCATTCCAGATGACGGATAGATATACTCTGGGCCCTCTCGGTGAGATCACATTAGGATAGCTTGCAAGCAAGTGATGTGATCACTAGAATGTTATATCACGGGAACGAGAAAAGAGTGCATGTCGGTAACGAGATCAAACTAGGTATGGAGATACCGATGATCGAATCTCGGACATGTAATATATCGAGAGACAAAGGGATTTAGTTACAAGCGTTAAAGGTTCTCACGATCACAGGAGTCATCGTTGAATCTATAGGAGTCAGTACGGATCTCCAGGTCCCGCTGCTGATTATTGATCGGAGAAGGGTCTCGATCATGTCTACATTATTCGTGAACCGTAGGGTGGCACACTTAAGAGTTACCGGACACCATTTTGGAGCACATATGTTTCGCATTTAAAGAATTGCAAAGCGCAGGAATTGTTTCAATAGAAACCGGAAATTGTTTCGGGTGAAATTGCAGAAGGTGGTTCTGCATGTGATATTGAAATATTGCAAGGGGCTATATGTGAATGTTTGTTAATTAAAGTAATTAACAAAATTCTGAATAAATTTAATAAAAGAGTTTTATTAAATGAGAGAGCATTAAATTTGGAGAAATTTAATGCATTTAAAGTGGAGACTTTAAAAGGGAATGTGAAGAGGCATTTTAATGTGGAGGGGTTACCACCACATGAATGGGGGAGGTGAGGGGTCACCCCCCATGCGCCGGCCATGGAGAGAGGGGGCCCCCCTCCTCCTATAAAAGGCCACCCATTCCCTCCTTCATCCTCACACCTCCTTGTGAAGGATCTCTCCCCCTCTAGAATTATTCCCCCATGGTCTCGGATTAGCGAGATACATGTTCCCGGTGGCATTTCGTCTGGAAGGAGTTGCTGCTTCCGCTGGATCACTGGAGCGAGGAGGTGGAGGTTGTCCGGTGGCTTGAACGTGTGTGCGAGTGCGGATGCGCTGCTGAGTTGCGGCGCTCGGACTTCCACACGATCTTGAGATCGGCAAGCGTACGACTACATCAACCACGAGTTCCTACTCGTTAACAAAACTCGTTGTCTTTGAGGGTAAGTTCTCCATGGATGTATGTCCACCCATTGCTCTATATCTAGTAGATAGATCTTGGCGTATAGTTCTCATCGTAGGAATTTTTTTGTTTTCTATGCTGCGAACCCAACAGTGGTATCGGAGCCTGATCTATGCGTAGGTGCTTTGCACGGGTAGTACACATATGTTTATATGTGGGCGATGATGATCATGTTATTGCATCTTCTATGTACTTTGGATATTGGTGGCATAGTGGGATGAAGCGGCCCGGACCAACCTTACATGTCATCGTACATGAGACCGGTTCCACGACTGACATGCAACTAGTTTTGCATAAGTGGCTAGCGGGTGTCTGTCTCTCCTACTATAGTCAATATCTGATTTACAACGAGTTGCTAATAACTTGGTTATCCTTGTTGTGGTTCATGTTCGTAGGTTAGACCGGTTCTATCTCCGAAAGCCCTAAGCCACGTAAAACTTGCAATTGATAAATTAGAGGCGTCTAGTTTAGATCGTTGCTGGGCTAGTGTATTGATATGGTATTGTTGTAAGTAGATGTATGATAGATACTCTTACAAATCACTTAACGTGTAAGTTCCATAGACCTTGGCCTTACACACAAAGGAATGATAGATATCATACCACAATGCAAATGATAGAGATCAAATGCATGGACCATATCACCTCACTTCACACATTAGCATCTTATATTGCTAGTTTGGCGCTTTTGGTAGCATTATAAGATGATCCCTCATTTAGATATCAAGATAAAATGTGTTCTTCCTTAAGTATGCACCGTTTTGTGGATCGTGTTTTGAGGCATCACGTGATGATCGGGTGTTCTCGACTCTACGCTTTCATACAACGGGTGTAAGACAGTTTTACACACGCAAATACTAAGGTTCTTACTTGACGAGCCTAGCATGTACAGACATGGCCTCGGAACATGGACCGAAAGGTTAAGCATGAGTCATATAGTTGATATGATTCCCATAGAGATGCTCGCCTTTGAAGCTACACCGACTCACGTGGTGATCGGACTTGGTGTAGTGGATTTGGTTCATGTAATTGTTGGAGATATGCCCTAGAGGTAATAATAAATGTAGTTATTATTATATATCTTTGTGTTTATGATAAATGTTTACATTCATGCTATAATAGTATTAACAAGGAAACCATTAATACTTGTGTGATTTGTAAACTTAATTTGAAGTCCCTAGTATGGCCTCTATACTTCACTAGCTTGTTGGTTGATTGATGATGTGGTTTCTTTGTCATGAACATTGAGATGTTATCAACAACAAGATCATATCGTTAGGAGAATGATATGGTGGACATACTCCTATAGACAAGCGTAGCATAAAGATCAAGTCATTTCAATAGTTCAATTGCTATATGCTTTCTGATACATAGTAACCTAAATTCCTTCGACCATGAGATCATGCATATTGCCTTTACTGGATGGATGCTTTGATGTCATCAAACACCACACCGTAACAGGGTGGCTATAAAAGTGGCATTGGGTGTTCGGAAAGTATTGGTTGAAACACATGGATCAAGAGTGGGATTTGTCCATCCACATGACGGATAGATATTCTCTGGGCCCTCTCGGTGAAATGTCATCCAATTAGCTTGCAAGCATGTGACTTGGTCACAAGGGATCACATATCACGGAACGAGAAAAGAGTACTTATCGATGTGAGGTTGAACTAGGTATGCGAGATACCGACGATCATGACCTCGGATAAGTAACATATCGTGAGACAAAGGGAAATTGGTATCGTATGTAAGTGGTTCATTCGATCGCAAAGTAATCGTAGAAATATGTGGGAGCCATATGAATTTCCAGATTCCTCTATTGGTTATTGTTAGAAGTGTCTCGATCATGTCCGCATAATTCACGAACCGTAGGGAGACACACTTAAGGATTCGACGTTGTTTGAGTAGTTATGGTATTATGAGAAAGAGACCGAATGTTGTTGGTCTCGGATGGGATCCGGGATATCACGAGGTGATCCGGAATGGTCGGAGAATAAGATTCATATAAGGAAAGTCCCGTTTTGGAGTTGGGGAATGGTTCCGGTGTTTTCATCGGGAACATTCTAGAAGCTCGGAATGTCCGGCACTCCGGGGGGGAAGGGGTACATGAATGTGTCATTGCAAGATGGAATGATTGCATCATGTACTAAGTGTTCTCGCTGTCCAAAATAAAGGGTTTATTTAATTCCTAAATTGGAAAAGTCAAACGCCAGTTTCAAACCGCGATTTGGAAGAGGAGAAGTTGAAACCGACTTGGGGAGAGTCCTCCTCCCCAAGCCGTGGCCAGCCCTAGGCCGAGTTGGGGAGGGACTCCCTCCCTCCCCTGGCGTGCCAGCCCTCCCACCTATAAAGGGAGGGGCAGGGCCTCCCCTCTAGAGACACACAAGTTCCTATCCTCTAAACTAGAAACTAGATCTAGACCCCGGTTTAGAGCTGTTTGTTTAGAGCCTTCTAATTGGTTTAGAGCCCTCTAATTGGTGTGTCTAATTACTAGACCACTAATAGCCTCTCTCATAAGCTCCACCATACTGCACCGGCTTAAGGCGAAGCCCTGGGATCTCCCTCTACCTCCCATTACCACGCCCGTTGTCTTTAGGAATCGCGAGGAGAGTGCTACAACCTCCATGCTTTGGAACAAGGAGAGGAAGGTCTTCGCCGAGTACCGAACGCAGTGACCGATCAGGGAGCGCCATGGAAGGATCGTCTCGCTCACGCGATCTTGAGATCGGAAAAGAGTACGACTACATCCCCCCCGAGAATCTGCTCTCGTTAAACACTTTGGAATCTTCGAGGGTGAGTTATTCCATCGACTCGTTGCTACAATCTAGTAGATAGATCTTGGCTTGTTTGTTTGTATGCGATAGAAAATTTTGTTTTCCATGCTACGAACCCCTACAAAGGGTATCGAGCCGTGTCTATATGTAGATCATTGACGAGTAGAACACAATGGTCATTGTGGGCGTTGATGCTTTTATTGTAGATTGCTTTTGTGTACTTTGCATCTTGCGGTATGTTGGGATGAAGCGGCCGGGCTAACCTTACATGACATCGTTCATGAGACTTGCTCCACACTTAACATGCAACTTGTATTGCATAAGTGGCTTTATGGTGCTGTTTCTCCTAGCATAGTTAAGATCCAATTTACAACGGGTAATCAACAATGCTAGTATCAATGTTGTGGTTCTTGTTCGTAAGTTAGAACGACACTTATGGAAAGCCCCAAACCACGTAAAATATGCAAAGAAAGTAGAAGCGTCTAACTTTGTTTTGCGGGGTGTGTGATGATGTGATATGGCCATGATTGTGATTATATTTGATGTATGCAATGTTCCTTATTGTAAGTTGGCAACGGCGAGCCATATGGTTGTCTTTAATTTCATTAAGACCTGCGTGTCTATTCAAAATAGTTGTAATAGTTGAAGCTGGTGGGCGACAACCATGAAGAAGCGTCATTGACCTTGATGCTATGCCGGAGATGATGGAGATCATGTTCGTGCTTGAAGATGGAGATCGGAAGCACAAAGAAGAAAGGCCATATCATATCACATATTATGAATTGCATGTGATGTTAATCCTTTATGCATCTTGTATTGCTTAGTAGGCAGCGGTAGCATTATAAGATGATCCCTCATGCACATAAATTTCAAGTTCTAAAGTGTTCACCCTTAGTATGCACCGTTGCCAAAGCTTGCTGCTTCAAGCACCACGTGATGATCGGGTGTCTTTGATTCATGGTGACTAGCGTAAGCAAGCCAGATTTGCTTATGCGGAAGCTAAGGTTTGTCTTGACGAGCCTAGCATGTCTGAGACATGGCCTCGGGAACACGGATCGCCGAAGGCAAAGCATGAATCATATAGTAGATATGATGAACATGATGATTGTTCGCCATTGAAACTATATCAACTCTCGTGATGATCGGTGTTGATGTAGTGGATTTGGTTCGTGATCACTAAAACAATGTGAGGGATGTTGTTTTGGTGGGAGTTCACCTAGTTTAATTTCATTAATTAATTTGAACTCAATTTGTCATAAACTTAGTCTAAACTATTGCAAATATGTTGTAGATCAATGGCAGCCCTACCATCAATTTTAATGCGTTCCTAGAGAAAGAAAAGTTGAAAAACAATGGAAGCAACTTGGATTGGTTCCGCAATTTGAGGATTGTCCTCACATTTGGTAATTTGACCTATGTCTGGATGCACCGCTAGGTGACCCACTGCGGTGATGCTACCGATGAAGTAAAGAATGTTTACCTCGCTCGGAAGAATCGATTACTCCATAGTTCAGTGTGCTATCTTGTATGGTTTAGAATCGAGCTTAAAAGGTTTGAAGAGTCAGACCCATATGATATTGTCGAGGATCTCAAATTAATCTTTGAGACTCATGCGGCAATTGAAAGTTATGAAGCTTCTGAAAAGTTCTTTAACCGCAAGATGGAAGAGGGTAGCTCCGTCAGTGAGCATGTGCTTAAGATGTCAGGCATAAATAAACTTCAAAGTTTGGGTATAGTGATTCCTAATACTTTGGGGTTTACCGCATCCTCCAATCACTACCACCAAGTTACAAGAACTTTGTGATGAACTACAACATGCGAACATGAACAAAGAGTTGCGTAACTATTTGCTATGTTAAAATCTGCGAAGTGGAGATCAAGAAAGAGCACCAAGTGTTGATGGTCAATAAGACCACCAAATTCAAGAAAGGCAAGTCTAAACAGAAGGACACTTCAAGAAGGGTGGTAAGAAAGTTACCATACCGACGAAGAGGACCAAGGCTGGACAAGCCTGAAACCCAGTGCTTTTCTTGCAAGGGAGAAGGTCCTTTGCGGAATTGCCCAAAGTACTTGGCAGATTTGAAGAACGGCAACATCAAGAAGAAAGGTATATCGATATACATGTTATTGATGTGTATCTCACTAGTATTCGTAGTAGTGCACGGGTATTTGATCTTGGTTCGGTTGCTCATATTTGTAACTCAAACAGAGCTACGAATAAACGGAAGCTAGTAAAGAACGAGGTGACGATGCGCGTGGGAAGCGGATCAAAGGTTGATGTGATCGCGGCACACTACCTCTTCATCTACCATCGGGATTAGTTTTATACTTAAATAATTGTTATTTGGTGCTGCGTTGAGCATGAACATTATATCGGGATCTTGTTTATTGCAGATGCTTACTTGTTTAAATCCGAGAATAATGGTTGTACGATTTATATGAGTAATGTGTTTTATGCACATGCACCTTTGATAGATGGTCTATTCATATTGAATCTCGATAATAGAAATACACATATTAATAACATTGAGGCTAAACGTTTGAAATCAAGCGATAATTTGACCTATATGTGCAATCGTCGTCTTGGTCACATTGAGTGAAGCGTATGAAGAAACTCCATTCCGATGGACTTCTTGAATCACTTGATTTTGAATCACTTGAAAGATGCGAAGCATGTCGATGGGTAAAATGACTAAGACTCCATTTTACGGTATGATGGAGCGAGCTCTGACTTATTTGAAATATTACATACCGATGTGTGTGGTACAATGAGTGTAGCATCGCGCAGTTGTTATCGTTATGTTCTTACCTTCACGGATGACTTGAGTAGATATGGGTATATCTATTTCATGAAACATAAGTCCGAAACTTTCGAGAAGTTTAAGGAGTTTCAAAGTGAGGTAGAGAATCAACGTAACAAGAAGATTAAATTTCTACGTTACGATCGTGGAGGTGAATATCTAAGTTACGAGTTTGGCGAGCATTTGAAGAAATGTGGAATACTTTCGATTGACACCGCCGGAACACCACAGCGTAATGGTGTGTCGAACGTCGTAATCGATCTCTCTTAGTTATGTTTCGTTCTATGATTTCAATTACTGTTTTGCCAATTTCATTTTGGGGTTATGCATTTGAAACTGCCGATTTCTATTTAATTAGGGCTCCGTCTAAATCCGTTGAAACGACACGTATGAATTATGGTTTGGGAAGAAACCTAAATTGTCGTTCCTTAAAGTTTGGGGATGCGAAGCCTATGTAAAGAAGTTACAGGACAAGCTTGAACCCAAAGCGGAAAAATCGTCTTCATAGGATACCGAAGGAAACTATTGGGTATACCTTCTATCATAGATCCGAAGGCAAAATCTTTGTTGCCAAGAATGGATCCTTTCTAGAGAAGGAATTTCTCTCAAAGAAGTGACTGAAGGAAAGTAGAACTCGACGAGGTTGTCGAACCTTCTCTCGAATTGCAGTAGCGCAGACCGAAGAAGTTCTGTGGTGCTGCACCAATAAGAGAGGAAGCTAGTGATGGTGATCATGAAACTTCGGTTGAAGTTGCTCTGAGCCTCGGAGGTCAACGAGAAATCGTACCACTCCATTGGTATGATTCCGTTATGAATATCATGTTGGTGGACAACACCGATGACCCCGAGACATATGAGGAAGCAATGATGAGCCCAGATTCCAATAAATGTCAAGAAGCCATGAAATCCGAGATTGGATCCATGTACGAAAACCAAGTATGGACTTTGGTGGACTTACCGGATGGCCGAAGCATCGAGAACAAATGGATTTTCAAGAAGAAAACAGATCTTGATGGTAATGTTATCATCTATAAAGCTCGACTTGTCGCAAAAGGGTTTCGACAAATTCAAGGAGTTGACTACGATGAGACTTTCTCACCGGTAGCGGCTAAAGTCTGTGAGGATTATGTTAGCAATCGCTGCATATTATGATTATGAGATATGGCGATGGATGTCAAAACAGCATTCCTCAATGGAGACATTGATGAAGAGTTGTATATGATGCAACCCAAAGGTTTTGTCGATCCTAAAGATGCTAACAAGGTATGCAAACTTCAACGGTCCATCTATGGATTGAAGCAAGCATCCCGGTTGGAATCAACGCTTTGATAAGGTAATCAAAGTTTTGGTTTTATACAAACTTATGGAGAAGCTTGTATTTACAAGAAAGTGAGGGAGCTCAAGCATTCTTAATACTGTATGTGGATGACATATTGTTGATTGGGAATGATGTAGACCTTCTTAATAGTGTCAAAGAGTATTTGAATAATAGTTTTTCAATGAAGGATCTTGGCAAGCACTTACATATTAGGCATAAAGATTTATAGAGATAGATCGAACGCCAAATATCATTGTCACAAAGTACATATTTGGACAAAGTTCTAAAGAGGTTTGGAATGGAAAATAGCAAGAAAGGGTTCTTGCCCATGTTGCTAATATGACCTTGAGTAAAACTCAAAGTCCGACATCGGCGTAAGATAGAGAAAAATGAGTAAGACTCCTATGCCTCAGCCATAGGATCTCTAATGTATGCCATGCTATGTACTAGACCCGACATCGCATATGTCGTTAGTCTAACTAGCAGATATCAAAGTGATCCAGAGTGGATCATTGGACAATGATCAAAAACATCCTTAAGTACTTGAGAAGAACTAAGGATATGGTTCTTTCTTATGGAGGTGATGATTGACTCGTTGTTAATGGTTACACCGATGCTAGTTGGAACACCGATCCGGATGATTCTAAATCACAACTGGATACGTATTTATTTTGAATGGTGCAGCGATTAATGGAGGAGTGCAAAGCAAAGCGTTGTGGCGAGATCTTCAACTGAATCGAATACATGGTCGCTTCGGAGGCTTCACAAGAAGCGATATGGATGAAAGAGTTCATTACAGCTGGGTGTGGTTCCTAGTCTTTTGGACCCAATGTCTATCTCTTGTGATAACATGGGCGCATAGCCAATGCGCAAGAACCAAGGTCACACAAGAAGTCAAGATATCAAGCTGCTTTCACGCTATTCGAGAACATATCCAGGATGGGGATATAAAGATTTGCAAAGTACACACAGATCTGAATGTGGCGGATCCGTTGACTAAACCTCTCCCAAGGGCAAAACATGACCAACACCAAACTGCCATGGGTGTTCGTATATTACCATGTAATCTAGATTAGATGACTCTAGTGCAAGTGGGAGACTGTTGGAGATATGCCCTAGAGGTAATAATAAATGTAGTTATTATTATATATCTTTGTGTTTATGATAAATGTTTACATTCATGCTATAATAGTATTAACAAGGAAACCATTAATACTTGTGTGATTTGTAAACTTAATTTGAAGTCCCTAGTATGGCCTCTATACTTCACTAGCTTGTTGGTTGATTGATGATGTGGTTTCTTTGTCATGAACATTGAGATGTTATCAACAACAAGATCATATCGTTAGGAGAATGATATGGTGGACATACTCCTATAGACAAGCGTAGCATAAAGATCAAGTCATTTCAATAGTTCAATTGCTATATGCTTTACGATACATAGTAACCTAAATTCCTTCACCATGAGATCATGCATATTGCCTTTCTTGGATGGATGCTTTGATGTCATCAAACACCACACGTAACAGGTGGCTATAAAAGTGGCATTGGGTGTTCGGAAAGTATTGGTTGAAACACATGGATCAAGAGGGATTTGTCCATCCACATGACGGATAGATATTCTCTGGGCCTCTCGGTGAAATGTCATCCAATTAGCTTGCAAGCATGTGACTTGGTCACAAGGGATCACATATCACGAACGAGAAAAGAGTACTTATCGATGTGAGGTTGAACTAGGTATGCAGATACCGACGATCATGACCTCGGATAAGTAAATATATCGTGAGACAAAGGGAAATTGGTATCGTATGTAAGTGGTTCATTCGACGCAAAGTAATCGAGAAATATGTGGGAGCCATATGAATTTCCAGATTCCTCTATTGGTTATTGTTCGAGAAGTGTCTCGATCATGTCCGCATAATTCACGAACCGTAGGGAGACACACTTAAGGATTCGACGTTGTTTGAGTAGTTATGGTATTATGAGAAAGAGACCGAATGTTGTTCGGAGTCTCGGATGGGATCCGGATATCACGAGGTGATCCGGAATGGTCCGGAGAATAAGATTCATATAAGGAAAGTCCTGTTTGGAGTTGGGGAATGGTTCCGTGTTTTCATCGGGAACATTCTAGAAGGTCCTAATGTCCCAAGACCGGGGAAGGGTACATGAATGTGTCATTGCAAGATGGAATGATTGCATCATGTACTAAGTGTTCTCGCTGTCCAAAATAAAGGGTTTATTTAATTCCTAATTGAAAAGTCAACCGCTGCCGATTTCAAACCGCCGCTTTGGAAAGAGGAGAAGTTGAAATCGACTTGGGGAGGAGTCCTCCTCCCCAAGCCGCGGCCAGCCCTAGGTCGAGTTGGGGAGGACTCTCCTCCCTCCTGGCGCCAGCCCTCCCACCTATAAAGGAGGGGCAGGGCCTCCCTCTAGAGACACACAGTTCCTATCCTCTAAACTAGAAACTAGACCTAGACCCCGGTTTAGAGCTGTTGCTTAGAGCCTTCTAATTGGTTTAGAGCCCTCTAATTGGTGTGTCTAATTACTAGACCACTAATAGCCTCTCTCATAAGCTCCACCATACTACCGGCTTAAGGCGAAGCCTCATGGATCTCCCTCTACCTCCGGACCACGCCACAGTCACGGAATCGCGAGGAGAGTGCTACAACCTCCGCTCTTTGGAACAAGGGAGAGGAAGGTCTTCGTCGAATCAACGTGTGACCGATCATGGGAGCGCCATGAACGCTGGCCGGAAGGATCGTCACGCTGATCTTGAGATCGGAAAGAGTACGACTACATCACCCACGAGAATCTGCTCTCGTTAAACACTTTGGAATCTTCGAGGGTGAGTTATTCCATCGACTCGTTGCTACAATCTAGTAGATAGATCTTGGCTTGTTTGTTTGTATGCGATAGAAAATTTTGTTTTCCATGCTACGAACCCCTACAGTAATCACCAAAAGGACACGAGGGATGTCGTTTTTGAGTGGGAGTTCATTAGTAATTTGGATTAGTTGAACTCAATCTATCATAAACTTAGTCTAAATATATTTTACAAATTCTGTTGTAGATGGCACCACCTGCTTTTAATTTCAATGTGTTCATGGAGAAAGAGAAGCTTGCTGCGAATGGTAGCAACTTCACCAACTGGGCTATGAATTTGAGGATTCTCCTCACTGTTGCACAAAAGAAATATGTGCTAGAGGCGCCGCTAGGCCCCCCACCAGCTCCTGATGCCCCTGACGAGGAAAAGAACATCTATATAAGGAGGACCACAACTTAGTTCATTGCGGCATATTGTATGGGCTAGAGCCAAAACTTCGAAAACTTTTCGAAAATGGCAATGCCTTTGATACCATGGGAGAATTGAAAATGATTTTTGATACCCATGCTGCCGTAGAGAGTTATAATGCTTCTGAAAAGTTCTTTAGCTGCATGATGGAAGAGAACAACTCCGTTAGTGAGCATGTACTCAAAATGTCTGGGTACGCCGATAAGCTTGTGTCCTTGGGAATAACGATTCCCATTGACTTAGGCATACATCGTGTTCTCCAATCTCTGCCACCTAGCTACAAGAGCTTCGTGATGAACTATAATATGCAGGGCATGAAGAAGTCTCTTCCCGAGCTTCTGTCAATGCTTAAGACTGCAGAAGTGGAGATTAGGAAATAACATCAAGTGTTGATGATCAATAAGACCACCGGTTTCAAGAAGGACAAGAAAGGCAAGCAGAAGGGAAAAAGAAGGGCGGAAAATCTGTTGTCGCGCATGAAAAGAAACCCCGAGCTGGCCCTAAGTCTGACACCCAGTGCTACTATTGCAAGGGGACTGGCCATTGGAAGCACAACTGCCCCAAGTATTTGGCGGACAAGAAGGCTGGCAAGGCAAACAAAGGTATATGTGATATACATGTTATTGATGTGTACTTGACTAGTACTCGCAGTAGCACCTGGGTATTTGATACGGGATCGGTTGCTAATATATGTAACTTCGGTTCAGGGGTGTGGAACAAGCGACAACTAGCAAGGGATGAGGTCAATGCGGTCGGCTATGGATCAAGAGTTGATGTGATCGCCATTTAACGCTGCCTCTCCATATGCCGTCGGGATTAGTTATAAACCTGAATAATTGTTATTTGGTGCCTGCACTGAGCATGAACATTGTATCCGGATCATGTTTGATGCAAAGTGGTTATTCCTTTAAGTCTGAAAACAATGGTTGTTCGATTTATATGAATAATATCTTTTATGGTCATGCACCTGTGTTGAATGGTTTATTTCTGTTGGATCTCGATAGTAGTATTACGCATATTCATAATGTTGATGCTAAAAGGATTAAACTTGATAATGATATATCTATATATATGTGGCACTGCCGTCTAGGTCATATTGGCGTTAAAATCATGAAGAAACTCCATTCTGATGGACTTTTAGAATCACTTGTTTTTGAATCATTTGATACATGTGAGCCATGCCTTATGGGCAAGATGACTAGAACGCCGTTTTCCGGTTCAATGGAACGGGCGACAGATTTATTGGAAATCATACATACTGATGTGTGTGGACCAATGAGTGTGTCGGCACGAGGTGGATATCGTTATTTTGTTACTTTCACGGATGATTTGAGTAGATACGGGTATATCCATTTGATGAAACATAAGTCTGAAACCTTTGAAAGGTTCAAAGAATTTCAGAATGAAGTGGAAAATGATCATAATAGAAAGATCGAATTTTTGCGGTCCAACCGTGGAGGAGAGTATCTTAGTTACGAGTTTAGCACACATATGAAAGACTATGGAATAGTTTCACAACTCACGCCTGCCGGAACACCACAACGTAATGGTGTGTCAAAACGTCGTAATCGTACTTTATTGGATATGGTTTGATCTATGATGTCTCTGACTGACTTGCCACTGTCATTTTGGGGTTATGCACTGGAAACCGCTGCATTCACTTTAAATAGGGCACCATCTAAATCCGTTGAAAAGACACCGTATGAATTATGGTTTGGAAACAAACCTAAGTTGTCATTTCTTAAAGTTTGGGGATGCGATGTTTATGTGAAGAAACTTCAACCGGATAAACTCGAACCCAAAGCGGAAAAATGCGTCTTCATAGGATACCCTAAGTAAATGATTGGGTATACCTTCTATCACAGATCCGAGGGCAAGGTCTTTGTTGCCAAGAATGGATCCTTTCTTGAGAAGGAGTTTCTCGCGAAAGGTGTGAGTAGTCGGAAGGTAGAACTCGAAGAGGTTATTGAACCTTCTCTTCATGAAATGGCGAGTAGCGCAGCTCCAGAAGTTGTTTCGGAGTTGACTTCACCTAATGAAGAGAGAGCTAATGATATTAATCATGAAACTCCGAAAGAGGACACTGCCGAACCTCGCAGGTCAAGCAGACACGCAACTCCTGCAATCGGCAATCCTGTTATGAATTTCATGATTGATGAAATAGATGACCCTGCGACATATGAAGAAGCGATGATGAGCCCTGATTCCAACAAATGGCTAGAAGCCATGAAATCCGAGATGGAATCCATGTACGAAAACCAGGTTTGGACCTTGGTGGACTTACCTCATGATCGAAAGGCCATTGAGAATAAATGGATTTTCAAAAGAAAAACTGATGCTGATGGTAATGTAACCATCTATAAGGCTCGACTTGTCGCAAAGGGGTTTCGACAAATTCAAGGAGTTGACTACGATGAGACATTCTCTCCCGTAGCGATGCTTAAGTCGGTTAGGATTATGTTAGCAATTGCTGCATATTTCGATTATGAAATATGGCAGATGGATGTCAAAACTGCGTTCCTCAATGGTAATATTGAAGAAGAGTTGTATATGATACAACCTAAGGGTTTTGTCGATCCTAAGGATGCTGATAAGGTGTGCAAACTTCAGTGATCCATCTATGGACTGAAGCAAGCATCCTGGAGTTGGAATCTCCGCTTTGATGAGGTGATCAAAGAGTTTGGATTTGTCCAAACTTATGGAGAGGCTTGTATTTACAAGAAAGTGAGTGGGAGCAATGTGGCATTTCTGATATTATATGTGGATGACATATTATTGATTGGAAATGATATAGATCTTTTAAACAGTGTTAAAAGTTATCTAAACAGCAAACTTTCAATGAAAGACCTTGGTGAAGCTTCATATATATTAGGCATTAAAATCAATAGAGATAGATAGCCTAATTGGGCTATCGCAGAGTACTTACCTTGATAAGATATTAAAGAAGTTTAATATGGACGGAAGTAAGAAGGGGTACTTACCTATGTTGCAAGGCAAGACATTGAGTAAGACTCAAAGTCCGGCTACGGCGGAAGAAAGAGAGATAATGGATAAGATCCCCTATGCCTCAGCCATAGGCTCTATAATGTATGCCATGCTATGTACAAGACCGGATGTGGCACATGCTATTAGTTTGACTAGTAGGTACCAATCTGATCCGTGTTCTAACATCGGATAGCGGTCAAGAATATCCTTAAGTACTTGAGAAGAACTAAGGATATGTTTCTTGTATGGAGGTGAAGAAGAGCTAGTCGCTAAGTGTTATGTCGATGTTAGCTTTGACACGATCCGATGACTCTAAGTCTCAATCCGATACGTATTTCTCTTGAACGGAGCAGCAAGTTAGTTGGAGGAGCTCCAAACAACCTGGTGGCTGGATCAACGATTTGAGGAATATGTTGCCGCTTCGTATGCCACAGAAGTGGTTTGGATGAAGGAGTTCATAATGGAACTAGGTGTGGTTCCTAGTGCTGGACTCAATGGTGATCTATTGTGACAATAATGGAGCCATAGCCAACACCAAGGAACCAAGGTCTCACAAGAATTCGAAGCATATTAAGCGCCGGTTTCACTCCATCCGCGAGCATGTCAAGGATGGAGATATAAAGATTTGTAAAGTGCACACTAATGAATGTAGTGAATCCGCTGACTAAAGTAATCCCTAGGGAAAAAACATGATCACCACCGAACTCCATGGGTGTTAGATTTATCACTATATAAACTAGATTATTGTCTCTAGTGCAAGTGGGAGATCGAGATTTGCCCCTGATAATAAAGTTGTTATTATGTATTATTTTGATGTTAAGCACACTTAAGAGTTTGTTGGAACACCATTTGGAGCACACCATTTTGGAACACATAAGAAATTAATAAAATTCTGAATAAAATTAATAAAATTAATAAAATTCTGGAATTACTTTAATTAACAAACATTCACATAAAACCCCCTGCAATATTTCAATATTACATGCAGAACCAATTTCAGCATTTTCACCCAAAACAGTTTCGGTGTCTATTGAAATAATTCCAGCGCTTTCTTAAATCTTTATCTGAAACTTATTTGCTCCAAATGGTGCTCAGATCCCTTAAGTGTGTCACCCTACTTGCTCGAATAATGCAGACATGATCGAGACCCCTCTCAGATCAATAATCAGATGTGGGACCTGGAGATCCATACTGACTCCTACACATTCAACGATGACTTCTGTGATCGTGAGAACCTTTAACGCTAGTAACTAAATCCCTTTGTCCCGCGATATATTACATGTCCGAGATTCGATCATCGATATCTCCATACCTAGTTTGATCTCGTTACCGACATGCACTCTTTTCTCGTTCCCGTGATATAACATTCTAGTGATCACATCACTTGCTTGCAAGCTATTTCAATGTGATATCACCGAGAGGGCCCAGAGTATATCTATCTGTCATCGGGATGGACAAATACCACTCTTGATCCATGAGCCTCAACATAACACCTTCGTAGAACTGAACCCACCTTTATAGTCACCCTGTTACGATGTGACGTTTGATGTTATCAAGATACTCTTCTGGTGTTAGCAATTAACATGATCTCATGGTCTAAGGACTAAGATTACTTGGTATGATGGTATAGCAATGTAAACATAATGACTTGATCGTAATGCTATACTTCGGATGAATGTTCATCACATCAGTCCACCAATGGTGTGACCTTGTTATTAACAACATCCAATGTCTATGATCAGGAAACCGTGATCATCTTGTTAATCAACAAGCTAGTCTATAAGAGAGGCATAACTAGGAACCCCTTTTTGTTTATTAAACACACATGTATTGATGTTTCCGATCAATACAATGATAGCATGCAAAATAAACATTTATCATAAACATGGAATAAGATAATAACCACTTTATTATTGCCTCTCGGGCATATTCGCTTCAGTCTCCCACTTGCACTAGAGTCAATAATCTAGTTTGAAAAACTTTGCGTATTGAACACCTATGGCTTTCTGGTGTTGCATATACGCAATTGCTAGTGGTTAACATAATCTCCGGATCTGACAATTTCAGGTCCGTGTGTATTTGCATGTCTTTGCTTCTCTATGCATCACTCATTCTCAAATGAGATGGCATTGTATAAATTTGGTTCTCTGGTGAGACCTTTAGTTCGTTCGGGTTAAAATATGTTGATATTATTGTCACACAATATATCTTCATAGTATTAGCCCACTTTGAACCACACCTAGTTTGATAACAAACTACTTAACACAATGCCCTCCTATGCTGCTACTATAGCAGTCATATACTTAGCCTTTTGTTGTAGTATCCGTCACAATATCTCAACTTTGGAACTCATCCAAATCCATCATGGAACATCCTTTCCATTATATTGTGCCACCCATAGTCTAAATTGAGATAAATTTAATTTGTATCTTGTGACAAAACGAGTATCAATGTAACACTTTACAATGAACTACCTTTAACTATTTGTCACTTATACATGATATATTCTTAGTTCTTCCAAAGCTCATAAGAATATCTTTACTATTGTCCAATGATCATCTTATGAATCATTCTGGTATATGCTCATAACATTTAGAGCATAGGACATTCTGGATATATACATATCATGGTATAATCGATCAAAATTTTCATGATTTTTTACTCACCAAGTGTTGAAACACTTGAATCTTGATACAATCCTTTCCATGCAGCAAGAACCTTTCTTGTTGTTTCCATATTGAACCCTTTCAATATCTCATATTGAACCCTTTCAATATCTTATATATGTATGCTGCACAACCATATTAGCGCCTTAATCTATCCATATAGATATTGATGCCTAATATTCTGGGTTTGCCCAAGTCTTTCATCGAAATCTTATTTTAATGAAATCCTTAACTTGTGTCAATTCAAGATACATCATTTCCAATCAACAATATGTCCTCTACATAATGTATTAGAAATATGTCTCAGCGCTCCCACTTAATTTCTTGCAAATGCAAGCATCTTCATCATCTCCGATGAATTTAAACTCTTTTAATAGTTTCATCATGGTGAAGATTCCAACTCCGCTATGCTTACTTCAACTATTGAAGTTTACATGTCCTTTTAGTACCCTTTGAATTAACAAAACCCTTCGGACCATGTCATGTACATGTCCTAGGTTACCGTTCTATTAGAAGAACCTTGTTTTGTTTATTCAACTACCATATACCAAATTATATGTAGTGGTTGCTACATTAATCCGTCAAGACTATATATCGCTATGAAAGATCAAATCTTGTCATAGTCAACTACTTGAACATTGTCGTAAACTTCTTTCCGACATGTCCACTATTTCATAGATGTTAAACATCCATGTCTTATTTCTTTATAGATCCAAACACGACCGATAGGCTTCACGCCTTTCCGAAGGGTCTTCCAAGTTCAGAAACTTGTTTTCTCGTGTATGGATACTATCACGGATTCTATGACTTCTAGTCATTTTATGGAGTCAGGGCCCATCATCGCTTCTTTGCATGTAGTCGGTTCATCATTGTCAAAACAATAATGACTTGCTTATCAAATCTTACTATTTGATTCTTACCGACCCACACGGTTCTATAGGAACTCTAATCTCCGAGATCACACCTTTTGTAATCACGAGAGCCATGAGCATTGTGGCCGCCACCGGGACACTTTCCGGCGCTGCGCTACTTAGCACATATAGCTAAGATTCAACAACCTTATCAAAGTTCTATTGTCCTCCCACTTAACTTTTCACGAAAAATTCCTTCTCAAGAAACTTGACGTTCCAAGCGACAAACTCTTTTGTCCTCGGTGTTATGGAGAAATTCCCAACAAATTCTTTGGGATAACCTACAAAGACGTGCTTATCCGACTTTGGTTGTAAACATTTTACTTATGCATAGCATACCAAAATTTAAGGAAAGACAATTCGGGTTTTATCCCAAACCATAACTTATATGGTGTCATTTCAATGGATCACAATGGTGCTCTTTTCAGTGTAAAAGCGGTAGTCTCTAAAGCTTCAATCCTTAAAACATAATGGCAGTTTTATAAATGACACCTTTGATCTTACCATGTCAAACATGGTTTGATTTCATCTCTCGAATATACCATACTCCTATGGTTTATTGGGAAACACAAATCATGGAACAATTCCTCAAATCTTAAGTGTTTTGCTAAACATGTAACTCAAATATCTTCGTTTATGATCGAATCATAAACTCTTTATTTTCTTGTTAAAATGATTTTCCACTTCATCTTGTATAGGGTTCCCAACCTTTAATAAGATAGGGCCCCCTGTGTTTACAATGCTAGTCCCTGGATCAATAGCTAGCATCCACAGTTAAGATGTAATATCAAGAAACAAAGGTCATAATATAACTTTATAACCAGGAATAACATAATTTTATTACATCTTACATAGCTCATTTGGCTATTACATTACATTGCAGCGGAATAACTATAAGTATGGGTCCTTCATCTTCAAAGTGCCACAGGCAGATGCTGGTTGTAGACTTTGTAATCCTAAACAATCAATCTTCTCTAAAACAATCAAACCTGCAACATTACAAGTTACAGCCACAAGGGTCAATACATTTGAATTGTATTGGCAAGTGATACTATGGTAGTATAGTGGAGTCTATCATCTATATGCATTTGGCTAAGTGGAGTTGAGGCTTGCATTGCTCAAAATAGATTTTTCCTTAACATTTGAAAATACTAAGTTTTTGCTTTGATAAATTCATTTTTCTCAATCAAAGATTGAAGATCCTTTACAAGGCATCTCTCAATCAAAGATTGAAGATTTCAAACAACCCTTGTTCAAACCACAAGTTTTAACTTAGAAATTTGAATGATGAGATTCTTGATTGCTTCCATGTCTTGATGCTCAAATTGTCCTTTACCAGGGACATGGCTAAGTACTTAGATTTTACACTCTACAGAGGTGGTGCACTTTCCCCACAAGCCTTGGTTTCCCAAGACAAGATCTTTCAGAAGCCTTCCCTTAGACCAACATGGACGCGTTCCCACCTATCAAACACTACCACCCTCTGTCCATATGGCTAAGTTCTTGCAACCTATATGATCATGGCAGAGCCCATATTGCCAAGTGGTTGCACTTGAAGCTTCTCAACATTTGACATCTCAAATATCTTTATTCCTGGGTGGCCATCCACAAGTGAGATACACAAGCCAAGTCCATGGCCTTGTGAACCACTCAACATAAACCAATCCTTCCATTCCACCCAGGGGATTCATTAACTTAGTTGTTTTATTAAACAAAGAACCAAGTCCTCAGACTTAGAATATTTTTCCATAGTGTGAATATATTTTCCACCCATGTTTTCTATTAGCTAGGCTAAGCTTGATAGTAATAGAAATCTTAACTTAGGAAGATTTCCACTAAGGTTTCATCTACTAGGTTTTACTATAGCAGGGTTTATACCTAGCAAAATCCATGCAAGTTTTACTTAGCAAAATCACTAATGCATATTGAAAGTAATGGGACAAAAGATATGAAGCATCACTTGCCTTTTTGGTAGAGTATGGGTTCACTCCTTGTCCTTGCAACAATCACACTCTTCAAGTCACTACAATTCAATCAAGCAAGGCACAAACTCAATCTACCAATCAAGCAAAACAACACATAAGAAATGACAAAGTCAAAGTAATGCATGCAAGCATGCCAAGCTTTGTTTTGTTTGAAAAAATGGTTCCTAATGGGTCATAGACATTTGGGTACATATAATGGTCATTTTGTAGAGTGGCAAAGTCATTTGCAAAAGGTCTCACTTTAAAAACCATTTTCAAAACAAAGTATCATTTTATGTGGTGTAGAAATATTTTTACTAAGGCATTAATCTATAGGGTTCACCAAATATGTTTTCAAATCACAATACTTGGGGTTTGGGTCAGTGAGTTTAAAACAAAACATTTTCCAAAGGTTTTCTTCCAAAATCATTTTTAATAAATAAACCACATTTCTATTTGACTAGAAATGGTTTTAAATCAAAGAATCATTATTTTATTTCACCAAATACATTTTTGAGTTCACAAAGTGGTTCCCAATGTTAGTAGGTTTGATCTAAAACATTTTCCCAAAGTTTTCTTTACAAAAACATTTTCATAATCAAAATCTTTATTTTCATTTGGCTAGAAATGGGCTAAATCAAGTTTTCCATCCTAAACTTTACCAAATACATTTTCCAAACTATGGGTTGGTTCCTAGGGTCAGTAAGGTCACAACAAACCATTTTGCAAAATTTTTAACCTTAAAATCATTTTTAAATAATTTTATACTCTAAACAAGCTCACAAAAGGATCTGCAAAAACAAGCAAACTAACAGATACTATTTGCTAAACTAAGGGCAGGGTTGGTTAGGTCTTGCTCTCCTGAATCCAACGACATAAAATTTGAAATTTTTGGACGTGTGGATCCAGAGTTATAAGGGTTTGAAATTTGCAAATAATTCTGTTTTCAAATCTGTTTTTAAACAGAATAGGGGACACGCGGCGCTTTGCTATTCGCGGGTACCGATTCGGTTGGATCGCGGCTGTAGGGCGTTGGATCTGATCGATTGCACGGTCCAGAGGACATACCCCTTCGCGGTTAAGTGAATCTATCGTGCTCGCCCGATCTAGATCGAACGGCTGCTATTGCCTGGCCAAGAACTGGCGGCGCTGGACTCTGACGCGCGGCGGCGACGGCTTGTCAGTGGCGTCGCCGGCGTTACAGGAAGCGAGAAGAAGGGAGAGGATTCTCACCTGGTTCGCTAAACGTTGCTGATGCTCAACATGCTCTCGGGAAAGCAGGGGGCGTACGAGGGTGGCGTTAATTCCTCGCCGAGTTCCGTCGCTGCACGTACGCACGGACGTCGTTGGAGGCGAGGCTGTGGTCCTCGAGGAGACAAACGGAAAACACTGTAAGACGCGCAAAGGTACAGCGGTGATGCGAGCGTGAAGGAGGGGGAGAGGGGCGGTCGGATACTACCTGTGGACGTCGTCGGAGAGGAGCCAGACGGCGGCGATGCTGGAGGTTGTCGAGGGCGAGGATAGGGGGCACCCTAGGACAAACAGGAGGCACTGTTAGATTCGCAAGAGCATGGCCATCATCATCGTGTCCACGGGGAAGAGAGGGAAGGTTTGGTTTTACCGTGGAACGTCGCCGTAGTTGGAGCGCTGGCTCGGGTAGATGTTGCCGACGCCAAGGACACGCCTGAGCGCGGCTGCAGAAAAGTTCTTGGGGATGCTGAGCACAGCTGCGTGCTCGAGGAGGTAGGAGGTGGTGTGTGCTGGCCGGAATCGGCGAGGAGGGTCGTCGGAGACAGAGGGGTTCGGGGAGGAATTGGGGCGGCCTGAGGGCGTGCTTGGGGGAGGAGACAGAGGGAAAGTGGAGAGGAGTCACAGGCGTTTAAAGGGGCATGGTCATTGCGAGGAATCAAAGCCTCCTTCATGCGTAATCAACGCCGGAGTAATCTCACTGTGGCAGGAACAGGTCTCGTTGAAGACGATGAACAGAGAAAGGTGGGTCCCTGTCATGAGAGAGAAGTGAGGAATAAGGTCCACCAACGGTGACTGAGAGGGTAGCTTCGGCGGTGGAGAAAGCAGTTGGTAGGTGAAAACGATGAACAGGCGAGTGGGTCCGCTTGGCAGTGAAAGAAAGGGAGTGGGGGTGGGGTCCAGTTGTCACTCTCTGTGCGGGTAAGTTTCTGAGTGAGAAAAAAATGCTTCGGGGAAGAGAACAGGTGGGCTAGGTGGGCTGCTGTTGGGCTAGTTGGGCCAGAGGGTGGGTTGTTCTATTTTTTTTCTGTCTGAAACATTTTTCTTTTTCTAAATCTAAATTCTGTTTTGAATTTCAATCAACTATTCAAACAACATTCAAATCAATTCAAACAAACACCACACTTCACAACTTTGAACTTGGTTCTGTTTATTAACATCAACCAACATTCCAAAACAAAAATAATAATTTTTATTCTTTTTAGGATCCATTCTTTAATTAAATAAAATGGATCTTTAGTTTATTAATAAAATAGGGTTTGATTTAATTAATAAAATTTTTCCATTTGAAATCCAAATATTTTCAAAACCAAATCAGTAGGTTTTAATTGAAAATAAAAGATATTTGGAAATCTTGTTTAAAACAAAATAACCTTTTATTTTAGGTTCCATTAATAATTAAATAGAATGGACCTTTGTTAATAAATCAAATAGGATTTGTTTATTTAAAAACTTTAATTTGAAAATCTAAAATAAAACCAAAACACTTGTTTTATTTGAGAATATAGAAAACTTGGAAAACTTATTTTAAATAAATAAATAAGTTTTGATGTTTTGGAAATAGTAAAACCTTTATTAATAAAACTTGGATATTTAAATCCTTTTTATTTTATTTTAAATAAACCTCTACTATTTTAATCAAATCAAAACCTTTTGTTTCAAAGTCTTGGCCAAGGTTTAATTTGGCTTTATAAAATAATCTTTATTTAAAATATTTCTTTTCATTTTGAAAACCAAAACCTTTTATTCAAAGATCCAAAAATAGTAATTCCAAAACATTTTATTTGCCTTTATTAAATGTTTATCTTTATAAATCCCTTTAGGATTTAATTGTTCAAAATAGGTTTGAAGATTCCTATTGGAATTCAAAAGTTTCTTCTGGCTCTGAAAAACAACAAAGTTTTATTTTATTCATTTATTTTTCACATTACAAGATTTGGAAAATCTTGGGATGCGACATCTTGAAAGTATTTGAACAATTTTCAAATGTTTCATACTTCTTCCTTATTAAGTAAATATACAGATATATTCACTCAAATTTTCGGAGAAAGCATATGAAGCAAAAAGATCCATCGCATATGGCTACACATAATGGACTTATGCATATCAGCATGCACAATTTCCAATAAGCTAGTCATCCGTTCCTCTCTGGCCTATGAACGGAGTTTCAATTATCTCGAGGAAAGTCTCACATGCGTCAATTGATCAAAATCAAGGACTCCAAAATTCCATCAACATGGAGTTTCTTCATGTTTTCTTTCAAATATAATTCAAACAGCAATGTCAGTTCATAAGTGATCTTTCAATCATTTGTCTTGCGACATTTTAGCAATAGTGTTTATGGATGTGATTTCTCCAACTAGACTTGTAAAAGTTCATCCATCCTTTATGGAATACGGTAATTATTTGAACAGCCATTGTTCTCGTAATACCGGAACAAAATAACAATTATTAAAACAAATCCTGAAGGCTAGGTTTGATGACAACGAAAAACACAATAACACTTTATTTGTTTTCGATGAACATCATCACTTATTCTCTTGCTAGTTACTTTAGGCCATTGTAGTTCATGAATTGCGTTGTCCTGTATGACACTTCATACCAACCAATTCGGTATCCAATACCTAAGAACCACATTGTTTAACAAGCAAGGAATACAACCATAACATGTATATCTTCTATATACCTAAGTTGGACATCTCCAACCTTTTATTTCCTGCCAAATATTTTATAGATTCTATTTCAGCAATTCCTTTTTCTTTTAAAAGAATCTATCAACATCAATAGTGGTGTCATTCACATGACACATAGTACAAAGCGTATATAGTCAAATACTAATACCTTTGGACTTGCACTTTGAAGTGGATCACCATCATCAAATGTTTGGCATTCTTTCAAAAATCCATTCTTTAGTAATCTATTATTGTAGTAAACATTTTACTTACATCTTCTATTCATCCTTATCATGACAACTTTCATGATCAAGCTACTATAGCCTATAAGGAAGAATCACGAGTATAGTATCAGTTCCCAAAACCTTTTTGGTAGATTCGGATGCCTAACATCTCCATCCTTCACAAATTCTCATACAATATGAGAACATGTATTTTGCTAAATTATACTCTATCATAATGCAACCAAAAAAACATTGTTTCAGATATCACAATATCTTTCACACGTGATGGTTTCTGAAACAATTTTCAGCTCCAATATAATCTTGATATTAAAACAACTTTTGAATATCAATAATCATGGAGGCAAACATGATACTTTAGATACTAACATTGGAATTCTTACTCTTGATTTAATACCACTTATTAAACTTCATGGAGTAAATAGAGTTTGCTGAAAGTTTGCAATAGGACTTATAAACTTTAAATTGACATTCAAAACAATACGATACCAGTTTGTAAAGTAAATATCCAGAATTCTATAGTTCTATTATCTCAAATAAAAAACTAAGCATAAGGTAGAAACGAATGCCAATGACTACAACAAACTATGCAAATTCACTTCGATTTAGTTTATGACAAATTGAGTTCGACTAATCCAAATTAGAAATGAACTCCCACTCAAAAACGACATCCCTCGTGCCTTTTTGGTGATTACATGAACCAAATCCACTACACCAAGTCCGATCATCACGTGAGTCGGTGTAGCTTCAAAGGCGAGCATCAATATGGTCATCACATCAACTATATGACTCATGCTTAACCTTTCGGTCCGTGTTCCAAGGCCATGTCTGTACATGCTAGGCTCGCCAAGTAAGAACCTTAGTATTCGCGTGTGTAAAACTGTCTTACACCCGTTGCATGAAAGTGTAGAGTTGAGAACACCTGATCATCACGTGATGTCTCGAAACACGATCCATAGAACGGTGCATACTTAAGGAAGAACACATTTTATCTTGATATTTAAATGAGGGATCATCTTACAATGCTACAGAAAGCGCCAAACTAGCAGTATAAGATGCTAACATCTAATCTGTAACGTGAGATGATATGGTCCATGCATTTGATCTCTATCACTTGCATCGTGGTATGATCTCTATCATTCCTTTGTGTGTAAGGCCAAGGTCTATGGAACTTACATGTTGAGTGTGTTGTAGGAGTATCTGTCATACATCTACTTACAACAATACCATATCAAGACACTAGCCCAGCAACGATCTAAACTAGACGCCTCTAATTTATCAATTGCAAGTTTTACGTGGCTTAGGGCTTTCGGAGATAGAATCGTTCTTACCTACGAACATGAACCACAACGAGGATAACTAAGTTATTAGCAACTCGTTGTAAATCAGATATTGACTATAGTAGGAGAGGCAGACACCCGCCAGCCACTTATGCAAAACAAGTTGCATGTCAGTCGTGGAACCGGTCTCATGTATGATGACATGTAAGGTTGGTCCGGGCCGCTTCATCCCACTATGCCACCAATATCCAAAGTACATAGAAGATGCAATAACATGATCATCATCGCCCACATATAAACATATTTGTACTATCCGTGCTAAGCACCTACGCATAGATCAGGCTCTGATACCACTGTTGGGTCCGCAGCATAGAAAACAAAAAATTTCCTACGGTGTGAACTACACGCCAAGATCTATCTACTAGGTACAAAGCAATGGGTGGACATACATCCAACAAGAACTTACCCTCGTAGACAACGAGCTTTGTTAACGAGTAGGAACTCGTGGTTGATGTAGTCGTACACTTGCCGATCTCAAGATCGTGATGAAGTCCAGCAGGTCCGGCTCGACATCCATCGATCCAGCTCCAGCACCACAAGTCCAGCACATAAGCAGCGGTGCATCCGTGATTGCACACACGTTCGGTACCCCGACAACCTCCGTCCCTCGCTCCAGCAAAGCAGCGGAAGCAGCAACTCCTTTCCAGATAAAGCCACCGGGAACATGTATCTCGCTAATCCGAGACCATGGGGGAATAATACTAGAGGGGGAGAGAGATCCTTCACAAGGAGGTGTGTGTGAGAAGTGAGGAGAGGGGGGCCTTTTATAGGAGGAGGGGAGGGTACCCCTCCCATGGCCGGCGCCCCATGGAGGAGACCCTTCACCTCCCCATTCATGTGGTGGTAACCCCCTCCACATAAATTTGCCTCTTCACATTCTCCATTAAAGTCTCCACTTTAAATGCATTAAATTTCTCCAAATTTAATGCTCTCTCATTTAATAAACCTCTTTTATTATTATTTTTCAGAATTTTGTTAATTACTTTAATGAACAAACATTCACATATATTTCAATATTACATGCAGAACCAATTTCAGCATTTTCACCCGAAATAGTTTCGGTGTCTATTGAAATAATTCCAGCGCTTTCTTAAATCTTTATCTGAAACATATTTTCTCCAAATGGTGTCAGTATCCCTTAAGTGTGTCACCCTACGGTTCGCGAATAATGCAGACATGATCGAGACCCCTCTCAGATCAATAATCAGAAGTGGGACCTGGAGATCCATACTGACTCCTACACATTCAACGATGACTTCTGTGATCGTGAGAACCTTTAACGCTAGTAACTAAATCCCTTTGTCCCACGATATATTACATGTCCGAGATACGATCATCGGTATCTCCATACCTAGTTTGATCTCGTTACCGACATGCACTCTTTTCTCGTTCCCGTGATATAACATTCTAGTGATCACATCACTTGCTTGCAAGCTATTTCAATGTGATATCACCGAGAGGGCCCGGAGTATATCTATCCGTCATCGGGATGGACAAATCCCACTCTTGATCCATGAGCCTCAACATAACACCTTCGAATCGAACCCACCTTTATAGTCACCCTGTTACGGTGTGACGTTTAATGTTATCAAGATACTCTTCTGGTGTTAGCAATTAACATGATCTCATGGTCTAAGGACTAAGATTACTTCGTATGATGTTATAGCAATGTAAACATAATGACTTGATCGTAATGCTATACTTCGGATGAATGTTCATCACATCATTCCACCAATGGTGTGACCTTGTTATTAACAACATCCAATGTCTATGATCAGGAAATCTTGATCATCTTGTTAATCAACAAGCTAGTCTATAAGAGAGGCATAACTAGGAACCCTTTTTGTTTATTAAACACACATGTATTGATGTTTTCGATCAATACAATTATAGCATGCAAAATAAACATTTATCGTAAACATGGAATAAGATAATAACCACTTTATTATTGCCTCTCGGGCATATTCCCTTCAGATACACCCCCTATACTTGTGGATCATCAAGACTATTTTCTGGCGCCATTGCTGGGGAGCATAGCTTTATTTATCAAGTCCACTTGGAATCACTATTGTTCGCTGCCACTCATCCATCATGGGTAAGTCTTGTGATAGCAAGGTTCCTATTTTACCTCCACTACAAGAAGAGGTATGGTTCTGAACACCTCTGTTGCTCTTGATTCACCGTCTGTTATGAGTAAGCTCCTTACACCACCACATACACATGCTACACACACTGCTACTACTGCTGAATCTGAATCTTCTAATACTTATGATGCTGCTTCTACTGTGCTTGATAAGAGTGGTTCATTAGGTCCTTTCCTAGATGCTACGATTGCTAGAACTATAGCTGGAAATACTAAAACTCCTAATGAAGACACTACTACACCTGTTAGTTCACCTGAGTCTAGAGAGAGCTATGATATTGAAGACGGTTATATTGAGATGACCGATGAATTTATTAAAGAATGTCAAAACACCCATGATAGGAGTGCTGCTAAGAGTCTCCTTGAGAGGCGTACTATTAAACCCAAATTGTCTCCTAATGCTAAGTTTGCTGCATCTCCCATAAACATTAAAGATAAAGATTATGATTTCTCTCTTGATCTATCTTACATAGCTATTGTTGAGAAAGAACCTTTTTGTGGGACTAAGAATGAAAGTGCGGTAGCACATATGACTGAGCTTTCTACCATGAGTGGTTTATTTTCTGATGATATTAAGATGCGCACCTACTTTGTTTCTAAAATTTTCCCCTTTTCACTAAAAGGACAAGCTAAAACTTGGTTTAGTAATTTACCTCATGGATCTATTGATAGCCCTAATTGCTTGATTAGTACTTTCCTGCAGAAATATTTTCCTCCTAGTGCTAGACATGCTATTTTGTAGGAACTTTTTGATTTTAAACAGGGAGAAAAGGAGATATTGCCTGAATCATGGGCAAGATTTTGTGCTTTGATTCATGCACAGGCTAGATGTCCATTACCTAAGAATGAGCTTCTTGATATATTTTATAATGGACTAACTGAAGAATCTAGGACATACCTGGATAGTTGTGCTGATTGTGTTTTTAGGAATAGGACTCCCAAGGAAGGTGAGGAATTAATGGCTAAAATAAGCAAGAATTATGAAGATTGGACTCCTCCTGAACCAGCTATACCTGAGACAACTATACCTGAACCAACTATTCCTACGCCTATACCAACATATAAGAAGAGGGGAGTTATTGAACTAAATGATGAAGTGATGAAGGAAGCTAAGAAATGTCTTAAGGAGAAAAGAATTAAAGCTGCAGATGTCAAGAATTTACCTCCTATAGAAGAATTATGTAAGCCAATTCCCCATTCACCCACTATTGAGGTTCACTCTCTCCAACACTTTGATGAAGGTGATATCCCTTACTCTAAACCTCCTGATCAATGCTTAGAAGAATTCGATATTTTTAAGCAAGATAATTTTAATAAAAGGGTGCAAAATCATCTAATGGAAAACTCTAGAGCTATTGTTGAGTTGAAGGATATTGTGGAAAGAACCTCTAATGATGTTAAAATGCTTGTTAAACATTTTCAAATGGTTCAAACTCAAATAGATCAACTTATTAAAGTGCAAAAAGACTTGCTAGTTAATGCTGCTAAAGAAAAACATGCTTATGAAATTAGAACTAGAAGTGGTGTTGCTACCCAGGATCCTCTATATCCGGAGGGGCATCCTAAAAGAATCGAGCAGGATTCTCAACAAGCTGAAAATAGTGATACTACTCGTAAGAAAAGAAAAAAGAAACATAAACTATTGTAGAACCCTCTGAACCTGCTAAAGATCCTAATAGTATATCTGTCTCTGATGCTGAAACTGAAAGTGGTAATGAAGAAAATCATGTTCCTAATAAAGAAAAAGTTGAAGAAGAACCTAAAAGCACACTAAGAATACTAAATACACTAAAGAAGATTTTGTTGCTACGAAACATGGTAGTGAAAGAGAGCCATGGGTCCAAAAACCTATGCCTTTCCCTGATAAGAAACACAAGTCAAAGGAAGATGAACACTATAATAAGTTTTGTGAGTGGATGAAACCTTTATTCTTGCAAATTCCTTTGACTGATGCTATTAAATTGCCTCCTTATTCAAAGTATATGAAGGATATTGTCTCGAATAAAAGTAAGATCCCTAATGAAGAAATTTTTACTTTGCTTGCTAATTATTCCTTTAATGGTAAGGTTCCAAAGAAACTTGGAGGCCCAGGGATTCCAACTATTCCTTGCTCTATTAAAAATAGTTATGTTAGAACTGCTTTGTGTGATTTGGGAGCAGGAGTTAGTGTCATGCCTTTTTCTCTCTACAAGAGACTTCAACTGGAAAAACTAATACCAACTGATATATCTTTGCAAATGGCTGATAAATCTACTACTATTCCTGTTGGTATATGTGAGGATGTACCTATTCAAGTGGCTCATAATTGCTTGATATTAATTGATTTTGTTGTGCTTAAAATGCCTGAAGATGATAATATGTCTATTATTCTTAGGAGACCTTTTCTTAATACTGCAGGAGCTATTATTAATTGTAATCAAGGAAAGGTGACCTTTAATGTTAATGACAAGGAGCATACTATCTATTTCCCCAAGAAGATTGATAGGACTTATGGTTTAAATTCAATTGAACATGTTGAGGGCATTCAAGTTGGAGAAATATATTGTCCCATACCAAGAGAAAATTTTGAAACTATTATGGTTGGGACAATTGCTATCAAGGTTGAGGTAACATAATCATTAGTGGAATACAAATTTTTGTTTCATATAAAATTGTTTTGGTAACAAGACCTGATCAACCTTGTTAACAAAAGGATTTCATTGAACAAAACAATGTTTTCACCATGATTATCTCCGCTTACTTCTATTCTATCCATTTTAGTTTTTACTTTCGTTTAGTTTACTTTTCTATTGTTGTTTGCTTGCTTGTTAGAGTGTCTTAGAACTTCTGAAGTTTTAGCCTTGTTTTGTAATTGCATCATTCCAAAAACCTTTTTCTGTCAGAAAATCATTCATCTATACCTGAAAATTGCTCAAAAATAAAGTGTCTCGAAAAATTCCAGAAAATTCATATTAAATTTTTACGTGAAAAAGGGGCAGAGAAGTGCCTGGAAGGTACCAGGGGGGCCCACCAGGCAGGCACACCACCTGGTGGTGCGGCCAGCCTGTGGCCATGGTGTGGGCCACCCCTGGCCCTCCACTCACTCTCTCACTTCCCACTTTCTTCTCTCTCCC
The DNA here is from genome assembly GCA_023614405.1 of Avena insularis. Classification (NCBI taxonomy): domain Eukaryota; kingdom Viridiplantae; phylum Streptophyta; class Magnoliopsida; order Poales; family Poaceae; genus Avena; species Avena insularis. The sequence goes on along the minus strand of CM042690.1, from coordinate 607,838,095 downwards.
GAGAAAACACCAGTTCATTGCTTGAAATCGCGTTCTTGCTGTTCTTTCCCTCGATTTTTCGATCTCCTTGCTCAGCCCATCTTTGCTGCTGAAATTTGGAGAATTTGCTCTCCGGTATGTGACTCCTTCGCTTGTCCAAGTAGATTTGTGTTTAGTGGTTTATATATTGAGTATTTTGCTGCTGTAGGTGACAGGTTTTGAGAGCTTGTAAGCTTATTCAATGCTTAGAGATATAGTCTTGATGCATGTTTAGGCCTCTACAAGTCCCTATGAGTAGTACCCTCCATTATATTCACTTTGCAATCACTTGTTTAATGGATGTTTAAATTTCAGAATAGAAGATGAATGAGCATCAACTCAATCAACATGAACTGAGGGTGCCTAAGGTTATGAAGGTTCACTGAGAGGAGGAAGTTTTTCCTTCCATCTATCCATGCTCCGAATTCATGAGGGTTGTAGGAATTTCCCGGGACTTCCATACTTTGGTTACTAATGCAGGATTGGAGCACTTTGTGGGACACAAACCTCACCAATTTGTGAAGCTAACCATGTCTGTGGTGCAGGACTTTCGATTTAGTTGCTCTTTGCCTAACCCCATGGTTCACTACAAAATTTACAATATAGCTGTCGACCTCCCCTTTGATGATTTTTGTGCAGCTATTAGAGTACCTCAGTGAGGATCGTGTGGGAAGATTAAAGAGCGACCTGCACCACTCATGGACTTGTACACGGAGATTTGCCAAGGGAGTAGCTTCTCGAAGGAGAGTGGGAAAATCCGTAACATTCATCTCCCGTCTATTCGCTACTTTGCTTACTTTATTGCCAAGTGTGTTCTCGCTAGGAAAACTGCTAATAAGTTATCCTCGTATGATCTAGCATTCATCTCAACTGCTTTAAAACGAGATAGGCCTTACAATTTGGGTTCCTTGATAGCTTTCCATCTTGCTGCTAACCGCGAGAAAGGTGGAATTTGTGGAGGCCTCATTGCCTCTTGTTTATTAGCTCTGCATGGTTTAGTGCCTCATCATTTAGACCTACAGTTTCCTATAGAGAGACTCGACCTTAATTCCATGATACAACATAAATTTGTTTCTTCTTGGGCTAATTTGAGTGATTTGTCTTATGAAATAACCTTTCTCAAGGCTGGTTGGAGAAGGAGCAAGTTCGAGCGAGTTGTTCTTTTGCCTGCACCTGTTTTGTTTAACCTTGATAATAGGGTAGGATGGTCCCTCACGGAGGAGGAGCTTGATACGTACTTGGGAGAGCTCTCCTAACAAGAGCAGGATACTAGAAGGGAGGTCACGGATGATTCAGTCCAGCCCTCGAATGAGGGGAGTCTTCATATCAGCAGCCTACCTATGATTGGGGAGCTTCTTCTTCTTCCCAAAGGCCTAACTACGATCATTCTTACAATGACTCGCCTGCTTGGAACCCTTACTCGTATTTGGATTGATACCCACTTAGGCCAAAAGCCTAAGCTTGGGGGAAGGTACACCGACGTCGCACTCATCTCCATATCATTTTGTGTTGGTACTTTGTATATTCATGTTTCGTTCTCTTTTTAGTTTTCGTTCTTTCTTTGCTTTTGCTTTCTAAAACACAAAAAGACCAAAAATATTTCTGTTGTTTCTCTTTGTTTGCTTCTTCTTCTTTTTGCCTTGGTTTGCTTTTCCCTTTTTGCTTTGTTTGAACTATTCGAAAAACCCAAAAATATTTTGCTTTGCTTGTTCTTCCTTTTTGGTTCTTGTTTTAAAAAAATCAAAAACACCAAAAATATTTGTTGTTCTTCTTTGGTTTTGTGAGTTTGTTGTAGGGTTCAGCAGTTTTCAGTGGAATTTGGTTTCATGTTATTATTCAAGCCACACAAGTGAAGGGCAATAATGAGGATTAATGACAACTTGAGGTATGGTAAGAGGCTGGTAACAAACTCTATTTGTTTTCATTTTTGTACATATACTCATCATTGTGGGCATGCTTAGTCTGTTCATGTAGGGTGTATGTTATTTATGGATGCTTAGTAGTTCTTGCTTTCATATGATTAGTTCTAGCTTGCTAATAGTTTGTAGCATGTCATATGAATGTTTGCTTGCATTACTCTATTCGTAACTTGGTATGACACCGTGGTATCCTCATCTGAGTGTTTCACTTGAATTGACTTGGCACATGCTCACGCATGCATATGACTGAAATAATCAGTTAAGCCTCGATGAATTATTTTGCCTTGAGGGTCTTGAATCACTTTCATGCCATGATTAGTCCTGTTTTATTGCAAGCATGATTATGACAGTTATTGCTCTCTCGTTTGTCGCTCCCTTGCTATTGCTAGCCTTCACTTACACTGAGTATGAGCTCTACTCGTGTTTCCAATCCCCCAAAAACCAATATTGCCAAGAGTGTCCACCATACCTACCTATTAGCGTCATTTGCTATTCCGTACATATTCAACATGCCTTGTTTTCTTCCGAATAAAATGTTTGCTTGTTATGAGAAAGTTAGTTAGTAAAGCTCTCACGAACTTGATGGCACACTTTATTTCCTGCACTTAATAAACCTGAACCATTGTGACTGTCCATGAAATTTATATGCTTGCAAATTATAGGCTGGGGATTAGCAGAACCGTGTTGTCACGGGGAATGCTTTCAACACCTGTAAATATATACCCAGTTGATATCATGCTCTTTTGTTTGCGGATGTCGTCGGTGTGAAATAAAGGGGAGCTTGTAATTCCATGGAGTTATGTATGTGTGTTAGAGAAACGCCTGGGCCGCTGGTCTAATCCATGTTGTCATGGTGAAAACCTGCAGCGTAACCATAATGAGCTGTCTATGAAGCATTCTTCTTATAAAAAAAGAGTCAAATATTGAGAAAAAAGAGAAAAAGAAAAGAGAGAAAAAAAGAGATATATGAAAAGAGGAAAGAGAGAAAAAAAGCACCATATTCCCATGGTAAATAAGAAGATTGCTGAGATGCTCGTTGTCTGCTTGCCTTGTCATTTTGATATAGGGATTCTTCCGTATCATCGAGCAAGGGGTACCCTATTGGCGGTTCTCTATGATACACATGTACTTACGATGACAAGAACTTACCGGTGACTAAAGTTGAGTAGCATGAGGAGCGACCCTCGTACTCAAGGGACATGAGATTTCCAGTTTATAGTCTGTCAAGCATATAACTCAGATTGGACCTCACTTTCACCTTAACCATATTAAAAATGCTCATGGTAGGGGCAATGAGAGCTCAAAGCTAATGAGTATCATACTTTCAGCATTTGGAAGCCTTTCAAACTATTCAAAACCTTTTTCATTTCCTTGTTGAGTCACCACCTATTCTATGAGCACTTTCCTGAGAGCATAATTGTCATTCTTATTATAATGTGCTTGTCTCAATACTGGATTAATTGTGTTATGACTTTGATGCTTGTATCTTTGATATCTTTACTTCTAGTCTTCACCTGAACTTCAGAGGTGCCTTGGCATTCACAATCAAAGGCAAGCGAGATACCACTCTATCATACCTTGTTATGAGCATTGTAATGTTGCTTATGTTTATATTTCATGCTACTTATTATTTTTGAGTTAGAATCTCCTCATAGCTTGCAATGCCTATTAAGTAAACTTGGTTGCATACTCTTTATTATGAATTGCCTGAGTAGTTGATCATATGCTGAGAATATATACATCATATGAAGCAAATGTGTTCGTGAAAGTTTCTTTTATCGCACTCAGTTTTCAACTGAATTGCTTGAGGACAAGCAATAAGCTAAGCTTGGGGGAGTTGATACGTCCAAAACATATCTACTTTCCCAAACACTTTTGCTATTGTTTTTCCTCTAAACTTGTGTGAATTGGATGCAACTAACTGCAGATTTTCAGAGAATTACCTTGGTGTCTAGTTTTGTGCAGAAAATCAACTATCGTGAAAATCCCGAAAATATGCCAAAATCCTATTTCACCAGAGGACTCACGGAGCCGAAGGCGAGACGCCTAGGGCCAGGCTGTGCCACGAGGTGGTGTGACCGCCTCGGCTGCCCCCTCGGCCTCCCTCTTTGCTTATAAGTTGTCTTCTGACCTAAAAACTCAGGGGGGTTCGACGTTTTTCCAGAAAGAGTTCCGCTCCGCCGCCATCATCAGATTCCGCGATTCAGAACCGTAAACTGTTACGGCACCTGGGGCCGACGGGAATTAGAGGAGATCATCGCCATCATAATCACCATCGCTTCTCCATCGACCATCCATGTTTCCCCCATCTATGAGTAAGTAATCCCCCGCTGTATGCTATGGGGATGGTAGGGATTGGATGAGATCGTTCATTGTAATGGCATCAGATTGTTAGAGCATGGTGCCTAGTATCTTCTATTAGTGCTTTTTGACTTTGTTGCGACTTGTTATGCTTAATGCTTGTCACTAGGGCCCGGGTGCCATGATTTCAGATCTGAACATGTTATTGATTCATTATGATAGTATTGTTTATGGTCTTACCTGCAAGTTGTATACACACGTTGTTGTCCGGAACCAAAGGCCCTGAAGTGACAGAAATCGGGATAACTGGAGGAAATGGTTTTGATGTGAGGATCATATGTGTTCACGGAGTGTTAATGCTTTGCTCCGGTGCTCTATTAAAAGGAGCACATTAATTTCTAGTAGTTCCCTTGAGGCCCCGCTGCAAACGGGCTGACAGGACAAAAGATATTGTGCAAGTTCTCATTGTGAGCACGTATGACTATATATGGAACACATGCCTATGATTATTTAGTACTTGGATGCTTTATCTTATTTATCTGCAAATGCCCTATGTTCTGATTGCTATATGAATTGTCTTGTCCATGCAACGCCCGTCCATCCATCTCTATGCCTACCGTGCCTTAATCCTACTATTTACTGCAATTCTTACTACTGTCTTTACTTTACTACTGCTATTACTTTACTATTGCTACTACAAAACTGTTGAAGCCCTCTTGAGCAAGATTGTTTCAGTCTGACTGAATTGGCAACTCAGTTGTTAAGGCTTATAAATATTCTTTGGCTCTCCTTGTGTCGAATCAATAAATTGGGTTTCACTTCCCACGAAAATACTGCGATACACCCCCTATATTTGTGGATCATCATGCACTGCGAACTAAGCCAGTGTAACATAGAACAACAAGATAGTGCATGGACGATGCACTGCCTGGACACCGTGCCGTGCATTGCAACCGAAGGCATCATGTACTAGACCAAAAGGCAGTGCAACCTGCGCATTAAAGGCAGTATGAGAAAAAAGTTCATCGAAACATATCAACAATGGATCTAATTTTGAAGATCTGGACGTGACTAGCAAGGCTGTGAAAACGGATATCGATTTGGACTCTCCGTTTAAAAGATATCGCAGTTTTCATGTTCAAATCTACAAAAAGAAAAGGAAAAAGGACCCGCGACCCTCTCTGCATCCACGACGTGTCACACGGGAGAATGCTGGTACATCACGTGAGGCACTCCGTGCCACGCGTCAGCGAAGCGGCAATGACAGCGCAACCTCTGAGGCAGCGTCCTTTTTCTAGCCTTTTTGCTAGGTGTGGTTCACAATGGGCTAGTAATATGAAGATATATTGTACGAAAATACTATCAACATGTTTTAACCCAAAGGAACTAAAGATCTCACCAAAGTACTAAATTTATACAATGTCATCTCATTAGAGAATGAGTGATGCGTAGAGACGCAAAGACATGCAAATACACACGTACCTGAAAGTGTCAAATCCGTAGATTATATTAACCACTAGCAATTGCGTACATGTAACATCAGAAAGCCATAGGTGTTCACGCAAAGTTTTTCAAACTATATTATTGACTCTAGTGCAAGTGGGAGACTGAAGGAAATATGTCCGAGAGGCAATAATAAAACGGTTATTATCTTATTCCATATTTATGATAAATGTTTATTTTGCATGCTATACTTTTATTAATTGGAAACTTTAATACATGTGTGTTTAATAAACAAGTAAAGAGTTCCTAGTTATGTCTCTCATATAAACTAGCTCGTTGATTAACAAGATGATCAATGTTTCCTGATCATGGAGATTGGATGTTGTTAATATAGATGTCACAACATTGGTGGTATGATGTGATGAACATTCATCGAAAGTATAGCAATACGATCAAAATCATTGTGTTTAAATTGCTATAACATCATACGAAGTAATTATAGTTCTTAGACCATGAGATCATGTCAATCACTAAGACTGGAAGAGTAACTTGATAACATCAAACGTCACACCGTAATAGGGTGACAATAAAGATGGGTTCAGATACTCCAAAGGTGTTATGTAGAGGCTCATGGATCAAGAGTGAGATTTGTCCATCCCGACAACGGATAGATATAATTGGGGCTCTCTCGGTGATATCACATTGAGATAGCTTGCAAGCAAGTGATGTGATCACTAGAATGTTATATATCACGGAAACAAGAAAAGAGTGCATGTCGGTAACAAGATCAAACTAGGTATGAAGATACCGATGATCGAATCTTGGATATATAATATATCGCAAGACAAAGGGATTTAGTTACTAACGTTAAAGGTTCACACGATCACTAGAGTCATCATTGAGTGTGTGGGAGTCGGTACGGATCTTCAGGTCCCGCTGTTGATTATTGATCGAAGAGGGGTCTCGATCATGTCTGCATTATTTGCGAACCGTAGGATGACACATTTAAGGGATACCGACACCATTTGGACCAAATATGTCATGTGATATTAAAATATTGCAGGGCATGTTTGTTAATGAAAAAACTAGCAAAAGGACCCGTGCGTTGCACCAGGGTGATAAACGTTTGTTCTCTAGTTTTGTGGACACGACGGGGCAATAGCGGGCCGCGGTCCGTCGAAGTCCAGCTGGGACTGGAACAGGCGCTCCACCGCTGCCACCGCCGCTAGCCATCGTGTCGTCCTCTGCTGCCTACACGCCGACCATGGCCGCCGCATCCCCGCTTCACTGCCACTGATCTGGCCGGAGCGGAATGCCGCCGCTTCAAACCGAGCCGCCGCTGAGGAGAACCGCCGCCGAGGAGAACCACCGTGTTGCCACACAGGGCCCAGGTGACGGTGATGGGAGAGGAGAGCTTGCGGGGTAGGTCTGGAGTCGGCCAGCAGGGGATCCCTAGTGCGTCGTGGCACTGCCACATGAGATTCGCGGAGAGATTACCGGGAAGAGATTACTGGAGACGTACAAAGTAAGGTGTCGTAAAGCTATGACGTATCGCAACAATCATGCTTGCAAGTTAAAAGGCAATCATGCTTGCAAGTTAAAAGGACACCCGAAAAATCAAACTTAGATCGCATAAGGTTATGTATCGCAGCGCCATAGCCAACCTCTTCCATGAGAAAACATCCACGGAAAGCACATAAGTGATCCTAGGAGGCCAGGGATTTTTCTCCACAGAAGATGCATCCTTTTCCTTAGATCCATGTGTTCATTTATAATCAACATTTTCCACAAATAAGTTATAGCATTTTCTTCCGGTAGTTATAGCTCGGTAGGAAAAAATATCAGTTAGTATAAATTTTTGGTACCAAGGGTAAGTTTGTATCGAGCCTCGTTTAGGCCTACGAAAAGGAAAGATGGATGTCTTCCATTTGGTTTGCAGCAAAATGTATTTGCCAGTTATTCGAAGGATGGAAATTACTTCTTAAACTTTACACTATAATTAAAATTTCGATACTTCCTCTATTTCAAAATAACTGACTTAGATTTGTTTAGATTTGAACGCACGTAGACATGTTTTAATGTTTAGATACATGCCAATTTGAACAAATTCAAATCACTTATTTTGGGATGGAGGGAGTATAAAAGACCCAAAAAGAATGCCCAATCATGTACTCCCTCCGACCCAAATTAGTTGACTTGATTTTGTCTATATTAAAAGGTATCCAGCACTAAATAAGTCTAGATACAGTCAAATCTAGATAAATCTAAGTCAATTAATCTGGGGCGGAGAGCAATGACATACTGAAAAATACCACGGGTCCAGCAGATAGTAATATATACTAATCCTATGAAAAGCGCATCTCCAATCTCCAGATGAGGACCAAGTATCAGGAAATAGGAAAGGGATTGGGGCCATCACAGGAAAAAAAAAAGTTCCGGATTAACTACTTTAGCCTTCACCTGCCGATCTTCTGAATCGATGTGATTCGAGGAAGCAGGGAGAGGTGAAATGAGGAGAAGCTGTCTGCCCCTGGTGTGAGACCCGCCACCGATGAACAGGGCTAGACCTCCTCCCGAAAATTCCAAGTAGAATCAAGCCATCAAGTGTTGGGGGAGCGGGATGGCGAGCATCCCTAGCTCATGGCTGATGCGTAGCTCCCCTTCCGCCTGGACTACCTCCCCGAGTGCGGCATGGCGGCTGGATCAGGCTGTCTCTCGACATGGACGCATGAACTTCATCGTGGAGTTGCTCCCTTCTGTGGACTAAGAGGCGAGAGTAATCCCATGGTAACCTTTGTCACCGTCTGCCAAATTCTGACAGAACCTCATCGGCCTGCCCCGATTCCCATCACCGGACGCTTCTCCCACACGCTCCTGGATTGATCTGGTAGAATCCAACGCCTATGCAGTGTATTCTCTCCCAAATCCTCAATCTCGACCAAATCCTGACCGTATTCATCGAAGGGACCAAAATTAATGCCAGACTGTACCTGGGATTGGGCAGCGACAGTGCAGGAGGCCGAGCTCGTGGCGAAGGTCCATGGCTCGGGTGCTAGGTGGTGCCCCGGCGCGGGGCGGAGCACGGGAACCAGACCGCCGCCGCGCAAGATGTAGATAAGGGGATGCGGCGGCCGTCCGCAATATAAAGCAGGGGATACGACGGTGTTCCCGGATAAGTACCGCTTATTTTAATTTCTCTTGTTTTTATTGGTATATACTCACATACAATTCGAGTTTATTGTATAAGACCACCACTTTACCTGATAAGTACCGCTTTGTTCCCGGAGGACAAAATCCCACCATATTATGATTAGTTGTTTGCAAAAACACTAATTATAAATTGATCACGAATTGAATCGAATCTGATAGGACGGGCCTACATTGTCAGGGCTAATTTGCTAAGCAGGGTCTCACCTACGAAACCAAATAAAAATAAAAATATATCTAAAAATGAAAAAGGGAGAGGGTGACCCTATCCTGTCTCTGTCACTCGGCGCCATACGGCGCCATACCCTACTCGTCTCGGCCCGTGTCGCCTACTCTCCGTGCTCACTGGCACCGCCCTTTGCTCCAACTACGCATCACCACCCCCGATCCAGCCGTGACATCGAACCCTTGCGCCATCCACACCTGTCTGCTTCATCTAATGTGGTGAGGCTAGAGATCGACGAGGAAGACGAGACGGCGACGAGTTTGGCCGAAGGCAGAGAAGAAGACAATGATACTGATGACTGGAAGCACCAGGGCTTGATTCCTTTAGCTAGAATTGCACGAATGACGCAGGGAGCGGCGGTGGAGCACAGGGTATGCATAGCCCAACTGGAGTAGAGAGTCGGCACGCACAGGTGGAGCAAGTTGCCACGCCGTTGAGGCAGGGGTCGAGGATCACGGTCCTGATGTCGAGACACTCGATTGGGTCGTCCACGATGGCGCTACAGGTCTCGTGGTGCGTCAGAGCAGCTGTGGCAGTCGGTACACGCTGAGCCGCCGCCTCCATAGAAGCGCCGACGGTGGAGGAAGAGGTGTGTCCGCAGAGGAGCTACGTCTTCACCACCATCTTCACCGTCGGGCTTAACTGCGCTACGGGCGGCCACAACTTCGTCGTCTCTAGAGCTCGGCTGGCCGCGTGCACAGACATGCAGGTGAGACCCAATCCCACGGTTATATTTACTTCTCACTTTTTATTTCTTTTAGATTTAAATATTTTTATTTTTAGTTGGACTGACAAATAGGATCCAGTTCCACGTCATCTATTAGTGTATCCCACTGCTAGATACAATATCAATTCATGATCAATCAACAATTAATGGTTTTGCGAACAACTAATTAAAATGAGATGAGGTTTTGTCCTCCGAACATAAAATGATACTATTTGGTAAACGTGTATAGAGAAGACAACCAGATAATTTGAGCAAAAATCTAAATACACTGAAAACCCATGTGATAATGTACCAAAAAACAATCTTTGAGTTTTTTTAAATAATAAAGCAATGTAGAATAAATATCATGATACCGAGTGAAATATACAATATCAAAAAAATATCTTCGATCCGGTACTCCGAAAAGTTTAACATGACTTGCGTGATTCCAAATACTCGTATACTCTAACCTTTATTTTAAATAAACAACCGTTTCTTTGGCAGAAAAGATAACTTGTTAAGGCGGTACGAGGAACAAAGTCACTGAATTGAGGACCAACCCGTGGTTGGATGGTTAGGAGGGCAGTGGTACCCCTAGCCCACCAGAGTTCAAACCCTAAGTTTGACGCTTTGGTGTCTCATAAAGGCGGAATATTCTTTCAATGGGAGGCGACGTTCCCGTCGATAACGAGGCGCTTATGGTGACTTCGTCAATTTTAAGACCGTCGGCTCAGTCTCTCGGAGGTGCTCACAGGGGTAGGGTATGCGTGCGTGTGTTTATAAGGGTGAGTGTAGGTACGCATTGTGAACGTCTGCGTTTGAACTGTGTTTCTAAAAAAAAAAGTCACTGAATCTCTCTCAAAAAGAAGTCACCGAATCGGGAGTTTTTTTTGTTCGCCACGGCTCTACCTGGCCACACACTCTATCTCCTCACTGTCAATTGTTTTTACTCTAGTTCACTCTATATTTGACTATTTCGTTGAGCACCATTCCCCTGCCTTCCCACCGCCAGGGACGGGAGCCCCATTTCCCTGCCGCCCCACCGCTGGTGACCGGAGCTCCACTCGCCTACCTCCTGCCGCCGGAGACCGGAGCCCCACTCGTCTGCCTCCTGCCACCGGCGACTGGCCAACCACTCTCCTGGCTCCTCGTCCACTCCACGTGCGATCTATCCCCACTGCTGCCGTCGTAACCTTGCACCGGTGGCACGGCCCTGCTCTTCCCATCCGCTTGCATCAGGCATTCAGGTTGTCGACCCAACGCTCAACGCCAAAGGAGTTATAGTGGCGGACCTACACTCCACCGGATCCACGGCCGCGGGTTAAGCGCTTTCAGTAGGAGCACAACGGTGCCCTCCACCTTCCGCGGGTCTCGGTGGTGAATCGGAGGCGACCTGCTCCTACGGGTTGGAGCGAACCCAAGCAGCCCGCGACTGGTATTTCGTTCCCCTTATCTCGATCCGAATTGATTTGGCTAAATATGGATCAGACAACAGTTCTTCTTAGAGAACATGTCAGCCTGTAAGAACTTTTGCATGTAAGTGAATATTTGGAGGAAAAATGAGAGCGGTTAGTATTTAGCAAAAAATGATGGTTGGATGATTGCATTATAGAAAAGTGAAAGATTCTGGAATTGATTTACTCCAGCGGATATGAACTGATATTGTGAAGGTCGGTTTCAGTGGCGATAAAAAATATAACCCTACTTATCCTTGCTTGCATATTACAATCCAAGGCTTGTGGTTCTTAGGTGATACAATGTAATTTTAGATACATGGAATATGAATACCATAATCATATACCATTCCAAAAGTGATGCATGAGACCTCAGTTCCACAAAATTTTCATTCACAAACAACAACACTGACACTGATTCGTAACTCGTTTTACAGACCTATGCATTCAGTAATGTGTTATAAGTGCAGCAAAAAGAGATATCTTCCTTCACAAACCTGTCACAAGAGCAACAAAGAAGCTCACATAGTGGTTCTGATTCAGATCTCTTAGAAAAGATCAAAAGCTTCTGATTGCTAATGTTTTGTTTTAAAGGACTTCAGGTTTCCAATTAATTTAAAGCTTTAGTTTCATAAGAGGACAACGGCAATGAAGGTTGCCTACCAGCCAGAGAAAGAAGATCAGCCATCGAGAAATGATGAGCACCAACATGACACTCAAATAGAAGACCATGGTAAACTCAAAAAATTACAAAGTATTCTCTGTTATAGGAGGTCTACAAATCAAGTCTTAGAATTACTATTTTCAGAATTGACAGCAGTAGAGCAGTAAACCAAACGATACATCTCTGCTCCTATGACACGGGTGAAAGTCCAGCTTCAAAATCACTGCACCTACAATGCGAGTGGGTGTCAGTTGATCTTCTTCCTGGCTGCAAACTATTCTCTTTGTAGCATACATGCTATGATTTCAAATTTACATCTCGACCTACACAAAATAGTTTAAATACTGTACAAGTTTTCCATTATGTAAAAATATAAAGTATGATTACTTAAAGTGTAAGTGCCAAAGAAGTCACTATGATGTAAGGATCTGTTGATGTTGGTTGCATAATGCATGCCACGGGCTCCCTTGCAGTACCAATGTAGGAAAAAATAAAACATCATGTATTGAGCTAGATATAAGGTATGAATTATTAATATAGTTCCATTATGTTAGCCAGGATTTATTTTCTTTCATACCAGTCAGGAGGTTTTATTCCCTTCAATATGAAGTGCTCGCCTCTAGTATGTGTCATTTCTGCTTAGCCATCCTATATCTTTGTCAGGAGCCAAAATTTCCTTTTTCCATGCAACGTCTGCTTTCTAAAACCAATGATTAGACGATTTAGTTTCAGCATAAACATGGAACCATCAAGTGATATATTTTGCAGTTCATGTTTGAGCTCACCTTCACTAATTGGAGTGTTTTATAGCTGAGTAAGCACATCTAGATTTGTTTACAGTTGCCACATCTCTTGATAATGAATAGTTTCATGAGCTTTCTTTTGATGATAGGCTTCATGAAGCTTCTTGAGTAGTTCTTATTTCTTCTGTTTATCCATTTACGCATATCGCTCCCTTACAGGTTGCCTTTTAAGCTCTTTCGGATTTGTAGATGTTGGTTGCGTAACGCATGCCACGGGCTCCCCTGCAGTACCGATGTACATAGGAAAAAAACATCATGTGTTGGGCTACAAATAAGGCATGAATTATTAATATAGTTCCATTATGTTTAACCAGGATTTATTTGCTTTCATACCAGTCAAGAGATTTTTGTGCCCTTCAATATGAATTGGTGGCCTGTTTTTGTGCCATTCAATATGAATTGGTCTCCTCTGGTATGTGTCATTTCTGCTTAGCCATCCTATATCTTTGTCAGGAGCCACATTTTCCTTGATCCATGCAATGTCTGCTTGTTTTAAAACCCAAGGATTAGATGATTTAGTTTCAGCATAAACATGGAACCAACAAGTGATATGAATTGGTTCAGCAGGTTCAGTTGTTTGGAGTTTCTTTCTTCATCGCTGCAATATATACCTTGTCGATGGATTGGGTTTAAAGAGTTCTTTGATAAGTATTGAATCTTCCCTTGTCTGGTACAAGCAAGTGTAAACTAATTTTAGATAGTGGTTCTTATTACACCATTCTTTCTTTTTGACATAACCTCTGCATAAACTAACAACATCATCCTCACCATCGGACATCATTCCCTTATTAGGTTCCAACATCATTAAATCATCATCATCTTTGTTAAATACTGTACGTTGTTCTGCTACAGCATCCGAAGTTAAATTTTACTCCATCACCTATCTAAAATTGCCAACAAAAAGATCAAAGATGTTACGTGAGGCCTGTAAATTAAGTCCGGAACATGTAAAGATATTTGGGTTTGGGTTTGGGTTTGGGCTAGGCTGGGACTTGGGCACGGGAACAGCACAGGTACGAAATTAAATAGTGTTGTCTTCCCCTTGTAAAAAAGTTAGCAGTGTGGAGGGAAGCATCGCACAAGGATGGGATACAAACTGTCATGTGTGAAACAATTCTAAAATAGCAGCAAAAAAATATCCCATGCTTTTAAATTGTTAGTTATGAATTGAAAAGCTTGGGCTTGGTCGTATAGACAATCTGTTGATTTTCTTAATAGGTCAGTTTGGAATGCTTTATTCTGTTTTGATATCCTGATGGCTTCCTTTCTGAGAAAAATTAGAAAGATGTCGCAGTGCTCATAACCTTTCTTGCCATATAAACCATACTATGTAAAGTATAAGAACATCTGACGGAGCTGAAAATGCGATAACAAAGGTCTCTTCAGTTTATGCCGGTTTTGTAACGATATATTAACCACCTCCCTCCTACAGGTCTCTTCAGACTTGAGTATCATTGACCTTGAAGTTCCACTTACCATCATATAGCCCTCTTGGCGTATTATCTGTTGTTACATGGGAAATTATGTTTGTATCATTGTCAATAAGTTTTGGCAATTCTGTTGTAGTAATTTTTGTGGCTTTATTTCTGTATGGCTATACCCCTTTTTGTTTACTTGATTCACAAAATCATATTACTGGTTTTGTTTTCACAATATATCCATTGATCTAGATCTGTTAGTTTTGGCCATGCAGAGGTGCTGCCTCAGGTAAGGAATTAATGGTGATCAATAGTACGACCAAATCTGCTCTAGAAAATTACTTAGATCGCTGAAAAGTTATGGACATGAAGGGGGTTGCAAGGGCTTCATGTTTGCACTCCAGGGACATCGAGCTACTGGAATCTCGCTGTCATATATGCAGAATTTGAGTTTATATAGCAGCAAATTTTAGAGTTCTTGTAATTGAATTATGCCTATGTTTTTTATTCAGGCACCATACCAAGAGGTGGACTGTCAGGCACCACCGTCGCCAGCAGCTATCCTTCACCTTTTCCCCCAACTGCATCAAGAGCACTATCTTTCACCCCTCTCGCCATGCCCTGTGTATCTTTCAGTGACATCTTTGACTGGCAGCTCGGTTTATGTCGACCTCTTGAATTCGGTAAGCTTAGTCGTTGCACCTCTTGTTTCCTTCTTACTTGCTAGTTCTTTTCGAGAAGATAGTATACGTTTAATAGTTATGTTTGTATTAATCAACACATACTGAATTGAAAATGCACTATTGTTAGTACCTTTAGGATCCTGTTTACACCATCTTTTAGCAGCTCAGATTTGGCTTACTATTTATCTCGACATATTAAAAAGATACATATGGTTAAATTTTATGACCAATTTCTTACATGGAAATAAAAATATAGTTTAATTCTGATGACTAATTAGTAAGCGCTTATATTAGACATTTTGAGCTACTACTGAATGGGTTTGTTCCTATACTACTTATTCCTATACTGCTGCATATCATGGGAATTTATATTAATCGGCTTGCATTGAGCGTAAAAATTAATGGTACCATATAGATGATAATGTAGTTGCTAATTACAATCACTAATGCTGTAAACACGAGCATGATCATATGTTCTGGAAAAGATAACTATCTGAGGCTTCCAACTATGGCCTAACAGCAATTATTCTAACCAGAATTTGTGTGCCTACCTCCTAGGGGTATCCATTATGTTTACCTGAACATCCCCGGCTCCTTCAGGACGGATTTTTCTTATATCGATTGACAGAAGCCTGCCAAGATGATGAAGTGTTGCTCTCTGTGCATCACCAATCTTCCTACCAATTTCTCCTCGCTCCGAAGCCAGAATCTGGACAGATTGGTACATCCTCGTGTAAGTATAAAGTTAAAATCATACACATATCATCGATAGTAAAACAAGCTTCTAAGCAGTCATCAGTGTCTCTTAAATATATGGAATTTTACTAACCTTCACTACATACATATGCATTTACTCGTCTTCGGCCTGTTTGCTAGCCTTCGCGTCGCCATGGCCGCCGTGCATGCCGGCAGCACCTCTACAGCGGAGAGGGAAGACCCTGAAGGACTGGTCAATGAAGTTGACGTCGCCCGTCCATCTGCCCCTCGTGTAGTTGGCGCGGCCACGTCCGGTAGTTCGAGCGGCTGCATGGGAAAGCTGGCGATGGGGTGAGCATGGCGGCAGGGATCCTATGGCGCCCTTGATGATTCAAGAAACTTCTGAAGCTAGCGGGTACCTGCAGTGTACCAGTGGACCGCGGTGGCTGGGATCGTCAGCATCATGATCAGATCAGCTCGGCTGAGCAGCGTTGCATCAACGACGGACGCTGATGGGACAATCGTCTTAAGATGGCGTGTACCTGCAGCGTACCAGTGGATCGCAGCGGCCGGGCGGCACGTCAGCACTGATCGGATAGGCAGAAGGCGTTGCGGCGGCGACTTGCGGCTACCGCGAGCTCCCTTGGATCTGCCGGCAGGCGTCCATCCTGGGCGGCGTTTAGGATTTTGATTTGGAGACGCTTAGATGGTTGGATCGCGTTTGACGGAGGTTTTTGTTTTGATATGGATTTGAAGACGCGAGGATCACGGTGTGCGTGGATCGCGGGGGGTATGTGCGATCCTGACTTAATGTGTGAGTGCACGACTTGCGCGCGGTTCAAAATTGTGTTAATGCCCGACAAAGTGGACCGACGTGGGACGAAGGACGGAACGGAGTGGCAGGAAACGGAACACCAAAGTTCTTTTTAGATAGTAGAGATAGGCGTTTGATGAACCGATCAATAATTATGGGTGGCAATGGTGGGTAATATGTGATTTTGTGGGAGGGTAGAACCGTCCAAAAAAGGCTGGTTGACAGAAACATTGCTTATTATTAAAAAAAGTACTACTCCATCCGTTTTAAAATATAAGATATTTTAACTTTGTGAATAGAGTGCATCTAGATTTTTTTTTAGTGTGTAGGTTCATCTAGGTTTGAAGTAAACCTACGCATTAAAAAAGGTCTAGATACACTCCTTTCACAAAACTAAAACATCTTATATTTTAAAACGGAGGAGTATTAGCAGAAATGCCCATGCGTTGATCGGGAATAAAAGTTATCTTCTCCTAAAAAGTATTTTGCAAAAGACAATAGAACATTTTTTAGGAAGGCAACCAACAACCAGCCTAACCGAGTTAACTCCCAGCCCAGGAGGCCCATAGAGAGGCCCACTTGCGAGCCTCCTGCGAGCCCCTGTGGTCCTCCCTAAGCGGGGGCCCCATACCTCGCACGCCACCACACCCATCGGCTACCGACCCCACCTCGTGTTCTTCCCACGCCCACAAGGGCCCGGCGCCACCTAGGCCTCGCGACCTCGATCCGGGCTGTCGCCTCTGTGGTCCTCCCAGCGCCTCCCCGACCTTCGCCTCTTTGCTCTCCCGAGCTCACGCGCCCAGGCGCTGCCTCCTTCGCCTTCCGTGGCTCCCCGCCAACCTTGCGGCGTGCTCTGCCTCCCGGAGCTCCGCCACGCCGCCTAGGCCTCGACCACAATCCCGCTCGCCCGCCGTCACCTCCCGTGGTCCTCCCCAAGCGGGACCCCCGCCGACCTTGCGCCCTGCTCTGCCTCCCCAGAGCCCCGCCGCCTCACGCCGTTTAGGGTCCATTCTCAATTTCAGCTCCGGTGCCTCCACGGCTAGTCAAACCTCCCCATATTGCTAAGACGGTTGCAACATCGCCGTTTCGTAGCTCATCATGCCCAAGTTGTTTGGCTTGGTGATTTCACGTAATCAGTAAAAGTATATAAACTAGTGGAAAGATATAAGAAGGCGAGGTGGGACTATTCAAGTACTATTTTTGCAACGGAGGGAGCCGATCGCCGAAGGGTGCGAGAGTCAGGAGCCGGAAGGAGAGAAAATGTTTGTCGCCTGGACAATTCCCTCCGATAGCCCACTTTGTTGGACGGAGGGCCAGTACTTCTCTTTGGGCCACTACTTTTTTTTTGTTTTGGCAACCGGGACAGATTGAAGTAGCAATGGACAGACAAATATATGAACCGGAATAATGGCATCAGCAGTACGGATTTGATAGTCTAAAAAAGTGTACTGGACTGGCCCAAACCCACCCATCGATCCAGAGCAGCGAGGGTCGGGCGAGCGATTGATCGATCGATGATCTGTGTCGCGCAAGCGCAAAACAAATACGGGTAGTTTTTTCTGCCTGTTTTATTACTTGCTGTTGGCACGGTGAGTATTATGTAATTTAGTGGGAAGGTAAAAGGATCCAAAAAAGTGTTGGACCGGAAGAAACAATCTCTTTTATTATTAGGTATAGATAGTTATAGATTAATAAAGTTCTGAACAAAATAAATAAAATAGTTTTATTTAATGAGAGCTTGCATTAAATTTGGTGGGATGCATGTGGGTGGACATGAGTAGAGGTGTGTGTTTATGTGAGTGGGAGCTCCACCCACATGAATCAGGTGGGGACACCCACCATGGTCGGCGGCCATGCCCCTTGGGCATCCCCTCCCCTATATAAGGAGCACCTCCTTCTCCTCCACTCTTACACCTTCTCGTGGAGGATCTCTATCCCACTCTAGATATTATTCTTCATGGTCTCGGATTAGCGAGATACATGTTTTTGGTGGCTTTATCTGGAAAGGAGTTGTTGCTTCCGCTGTATCGCTGGAGTGAAGACACGGAGGTTGTCGGGATATCGGACTGCGATCATGGATGCACCGCTGCTTTGCAGTGCTGGACTTACTGGTGCTGGACCTTATGGACTCGCTGGTGCTGGACCTGTTCGACTCGCTGGACTTCATCACGATATTGAGATCGATAAGTGTACGACTACATCATCCACGAGTACAACCTCGTAACGCTTTGTCGCTCTTTAAGGGTATGTTCTCTATGGATATATATCCATCCTTTGATTGTATCTAGGTAGATAGATCTTGGTGCTTAGTAGTTCACATCGTAGGATTTTTTTATTTTTCTATGTTGCGAACCCAACAACCGGGCGGATCCCTAAAAACAGCCACCGCACACCCCAACCCTCCTCTCCCCTTCCCCGCTGTTGCCGGCGGACGCCGCAGGGAAAGCCCCCGCGATGCCGGCGGCGACGGGACCTCCTTACCCTGGTGTGGCCTGGCTCTAGCGGGAGATCTGGGTGGTGGCGGTGCATCTCGGGTGTTGGCGAACTCGACCGGTAGTGGCTGGGCGACGGCTACAGTCTGCAACGATGACAGATCGCTCCATCCTTGGGCGACGCGGTGGGAGTGCTGCCCTCTTTGGTGCCTCGGGACCGGCTCAGGGGTGCAAGGTTGCGGCGGCACGACCCGGGTGTGCGGCGGCGGAGCATGGCGTCGGGCGGCGTGCGGTGGTGGAGGTGCTGGGGCGACAATCTCCTGTACTAGGACAACGGCGGCGACCAAGGTGCAGCAGTATGGCGGCGGGGCTGATCTAGGCCCGATCTGGACTTGATCTGGGCTTGCGGGCAGGCGAAGCCTGCAGGCTGATCTGGACCAGATCTAGGCTGATCGGCTCTACTGCTGCACCCGGACAGCGACCACCTCGGGTGGATGTGGGCGGTTCCCCTCACCTAGGTTGCTCCGTGGACCGATGGGTACAAGATCGTGTGCCCACCCACCTCGAATCTAGCGGCCCTTTGGTGTGAGGTTGGCCGTGGCATGGGCTCTAGTTCTGGACGCCGGGGCGGCAGCCTTGGAAGGTGGACCGCATGGGTGGCTTTGGCAAGCGACGTGGCGGTGGTGATGGTCCTGCCCCTTGGTCGCAGGGGTGGCGAGGAGCGGATAGCGGGAGACCTTGGTTGTGGCGGCGCTTCGGCTTCGTCCTCCCTCAGATCATGTTCTGAAGACAGGACTTAGAGGCGGTGGGCGAACAGTTAGTGGGCGTATGTGTAGGTTTTTCCGGGCAAAAGCCCTGTGTTTGACGCCGATGGCGGTGATGCTTGCGAGTATCGTAACCCTTCTGGGGGCGCCATTGTAGGTACCTCCGCGCGAGTGAAAACCCTAGACCGTTTCGGTCTCGTCGTTACCCTCTTGGGGGCGTTGGCGTGGATTTACTTTCCCCTGGGTCTCGGCACTGTCTCCGGTGGCGAGTCTTGTTTTCCTGTTCTTTGTTGTTTCTATCTTTGATATGCTCTGTAAGAGGGGTTACTCATTACCTTGTATCAGTTCGGCCGTGTGTGGCTTTATTTATAAAGCAGAACAAAAGCCTATTTCGGAGAACTTTATTCCCAGAGCTGAGTATTATCTTGTGCAGAGAAGTGCAAAGTAGGCGATCCCCCCTGCACATCTTTACCTGAACACTATTGTACTTGTACATCAGTTGTCGGAGAGCTGCTCGACTTAACGAAACAAATGGAATAGAGAAAGAACATAAGAATCGGCATGAGTGAAGAACAGGTTCACCTCGCGGCCTTTATATGTACCTCCCTTAAATCCACCAGTATGGTGTAATGTAGTAATACACAAAAATTCTATACATCTGACGACCTTTTCGCAGGAGAAGAAGAAAATGAGCTAGTCAACCCTCCATTTCTTTTGAACAAAAAGAAGCACAGGTTAACGACACGTCGACACGGCATGGCTTTACGCAACCAACAGAAAAAATGGTGGAAAAGAGAGAGAGAGACAGAGAGGTGGCAGGCAGGCATCCTTGGTTTCAACTGCATGCCCTTTTCGCTCTTTTCTTCTGTGTATATGTATGTAAACAAAACACACGGGAGCCTCGTTGCAGCTCCGTTTCACCTATACATCGGAGCCAGCCTACGCTTGGGTCCACGGCCTGGACACGATGTGGGCGTAGAGGAACTCGTTCCAGGTGTCGGGCAGTCCCGGCAGGCACCAGTGGATGCAGTCGGCGTAGGTCTTGGGGTCCGCCTGCTGCTCCGGCGTGAGCAGCTTCCCCTGCCGGAGCGTGTGCACCGAGGTGTGCGCGTCCTTGCGGAGCTCCGACAGCGCCGTGATGTCCACGAAGTGCACCGGCACGCGGCGGAAGGTCTGCAGCACGTCCTGCGCGCCGGCGTAGAGGCGCCAGTCCGTGCCCACGTCCAGCGTCGCGCTCCGGTTGCTGATCGGCAGCGTCTCCATCGCGCACTTGATGCCGCCCTGGTTGCCCCATGCCTCCGGCCTGTTTTTTTTTACAGATGGAAATATGTAGGGCCAGTTAGCACAAAACAACTATCTGATCGAATAGGTAGCACATGTGCATCTCCGAAGGTTCAAGGGTCCTCTCTCACCACCTACTTAATTAGTAAGAGTGTAAAGCAAGTGTGACTTGTTGGTTAACATCCGAAGATCCCTGTCACTATTTTCCCTTTTTTGCGAATTAAGGCAATGCTAAACGTGGCACCTAACTGAAAAAGAAAGATCACAACTAGCGCGCGGGTATCTCTCAATATTGTCGCGATAAACCAATCCTCAAGGAAACTAACTATTTCCAGCATACACTGTACATGCATATAAAGAGTCTGGAACTGAAGTACACGTACAATGCAAGCAAAGAATACTAGTAAGACGTAGTGTAGTTGTACAGTAGGGTGGAAAGCTGGGATGATGGCTTACGTGATGTGGTTGGGTGACATGCCCATGAAGAAGACGGTTGTCCTGTTGGGGTCAATGTTGCGGTCCACCCACTTGGCCCATGTCTTGAGCACCTCGCTGTACGCCACGGGACGGTCCACCTCCTCGTACTCGGTAGCGCCCTCGTCGAACGACCCTTTCCTGTTGTAGGTCCAAAAGAAACGCACCGTACGTGTCAGTGCCACATGTGCAGTCTAGTTGCCAACACGGACGGAGCAATGATCTTTGCTATACAGGAGTCTAGACACTTGATCGACTTACAGGACTTTCATGTTGAGCTCGTTGAGCCACCAGATGTAGGTGTTGAACACGAGGTAGTCGACGCCGACCCAGTTCTTGGCGTGCTTGGCGATGGAGTGCCACTGGATGATGCGGTTGGGGACGCTGTGCACCTTGGGGTTGTCCGAGTTGGACTCCACCAGGAACGGCGCCCAGTAGAACTCCACCGTCGCGTTGTAGTCCTGCACACCCTTCTTACACCGTCAGCTAGCTGCCATGCGAACGATATATAGCATACAAAAGCAAGTGATGATGATGATGCGAATCTGCTAGTATAGGCACGTACGTGGGCGTAGAAGACGTTGCTGGAGCCGTTATTGACGAACTTGGTCAGTGTCTTGTGGCCCTTGGGGATCACCGACTGGACCAGGCACACCATGGACTCCCACTGGTTCCGGTTCAGCGAATCACCCACGAACATCAGCCGCTTGTTGCGTAGACGCTCCAGCAGAAGCCGCGCGTCGAACCTGCATTGCGCATCAGTTAAAGACTTTTTTAGCTGCAGAATCCGTAACATTAGGTTTCCAGTAACTATTAAGCCACGCTTAGCGAGGCTGTCAGATCCTTTTCCCAGTGAGAGTTGAAGAGGACAGTAGTACTACCCTCCACTATGATCGATCCTACTCTACTCGGGATGCACAAATCTATTATTTCATCCTTTGTCTCGTGCTCCCACAAATGAAGAAAACAGTAGGCAGCAAAAACTCCGAAACTGACGGAGTTTCCGGAAACGGATAATGATCTCCGGAATCAATGTGCACGTTGACAAACCAGACCGGTCATTCAGCCTCAAGTTCAGGCGTAGAACCCGAATCCCAAGTTGCTATGCTATTTTGCTACCCACCTCCCCGAAAAATGGCCGGAGAGAAACGGCAGTAAAACGGCCACAAATTAAGAAAGGCGGGTAAACATACGTACCGCGGGAGGTCGCAGTCGGTGGGCTGCCACAGCCACTTCTGGTACGAGTCGTCGCGGCGGCCGTTGCGCATGCACGTGACCTGCTCCGTCAGGAACTCGCACTGCGTCTCCTTGTACACCGGCGCGTTCACCTCGTCGTACACCCAGCTGCCGCGGTACAGGTCGCACGTCTCCGGCACGCTCACCACGCTCCGCAGCGCCGCCGTCGCAGCGGCCGCCTTCGCCGTGGAGGCCCTCTCGGCCACCTCCTCGTCCTCGCGCCGCTTCGCCTCCTCGGCTCCACCGCCTCCCAGCACTCTAGGCAGCGTCACGTCCCTGTCCTTCTCCTGCCCCTCCTCCTCCTTGGCGATGGCGCTGGCGACGGCGGCGGCATTGGTCTTGGCCACCAGCACCCCGGTGATGCTCCCGTTGGCGGCCGGCCGAAGGAGGGCGGTCGCCGTGGCGGCGGGCGCGTCGAAGACGCGCACGATGGCCTGCTCCCCGCGCTTGGCCAGGGTGCTGACCGCCTGGTGCGCGGCGGCCTCGGCCTCCTGCAGGAGGTGGAGGTCGGGGGACTTGGCCCGGAGCGCGCCGGCGCTGAAGGGGAAGTCGGAGATGGACTTGATGTCCTCGTTGTACAGGAACGTCGCGAACACGAACAGGAAGAACACCACTGCCGCCATCGACAGCGGCGTGCCGTTCTTCCGCGCCGCCACGCCCGCGCCCAGCGCCGCCTGCTTCATCGCGAACGGCGCCGACCCGAACACCGACTTGCGCCGCTGCTGCATGCTGGGAGAAACTCACGCTGCACGCTCCCGCGCTTTAAAGAAACTTACCGCGCGCCACCCCGGCAGGCCGGCCTTTGCTTGCAAGCCAGGGAACGATCGACCGATACGAGTAAACAAAAACTTCTTCGATTCCTTTGCTTTCCTCCGCTAGCTAGCTCCCTATCCAAGTATCTACCTAGCTAGCTCCCTCTATGTGAAACGAAATGGAGCAATTCTTCCTCTTCTCCCGCGCGCCTTCTCGCGCTTGATGTGTCTCCCAGCTTGCCTGTCCTTCTCGCCTAGTCTCCCTATATACCAGCCGATCACTTTACGGGTTTGGTGCCCCTTTTGTTGGGAGTTTGCCTTTGCTTCCCTTTGGTATGTTTGGTTTGGCTCGCCGCCTGCTTTCTTCTTTTATTGTTGCGGGATCTCGTCTCTCCACCAGCACTCCAGAGTCCAGATTACTCTCTCTATCTATTTGCTGGTGGTACGTAGTACTGCTAGTAGGATTTAATTCTCCTAATTTTCTTCCCTTCTTTTGAATCTATTAAGATGACTTATTACAACATTTATCATGTGCGTATTACTCGGTTTTCTCCTCATTATCCTACGTGGTACCTAGTAGCTTACAACAATTGTACAATGTGGAACTCTATTTCCTCCCTTCATACGCACACCCATACGATCGAGGTAGTACTTGGGTTGGGGCAGTGGTCAAATGAGTAAGCATGTAAAACTACCATTGGCGGTTTGGAGCTTACGATCGA
Organism: Avena insularis; assembly: GCA_023614405.1. NCBI lineage: Eukaryota > Viridiplantae > Streptophyta > Magnoliopsida > Poales > Poaceae > Avena > Avena insularis. The sequence continues at coordinate 607,814,082 of CM042690.1, read as the reverse complement.
TGTTGCATTTTCCTGCTTGGCGTGCATTCGTATTCTGGACTGGTAGTATTATTTAAATGTTGCTTGTAAATTGCTATACCTTTTTTCATGCTTTTCGTTTTTGGTACGAGATGCAGATGGTTCAATGGTCGCAGGTATGTTCTTTTGTGACATGGAGTTGTTAGACCGTGGCTGTCCGTCTCTCCTGGGGTGCGAGGTAAGAGGTGGCGAGATCGGGAAGCAAGCAATGGCGCCGAGCGTAGAGACCAGCACGCAGACCCCACCCTGGCGGTCCGGGGGACGCCTTTGTGGCTACTCCTTTTATTGTATTCTTGCACGAGATCCTTCTTCTCTCTCTGGTGTATCTGCGTGCGTCACATCGTATTGCATTCTGATGTACAGATCAATCAAGGATCAGGATGGAACGAACCAGACAACGATGCGGTAGCTGAGTTTTTCAGGCTTCAGTGTTCATCAGAATATTCAGATAGTGCCAGCGCAGTGAAACGGAAAGCTATGCAATTGCCCATATCACGATATCGGTTGGTAAGGTAGCCTTGCGTAAATGGAACCATGGATAACTCAGTTCCGGCTACACAAAAAAATGGATTGCTCAGTTCTTCAATATATAGCTTGGAATGGGTAAAACAGGTTAAAGTCCTCAAGCACGGAAATGTCATGACAACAACATCAAAGCACGGAAATGTCATTACCGGAAAATTTGAGGTCAGGGGAATGGCTTTGCAAACAAGAGATGTGCTGTATTTCTGACCGATCATTGTTATGTCATCTATGAGTTAATCGTAAAAAATCACCACAATTGGGCGAGTAGTTTGAAAAACCACCAAATTTTGCAAAAATCCACCGAGATTGCACTGGTTTGTTGCAGTGTGCACTGATGCCGAGATTTAGTGGCGCTAACCACGATTCTGATGGTAAGGACCCACTGTCAGGGGTGACGTGGCATGGCGGGGATGGTCGAGGACCCACCAATATTATACGTATCTAACATTTATTTTTCTAGTAAATTTCCATGGGACCCACTTGCCAGTCCTCTCGCTTCTTTCTTTTCTCAATTTCCGGCGAGGGGACAGGCTCTGGAGGTGACGAGCTTAGGCGCGGGGTTGTAGGCGAGCTCGGGGTAGGGCGGCAGGTGAGCTCGGGCGCAGGGACAAGCTCTGGCGGCGGCGAGCGCAACCACGAGACATGTAGAGCTAGGTGTGGGACTACATGTGAGGTCCGACGGGGTCGGGCAGGAGCGGGGCGGCGTGCGAGCTCGGCGTGGGGCTGCCGGAGAGCTCCGACGGGGGTCGGCAGGAGCAGGGAAGTGGGTGGCAGTGCACGCCGGCGAGGTAGTTAGATTCTATCTCCAAAAACAAATCCTAAATTTTGTAACCCAACTAATATTTGGCTCCTTTGACCGTTTTCACCATGCCACGTCACCCCTGACAGTGGGATCCTACAATCAGAATCGGGGTTATTGCCACCAAATCTCGGCATCAGTGCACGTTGCAACGAACCAACACAATCTTGGTGGAATTTTGCAAAATTTGTTTAACCCAATGTTTTTCGAACTGCTCGCACAATTGTAGTGGTTTTATGCAATTAACTCGTTTGTAGAGTAACACATTCCTCAGAGTACATCTAATATTCTCACTACAATTAATCTGAATAGATATCCCTATCTGCTGGGCCGTTTCCTCCCACTTCAAGACCTCACAGAAATACCATTTCAGAATGTCATTGTTTGCTTAATGTAAAGTAACGATTTTATATATTCACGTCAGTAAAAACACTACCTGGAGAAATCGATGTGAGAAAACGCCGAAACATCTTGGACCCAGCTCCTATGTTTGGTTTTGGAACTCGTGTGCATTTCACAATTACTCCCTCTATTCACAATTACCTCGCATTTTAAGTTTAGTCAAAGTTAAATTTTGTAAAATTTGACCATATATTTAGGAAAAAATATCAACACTAATAACATAAAACTATTGTATTAGAATTGTTATAAATTATATTTTCATATTATATGTATTGAAAATTATGAATGTTGATATTTTTTTATATATTATTGGTTAAACTTTATAAAGTTTGACTTTGACTAAACCAGAACGCGAGGTAATTATGAACGGAGAGAGTATCTGCCGGCCGAAGCTACATTGATTTCTACTAGTACATGCTGTGACAGTGATACGGAACGTGCCCTGTGCAAACTGTCTGTTCTGAAAAACGAGCCTAAGAAAAAGTTCCAAGAAACAGGTTATATCTTAGTCATATCATAGCAATGCCATGTAGGATAATATGTGATATGGAGGAGAGAGAACTAAAAAAAGAGGTTTGTTTTATCTTAGTCAAGAGATCATCTCTTAGTAATAATCTCTCTCACCACAAATCTAGGATGTCTATTTATTAAAGATAAAACTAAAAAATAAACCATTATACGTCATGCTTTTAGGTTATATCTACATTACGTGGCAGAATTAAGATAAGACGGCTTTATCAACCATTGTACATGCCCTTAACAGATCCAACAGGACCAGGTCCATACAATACAAGCTTACACTCCGTCTAGATGTAGCTGTTACCCACATTGTTTAATCGTTGGAGGCACAGAACCAAACAACTAATCATGACAACCTAAACAGCTCGTTGGTATTGTAGTATTATTGAGGGCCCAAAGATAATTGCATAAACCCTACCAAACTCACTATTCGATCATGTAGTGAAGCAGTACCTAGCCGCCAGGAGAGACGACCGGGGCTAGCTAAAAACCATCTAGGGTTTCGCCCCCTCGCCGGCCACATCGCTAGTCCGCTCCGTCTTTGGTGGCCTTGAGGAGATATAGCGGATCATGGTCTCTCGCCGGCCACATTGCTGTTTTCATCCCTACCTTTACGACCGAGGGATGGAATCTTTAGACGACTAGGGCTGGATATGTGGCAACAAGAAGGTCTTAGCATGAATCTTGAAACATGTATGATACTGGCACTAGCATTTCTAAAACGTGATTGGCATACTGCACCAATTTCTCCCACTCGCGCAGCATGTCCCGTGGACTTCCTACTTGTGCAAATAAAAACCCATGTTCCCGTGTCGTTCGGTCGTGTGCCTTGCATTGCCTTGCATGAGAACACAAAGGGGGAGCCCGATATTTGATTGGCTACAATTCTTGGTGTTGGGCTAGAGACTAATGTAGATATAGGATGTTTGGTTCCCTGCAAGGTGGTTGATGTGCTAACCCCATTTTTGAAGTGATGAGGTACCCAACAATAACACAGAATATTGCAGACAGATAAACAGTTTACGGTTACAATATAACTTGGTAGTACCACACAAACTAATAGTTCACCTACAACATAACCGTTGCATCGCGAGTTAACCAACAATAGCCCGTGATGCATCACAAGTTCTACGAGAGGTTAGTACATATCACATCTCAGAAAATATAGACATGCCGTCGGTTTTTATCAAGTCCTACTAGCTACCGTGGGGATATATATCAACACCTCACTTAAAACACTTCACCATCATTAAAAGATCATCACTATCTCATAACAAAGCAGTACCCCCAATGGTCATGCTTACGCAGGAAGGTCCTAAGTAAGGATATCATGCAAGTTGATGTCATCTCAATAACTGGTACATTGTGCTTTGTTGTCCATGAGGTGGTTGCGAGTCAGGATCAATGCCTCTGCGGAGAAGAGAGGATTTGTACCAAGAGGACACTCAAGATGGGAGTATATCATATCCACCCGATCATAGTTCTCTACAGGATTGTTTAGGTAGCCATCGTCCTTCGGGTGCTTCTAAGATTGGCAACACCATGTGTTATGGTTGAAATGTAGAATATGAACAACTAAAACAAATTAAAGTGTGCTATGTTATCGAACCCTAAGGTGGAATAATAATTGGTCCTCCTCTGTCATAATGATCGAGGTGTCCACACAGCATTTATCTCCTTCTCTAAGTATATAGAACTTCATCCACTTGGCTCTCTACTTTGTTAGATTGCTGTAAATCTAACTAGTGGAGACCTTAAGAATTATGAGCTAAATAGAGAAGTGGAAACAATTTGTAGGTGCCTTTCTCTGAATACGGAGTCAAACCAGATCCCAATTCTGACGGGCTTGCACATTCCATTGAGGATGAATGTTGACAGCAATGTTCCCATAGCTCGTTTGTTCTATTCCTAGAATGCAAAAGATTTCGAGGAGATGTCATCAATCAAATCGAGATCGACAACTCTAGCATCAGAGCATTCTCATCTAGCACCAAGGGATCTAGCGATTCTAGCTTCACTACATTCTTTAGCCGTAGATCAGACGGATCAGTGGACCTAACTGCCTTAATGTCCTACAACAAGGTTACAAATTAGCCATCAAGCATGCACCCTAAAGAATAATTGTAAGCATGAACAAGAACAACTTCCATTGCATGCGGTCAAAATAAGAGGATTGTTGATTAAATGAAGAGCATTACCTTCTGTAGAATCAATCCTAGAACCACTAATCACCATTATTCGTTGGGTGTAGCAATGAAAATCGCGCACTACACACACTAACAATGTCAATCATTCTCAGATCATCAAAGTGGACATGCAGAAGCAACAACTACCATGATCTCCAACTGATCTAGCTCATTCTCACATATCTTAGCTATTCCTTACAACCATCAGACCAGTTAGAGGATGCATAATACAACTCGAGGAAGAGGAAGAAGTAGGCTTGCCACTATCGACCTACTCGCCGTGAAGAAGCTCCCAACAAGATGAAGCTCGAAGACGAGAAATGGTGGATGGTTTGTGGGTGAGAGTGAGAGTGCTAAATAGGGGGAGAGTTTCAATAGGAGGTGAGAGAATTAGTACTCCGACCCCATATTTGTTGTAGCGTATGAGATCCTGCCATATCCATGGTCGCACGAGATCAAGAAATGCATTCTCCTCTCTAACCACAACAAGCTAGACAGTTGCGAGACGCTTTGAGATTCGGGCAGGATGGGACCTATCCCATGTACATGAAACCAATCACCAAATTTCTACATCTCGAGGGCCTGGTTGTGGCTGCAGCGGCTAACCAAACACACCCTAAGAACAAATCCGGAATCATTTGACCATAAAATTGCCCCATTTTTGCCCCTCTAGCTGATGAAAACATAGTGGACAACTAATATGTTACTCTCAAGATCCGCTACTCCATGGTATCGTGTGTCCCTTTATCAATCCATGGTTTAGGTGAACAGCGTGAGGTACGACATGGTTCCCGCGAGGGGTGAAGCCATAAAATAATATCATCAATGTCATTCTTCTACTTTTACTGGTGTAATTTTATCTTTCTAAGAGCATTGCTTCATTTATAGAGAAGAGACAAAAAATATCCTACCTCTTCATTTATAGAGAAGAGACAAAAAATATCCTACCTCTTGCTAAGTGTGCAGGAAGCTTTGAGGGGGGCCGGATTATCCGCCCCACCAAGGGCCGGATAATCCGGCCTACCTCATTGCTCAAAGGGAGCCAAGGCGCGTCGCTCAGTACCCGGTCGGATTTTCTCCCAGAAAATCCGAATTGGGGCGGTTTTTCTTCCCCAGGCCGGATAATCCGGCTGTCGCATGGGCCGGATAATCCGGCCCCCAGTTTTTGAGCAAAGGGAGCCAAGGCGCATTGCTCGGTATCCGGTCGGATATTCTCCCGGAAAATCTGAACTGGGGCGGTTTTTCCTCCCCAGGCCGGATAATCCGGCCTTCACATAGGACCGGATAATCCGGCCCCCAGAAGTTGATCAAGGGAAAGCTCGGCGCGATGCTCAGATAGGGGGCGGTTTATCTGCCGGATATTCCGAGTCTGGGGCGGTGTTTTCCCCATGCCGGATAATCCGACCATCACTTGGGCCGGATAATCCGGCCCCCAAAGTGTCCAACGGCTGGTTTCTGAAGGGGGTATAAATACCCTTTCTTTCCCAACGTTCAGAACTCTTGATTCATTCGAAATTGTCCAGACATTGTGCAAGAGCTCTCATTCTTGATCTCCCACTTCAACCACCCGAAGGTCTTGATCTTTGGGGGAATTGAAGGAGGAGAAGTTCATCATCATCACGAATCAAGTGCTTCAACTCCTCTCCATTCATTTGGAGAAATCCCTGATCTAGTATTCTTGTCAATACCTAGATCTTGTTCATTGTATTTGATAACTTTGTTCTTGTGGCAGCTTGTTGTCATTTCGGGAGCCTCCAAGTTGTTGTGGAGTTGTTGCCCCGCTAGTTGTGTAAAGGCGTCGGTGCCCGCCTCGAAGGGTACCTATAGTGGAAAGGTGGATCAGGCCTTTGGTGGCAAGATCCATTGGAGAACAGGGTGAGGCCTTTTGTGGTGTGGTGGTCTTAGTACCGCCCATCCCTCCAACGCAGACGTACTTCCCTTAACAAGGAAGGAACTGCGGTCAAACAAATCCTGTGTCTCCGCGTGCTTCACTTCGGTTTACCCGTTCCTCTTCCACTCACTCTTTACTCGCTAGTAGATAGGTTTGCATATAGGGAAAATTCCACCTATTAGTTTATCTAGAGAATTTACCCTTTGTGCTAAGCCTAAAATTGAAAAAGTATTAAAAATTGGTGTAGCACCTATTCACCCCCCTCTAGGTGCCCATACGATCCATTTCAATTGGTATGAGAGCCCCGGCTCTTAATTCGGGCTTAACCGCCTAAGAGTAGTATGGGTACCAAGGATGATGGAAATGAGGCTGTGGATAAGGTCACAATGGATGATCTCAAGTCGTTGGAAACAACCTTGCTGAAATCCTTTGAGGCCAAGATGGAGGAGATGAATCAAATGATTGCTCGCCTTACATCATCCATAGCCCCATCTCCATACTCCCGTGAGGCTGCCACACCATCATCTAAGGATAAGGGTAACACCGGATCCAAGGATGATGATGTGGAAGGTGAAAAACTTAATGGTTCCACCTCCAAGAAGGGAAGTGGTAAGGAGGAATATAGTGAGGTTCGCCACGTATATTCCCCCGACCCACCTATCCCTCATCCTCATATAAACAATAGGGGTGATCCACCCAAGATCACTGCATCCTCCTTTAATCAATGGCAATTCCTAATGAAATCTCATGTTTGCAGCTCCTCTATTGAATTGTGGAGGATTATTGAAGAGGGTCTTCATATTGGAGATCAAACCAACCTAACGAGAAGAGAAGTTGTGAACAGTCAGTTGAATGCCACCGCTCTCCACATGATACAGCTGGGTGTGGGTCCTAAGGACATGCCACCCATTGAACATCTCAACACAGCTAAAGAAGCTTGGGATGCTCTTACGGATCTCTTTGTTGGAAATGAAAGCATGAGAAGAAACATGTATGATGCCCTTAGTAATGAAGCTGAGGGATTCTACATGTTGGATGGTGAAAACCATGAGGACATGTATAGAAGACTCAAGGGCATCGCAACAACATTTCAAAAGCATGGGGCCACTCACATTGATGATTTATGGATAAAAAGGAAATATGTGAGTGCCTTAATGCCTTTCGAGCCAACGGACTTGAAGAGCCTGCAAGGTAGACATAACTATCATCAAATGACATCCAACGAAGTCATGCAAGAAATGGCGTCATTCAAAGTGGCAAGAAGAATGCTGAAGATGCCCGTGCTCGGGCCATTGGAATGCAAAAGGGTGTCAATGTGGCTCTCAAAGCCAATGTTGTTGAGCAAGAGGAAGATGAAGGAGCTTTTGAGGGGGTATCCATGGACTGTCCCGATGAGGTCAAACATGCTCATGGTGAGTACATGGCATTTTATGCAAGGAACTTTTGGAAGGACCCTGCCAAAGCCAAGTCTGAACTTGAGCGCAAGAACAGGTCAAATGGAAGAAGAGAAAGTGGCCCAAGATTGAGAACTTGCTTCAACTGTGGAGATAGAATGCACTTTGTAGTCGAGTGTCCATATCAAAATAGAGAAGACAATGGTGGCCGGATCATTCTTAAAGAGAAATCTAAAGCACCTAAGAAGAAGCCATTTATTAAGAAGAATGGCCCTTTCAAGAAGCAACCCAAGATTGTCTTGGTAGCTAAGAGGAATACTCCTCCGCAAGTGAAGATGAAGAGGATGATGATAGTTCCCGCGAGGTGGCTGCTATAGCCACCACATCGACTCCCTCATCTCTCCTCGACTCGCCAAACGAGAACGTCATCAACAACAACGACACTTGCCTAATGGCAAGAGGGTCCGAGGTATCAACTTCTAGCTCTTCATTTCCTAAGACTAACATAATTTTGGATATGGATGATCATGACAGTCTTAAAATGAAAGAAGAAGTTATTGCTTTGGATACTTTTTTCACTAACCTACAAGGTGAGCACAAACTCCATTTTGATGCTCTTATGAGTCAACTTGCTCAAGCCGAAGATCTTCTTGAAGAAAAGGGCAGAATTGAAAGAGAAGATGCCTTGGAGATAGCTTCTTTGAAGAATGCCTTGGAAGAGGAAGAGGAAGCTCGAGTATCTTTGGAAGAGAGACTCGAATCCTTTGAGGAGTCACAAGAAGAAGCTGTAGCTCAGCTCATTAAAGAACGTGACCATGCTCTTGCCAAGGTAAAGAAACTAAAGAAAGAAAAGATTGACTTTGGGGTTGTTCATGCTAGACTTTTGGAGAAGTTTGATAATCTTGAAAGTGCTCACAAGGCATTGAAGAGTGATCATTCTACTTTAAATGAGTCTCATGACCAGCTCCAAACTCAATTGAAACGGTATGATGTGCCAAGTACCTCCACTTCATCCTCTGGAAAAGAAGACCTTGCAAGAAGTTCTCAACACAAAGGTAAAGGGGTTATTGATGAGATACTGAGCAGGCAAAGGACAAACAATAGTAAAGAAGGTCTTGGTTACATACCCAAGACAAAGAGCAAGAAAAACAAGAAGAAGAAGAGCAAGACTGCTCAACCAAAGACTAGCAACATTACCAATGATAAGACTAATTATGATGGTTTTGCAGGGATCAACAATCCTAACTTTGAACTATATTGCGATTATTATGGTAATGTTTATGCTAGTTATGTAGGGCCTTATGACTGTTACATTCCTTGGTCTATTTGGGTTCCCAAGACCCTTGTCACTAACATGAGAGGACCCATTGAAAAATGGGTACCTAAAACCAAGAAGTAATTTTCTTGCAGGGGTATGCTTCCGGTGGTTCTAAATGGGTACTTAATAGCGGTTGCATGAGTCATATGACCGGAAGCAAGGAGATCATCATGGAGATGCGGCCAAACTATGATCACATAACCGTCTCCTATGGTGACAAGTCAAAATCTGAGGTATTGGGTCTCGGCAAAGTTGTGGTGGCTCAAGATATCTCTCTCGTGGACGTCATGCTTGTTGAGACCCTCGGGTACAACTTACTTTTAGTTCGCACCCTTGGTAAGATGGGCTTTGTAGTTTATATTGATGCTGATTTGGTGGTACTCTTGTGGAGCAAGTCTCTAAAAGTCGCTTTCGTCGGATATGTCGAAAACGACCTGTACGTGGTGGACTTTTTGGGGAAAACCACTACAGGCCCGATGTGTCTTTTCGGAAAGGCTGACGCGGGTTGGCTATGGCATCGCCGACTAGCCCACGTCAATATGAGAACTTTGCAAAGTCTCCACAAGGGTGGCCACATTCTTGGACTAAAATAAAATGTCTCCTTTGCCAAAGATCGTGTTTAAAGGGCATGTGTTGAAGGGAAAATGCATGACTCACCTCATCGAAGGAAAACTATTATCTCTTCAAAAAAGATTTTAGAGCTCCTTCATGTGGACCTCTTCGGACCTCCATCTCATGCAAGCCTCGGTGGGAAGAAGTATTATCTAGTGATTATTGATGATTACTCAAGATACACTTGGGTTTATTTCTTCAAGTTGAAGAGCGAAACTCAACAAACTATCATCGACTTCGCCAACGAGGTTCAATGTCAACACAACGTCCCCATTCTGGCTATAAGAAGTGATAACGGCTCTGAGTTCAAGAACTACACCTTAAATGAGTTCCTAAGTGAAGAGGGGATAAGACATCAATATTCCGCTGCGTACACCCCTCAACAAAATGGTGTAGCCGAGAGGAAGAATCGAACTCTAATGGATATGGCAAGATCAATGTTAGCCGAATTTAAATCTCCATATAACTTCTGGGCTAAAGCAATCTCTACTGCTTATCATTCATCCAACCGATTATACCTCCGCAAGATCTTGGACAAGACTCCGTATGAAATATTTACCGGTAACAAGCCAAACATCTCATACTTTCGGGTATTCGGATGTAAGTGTTTCTTTCTTATCAAAGGAGTTCATTTATCTAAGTTTGAATCTAAGGCTTTAGAAGGTATTTTTGTTGGTTATGGTGCCGAATCCCACACTTATAGAGTCTACAATAAGCTCTCTGGAACTGTTGTAGAATCTTGTAGTGTGGTGTTCGAGGAAAATGACGGTTCCCGTGCGGAGCAAGTTGGTGTTTGTGATACAGATGTTGAAATACCCCAAGATGCCATAAGAAGAATGGGTGTGGGATTTTTCCGTCCCATTGAGGAACCCCTTGTGGAGGATCGGGAAGGACAATGCTCTTCCCATGAAGAGCCCTCATCTACACATTCCCAACAAGTTCCCACCACGGGAGCAAATTCTGCACCATCCCCATCAACTGCTGAAGGTCAAGCTGTTCCAGAAAACTCCAGGCCGGATTATCCGGTGGACACCGGATTATCCGGCCACCTCGCTCCAGCTGACCATTTTGCTCCTGGTGGTGAAGATATCAACGCAAGCTCCAGGCCGGATTTTCCGGCAAGCCCCGGATTATCCGGCCCCTCGCCAGTTCAAGCAAACCCCAGGTTTCCTGATGATACTGCTACAAACATTCCCAGGCCAGATTATCCGGCCTATCCATCGGCTGGATTATCCGGCCCTGACTCTCCAGTTCAGCAGCCTCCTGTTACGGCTACTGACTCACCTCAAGGGCACGCGTCATCACCACCTGCTGCTGATATTCCAGTTCCTGATCAAGGTCGAGTAAATGCTTCCAATGAAGACTCAAGTGATGAATCTACTCCTCCAAGAGACAACAAACTTATTGAACTTCGTCACAAGGCTCGAGCTGATCGAAACCTTGAGTTGAGGGGTCACACTCTCGACAAGGTTGTTGGTGATCTTCGACGAAGGGTTTCTACAAGAAGAGAATTGGCCAGTTTTGGTGAGCATCAAGCTCATATCTCTATGGTGGAACCTAAGAAGGTCTTTGAAGCACTTGAAGACCTAGACTGGGTTGTTGCTATGCATGAAGAATTAAATAATTTCGAGCGCAACAAAGTCTGGAAACTCGTGGAGAAACCCAAAGAGTGCCGCAATGTTATCGGCACCAAGTGGATTTTCAAAAACAAGCAAGACGAGAATGGCATTGTTGTGAGGAACAAGGCAAGACTTGTGGCACAAGGTTAGTCCCAAGTTGAGGGCATTAACTTCGGCGAGACCTATGCTCCAGTGGCTCGCCTTGAGTCCATCCGTATCCTTCTTGCTTATGCCGCCCATAACAATTTTAAGTTGCAGCAAATGGACGTCAAGAGTGCCTTCCTTAACGGTCCTCTACATGAGCCCGGGGTTTGAGGATCCTAACTTTCCGAACCATGTCTACAAACTCTATAAGGCACTCTATGGCCTTAAACAAGCCCCACATGCATGGTATGAGCACCTTAAAGAGCTTTTGTTAGATCGTGGCTTCGAAGTTGGGCAAATCGATCCCACTCTTTTTACTAAGAAGGTTAAGGGGGAGCTCTTCGTATGCCAACTATATGTAGACGATATCATATTTGGTTCTACTAATAAAGCATTTAATGATGAATTTTCAAAGCTTATGACTGACAGGTTTGAGATGTTTATGATGGGGGAATTATGGTTCTTTCTTGGATTCGAGATCAAGCAACTTAGAGAAGGAACCTTTATTAATCAAGCAAAGTACATCCAAGACACGCTCAAGATATTCAAGATGAAGGATCTAAATGGTGTCGCCACTCCGATGTAAACAAAATGTCATCTTGAACTTAACCCACATGGTAAAGATGTGGACCAAAAGGTATACCGGTCCATGATCGGTTCTCTTCTTTACCTCTGCGCATCTAGACCCGATATAGTGTTGAGTGTGTGTGTGTGCAAGGTATCAAGTAGCTCCTAAAGAAAGCCACTTGGTGGCGGTCAAGAGGATCTTTCGATATTTGGTTCATTCCCCTAACTTTGGTCTCTGGTATCCCAAGAGCTCCAATTTCTCTTTATGTGGTTATACTGACTCAGATTGGGCTGGTGATAAGGATGATCGGAAATCCACTTCTGGAGCTTGTCAATTCTTGGGAAGATCTCTTGTATGTTGGTCCTCTAAAAAGCAGAATTGTATATCTCTCTCCATCACCGAAGCTGAATATGTTGCTGCTGCCAGCGCTTGCACTCAATTATTATGGATGAGGCAAACTTTAAAGGAATACGGTGTCAATTGTGACAAAGTGCCTCTTTTATGTGATAATGAAAGTGCAATCAAAATTGCGTATAATCCCGTTCAACACACAAGGACGAAGCATATTGAGATTCAGAATCATTTTATTCGAGACCATGTTGCTCGCGGAGATATTGATCTATCTTTTGTGAGCACGAAGAACCAACTTGCGAATATCTTTACAAAGCCACTTGATGAAGCAAGATTCTGCTACTTGAGGAATGAGCTAAATATCATTGATTCTAGGAGCTTGTCTTGACTACCCATGCACTCACTCGTACATCTCAATCCTTCTTTGGTCTAGGTGTGGGCTTGGATATAGGGGGAGTGTGGTCCTAACTCATTGGGCTAACCCTCCCCCCATAATGCCAAAAGCAAGATAAATCATTTCTCTTAATATCATTTTGTGATATGTGAGCTTCTTGATGAGTATTGGTCGTGAACCCAAGATATATCTTCGCGGTGTCACACCATACACTCCAACAAGGTGGCCTCGGCCACCGCCCACTCCCTTGAGGAGAATTGGCTCTTTTTGGATGTTCTTTGCTATCTCATGTTCTTATGGGGATCACACTCAATCTTGGCTTTTATTTGATTTGGATTTTGCAATTTTGAGTGTCTAGTACCATCTCAGTTTGGCTCTCTTAATCCTAAGCCTTTCCCTACCCCTAAGCAATCTATTCTAACACACAAGTCCCTTGTACACCTTGTGGGGGTGTTGTTTGGGGAAACGCGGGCCTGGTTCTGTGTACAACAGAATTCCAGATTTGAGGCCGGATAATCCGGCCCAAGTATAGGCCGGATAATCCGGCCCTGGCGGATTTCGTCTTAAAGGGCAGGGATCGGGGGGAAGGGCTCATAATGAGCAGCACTTCTCCCCCAACCCTGTCCTCCTCCTCAGCCGCCGCCTGTAGTCCCCCATCCTCCCCGGAGCCTCTCCGGCCACCGGATTTTCCGGGCCTCCCTGGATCTTCTTCTCCGCGCCTCCGGGTACCTTCTCCTCCGCGTTCTTCCTCCATTGCGTGAGGGTAACTCCCTCTCTCCCCATCTTTGGCTAGATGTGTTACTTGTTGGGTGGAACGTTGTCTAGAAGGATGTATTTTCACATAGAAATCATAGTCTTGCAGTTTCTAGGCCCGATCTACTTTTTTGCATTCAATCTAGGTGAAATCAAAATTTTCTGCCAGGGCCGGATTATCCGCCCCTGGCCAGGCCGGATAATCCGGCCTGACATATTCGGTTCTGGTTCAGTTTTACTATGGAGTATGCATTGGGTAGATTTGTCCTATGAACTTTTTGACTACTTTTTCCATGCTCTCTCCTAGACTTGTGTGTATGCTTATCCCCTTGCTATCGCCCTTATTCTCCTCACAGGTGGTTCCAGTGTTCCCAAGACCTACAAGCGCCTCCCCCACGCCAAATACTTTCGGGACGACGGACAAGGTAACTTGGTGGACGAAGTTGAGTTGAGGAGGAGAAAGAACAAGGAGAAGCGCATGGCTGAACAAGCTAAGAGGACTAGGAAGGGGGTGTCAAAGAGGAAGGGCAAGGAGCCCAAGATCAACTACATGACTTTGGATGCGGTCACCTATTCCTCCATCCATCACCGTGACTTGTTTGCTGAGCTACCTCGTGATGATGAGCTGGGGGATACTCGTTTTTGGTGTGCAGAACAGAAGGGAATCTATGATGATGTGTATGCCAGGCTGAAAATTAGGCCTATGCACCCACTGGTACTTGCTGATGCTTTGGAGAAGGATCATCTTATGGGTGCGATGTTTGTGTCTGAGAGGATGGGGCCGCACCATCTCATGTCTCTCCAGTGCTCCTTTGACTCTGAGGTGGTGAAGCAGTTCTTCTCCACTTTGGTTATTTGTGGGGATGAGCGTCGCACTATGAAGTGGATGACTCATGACAGGCCTATGACTGCTGATTTTCACGTGTTTGCTGAGGTTCTTGGATACTCTTTCATGGCGAGGATAGAGCCAGTGGCCACCGCATCATCACCCAGCTGAAGCCCAACAAAGATGCAGCTCTCTCTCCTTGCGCTGTGGACAATGGCATTGTGGGCACTCCGGCTGGCCTTTCTCCCATCTATGCTGCCTTAGTGGGTCTCTTCCGTGACTCCATTACTCCGAGTGGGGGCAACAATGACAACATCCGTGGTCACCTTGTTCAGCTACTTCAATTTTCTCATGAGGTTTCCTCTTGCGAGGACGAGTCGGTGCAGTACAGGCTGGATGTCATGGACTTCATTTACCATGAGTTGACTGATGCTATGTTCAACCGTCTGTCCATTCCCTATGCACCCTACATTATGTTGCTCATCAGGCACCTGCTTCCTGCTGAGGAGTTCCACATTGACTCGATGCATAAGGCCAAGAAGATCTACAACAAGGTTCAGAAGACCTCTCACCCCTCCTCTGCTCCTGAGGGCCTCATGAGGGATGCTCGCAGGCCTCCAGTGGATGCTCGCAGGCCCCCAGTGCCTCCCGTTTCCCCGTGAGATCAAGCAGCTGAACTGGTTCCAGCGTAACATTCTATGCATGGGAGTGGACACGCGCAAGGGTCAGTACGAGGCATACAAGCAGCGCCATGAGTTGGCTCACTCCCAGCAGCTCATTCTCCACCATGTGTCTGGTGCTTCGGGTGATCCTCCGGCTCCTACACCTCCCACTCCGTATGCTCGGTGGAACTCTTCCTCCGGGTTGAACTATGGTGAGCTGGAGCGTCACTTGTTCCCTTCTGTGCCTACTGCTGATGATGAGGATGAGGATGGTGACACTGAGGAGCTTGAAGATGAGGATGGGGATGCGAATGAAGACGAGGAAGAGGACGAGGACGAGGACTACGAGTGATCCTATGGGGCGCTAGCATCGCTCTTCTCCCTTTTTGGTGTCTCGATGCCAAAGGGGGAGAAGTAGTTCTATTAGGGTGTCCGTGGATTTGCATGGGTTGGGCATAAGCACTTGCATTTTTCTATTCGTTTTCTATTCGTCGTTTTCTTGCTTGTGCCCATTTAGCGTTGAACTTCAAATTTGTGGTTTTTGGTTGGTTGAGACTATGTGGTTTTCTGGATTATTATACCTATGGATTTCATCTCATGGATTATGCGTACAGAGCTATCTATTCATATCCTATTGATGGAGGTTCTTATCACGGAAGGCGCACATATTGGTTATCCGGTAATAATTGTGGCTTATGTCAAGGAGGCCTTCCCTCTACCTCGGTGGTATGTGTTTGTTTCTCACATGTCTATGGAATAGATTCACATATTTGTGTGCATTTGTATTCCAATGCAAAATTCTATTATGCACACATTGAGGGGGAGTCTCTTTCATGGTTATTACTGTTTGTCTTGTGACTTTCTCCTGCAAATCCTGGTATTGTCATCTAACACCAAAAAGGGGGAGATTGAAAGAACATTTCATGTTTTGTGTGTTAGATAACAATACTGTGGAGACTATTCATGTGCGCTAAGTGTGCAGGAAGCTTTGAGGGGGGCCGGATTATCCGCCCCACCAAGGGCTAGATAATCCGGCCTACCTCATTGCTGAAAGGGAGCCAAGGCGCATCGCTCAGTACCCGGTCGGATTTTCTCCTGGAAAATCCGAACTGGGGCGGTTTTTCTTCCCCAGGCCGGATAATCTGGCTGTCGCATGGGCCGGATAATCCGGCCCCCAGTTTTTGAGCAAAGGGAGCCAAGGCGCGTCGCTCGGTATCCGGCCGGATTTTCTCCCGGAAAATCCGAACTAGGGCGGTTTTTCCTCCCCAGGCCGGATAATCCGGCCTTCACATAGGACCGGATAATCCGGCCCCCAGAAGTTGATCAAGGGCAAGCTCGGCGCGATGCTCAGATAGGGGGCGGTTTATCTGCCGGATATTCCAAGTCTAGGGCGGTGTTTTCCCCAGGCCGGATAATCCGGCCATCACTTGGGCCGGATAATCCGGCCCCCAAAGTGTCCAACGGCTGGTTTCTAAAGGGGGTATAAATGCCCTTTCTTCCCCAACATTCAGAACTCTTGATTCATTCGAAATTGTCCAGACATTGTGCAAGAGCTCTCATTCTTGATCTCCCACTTCAACCACCCGAAGGTCTTGATCTTTGGGGGAATTGAAGGAGGAGAAGTTCATCATCATCACGAATCAAGCGCTTCAACTCCTCTCCATTCATTTGGAGAAATCCTGATCTAGTATTCTTGTCAATACCTAGATCTTGTTCATTGTATTTGATAACTTTGTCCTTATGGCAGCTTGTTGTCATTTCGGGAGCCTCCAAGTTGTTGTGGAGTTGTTGCCCCTCTAGTTGTGTAAAGGTGTCGGTGCCCGCCTCGAAGGGTACCTATAGTGGAAAGGTAGATCAGGCCTTTGGTGGCGAGATCCATCGGAGAACAGGGTGAGGCCTTTTGTGGCGTGGTGGTCTTAGTACCGCCCACCCCTCCAACACAGACGTACTTCCCTTAATAAGGAAGGAACTGCGGTCAAACAAATCCTGTGTCTCCGTGTGCTTCACTTCGGTTTACCCGTTCCTCTTCCACTCGCTCTTTACTCGCTTGTAGATAGGTTTGCATATAGGGAAAATTCCACCTATTAGTTTATCTAGAGAATTTACCCTTTGTGCTAAGCCTAAAATTGAAAAAGTATTAAAAATTGGTGTAGCACCTATTCACCCCCTCTAGGTGCCCATATAATCCATTTCAATAATGGACATGTGAATATGTACCTTAATGAAGCTTTCCCATAATGGTGTATATGGGATCAAATTATGAGACTTCATGATGTAACTTTGATCAAGTGAAGCATTCTGTCTTGGATGGAGCTTGAATCATTGTCATCAAGATCAAGTGATATGCGCAAGGCAAAGGTATGGCCTTTCTAGGTTTTCCTTTGACCGGTCTCATGGTGGTTGTGTGGGAGAACATGTTATAGGATAGATAGCCACACTATCAATATGGGCTTTCGGTTGGGTAGCTTGATTACATCGCCTTAGTGAGCTCAATCCTTTGCATACTTTGCATATTTCTATTTTGTTGATTCTCGGGTTTCTCTGTGTGAGGTTCTTTAGCTTGTTGCTAGCTTGGCACAAATAAGGGGTTTTTTGATTAAATGAAGAGCACTACCCTGTGTAGAATCAATCCTAGAACCAGTAATCACCATTATTCATTGGTTGTAGCAATCAAAATTGTGCACTACACACACTAACAATGTTAATCATGCTTCGTAAAAACAACGGTAAGCATGAAATCACACACTACCACATAATATAATCACATTCAACACATACTCACAGCAGATCATCAAAGTGGACATGCAGAAGCATCAACTACCATGAGCTCTAGCTGATCTAGTGCATTCTCACATATCTTAGCTATTCCTTACAACCACCAGACTACTCGGAGGATGCATAAGACAACTCTAGGAAGAGGAAGAAGTAGGCTTGCCACTATCAACCTACTCGTCATGAAGAAGCTCCCAACAAGATGAAGCTCGAAGAAGAGAAATGGTGGATGTTTTGGGGGTGAGAGTGAGAGGGGTAAATAGGGGAGAGTTTCAATATGACGTGAGCGAATTAGTACTCCGACCCTATTTTTGTTGTAGCGTATGAGCTCCTTCCATATCCATGGTCGCACGAGATCAAATAATGCATTCTCCTCTCTACCCACAACAAGCTTGAATCTGAAGAAACTAGCGGGTCTAGTTGCGAGACGCTTTGAGATTCGGGCAGGATGGGCCTTATCCCATGTACATGAAACCAATCACCAAATTTCTACGTCCTGAGGTCCTGGTTGGGGCTACATCGGCTAACCAAACACACCCTAAGAATAAATCAGGAACCATTTGACCATAATTGCCCCATTTTTGCCCCTGTCACTGACAAAAATATAGTGGACTACTAATATGTTACTCTCATGATCTGCTACTCCATGGTATCGTGTGTCTCTTTATCCATGCATGTTTGGGTGAACAACGCGAGGTAGGACGTGGTTCCCATGAGGGGCGAAGCCATAAAATAATATCATCAATGTCATTCTTCTAGTTTTACTGGTGTTATTTTATATTTCTAAGAGCACTACTTCATTTATAGAGGAGTGATACGTCCAAAACGTATCTACTTTCCCGAACACTTTTGCTATTGTTTCTCCTCTAAACTTGTGTGATTTGGATGCAACTAACACGGACTGACGCTGTTTTCAGCAGAATTGCCTTGGTGTCTACTTTTTGTGCAGAAAATCAACTTTCAGGAAAAATCCCAGAAAATATGCCAAAAATCCTATTTCACCAGAAGACTCCCGGAGCCAGAATACGAGGCGGAGGGGGGCCTGAGCCACACCACACACATGGGCAAGCCTGTGCCACGCCAGGTGGTCTGCCGCCCAGTGCCCCTCGGTCTCCCTCTTCGCCTATAAGATGCCTTCTGACCTAAAAACTCAGGGGGGTTCGACGTTTTTCTAGAAGGAGTTCCGCTCCGTCGCCACCACCAGATTCCACGAAACAACATCAGAAACTCCGTTCTGGCACCCTGCCGGGACAGGGAATTGGAGGAGATCATCGCCATCATTATCACCATCGCTTCTCCATCGACCATCCATGTTTCCCCCATCTATGAATGAGTAATCCCCCGCTGTAGGCTATGGGGATGGTAGGGATTGGATGAGATCGTTCATGTAATGGCATCAGATTGTTAGGGCATGGTGCCTAGTATCTTTTATTAGTACTTTATGACTTTGTTGCGACTTGTTGTGCTTAATGCTTGTCACTAGGGCCCGAGTGCCATGATTTCAGATCTGAACATGTTATTGATTCATTATGATAGTATTGTTTATGGTCTTATCTGCAAGTTGTATACACATGTTGTTGTCCGGAACCAATGGCCCCGAAGTGACAAAAATGGGATAACCGGAGGGAATGGCTTTGATGTGAGGATCACATGTGTTCATGGAGTGTTAATGCTTTGCTCCGGTGCTCTATTAAAAGGATCACCTTAATTGCCAGTAGTTCCCTTGAGGCCCTGCTGCAAATGGGCTGGCAGGACAAAAGATGTTGTGCAAGTTCTCATTGCGAGCACGTATGACTATATATGGAACACATGCCTAGGATTATTTAGTACTTGGATGCTTTATCTTATTTATCTGCATTTGCCCTATGTTCTAATTGCTATGTGAATTGTCTTATCCATGCAACGCCCGTCCATCCATCCCTATGCCTACCGCACTCGAATCCCACTGTTTACTTCTATTGTTACTGCTGTCTTTACTTTACTACTGCTGTTACTTTGCTATTCCTACTACAAAACTGTTGCTACTGATAAACTGCTGTGAGCAAGATTGTTTCCAGGTGCAGCTGAATTGACAACTCAGTTGTTAAGGCTTATAAATATTCTTTGGCTCCCTTGTGTCGAATCAATAAATTGGTTTTCACTTCCCTCGAAAATATTGCGATACACCCCCTATACTTGTGGGTCATCAAGACTATTTTCTGGCGCCGTTGCTGGGGAGCATAGCTTTATTTATCAAGTTCACTTGGATTCTCTATTGTTCACTGCCATCCATCCATCATGGGTAAGTCTTGTGATGGCAAGTTTCCTATTTTACCATCCACTACAAGAAGAGGTACGGTTCTGAACACCTCTGCTGCTTTTGATTCACCATCTGTTATAAGTAAGCTCGTTACACCACCACATACACATGCTACACACACTGCTACTACTGCTGAATCTGAAACTTCTGATGCTTATGATGCTGCTTCTACTGTGCTTGGTAAGAGTGGTTCATTAGGTCCTTTCCTAGATGCTACAATTGCTAGAACTATAGCTGGAAATACTGAAACTCCTAATGAAGACACTACCACACCCGTTAGTTCACCTGAGTCTAGTGAGAGTTATGACATTGAAGACGGTTATGTTGAGATGACCGATGAATTTATTAAAGAATGTAAAAACACCCATGATAGGAGCGCTGCTAAGAGTCTCCGGGAGACGCATACTATTAGACCCAAATTGTCTCCTATTGCTAAGTTTGCTGCTTCTCCCATAAACATTACAGATAAAGATTATGATTTCTCTCTCGATCTATCTTACATAGCTATTATTGAGAAAGAACCTTTTTGTGGGACTAAGAATGAAAGTGCGGTAGCACATATGAATGAACTTTCTACCATGAGCGGCTTGTTTTCTGATGATATTAAGATGCGTACTTGCTTTGTTGCTAAGATTTTCCCCTTTTCACTGAAAGGGGAAGCTAAAACTTGTTTTAGTAATTTACCTCCTGGATCTATTGATAGCCCTGATTGCTTGATTAGTACTTTCCTGCAGAAATATTTTCCTCCTAGTGCTAGACATTCTATTTTGCAGGAACTTTTTGATTTTAAACAGGGAGAAAAAGAGATATTTCCCGAATCTTGGGCAAGGTTTTGTGCTTTGATTCATGCACAAGCTGGAAGTCCATTACCTAAGAATGAGCTTCTTGATATATTTTATAATGGACTAACCGAAGAATCTAGGACATACCTAGATAGTTGTGCTGATTGTGTTTTCAGGAATAGGACTCCTAAGGAAGCTGAGGAATTAATGGCTAAAATAAGTAAGAACTATGAAGATTGGACTCCTCCTAAACAAGCTATACCTGAAGTAATTGTACCTGAACCTACTATTCTGGTGCCTATTCCAACATCAAAGAAGAGGGGAGTTATTGAATTTAATGATGAAGTGATGAAGGAAGCTAAGAAATGTCTTAAGGAGAAGGGAATTAAAGCTGCAGATGTCAAGAATTTACCTCCTATAGAAGAATTATGTAAGCCTATTCCCTACTCATCCACTATTGAGGTACACTCTCTCCAACAGTTTGATGAAGGTGATATCCCTTACTCTAAACCTCCTGATCAATGCTTAGAAGAATTTGATATCTTCATTGTTAAGCAAGATAATTTTAATAAAAGGGTGCAAAATCATCTAATGGAAAACACTAGAGCTATTGTTGAGTTGAAAGATATTGTGGAAAGAACCTCTAATGATGTTAAAATGATTGTTAAACACTTTCAAATGGTTCAAACTCAAATAGATCAACTCGTTAAAGTGCAAAAAGACTTGCTACTTAATGCTGCTAAAGAAAAACATGCTTATGAAATTAGAACTAGAAGTGGTGCTGCTACCCAGGATCCTCTTTATCCCGAGGGGCATCCCAAAAGAATTGAGCAGGATTCTCAACAAGCTGAAAATGGTGGTTCTACTCGTAAGAAAAGGAAAAACAAACATAAAACTATTGTAGAACCCTCTGAACCTGCTATAGATCCTAATAGTATATCTATCTCTGATGCTAAAACTGAAAATGGTAATGAAGAAAATGAAGTTCCTAATGAAGAAAAAGTTGAAGAAGAACCTGAAAACCACACTAAGAATACTAAATACACTAAAGAAGATTTTATTGCTAAGAAACATGGTAGTGAAAGAGAACCCTGGGTCCAAAAACCTATGCCTTTCCCTGATAAGAAACACAAGTCAAAGGAAGATGAACACTATAATAAGTTTTGTGAGTGGATGAAACCTTTATTCCTGCAAATTCCTTTGATAGATGCTATTAAATTGCCTCCTTACTCAAAGTATATGAAGGATATTGTCTCGAATAAAAGGAAGATCCCTAATGAAGAAATCTCTACTTTGCATGCTAAATATTCTTTTAATGGTAAGGTTCCAAAGAAACTTGGAGACCCAGGGATTCCAACTATCCCTTGCTCTATTAAGAACAGTTATGTTAGAACTACTTTGTGTGATTTGGGAGCTGGAGTTAGTGTTATGCCTTTCTCTCTCTATAAGAGGCTTCAACTAGAAAAATTAATACCAACTGATATATCTTTGCAAATGGCTGATAAATCTACCACTGTTCATGTTGGTATATGTGAGGATGTACCTGTTCAAGTGGCTCATAATTGCTTGATATTAACTGATTTTGTTGTGCTTGAAATGCCTGAAGATGATAATATGTCTATTATTCTTGGGAGACCTTTTCTTAATACTGCAGGAGCTGTTATTAATTGTAATCAAGGAAAGGTGACCTTTAATGTTAATGACAAGGAAAATACTGTCTATTTCCCCAAGAAGATTGAAAGGACTTATGGTTTGAATTCAATTGAACATGTTGAGGGCATTCAAGTTGGAGAAATATATTGTCCCATACCAAGAGAAAAATTTGAAACTATTATGATTGGGACCATTGCTATCAAGGTTGAGGTAACATAATCATTAGTGGATACAAAGTTTTGTCTCATATGGAATTGTGTTGGTAACAAGACCTGATCAACCTTGTTAACAAAAGGATTTCATTGAACAAAACAATGTTTTCACCGTGATTATCCCCGTTTACTTCTATTCTATCCATGATAGTTTTTGCTTTCGTTTAGTTTTCTTTTTTGTTGTTAGTTGCTTGCATTTTAAGTGTCCTAGAACTTCTATAGTTCTAGTTTTGTTTTGTCCTTGCATCATTCCCAAAAAAAAAACTGTCTGTCAGAAAATCATTCTTCTATACCTGAAAAATGCCGAAAAATAAAGTGTCTCGAAAAATTCTAGAAAATTCATATTAAATTTTTACATGAAAAAAGGGGCAGAGGAGTGCCTGGGAGGTACTAGGGGGACCCACTAGGCAGGTACACCACCTGGTGGCGCGGCCTGCCCTGGGTGGCGCCATGCCCTAGTGTGGGCCACCCCTGGCCCCCCACTAACTCTCTCACCTGCCACTTTCTTCTCTCTCCCGAGCAAGCTCCAGTTCATTGCTCAAAATCGCGTTCTTGCTGTGCTTGCTCTCTATTTTTTTATCTCCTTGCTTACCCATCTTTCTTGCTGAAATTTGGAGCATTTGTTCCCTGGTATGTGACTCCTCCCCTTGTCCAAGTAGATTTGTGTTTAGTGGATTATATCTTGAGTATTTTGCTGCTGTAGGTGACAGGTTATGAGAGCTTGTAAGCTTGTTTGATGTTTAGATATATAGTTTGATGCATGTTTAGGCCTCTTACAAGTCCCTATGAGTAGAATCCTTCATTATATTTACTTTGCAATCACTTGTTTAATAGGTGTTTAAATTTCAGAATACCAAGCATGAACAACCATACCTTTGGAGAGATATTTGAGAGTGATGCACCTAGGAGGTCGAGGCCCTCAAGATCAGCCTCTCAGTTTAGGCCATCTTACAACGAAGATCTCAATGCAACTCGTATTGGTAACGAAAGGGATGATGGGGATGCTCACCCATCTACTTTTCCTTGTTTTACTTTCTTACAAGCTGCAGGGATTCTTGATGATTTCTTGTTACTGATTGAGAGGGTCGGTTTGACCTCATATATGCAAGATGAGAGTGAGCAATACGCTATGCTTACTAAAACCTTTGTTGAGAGCTTCACGTTTACTAACACGTCCTATCAGTCAACTGTCTCTTTCAAAATTTATAAATCTGCCCTTTACCATGCCATTGGAAAGATTTTGCAATATTGTAGGTGTAAGCATGACCGGGACCGTGAAGAAAATTCAAGGGCGACCCGCTGATTTGCTGGAGTTTTACCAAGGGGTGACCAATGATGATGACCGCGTGGCGCAACGCGGAAAGATAAGAAATATCCAACTCCCTGCTCTTAGATACTTTGCATATTATCTTGCTACTAGCATACTTGGTAGGGAGAACACAAGTAATATCTCCAACTATCATTTAGCCTTCCTTGCTGCTGCGCTTAACAATGATACTCGGTACAATCTTGGCTCGCTTATTGCTCGCCGCCTAGCTGCTAGGGGGCCTATCTATGGGGGCATCATTGCCTCACGTATGGTCAATGCATTGGGTCTTTCAGTGGACCCCAATGATACTATACTGGCACCATAGAGGCTTGACCTTGTTGCTATGAAAACTCATCACTTTGTCACTGCTACTTCTGATTTTAACAGTCTAGTATATAGGATGCTTTTCACTGACGGGGATGAGAGGGAGATCCCTTTGCCACAACCTTCTTTGTTTAGTGTTCAAAGGAGACCGTGTTTGCGCTCCAAGGAGGATGTGGACGAGCAGCTTCGCTTGCTGGGTTTCCATGAGCAGCACCAGGAGGATGTACCCTCCTATGACTACTCTGCACACTATGGAGGGACGTACTCGAGCTCGTACCAGGACGAGGGGACCTCCTCGTCATACTACAGTGACACATCATCCTGGCCGGCTTGGGATTGATACGCACTTAGGCCAAAAGCCTAAGCTTGGGGGGAGGTACGCCAACACCGCACTCATCTCCTTATCATGTTGCGTCGGTACTTTGTATATTCATGTTTCGTTCTCTTTTTAGTTTTTGTTCTTTCTTTGCTTTTGCTTTCTAAAACCCAAAAAGACCAAAAATATTTTTGTTGTTTCTCTTTGGTTTGCTTCTTCTTTTTGCCTTGGTTTGCTTTTCCCTTTTCCTTTGTTTGAACTATTCGAAAAACTCAAAAAGTTTTTGCTTTGCTTGTTCTTCCTTTTGGGTTCTTGTTTTAAAAATCGAAAACAACAAAAATATTTGTTCTTCTTCTTTGGCTTTGTGAGTTTGTTGCAGGGTTCATCAGTCCTCAGTGGATATTGGTTTCATATTATTATTCAAGCCACACAAGTGAAGAGCAATAATGAGGATTAATGACAACTTGAGGCGTGGTAAGAGGCTGGTAACGAACTCTATTTGTTTTCATTTTTTGTACATATACTCATCACTGTGGGCATGATTAGTCTGTTCGTGTAAGGTGTATGTTATCTTTGGATGCTTAGTAGTTCTTGCTTTCGTATGAT
The DNA here is from genome assembly GCA_023614405.1 of Avena insularis. NCBI lineage: Eukaryota > Viridiplantae > Streptophyta > Magnoliopsida > Poales > Poaceae > Avena > Avena insularis. The sequence continues at coordinate 607,788,828 of CM042690.1, read as the reverse complement.
TAGATCCAGCTCGCTAATAGTTTGTAGCATGTCTTATGAATGTTTGCTTGCATTACTCTATTCATAACTTGGTATGACACCATGGTATCCTCCTCTGATTGTTTCATTTGAATTGACTTGGCACATGCTCACGCATGCACATGACTGTAATAATCAGTTAAGCCTCGATGAATTATTTTGCCTTGAGGATCTTGAATCACTTTCATGCCATGATTAGTCCTGTTTTGTTGCAAGCATGATTATGACAGCTATTGCTCTCTCGCTTGTTGCTCCCTTACTATTGCTAGCCATCACTTCCACTGAGTATTTTACTCATGTTTCCAACTCCCTTAAACCAAATATTGCCAAAGTGTCCACCATACCTACCTATTAGCATCATTTGCTACCCCCGTGCATATTCATTATGCCCTGTTTTCTTCCGAATAAAATATTTGCTTGTTATGAGAAAGTTAGTTAGTAAAGCTCTCACGAACTTGATGGCACACTTTATTTTCTAAACTTAATAAACCTGAACCATTGTGACTCTCCATGAAAGTTATATGCTTGCAAATTATAGGCTGGGGATTAGCAGAACCGTGCTGTCACGGGGAACGCTTTCAACACATGTAAATATATACCCAGTTGATACCATGCTCTTTTGTGTGCGGATGCCGTCGGTGTGAAATAAAAGGGGAGCTTGTAAGTCCATGGAGTTATGTATGTGTGTTAGAGAAACACCTGGGCCGCTGGTCTAATCCATGCTGACATGGTGGAAACCTACAGCGTAACCATAATGATATCTATGAAGCATTCTTCTTATAAAAAAGAGAGATAGCTATTGAGAAAAAGAAAAAAAACAGATTTATGAAAAGAGGAAAGAGAGAAAAACGCACCATTTTCCCATGGTAAATAAGAAGATTGCTGAGATACTCATTGTCTGCTTGCCTTGTCATTTTGATATGGGGATTCTTCCGTATCATCGGGCAAGGGGTACCCCGTTAGCGGTTCTCTATGATACGCACATATTTACGATGACAAGAACTTACCGGTAACTAAAGTTGAGTAGCATGAGGAGCGGTCCTCATACTCAAGGGACATGGGATTTTCAGTTTATAGTATGTCAAGCATATAACTCAGATTGGAGCTCACTTTCAACTTAATCACATTAAAGATGCCTATGATAGGGGCAATGAGAGCTCAAAGCTAATGAGTACCATACTTTCAGCATTTGGAAGCTTTTCAAACTTTTCAAAACCTTTTTCTTTTACTTGTTGAGTCTACATATACTCTTTGAGGACCTTCTTGAGAGCATAGTTGTCATTCTTTGTGTTTGTCTCATTACTTGATTATTTGTGTTATGACTTTAATGCTTGTATATTTAAGATCTTTACTTCTAGTCTTCACTTGGATTTCAGAGGTGCCTTGGCACTCATATTCAAAGGCAAGCGAGATACCACTCTATCATACCTTGTTATGAGCATTGTAATGTTGCTTATGTTTATGCTTCATGCTACTTATTATTTTTGAGTTGGAATCTCTTCATAGCTTGAAATGACTATTAAGTAGACTCAATAGCATACTCTTTATTATGAATTGCTTAAGTAGTTGATCACATGCTGAGAATATATACATCATATGAAGCAAATGTATTCGTGAAAGTTCTTTTATCGCACTCAGTTTTCAACTGAATTGCTTGAGGACAAGCAATAAGCTAAGCTTGGGGGGAGTTGATACGTCCAAAATGTATCTACTTTCTCGAACACTTTTGCTATTGTTTCTCCTCTAAACTTGTGTGATTTGGATGCAACTAACGCGGACTGACGCTGTTTTCAGCAGAATTGCCTTGGTGTCTACTTTTTGTGCAGAAAAACTTTCAAGAAAAATCCCAGAAAATATGCCAAAAATCCTATTTCACCAGAAGACTCCCGGAGCCAGAATACGAGACGGAGGGGGCTGGGCCCAGGCCACACCACCTGGCCACGCAGGCAAGCCCAAGCCGCGCCAGGGGGTGGTCTGGCCGCCCAGGCTGCCCCTCGGTCTCCCTCTTCGCCTATAAGATGCTTTCTGACCTAAAAACTCAGGGGGTTCGACGTTTTTCCAGAAGAAGTTCCGCTCCACCGCCACCACCAGATTCCACGAAACAGCACCAAAAACTCCGTTCTGGCACCCTGCCGGGACGGGGAATTGGAGATCATCGCCATCATCATCACCATCGCTTCTCCATCGACCATCCATGTTTCCCCCATCTATGAGTGAGTAATCCCCCGCTGTAGGCTATGGGGATGGTAGGGATTGGATGAGATCGTTCATGTAATGGCATCAGATTGTTAGGGCATGGTGCCTAGTATCTTTTATTAGTGCTTTATGACTTTGTTGCGACTTGTTGTGCTTAATGCTTGTCACTAGGGCCCAAGTGCCATGATTTCAGATCTGAACATGTTATTGATTCATTATGATAGTATTGTTTATGGTCTTATCTGCAAGTTGTATACACACGTTGTTGTCCAGAACTAATGGCCCTAAAGTGACAGAAATCGGGATAACCGGAGGGAATGGCTTTGATGTGAGGATCACATGTGTTCACAGAGTGTTAATGCTTTGCTCCGGTGCTCTATTAAAAGGATCACCTTAATTGCCAGTAGTTCCCTTGAGGCCCTGCTGCAAACGGGCTGGCAGGACAAAATATGTTGTGCAAGTTCTCATTGCGAGCACGTATGACTATATATGGAACACATGCCTAGGATTATCTAGTACTTGGATGCTTTATCTTATTTATCTGCAATTTCCCTATGTTCTGATTGCTATGTGAATTGTCTTGTCCATGCAACGCCCGTCCATCCATCCCTATGCCTACTACACTCGAATCCCAATGTTTACTGCTATTGTTACTGCTGTCTTTACTTTACTACTGCTGTTACTTTGTTATTCCTACTACAAAACTGTTGCTACTGATAAACTGCTGTGAGCAAGATTGTTTCCAGGTGCAGCTGAATTGACAACTCAGTTGTTAAGGCTTATAAATATTCTTTGGCTCCCCTTGTGTCGAATCAATAAATTGGGTTTCACTTCCCTCGAAAATACTGTGATACACCCCCTATACTTGTGGGTCATCAAGGAGAGAAAAAAAGATTATCCTGTTTCTCACGTCTCTCCCTAGGGAGGCGTTAGGGTCTGACCCTAGCCACCGATGAACCACCGTTCCTCCCCCCGAGAAGATTTCCACTACCACTGGCCTTATCTGCATCGGCGGTGGGACTTAACACCGAAGTTACTGGGGACAGATAGCATTGACGAGAGTCGTGCAAATCTGGGGTGGCGCACGACTCACCATTGTGGGCGAAGGCCAGGTAGTGACCCCGGCCGAGGCGGCGGCGATGGATTCCTTCTCCCACAACACACACCATCGTTCTATGGAGGGGTGGCAATGTGGATCCGAGTCCCACCACGACCCGTCGTGGGAGGCGACTAGCGTGGAGGCCCCGATTGAGTCCGGTGACGCGTGGTGGAGGTCCCGATCGAGTCCTGTGACGCATGGTGGATGGCCAGTTCCTCCGACATTTGAGGTGGGCAAGGCGTGTTGCATCCTATGGTCATTCTGTGCATGGTTTCCATGGCCCATGTGGGACTAGGCTAGATTAGGTTGTGCCCTCGATCGGAATAAAGGCAGTTTTCCCTGCCATTCGCACGGGCACTACTGATGTGGTGGTCCTAGGGTTCTTCTCGCACCAAGATGGTGGTATACTTGAATCCTGCCCTCATTGATCTGTCTAGTGACGAGTTCCAGAAGGCTCTCTCGATGATCTCCCTTGGACGCCTTCATGCCTAGAGATTGCTGGATCGGATGGAATTTTTTTGAGCGGAGGGAGCAATATAAAGCTTCATTATCTGTTGCCATCATTGGATATGTCTTTTGCGTTCCATGGTGAAGTATGTAAGGGTAATTGTCCCTATATGTGGTTTTGGTAATTAATGATAATCCCTCTGGTCTAATGTTTTTATTGAGTTTATATGTAGGAATATTACATAGGTCATGCTTGTAGTTCATGTGTTGGATTTGAGTATGGATGCCATGAAGATAAAGATATACCTTGAATATTGGCATCAAGATCATTGAGTTGAAGAGAAGAATATGATATGATCAATATCTTGAGAGCTTTATCATCAAGAGAAGAATTCAAGATTTGGGTCTAAGTCAGTGTCATGATAGCCTCACCTATTGAGCTAAGGTTGACTAAGATTTAGATCATGCAATCAAATGAAGAATTATTTATGTACCTCAACATATTTAGATATAGCATGCGAAGATACATGATTTACCAATATAAAGAGTGAAGAGTGAATTTAAGTTGGCCAACACATGAAGCATCAAGAATGTACCACATGGATCTTGTAGTACGGTAAGCGTTGGCAATTATCTTTATGAACTAACCCATTATATATGTGCATTTGCATTTCTATATTGGCTAGGTATCTTTCCATGGGCATGCATCAAAAGTGAAATTTTCATATAGCCCATGAAAGGATGACATCAAGTGGTGATCGTCATCAAGGTTGAGAAATGCATGCTCCATATAAGCATCTCAAGAAGATCATATGGTTGAAGCTTGCTTTCCATATTTGTGATAATGGACATGTGAATATGTGCCTTAATGAAGCTTTCCCATAGTGGTGTATGGGGGAACAAATTATGAGTCTTCATGGAGTAACTATGATCAAGTGAAGCATTCCGGCTTGGATGTAACTTGAATCGTTGTCATCAAGATCAAGCGGGATGCACAAGGCAAAGGTATGGCCTTGCTTGGTTTTCCTTTTACCGATCTCATTGTGGCTGTGTGTGAGACCAGGTTATAGGATAGACAACCACACTATCAAGATGGGATTTCGGTTGGGTAACTTGATTACATCGTCTTAGGGAGCTCAATACTTTGCATACTTTGCATCTCCCTATTTTGTTGCTTCTTGGGTTTCTCTATTCAAGGTTATTTAGCTTGTTGCTAGCTCTTCAACAAGCCAAGTTCATCGAAAACAGAATTCGGATGCATCTCTATTGCATTTTCGAGTTTGGAGGTTTTACCGGTTCTTGTTCAGAGAGGTTTCATACCTCTCCTATTTTGGTATTATACCTATTTTTTTTTTCTTGTGTTTTATAGCCTCTACTAGATAGAGCTTGTTCTTAGCTTTTAGAAAATCCCAAGTTTTCTAAAATCGGAGTTCGGACACAAAATGTATCACCATTTTTGTAAGCTTAGTTTTTTGTCAGTGGCAGAATGACTAGCAAAAATTCCGGTCACCGGACTGTACGTCGGAAATTGCTGGGACTACTCGTTTTTAGCCCCAACAGGCAGATTTGCTTTCTCCTATAAAAGGGGTTTCTTCCCCAAGGTTTTCTAGGGTTTTTAGCATGAAATTGACCACCATTGTTGACTCCTTTGAGTTTTCTTCCTCTCCCTTCCCTCATATGATTCTTGCATCTTTTGAGGGCTTTGGAATAGGAGATCTAGGTCTAGAATCCCCACCAACCAATTCCTCCTCTAAGTGAGGGGAACTCATTCGATCTAGATCTTGGAGTCAGTGGTTGATTTCTACCATTGTTCTTCCTCTCTAATTCCTCCCTGGCACTTGCTGCTTTAGTGGGATATGAGAGTGAAGGATTTGATCACCCTTGGTGTTTTTGCTTTGCATTATTGCATAAGTTTTGAGCTCTCCATTACTATTTGTTCGAGTGAGAGACCATGAGCTTGTTACTCTTGAAGGGTGACCTCCTAGTTGGCTTTGTGCTGTGGTGTCCTCTTCGTGGAAGATTGTGAAGAGATCTAGATTTCTCTTTGGTGGAGCTTGTGAAGTGGTTGTGGATCTTGCCATCTCCGTAGTGGAGAGAAAGCTACCATAAGGAAAGGGCCAATTCCTTTGTGGGATAGACTCACAAAAGAAGGTGAGCCTTCATGGCGTTGGAAAATCCTTCATGGAATCTCACACCCCTCTAATGTGACATACCTTACTTGTAAGGAAAAACAGGAATACATCTTCGTCTCCACGTGCCTCGGTTATCTCTATACCTGAGCTTACTTTCCTTGCGATAGACAACGAGATTGAAGTACTTATATCGTGCTTATCACTTGTGGTATATATATCTTGTGTTATCTTGCTTAGCTTAACTTGTTGTTGGTGCACTTTGTTGATCCTAGTGTATTTAGGTTTTGTGCTTGTAAAATAAACATTAGTTTAATTTTGTGTTCTATCAAGCCAAAACCATAATAGTTTTTGGAATTGACTATTCACAATCCTCTAGGCGACATATCTATCATTTCAATTTGTATCAGAGCAAGGTTACTCCTTGTTTAGGCTTCACCGCCTAGAGTGTAAAGATGCTGGCTAGTAGTATAGTGCACAATGACACAATTATCTTTGATATTACAAATTACATTCTGTGGATAAATGACTTTCTTTGTAGTCTTTGGACCTTGTGTCCAAATATAGAACCAATTAATTCTTGTTTAGGCTTCACCGCCTAGAGTGTAAAGATGTCGGCTAGTAGTATAGTGCACAATGATACACTTAATTCTGCGTTCTATCAAGCCAAAACCGTAATAGTTTTGAAATTGCCTATTCAACCCCATCTAGGCGACATCTCTATACTTTCAAAGTCAGAAGCGGAGAATGTCATGGAGACTGAGGTATGAGGTCTAGCCATGGTAGAACGAGTCTTTGAGGTGATGAGGAATTTCCTTGGTGGGTCAGAAGCAGAGAATGTCATGGAGACTGATATATGAGGTCTAGCCATGGTAGAACGAGTCTTCGAGGTGATGATGAATTTGCTTTGTGATTCGTGACTCGTAGAAGTGACATTGAAAAGTGGGGGTGGCAGCACAGGAGAAGTACGAAGTCTTATCTTTCAGGGTGAAAATCCAATGTCTAGCCTTAATTGGTTGTGCCTATCAATGACCTTGTTAAAGGCATTGTTTTTAGAGTATGGACTTTCTTCAGGGTAAAAACATATGATTTATGATTGGTCGACGATAGTGTTTGTGCACCGTTTCCTTATTGGAGGCGTTGCTTTTAGAGAATTTGAACTTCAGGTGTTATCTTGGTGGTGTTTATATTGCTGCTACAAGGAATAGATCCCTGTACCGGGACTTTTCTTTTTTATTTTCGGGTTATGTGTATCTATAATGCCTTTACGCCATTGCGTTGTTGCAGAGGCGAAGTGTAATTGGTATCTCCGCGATATTAATATATTTCTCTTATCAAAAAAATAAAAATTTGCATAGGGAATAGTAAACTCCATTGATGTCATTGGAGACCAATGAGTACATTCTAGCTCCGCCCCGAGTTAATTGCAATAAACCACCATAATTGATCGAGGAGTTTGAAAAACCACCGGGTTACACAAATTTTGCAAAAATCCACCAGATTAAAACTCTTTAAGTAATAAAATCACCGTTTATCGGAAAAAAACAACCTGCAGTTGATGCAATAACATCTTAGCTCTCATGTCTGGACGAAGCTTCAGAAATAGGTGTTAGAATACAACTATTGTTAGGTTTAAGAGTCCTAGCCGGTTTGTTATAGGGCTAGGGCGGTACACCTAGACCCTCATATATACCTCTTGTAATTGCCACAATATTGTTATCGATTATTATTCTATAATATTCTACATGGTATCAGACTTCCGATCCTAGGGTATGGCTCACCCGCCGACCCCGCCGTTGCCGCCGCCCGGCTACTTCGAGCGGCGCGCCGCCATCGTTGCCGCCAAGGTTGCCACGGCCATGGCCCCCTCCACCTCTACCTCTACTTTAGCTCTACCTCCACCAATAGCCCCTTCAATCTCCTTCACCGACACCATATCCGATATTAGCCCCTACATACCCGTAACCCTAGACCTCACTGCTCATAACTACTACCATTGGCGTCACCTCTTCGACGTCCACCTCGGGCGATGCAACCTTCGCTCTCACGTTGCCGACGACGCTCGCCCTCAACCTCACGATCCGCAATGGGCCAAGGATGATCTCGCCATTATTCAATGGATCTACATGCGAGTCTCCACAGAAATCTTCAACCTTGTACACCATGATGGTGCCTCTGCCGCCGATCTGTGGGCAACCCTTTGTCGCTCTTCCAGGACAACGTCGACGCTCGCACCAACAATCTCCACACCGAGCTTCAGAACATGGTGCAAGGTGATGCACCCGTCGGCGTCTACTGCCAACGCCTTAAGGTGATCGCAGATGAACTCCGTGAACTTGGTGATTTGATCGACGATCGGCATCTCATCAACATCCTCCTCATCGGCCTTAGCGAGCGGTTTGATAAATAGGCCTCCTTCATCCCTATGATGCATTCGTGCTCCTCCTTCGCTGAGGTTCGCTCGATGCTGCTATGGCCGATCGTGCCCAAACCCACAAGGACTCCCATCCTCAGGTCTTCACTGCTGCTTCTCGATCGCTTGCACCGCCACCGCCACCACCACCTCCTCCAATGGCTCCTCCTCAACCATCGGGCTGGTGTCCAAGTCCCAACTATAGGGGTCGAAACCCTAAACCGCCGCAGTTTCATACGGCGCCTACTCCTCCTCCGCTCGGCTCCGGCTCCACCGGCTGGACCACCAAACGCATCACCGCCTCCCCCCGGCTGGCATCCTTCTCCGGATTCGTGGTCTGGGCTAGTCCAGGCGTGGCCTATGCCATGGTCTGCCTTAACTCCCTATGTTTCCCCGCCTACCTAAACTAGTGGCTGGCAGCCCGGTGCCCGCCCTCACACCGGCGCTCCCGTACTCACGTCGCGACAGCAGACGACCGCGTACCACCCCGCCCCCGCCTATGCGCCAACAATCTACAACGCTGCTCCTTATGATTCGTATGGCGCTACAACCTCACCCTACATGCCGCAGTACAATATGTCGTAGTACAATGATGGTCGCTCTATCTATACACCAATGCCGACCCTACTACCGACGCTGCCACACCCGCCAGCTCCCATGTCTACACCGGCCTCTACTTCGACTCTGAGCTAGGACCAAGCTGCTTTTCTACAAGCCATGAACATTTGCTGCACAAGGAAACTCAGGTACGGATTGGATTTTCGATTCTGGTGCTTCTAGTCATATGTCTGCATCAAGTAATTTGTTGTCTTCTTGCACACTGTCGCCTTTTCCATATATTTCTCTCGGTGACGGATCATCTATTCCTATTTACTGTGTCGGTCAAGCCCAAATCCAATCCCCAATCAAACATTTGCTTCTTCGCGATGTTCTTGCAGCTCCTGCACTAATTAAAAATCTGACTTCTATTCGCCAATTCACCAATGACAATCACGTTTCTGTCAAATTTGACCCCTTTGGTTTGTCTGTAAAGGATTACTGGACCAAGGCCGAGATCGCTCGGTTCAATATCTCTGGTGATTTGTATTCCCTCCATGGTGTTCCGGCCGCTGCCCCTCCATCATCTATGGTGGCCTCTATTGATCTGTGGCACCAACGTCTCGGCCATCCCAATAATAATGTGTTATCTACTCTTCTTAGTGAATTTTCAATACCTTGTAATAGAGATTCTCATAATTTTTCTATTTGTTAGTCGTGTCAATTAGGCAAACATGTTCGTCTCCCCTTTAGCTCCTCTCTATCCTCTAGTACTTTTGCTTTTGAGTTACTTCATTGTGATCAATGGACGTCACTAATAGAAAGTGTTTCTGATTTTAAGTGTTATCTTGTTATTCTTGATGATTTTACACACTATGTTTGGACCTTACCCTTACGCAACAAATCCGACTTTCACAATATTTTTCTTAATTTTCAGCGCTATGTCGCGGTCCACTTTTTCCTTCCTATAAGATTTATTCAATGCGATAATGGTCGTGAATTTGACAACTTTAAAAACCGAAATTTCTTTCTTCAGTATGGAATTCTTCTGCGTTTTTCCTGTCCCTATACCTCCCCTCAAAACGGCAAGGCCGAGTGTTCTCTTTGCACTCTTAATGACATCACTCGCATCCTTCTTATTCAATCTTCTATGCCTCCGAAGTTCTGGGCTGAAACTCTCCACACGGCCACATATCTACTTAACATTTGACCATCTAAAGTTAATCCTCAAACCACACCCTACTTCTCTTTATTTCTTTCTCACCCAAACTACTCTGACGTCCGTGTCTTCGACTGTCTTTGTTTTCCTAACTCCTACTCTACTTCTCTTAACAAACTTTCACCCCGTTCTATCCCGTGTGTCCATCTAGGTTTTTCCGATGAACACAAAGGCTATCGTTGTCTAGATCTTGTTAGTGGTCGCATCCATGTGTCTCGTCATGTAATTTTTGCTGAAAATATGTTTCCCTTTTCTGAGCGTCAATCTCTCGATCCTAAAATATCCACACCATCTACTAGTCCCCCTCATCCAAATAATTTTCCCTTCTTTCATCAGCCACCTCCTGCCGTCGCTCCTGCCGCGGCAGCAAAAACACCCGAATTCTCTGCCGCGGAAGCCAATCTTACCGCACCTTCTCCTGCCGCCACGTCTGCCGTGGCTGCCGAAACTGCCGAAAACTCTGTCGCGGCAGACTTCCTATCACCACCGTCTCCACCGCCCACTCCCGCGTCCGCTTCTTCCGCTGTGTCGGGCGCGTCTTCCACATTATCATCCGTCCCTCCTCCTCATGCTATTATCATCCCAACTACACTAATGATAATACCATGCGCACACGTGGCAAATCCGGGTTTTTGTTTACCCGCTAAAGATCGTCAAAATCTCAATGCATGTCTGTCTTCTTCCTCTATTCCCAAATCTTACAAATCAGCTCTCCTAGATCCTAATTGGGTCGCATCCATGAAAGATGAATATGATGCTCTCATTCAAAATAATACATGGAAATTAGTTCCTCGTCCATCAAACACTAATATAGTTTCTGGCAAATGGGTTTTTTCGATACAAATTTAATTCCGATGGAAGTCTTGCACGTTATAAAGCTCGATGGGTATGTTGTAGTTACTCTCAGCAACGCGACATCGATTATGATGAGACTTTCTCTTCAGTTGTCAAACCCAACACTATTCGTACAGTTCTTAGCATCGCCGTTTCTTCTTTTTGGCCCATCCATCAACTCGATGTCAAAAACGCTTTTATCCATGACTCTCTTCAAGAAACAGTTTATTGTCAACAACCTCTTGGCTTCAAAAATTCCTCTTATCCTAATCATGTTTGTATTCTTCAAAAATCTCTCTATGGTCTAAAACAAGCACCACAGGCTTGGTTTCAACGTTTTTCTACTTATGCTCAAACAATTGGCTTTACTCATTCCCGTTCTGACACTTCTCTCTTCATCTTTCATCATCATACTGACACTGCTTATCTACTTCTCTATGTGATGATATTATTTTCACAGCTTCCTCACAACACTTTTTAGATTATATTATCTCTCTTCTTCGCAAAGAATTTTCTATGTCCGATCTAGGTCTTATTCATCACTTCTTAGATATTGCTGTCACCCGTGACTCATCTGGTCTTTTCTTATCTCAACGTCAGTACACCCTAGATCTTCTTTCTCGTGCTGGTATGCTTGATTGTCAACCGTCTCGTACTCTTGCTGATACAGGTTCAAAACTTTCTGCCGATGGTGATCCTTTTTCTGATCCTTCTCTTTATCGCAGTCTTACCGGCGCCCTCCAATATCTTACTCTTACTCGTCCTAAAATTTCTTTTTCTGTCCAACAAGCTTGTCTTTACATGCATGATCCTCATGTTCCTCACTTCAACCATGTCAAACGTATTCTTCGGTATCTCAAAGGTACATTAGATTTAGGTCTTCATATAAAAAAATCCTCTCCTACCTCGTTGACAGCTTACTCTGATGCAGACTGGGCTGGTTGCCCCGATACTCGACGGTCCACATCCGGATTTTGTGTTTTTCTTGGTAATAATTTGGTTTCTTGGTCTTCAAAAAGGCAGGTTACGATTTCTCGCTCGTCAGCCGAAGATGAGTATCGCGTTGTGGCTCATGCGGTTGCTGATATGGTTTGGTTACGCCAGTTGCTGCCGGAGCCGCGTCGCCCTATTGAGCAAGCTACTATTGTTTACTGTGATAATATTTCAGCTGTTTACATGTCAGGGAATTCGGTTCAGCACCGTTGTACCAAGCATATAGAGATCGACATTCATTTTGTTCGAGAGAAGGTGGCTCTCGGTCAAGTTCATGTTCTACATGTGCCTACTTCACATCAGTATATCTTTACTAAAGGCCTGGCGACTAATCTGTTTCAAGACATTTATTTCAGTCACAACGTCGTCGAGCCTACCGTTGACACTGCGGGATGTTAGAATACAACTATTGTTAGGTATAAGTGTCCTAGTCGGTTTGTTATAGGGCCAGGCCGGTGCACCTAGACCCTCATATATACCTCTTGTAATTGCTATAATATTATTATCGATTATTATTCTATATAATTCTACAATAGGGTATTAGCATGTTTAAGGATGATCGTGATTGATGCATTCGTGCCATATACTTCCATCGCACCTAATTCTGATAAACTGTCCATGCAGTCCAAATCGATCAACGTCTCTTTTGGAGTCGTAGAATAGAAACCTAGGCGGTTTGTATGTAGTCCTAACCTCGTAATAATGATTTTTTTTGGTTTAACTCCAAGTACAGCAAGTGCTGGACGTCAGGCTGATACCTTTTGGTCCTGACATCGTGATCTTTTTTTCTGGAAATGGATGTGATATTGTGGTACGAATCATTCACAAATGCGGGTGCAAAACTGTCTAGGTACAGCCATACTACCTCTGTTCTGAAATAAGTGTTGCAGATTTCTCTAAATTCACATATATTTACACAGTATAACGATCCATTTCGGAACTGAGGTAGTACTCATTTGGATTGGTTAACATTGACCATTTGGTCCCCACAATTTTTTTTTGCCCTTTGGAATATATTCAATACAATGTTAATTGACATCATAAGAACTTATCACCGCAAAAGAAAAAGATCATATATAACAACCTGAAAATCAATTCGATGAAAGAGATATATGTTAGCTACTTTATGGTAGTACTGACAGATCTGACAATATCTTGTGAAAATGTTGCATAGCGAGTAAGCTTTGATCAAATCGAAAAGCTCACCCGACCTACTGGGAAATGTAATGCCATCCAGCTCATCCATATTACTTGCTAGGTCCCTTAACCTTTTGGCGAAATAAAAATGCCGAAGTCATACTAACCTTCTCGGTCAAGAATACCCAACCTCCACCTTTCCCAGTCTCTCGTCAACAAGAACAATTGTATCCAGAGTATTTGGTGTTGGCCCGTGTGCCAGCCTCTTCCCAATCCCCAGTAGTGAGTTTAGTACAGCTAGCTAGTACACCTGCAGCTGCTACGACCTGCACCCATGAAGAAGTAGGAGCTTAGTTTGCGTGCATGATTAACTGTGGTAGTACAACGAAAAGAACATCAGCTGGTCATCTTCTCCACCGGATTAACAAATGTAGGCGGCGCCACATTTAGAGTAGTGTGTGGTGCAAAATCGCACCAACTAATTTTCTGGGGCAGCTAGCCAAAACCTGAGGGCGAATTCGGTCAGAACGTCACACGTCAAAGGTTAGCTAGTATTTGTCTGATAAATCGATGATGGGATGATAGATATATTTTGATGGACGGAAGGATGACGTAGTTAAAGCTACACATATGCAAGGGGGACATATATATAGCTTAGGGTTTGAACGAAGTGAAACGGAAGGAACCTATCTATTCTACTATTAACTATGTCATTTTCCTTTAATTTGAACGCATGCTGCGCTAGAAAGGATAAAAGAGAGAGGGACGCAGCAGTGAGGGAGAAGATGCCCGGCCAGACAGAGATCGTTTTCTCTTCAAGTGAGAGCAATCCCACTTAATTCTAAATGTGCCTAACTAAACATTAGATCACGAGTAACTTTATCTCACTAGACCAAGATGGCCTCTCACTAGACCAGGAAGCATGTCTGGATGCCAGTTGCTGTGCAGGTTATTGGTGCGGAGGTGTCCGGTTCGGTTGGGAAGAGGCAGCGGACAAACTCCGTCTTTAACAGAATTGGCGATCCAACGAACGCGGCGGAGGAGAAAGGTGCGGACTCAGTTTTCAACAGACTTGAAGAGCCATCGGCAGACCCTGCGACGCAGGGCCGCCGGGCACAACGAATTGCTTCGCCCTGAACTGTCGTGGACTGGTGTTGGACGCGGTAGTGGGCGAACTCAGGGATCTGTGTAGATCATACAACCCGGGGGTGATTTTTTTTATGCGAAACAAAGAAAAGTGCAAAAGCAATGGAGAGGCTTAGATGGAGTTTGGGTTTTGCGAATGGAGTGGCTGTGAGCAGTTGTGGAAAAAGTGGGGGTCTAGCCCCGTGGTGGAAGGAAGGTTTCGATGTCTCGGCTAGGCCGTGGTGCCAATATTATATTGATGCAAAAATCAACTTCAATGGCAAAATTTGGAGACTTGGTGGGATCTATGGAGAACCCAAAATGGAGCTAAGTAAAACATGGGATGCGCTGCGGTATTTGCGGTCACAGGACGACCTACCGTGGCTTTGTGTTGGAGATTTCAACGAGGTAACGACACAAAATGAGCAACTAGGGGTCAATGCAAGGAGTCAAGTGCAAATGGCAGCTTTCAGGGACTGCCTTGCTGATTGTGAGCTCAACGATCTAGGCTACGAAGTATTTGACTACACTGGAACAACAAAAGGAAGGGAGATGATAACATTCATGTCAGGCTGGATAGAGGGACGGCGACTACGTCTTTCCTCCAAATGTTTCCTCTCACGACGGTGGAGCACATTGCAACGGAGGAGTCAGACCACATGGCGTAGTTAGTCAGAATCAACGATGTGCTTCCCCGACGAGCTAGCCCAACTGTTAGAGGTTTTATGTTCGAGGAAATGTGGACAAAGCATGTGGGTTACGAACAGATGATCAAGACAACATGGGAGAGTCGGGTGAGTGGATACCTAGGCATCCATAACCTCTGGACATAGCTCTGAGAGGTGTCAACTGATGTAAAGAAATGGAGCTTTGAGACCTTTGGGTTGGTGAGATTTCTGAGATCAAACGCCTACGTGCTCCACTCGATTTGGCTCGTACCACAGCGATGTTGCAAGGCACTTCACAGGAAGTTCATGATATCGAGAAGAAGCTGCACGATGTGTATGATAAGGAGGAGATTATGCATCGACAGTGTTGACGTCAAGAGTGGCTCAAGGAGGGAGACAAGAACACAAAATACATCCAAAACCGCGCGTCGCATAGGCGGCGAAAGAACATGATAAAGGGGATGAGGAG
Organism: Avena insularis; assembly: GCA_023614405.1. Lineage (NCBI taxonomy): Eukaryota > Viridiplantae > Streptophyta > Magnoliopsida > Poales > Poaceae > Avena > Avena insularis. The sequence continues at coordinate 607,773,544 of CM042690.1, read as the reverse complement.
GCAAGATGGTACCCTGTGTGATACAAATGACGACATGTGTGCGTTGGCTCAGGAATTTTATCATTCCATGTACATATCTGAGGGGTCGTCGTGTTGGGGATATGCCCTAGAGGCAATCATATATGATTTTATTTCCAATGTATTCATAAAGTTATTGTCCTTATATGAACTACTGATATGTATCATTGAATATGTGATTCGGTTGTGGAACTATATATTCATGTTGTTCATACTAGATGTCTTTGGTCGTTGAGGTTGTGCAGGACACACACCTTAGACTAATGTGAAAGTCAGCTGATGACTCGATTCCACTTGTCATGGGCATGGTAATGTCATTCCGACTCACACAGATTGAGCTAAAGAGTTTAGCGAGTCGGACTGACCCAAATTGAGATGCAGCGAACAAGTCATCATTTGTATGTCTCAATCAATGTAATTCTTAGACCTGAGGTCATTGCACAATCCGAGTTGAGAATCACTGACTTAGGTTCTGTCAAACGTTGTTCCGTCACTAGGAAGTTATAAAGGCAGAGTTCGGGTCGACTGAGAATCAAGTTGCCTGATGTGGATGATCAAGATGGGATTTTGCCCCTCCAACCGGAGAGATATTCTCTGGGCCCTCTCGGAAGATATGATTCGAAAAACATGGCCATGCACGACTCGGTTAAGTGTTAACTGAGGCGACCGACTAAGAGTAAGTCAGATGAATCACTTATCTCGGATTGAGAAGAGAGTTGAGCTATTTGAAGGATGATGATTATTCGCCTATATCTTTACAAGATGTATCGTGAGGCAATATGAAGGCGAAAGTCGCATTGGAAGGTATGTCGTCATGATTCTTTGGTACTTGGGAATCGGCACGTTCTGCTAGGAGCCGCTATCGACTGGTCGGTCGCGAGTGAGACTCGGATCGTCTCCGATTCACCATGAGCCTGTCGAGTCATATACTTAAGAGTGGGAGTAAGTTTGGGTTAGACCCGAGTCGAAAATCTATTTGAGTTGGACCCAAATTGGACACGAACTAAGTCAGTGAGTTGAACTCGCAGTGACTAATATAGGCATTTTAGTGAATGAGCTACAAGTGAGTGGAGTCCACTTTAACTCCCTATATATACTGGGGCACAGGTGCCCAACGTGCACGGTCAGGTCATTTTCCAAGCGTTGGAAATCCTAGCTCTAGTCAGGCCGATCCGCTGCACGACGACCTAGCAGTCTTGCCGCTCCTTCTCGCACGCGTGTGAATCTTGTGAAGGTGTTGTAAGTTCAGCACTTTGAAGATCCGATCAGGAGGACTGCACTACTTCAAGTGACGTGCTTCATCAATTCTGCAACTGCGTATCTAGTGGTAATCCTCGTGGCCTTCTACCTTAGCTAGATTTTGGGATCACCGCGTAGAAAAAAAGTTTTGTTTATCTCTACGTGGCCCAACACATCAGATAGAGACTCGATACTCAGCCTCATTGAGAACTCGGTGACGAATATTAATCATTCACTCATGACAGATTTTAGTAAGAAGGAAATAACAGAGCGCACTATTCCAAATGGGCCCTACAAAGGCCCTTGGGCCCGATGGGCTGCCTGCCCTTTTCTACCAAAGACACTGGTCTTTGCTAAAACCCTATGCGTGTGCTACGGTTAGGGACTTTTTGGCAGGGAAAGAATTCCAAGAGGATTTTAACAATACTATCCTGGTTTTGATCCCAAAAATCAACTCACCGGAGCTGTTGGAATGATTTTGTCCAATCAGCCTTTGCAACGTGCTCTACAAAATTGCGTCAAAAGTGGTGTCCTATAGGCTAAAAATGATTCTTCCAATTCTCATATCAAAATAAAAAAGTGTCTTTGTCCCCAGAAGACTTATAACAGATAATGTGTTTGTGGCATATGAGTGTGTTCATGCTATAAGGAGGAGGAAAAGAAAGAAACATCTATGTGCTGTAAAACTCGACATGATGAAAGCATATGATAGGGTTGAGTGGTATTTTTTCGAGAGTATGCTGATAGATTTTCGGAAGTGTGGATTGGAATGATTCTGAGATGTATATGATACGGCCATTTTGCATCACTATTCGATGTCATAATTCACTATTATTCATTGATATATTTTGTATTGAGAGGTGATACTTATGTTATTTCATCTGTTTTTGCATGGTTGATGACTTTTGGAGCATGGACCGCTGCAGTCAGGATTCTGATGGAAAAGGTGCTATTTGGAGACAAAATTCGCAAAGATCAGAAAATCCAGGAAAATATACGGAAAATCCTATTTTTCCAAAAGACGAAGGAAGCCAGAAGGGGGGCTGGAGATGGGCTACATGGGGCCCACACCACCCCCTGGCGCGGGCAGCCCTAGGCCGCGCCAGCAGGTGGTGTGGCCGCCCTGGCCCACTCTAGGCTCTCCCCTCTGAAGTATATTATCCTCCCGAAACCCTAAGACTCGGGGGGCGACCACAGAAATATTCCGCCGCCTCTACGGGGCGGAAAAACACCGAGAGAGAAAGATCTCTCCGGCAGACAGATTTCTGCTGGGGGAATTCCTTCCCTAAGAGGGGAGATCGTCGCCATCAACACCACCATCAAGCTGGACTTCATCGGGATCATCATCATCATCATCACCACCATCATCACCATCAGCACCCTCATCACCATCTCCATATTGCTGTAACAATTGAGTTGAATCTTGCATAGTTCATAGGGGAAACTTTCCCGGTGTTGATTACTCTTTGTAGTTGATGCTATTGAGTGAACCGTTGAATTATTGTTTATGTTCATATTGTTATACATCATTATTCCATCTCTGATCATGATCCATATGATGTCTTATGAGTAGTTCGTTTTGTTCTTGAGGACATGAGAGAAGTCATGTTGTTAGTAGTGGAGTTGTGTTGAGAAAGATTCAATAGATTGTTATCTAAGTTGTGGTGTACTTCTTCTAGTGGTGTCATGTGAACGTCGACTACATGACACTTCACCTATATGGGCCTAGGGGAATGCATTGTGTATTTGGCTACTAATCGTAGGGGTTGCCGGAGTGACAGAAACCTGAACCCCCCTTAGGAAACCATTGCACAAGGGACGTAAGGGTCTTAGAGTTTAAAGTTGTGGTTAGGTTTCTACCTTAATTACTTTCTTGTACTTACGGATGTTTGCAAGGGGTATAATCACAAGTATGTATTAGTCCTAGGAAGGTCGGTACATTAGCACAGGTTCACCCACCAAACACTTAGCAAGCTAAAGAAGATTAATCAACTATATGAAGCGAAAGCACTTGACAGTCTTCCCATGTGTCCTCGAGAACGTTTGGTCATCTTAAGTAATACAACCGGCTTGTCCTTTGCTGCATAAAGGATTGGGCCACTTGCTGCATTTATTCTTACTGTCTTTTATTTATTCGTACTTTGTTTACTCGCTTTATCAAAAACCCCTAAAAATCCGTTTGCTAACTATTTGCAGAGAATTCTTGATCCATACCACTAGCCAGCACCTTCTGCTCCTTGTTGGGTTCGACACTCTTACTTATTGAAAATACTGCGATACACCCCCTATACTTATGGGTCATCAAGACTATTTTCTGGTGCCGTTGCCGGGGAGTGAAGCTCTATTGGAGAGTGGAACTGGTAAAGGAAACTTCTACTGTGAGTATTGTTTACTTCTACTAGTTGCTTTATTTTCGATATGGATAATTCACTGAGTTTCTTATTTGGTAATGCTACTACCACTGCTAATGTAGTAGATAAGCCACCACCTGCTAAGAATAATGTTTTCAAAATACCTACAAGAATTATTGATCGTGTTATGGATAACTACTATGTTGGGGATGGAACTGTCCATCCCGGTGATCATTTACTCTTTATACACGAATTATGCGGGTTGTTCAAGTGTGCAGGTATTACTACAGATCATGTTAAGAAGAAGTTATTCTCATTATCGCTGAAAGGAAGAGCTGATGAATGGTATAAGCTGCTGAAGAATGGTCAAGCTCTGGAATGGGAGGAAATAGTGCCTCTCTTTTATTCAAAGTTTTATCCTCCTACTAAGATTCATAAAGATCAGAATCAAATATACAACTTTTGGCCTCTTGATGGAGAGAGTACAGCTCAAGCTTGGGGGAGATTGAAGTTACTAATGCTCAAATGTCCCATTCATGAGATCCCCAACAATATTATTATCAATAACTTTTATGCAAGACTCCCTCTACATGACAAGGATTTATTAGATGCTTCTTGCGTTGGATCATTCACTCGCATGGAAGAAGAAGCTAAATGGGATCTTCTGGATCGTATTCAAGATAATGCTGAAGCTTGGGAGAATGACAAAGGTAGAAAGTCAGGTACAAATTATGATTATGAATGCATTGAATCTTTTATGGGAACTGATGACTTTCAAAATATTAAAAAATGCTTATGGTCTAGACTCTCAAGCTATTGCTTCTTATTTTAAGGCTTTTGCTTCCTACATTGAAGTGCCTAAAAAGAAGTGGAATAAGTATCATGAACCTTATAAAGATGTTGCTAAGAGTGTTCCTGCAAGAAATACTGAAGTTTATACTACTAATCATGTTTTACCTGAACCTTACATTGAGAAAATGCCTTTTCCAGTTAAGATGAAGGAACATTCTATGATAGCTAGTATGGTTGATGAAAGTATGAATAAGGCTGTTGAACCTGATGAACAAATGGTTGATGAACCTATTATAGCAAATGTGAAAGACTTTGTCACTAGATATGTAGAAGAGGGACACATTATCCTTTGTAAGGATACCTCTAATATTGTTTCACAAAGTAGTGTTATGAGAGCTAGTATTCCTGTGTTTTCTGTTAGAATAAGTGATCATTGCTACGGTGGTCCTTGTGATAGTTATAGTGTTAAGTTTATGCATGATACTGAAAGTTACTATGAGAGAGGGAAAAGTGTTCTTATGCATCTCAATAATATCAAGTTTCCTCGTTTTATGCTGAAAGCTTTTATGTTGCGCTTCTTTTGCCTTTTTATGCAAGTAGCCTCTGGTTTCAACAACTTGTTTGTTTACAAAATTCCCTTGCATAGGAAGTGGGTTAGACTTAAATGTGTGTATTTTTGCTTCTTAATGCTCTCTTTCACTTCAATTCATATTCTTATGTGAGCACCTTCAAAATCCTCATGCCCATCTTAATGGCTATAAAGAAAGAGCTTTTTGGGAGACAACCCAGTTTATTTTTGCTTTCAGTTTGTTTTTGTTTCTTTGAGTCTTGTAAGTTATCACTTTGGTAATAACCGCTCTTTATCCTTTTTGTTTGGTTTTTGAGTCAAGATCAACCTCTAATGAGAGAGAAGTAAGATTTGGGGAAATTGCTGTCCCAAAACAGATGTTTGTGCTTCATCGTAAATATTCGTGAGAGATCTCTGTATGTCGGATTGAGATGTAATTTTTTGTCCTTCTGACCCAGGTTGTTATTTAGCTTTCATTAGTTTTGCACTTTTGATTTGAGCAACAGAAGATTTTCGAAAAAATTGATCTTTACCTGCTGGTCTGTTTTGACAGATTTTGCCACTCTTGCATTTGCTTCTTTATTCGATTTCCTTTTTGAATTCTTTTTGGGTTTTCGGAAGGAGTTGCTACAGTAGCTTATGTTTTGATGGTTTTCAGTTGAAGTTGGACTCAAAAGGTTTTATCACTTCACTTACACTAATGTTGCTAATGAGAACTGTGTGAAGTTTTGTGTGAAAGAAATTTCCAGGTAGTGGAGTTAATGGTGTAATAAGGAAGAGAAGGGTTTTATGACTATAGTAATAAGTGTATGAAGATGAAGATATCGATGATATTCAAGTGGTGACTCCGAAAGAATCTACTAGATACCAAATTCAGAGACCTGTAGAGTCTGTTTTCGAATAGGTAACAGTTCTGGTAAGAAAAGTTCCACGAAAATACTATCCAACTATATTTTTGCAGTTTTCAGTCAATAAGGAAAGATCTGGCGAAAGAGGGCGGAAGCGGAGCTGGGTGGCTCACACCACCCAGTGGCCCTCCTGGCCGCGCCACCAGGTGGTGAGTCCACCCCGGACTCTGCCTCCGACTCGTTTTCTCCCAGTACCTTCCTTTTGATTTGAAACTTCGTAATATATAACCCCCGGATCCCCCGAGGTTCGTATATCGTGTTTTCGTTGTGTTTTTGTTTCAATCTGTTTCTGCCAGGACATACTCTTTGAAGGTTTAGAAACACAATGGTGTCCGCCAAGGATAAAGGGAAGGAGCCTATGGAGGAGGATCTCCAAGACCCCAAGCAGGGGCTGGTACCTTTAGTCACTTGCCCTGCATCAACAGAAGCCCTACGAGTCACTAAGGAGTTCTGCGATAAGTACCGAGACTTGAGAAGGAAGGTGGACATGCTTCAATGGGAATAATAGGCTTCACAAGATGCTGGAAGATTTCCTCACGTCAACTAAGAAAATATTACCACCGCCACCAAAGGAGTAATTCGTCATCAAGTTTGGCATCCCCTTGGTTTGTTCCAAGCTTGGGGGAGTGCCGCGGTATCACATCACTATCTTCTATCTTTTTGCCTTTTTAGTAGATTCATATCATGAATAGAGGAGTTATTATGTAGGATGGTTTGCATTATGGAAGTGTCCCCTCTCTTGTTAGATATGTATCCCTTGGTGTGAGTTGCCGTTATGGATTATTAATGAGAAGTTCTATCATTTACTCTTTTGCATAGCTTATATTAGTTTTCAATTCGTGGTTATATGATTGATCTTGTTGTTAGTATTGGTATCACTTTGGGATCATTGAGTTAATTTAGTTGGTTTTGGCAAACCTGGCTCGGTCAGTAGCAACACTATTTTTGAGAGTTGAATGAAAAGATAAAAGTACTCTTAAAGAAATATAATTCCATCATCTTTCTTTCTTGATTTGCTCATGAGTCTAGTATTCTCTAGTTAAGATCTTTTGTGCTTCCAAGGAAGATTGCATGTTTGTTTCTATCACTTGTATGTTTGGTTGTTTCCTTCAACTCTTGTACTTGCTACCCAGCCTTGCTAGCCAAAAACCTGTACTGAGAGGGAATTCTTCTCGTGCATCCACTCCCTTAAACCAAAACCTTTGCCATTTATGTCCACCATACCTACCTATTAGCATTATTGCTATTCCAAGTAAATTCTTGTCTTATCTATCTGCCAAATTAAACTTGTTATGTGAAAAGTAGTGATTAAAGCTCTCACGGACTTGATGGCACACTTTAATTTCTTGCATTTAATAAACTTGAACCATTGTGCTCACCTATGTTGCGTATATGCTTGCTCTTTGTAAGTTGTGAATTAGCAGAACCATGCTGTCATGGGGAACGCTTTCAACATTGCACTGATACTTTGTACCTAGTTGATATCATGTTCTTTTGTCTATGGATGTCGTCGGTGTGAAATGAAAGGGGAGCTTGTAAGTCCATGGAGTTATGCATATGTGTTAGAGAAACGCTTGGGCTGCTGGTCTAATCCATGCTGACATGGTGAAAACCTGCAGCGTAACCATAACGAGTATCTATGAAGCATTCTTCTTAAAAAAAGAGTCCGATATTGAGAAAAAAAGAGAAAAAAAAGAGATTATGAAAAGAGGAAAGAGAGAAAAAAGCACCATATTCCCATGGTAAATAAGAAGATTGCTGAGATGCTTGTTGTCTGCTTGCCTTGTCATTTTGATATGGGGATTCTTCCGTATCATCGGGCAAGGGGTACCCCGTTGGCGGTTCTCTATGATACACATATGCCTACGATGACAAGAACTTACTGTTGACTAAACTTGAGTATCATGAGGAGCGGCCCTCGTATTCAAGGGACATGAGATTCTCAATTTACAACTTGTCAATGCATATCCTCATATTTGATCACTTTAACCTTAATCACCTAAAGATGCCTATGATAGAGGCAATGAGAGCTGAAAGCTAGTAAGTATCATAATTTTTGGGAGCTCTTTATGAGACTTGCAATCCCTGCTTCCCTCTATGAAGGGCCTTTCTTTTACTTTATAGTTGAGTCAGTAAACCTAATCCCTTCTATCTCAGCAAGTATTTTGAGTTGTTGTGTTTCATTCATTCATATGATGATTTATTCAATCATGTTTCTTATGTTCCTTGTTTTGCACATTGCTCTTATCTTGATGTTTACTACTTTGAAAGCTATCTTTGAAAACCAGTTATTTGTGAACTCCAGCAAATTATCAACTATTCTTTGACCAAGAGCTAAGTTTGCCATTACCAATTATGATTCACTTTATGTATCTTTATTGTGTTTCCTTTACCTATTACAAGTTGAGTTATATAATAGTGAGTTGTCTTCTACTATGATGTATGTATTTGATGAATGTGATGCTTCTTGTCCGTATTCTTTTATCGACTCTTCACTCCATAAACCCGAGGCCATGATTATTGAGCTCAGTTTCGCTTGGGGACAAGCGAAGTCTAAGCTTGGGGGAGTTGATACGGCCATTTTGCATCACTTTTCTATGTCATAATTCACTGTTATTCATTGGCATATTTCGTATTGAGAGGTGATACTTATGTTATTTCATCTGTTTTTGCATGGTTGATGACTTTTGGAGCATGGACCGCTGCAGTCAGGATTCTGATGGATAAGGTGATGTTCGGAGGCAAAATTCACGACGATCAGAAAATCCAGGAAAATATACGGAAAATCCTATTTTTCCAGAAGACGAAGGAAGCCAGAAGGGGGGCTGGAGATGGGCCACAGGGGGCCCACACCACCCCCTGGCGCGGGTAGCCCTAGGCCACGCCAGCAGGTGGTGTGGCCGCCCTGGCCCACTCCAGGCTCTCCCCTCTGGCGTATATTATCCTCCTGAAACCCTAAGACTCAGGGGCGACCACAGAAATATTCCGCCGCCTCTACGGGGCGGAAAAACACCGAGAGAGAAAGATCTCTCCGGCAGACAGATTTCTGCTGGGGGAATTCCTTCCCGGAGAGGGGAGATCGTCGCCATCAACACCACCATCAAGCTAGACTTCATCGATATCATCATCATCACCACCACCACCATCATCACCATCAACACCCTCATCACCATCTCCATATTGCTGTAACAATTGAGTTGAATCTTGCATAGTTCATAGGGGAAACTTTCCCGGTGTTGATTACTCTTTGTAGTTGATGCTATTGAGTGAACCGTTGAATTATTGTTTATGTTCATATTGTTATACATCATTATTCCATCTCTGATCATGATCCATATGATGTCTTGTGAGTAGTTCGTTTTGTTCTTGAGGACATGGGAGAAGTCATGTTGTTAGTAGTGGAGTTGTGTTAAGAAAGATTCAATAGATTGTTATTTAAGTTGTGGTGTACTTCTTCTAGTGGTGTCATGTGAACGTCGACTACATGACACTTCACCTATATGGGCCTAGGGGAATGCATTGTGTATTTGGCTACTAATCGTAGGGGTTGGAGTGACATGTAAACCTGAACCCCCGTTAGAAAACCATTGCACAAGGGACGTAAGGGTCTTAGAGTTTAAAGTTGTGGTTAGGTTTCTACCTTAATTACTTTCTTGTACTTACGGATGTTTACAAGGGGTATAATCACAAGTATGTATTAGTCCTAGGAAGGTCGGTACATTAGCACAGGTTCACCCACACAACACTTAGCAAGCTAAAGAAGATTAATCAACTATATGAAGCGAAAGCACTTGACAGTCTTCCCATATGTCTTCGAGAATGTTTGGTCATCTTAAGTAATACAACCGGCTTGTCCTTTGCTGCATAAAGGATATGGCCACTTGCTGCATTTATTCTTACTGTCTTTTATTTACTCGTACTTTGTTTACTCGCTTTATCAAAAACCCCTAAAAATCCGTTTGCTAAGTATTTGCAGAGAATTCCTGATCCATACCACTAGCCAGCACCTTCTGCTCCTCGTTGGGTTCGACACTCTTACTTATTGAAAATACTGCGATACACCCCCTATACTTATGGGTCATCAATTTACAATTAGTTCAGTTTTCTGTTAAACTAAATGATTGTATTTCAGAGACCTTTGTTCCCTCGAGGGGATTAGGACAAGGTGACCCGTTATCACCATACCTCTTTTTGTTCTGTGTGGAGGGTTTTTCAGCGTTACTTCATCAAGCACAGAGTGAGAAGGAGGTGGCTCGTGTGAGTTTCGGTAGGGACGGACCTACTATTACACACTTGCTATTTGTGGATGGCAATGTTGTTTTCTTAGAGGCTAGCAATGTAAATTTGGAAGCACTAAAATGTGTCCTCCAAAAATATGAGGTGAGCTCACGACAGAAAGTTAACTTACAGAAATCCTCAATTTTCTTTGGAAAAGAATGTCCAGCTCAGGAGAGGGAAGGTTTAAAGGAGGTCATCGGAATTCAAAATGAGGCCTTATCTGAACGCTACTTGGGCCTGCCAACGGTGGTAGGCCGATACAAAAATGGTGCATTTAGACATATCCCAGACCGAGCTAGAGGAAAGGTTACTGGCCTCAAGGGCTAGGGTTTATCTAAAGAAGGCAAAGGGGTGCTAATTAAGTCGGTTTTACAATCGATTGCCACTTATCCAATAGGCTGTTTCCAACTCACTAAAGGCCAGTGCAGTGAACAATCATCGATTTCATTCAATTTTTGGTAGGGAGAGGAGAAGGGAAAGAAAAAGGTTCACTGGATAAGTTGGGGTCCAATGTGTGCATCCAAAAGCAGTGGTGGCATGGGTTTCAGGAACTATGAGGCCTTTAATCAAGCTTTGTTAGCAAAGCAAGGGTGGCGACTGTTAACCACACCGGATTCTCTTTGTGCTAAAGTCCTCCGAGTCAGGTACTTTAAAGACACTGAATTTTTGAATGCGGTCTGCCCTCGGAGTGCGTCCTACACGTGGAAGAACATAGTGTACGGGAGGGAGCTGCTCAAAGAAGGCTTAATCTGGACGGTTGGCAATGGAGAAAGCATCGAAGTTTGGAATCACAACTGGATTCCAAGAGCTTCCCTCTAGCAGGCATTGCGGCATAGACCAGATACGGTGGTAAACAAAGTTAAGGAGCTCCTCTTGGCTGATGGTAGGGGTTTGGGACTTAAACAAGTTACATGAAATCTTTTTTGAGGGAGATGTCGAAGATATTCTAAAGATACTGGTAGGTCATGCGGGAACTATTGACTTCATCGCTTGGAATTACACCAAAAACGGATCTTTCAGTGTGAAATCGGCATATCATCTCAAGAAACATCTGGACCTTATGGCAGCGGGCAAAGCAAGGTTATCTGGGAACTGTTCTGATCATCGTGGATGGCTGGTGTTGTGGGATGCTAGTGTCCCAGGGAAAGTGAAGGTCCATTGCTGGCGTATTGCCCAAAATGGCCTAGCTGTGGGTGACGAATTGATGCATTGTCACATCAAGAAAGGGGTGTGGTGTATTGTGTGCAACAGAGAGGAAGCCTTGATGCACCGGTTCTGGGACTGTCCCCATTCGAGGCGGATTTGGGAGGTGCTGCGAGCCCGCTCGAGTCTCCCTCTGTCATCGCCGCCGGATGATCTCCGGTCTCAAGCACAACTGAAGGTGTGGTTGTTGGAGTGGTTTGGTGCACTGGAGGAATAAGAACTAGCGGTGTCCATGATGTCGCTATATCACATGTGGCTTGCACGAAATGACGCGCGGGATGAGCCGATGATCTAAAACCCAGAGAGTATTGCTCGCAAATCTTTGGCTCTTCTCGAGGAATGAGATTCTACCCAGACCACCGCTCCGACTCATACCACTCGTATTGAGGAGCACTGGCTCCCACCCAATCGGGGATAGCACAAAGCAAATGTTGATGGAGCACTCTCGGCTGAAGGACATGCAGGTGGAGGTGTGGTTGTCTGCGATCACCATGGAAGTTTCCTGGTGGGAGCTTGCCATTTTTTCTCCTGTGTGTCAGATCCAGAGCACTCCGAGCTCCTAGCGTGCCGTCGCGTTGTGCAGGTTGCAAAAGAGATGGGGGTAATGAAACTAGTGCTGGAGACGGACCGTGCTGGTGCTGTTTCAAAGGAAGGGAAGGGAGATGGACCGATCGCGTTATGGTCCGCTGGTCGAAGAAATCAAGTCCTTACTACGGAATTTTGATGAGTACTCCGTCATTCACGTGCGACGATCATGCAATGAAGTTGCGCATCATCTAGGAAAGGAGGGCTGCAAGAATAAAGTGTATAAAACCTGGCGGGGGATTCCGCCGGTGTACTTGTTATCTCGTGAGTCCCGATGTTGTTGTTTAAATAAAATGCATCCATTTGATTAAAAAAAGATATGTAAGAATTTTTAATGCAAGCAGAATAATGATGGGGTGAACTACATGCATATACGGCTCGTTTATTTGCTGTTGACCAGATCGATTAATGCAAATGGTATCCTGTACATATACATTCTCAATGTAAATAGCGTAACTGGTGGAAAATATACAAGTGCATCATCATATCCTTCCCTAGATGTACAGCTTTGCGTCTAGAGATAAGACATTCGATGCTGCAAAACGTCTCAGGAATCAAAGGGTCGATGGCGCGCAGAGATCGGGCGATCAATGATTGGAGATCATGCGATAGTGATTAGTTGGAATAAACGAGCACCGTGCCTTGTCTTGTCAAGCTCAAAAGCCCGTGGAGGAAGCGGCAGGTCCTTGCATTGTAGGTGCAACCTACCAATTAAGCGTGGAGAAAGGTGACATGGTCAGGTCAAGCCACAATACCCCCACATCAGGTAAAGCTCGTGGAGTAGTTCATTCATAGACATGTCTTTTTGTGTGTGGCCGGTGCAACTGGGCGGAATGGACAAAAATAACCCAAATTTAAAAGGATTTCACAAAATGACCCATCTGGAAAACTATTTCACTGGCACTAACCCTTTTTGTAGCGCCTAACGGCAAGGCGCTACACTCTACAGTGTAGCGCCTTTCAGATAGGCGCTATGCCCCCTGCCAGCGTGGCACCGCCTGGCCCCTTCCTGGCCCCACCCCGCCGTGTGACGCCCAGGCGCTATGCCTGGGGCGACTAACGCCCAGGCGCTATGCCCAGGGTGTAGCGCCTATCTGATAGGCGCTACACTTTAATGTGTAGCGCCTAGCAGATAGGCGCTACACTTTGAGACTTAACCTGCAGCCCGCAGCCCCCCTCCCACCCCGACCCATTCACTCCCAGCTCGACCCAAGGAAGGAGAACAGCAAGGAGGCGCCCCCTTCTCCCCCCCTCAAATCTCTCACATTGGAAGCTTTATTTGGTGGATTTGTGCCTCTCCCCAGCTGCTAGAGGTACCCTCCCTCATTCCCCTTCGTTTTGACCTTTGGAAATCTTTCATTTTGGTTGGACTTGGCTTGAAACCCTAGAAATTTGATTTGGAGAGAAATGTTTGGAAATTTTTTAGATTCATTGGCCAATGTTGGTTATAAAGATGTGTATGAAGCATTTAGTTAGGTTTAGGGTTGTTGAAATGACAATGTTTGGTATATTGGAATGTTATGGCTAGGGTTAGGGTTTGCTTATGTAAGAGAGGGTGTTCTTGTTAGCTTTATGGTTTGGTAATGTGTCTAGTATAGTTTTGTTTATCTTGTCATGGTTAGTTAATGAACATATTCTCCTATGTGTTAGGGATGGCAAGAATTGTTCATGTTCATCATGTGGACAAGGATGCCTTTTTGAAAGGCAACATAGAGCCGGACCCGGATGAGCTAGATATTTTGTTTGATCGTAGTCCCACCTATGCCGAGGTCTTGGAGCAAGTGAGGATTGAATTGAAATGGATGGACCCATGTGATGTTGTTGAGTTGGAAGGAAGACATAATGTGGGTTTTGGAATGCATATCCGTTGGAAGACCATGCGTATCTTCTCCGAGGCTCGTTGGCTTGCATACAAGGAGGTGGTGGCCGAATCACTAGACAAGGCTCTTGAGCTATTTGCCACCAAGAAGGTTGATAGTTCATTGCCTTTGGACTTGAACCGCCGTGCTTCCCCATTGGATAGTAGAAGTCCTCCACCCGTGGAGCAAGAGCTATGGATTGAACCTCCTTTGAGCCTGATTTCAAGACACCAAGACGAAGTGTTGGAAGAGGACAATGATGATTGTGAGGGTGAAGATGATGATGATGTTGAACTCCATGACAACAATGTTGGTGATTTGGAGAAATATATCACTCAACATGACATGGACCGTGAACTCCCGTATTCTCGAGGCTATGCTTGACTCGATGATGATGGTCCCGAAGAAGAAGTTGACGAGGAGGGGTTCACGGCTAGAGAGGCCGAAATCCACCATACCGTATTGGGGCGGGACCATCGGGTGCCTTTGTTTCGTGATCTTAGTCTCACGGATGAAGCCACGGTTGATGGTGGCAAAGGCATAGTGCTTGGACCAAGGACAAGTTCTTACCGGGATGGCAATAAAGTGAATAATGGCTTTTGCAAAGGATCAAGGTTTAAGACCTTGTTGGAATTTAAGCAATGGATAAAGGACTTCTCGGTGAAGCATCATCGTCCTTACACGGTCGTGCACTCGGATATCAAGAAGCGTTACACGGTGAAGTGCGAGGCGGAAGGATGTCCTTGGATTGTGCGTGCTAGACCATTCAAGGGAGGTCCGTTCTGCTCGGCGCTATGCTAGCAGATTTCGTCTGCTCCAAAATTAACAGGAGCATACAGAGAGCAAACCGAGAGATGGCTCTCGGGGAAAACTCTAAGTCAGCGTGTAGCGCCTGTCTGATAGGCGCTACACCTCAGAGCATAGCGCCTATCAGACAGGCGCTACACTCTGAACTGCCCAGTTTCAAACAACATATACTCAAACAACACTTGTTATACTAGTTTCAAACAACATATACTCAAATAACATCAACATAATCTCAAACAACATCAACTAATTGTCATACATCAACATAGTCTCAAACAACATCAACGTAGTGCTAATACATGAACATAGTCTTAAACAACATCAACATAGTGCCATACATCAACCCATACATAGTCTCCAACCTAGTGCATCATCATCAACATCAACCCATACATGACCTACTTCCGTCCACGCGTCCTTGGGCCTCGGCCCCTCCTTGGAGGTATCTTCTTTGTCACCTCCTCTTCTTGCGACTCATCTTCATCATCATACTGTAGGCCTCTCGTCCTCCTAGTCGCTCTTGACCTCCGTGGCGGCTCGTCCTCGACAACATTGGCCTTTCCCTTGTTACGGAAGTCGTCCGGCGTCCAGCGATTGAACTGTCTCCTTGGCTTCAGCTGGTATGCGGAACGAATCCGGTACTCCTCCTCAGTCTCATTCTCCATATGAGGCAGCTACATGTAAGATTGTATGGCTATGAGAAATGCATGGGAAACAGAAAGCACTAAATGCATGTAAGGTTGTCCCATACCTCATCTTCCGAACGAATCGCCGAAGTGGTGTCATCCTCAACATCATCCTGAAGATGGGCCGACGGATCAGTAGTCGACTTGGACCTAGAACCAGACGGGGTTGTGTACTCGGGATCGCGGCAACCTAGCACGTTAGATAAGCGACGCATCTTTTGGGCCGAACGCTGTAACAAATAACAACATAAGTCAAAACAAGAACATGCCTATCTTGAGGAAGTCTAGCATCCATACCTTAAGGAAGTTTCGTATCATGCCTTCTCCCTTTTTCCCCTTAGGGGCAGAAAAAAGAATCGCCTCGGCATCGTCAGCATATTTCTTTACCTCCGTTCTCTACAGAGTCAAGAACAAGAACATGTTAGGCAAGAAAGAGATGACAGTGCAAGGAAAGTAATGCGAAGGCAACGATAACTTTACCGCAAAGTTGAGTGAGGAAGAAAGCGGGATGTCGGTCCCCCCCCTGACCTGCCGGTTGTACTGAGTGTAGGCAAGTTCATCGAACTGGACTGGCTCGTCCAATATTTCTTCCTCATAGGACGGCGGGCAAATGGAGACACGGGTACTACCAAGAAACCAATGGATGTAGTTGTTAAATGCAACAGGGCAATGTGCTCTTCCATTATTCCATTCCGTTCGTCGAGCATTCTCCACACAAATGAGGAACTCCATGACGTGCCTCCTATGATGGTGATCCCAATTCTTGATCTTCCTCTGCCTCTTTCTGTCCAACCTGAACAACAACAAAGAACCATGTTAGTACCATCCCTAGCAATTGAGCACAAGTTCTCATGCTAACTAACCGATGAAGCTCCTTGTCGGTGTCCTTCCACACGGGAGGGTGGCACTGAAACAACCTGAACTGCCTCATCACCCGTTGTGGCATATGAAACTCAACCGCCCAATTGCAAATCAATGGGCAGCACATGAGCCAGAGAGATTGTTCCTCCAAGCACTTCGGGTTAATATCAAACCCGGGAGCAATACCAAACTCGTCCCCACAACCATAAGGCTCCCACTCCACCTGCAACATATCACAAGAACATGTTTGGTATCGATTTTGACTCGTGAAGTAAATATTATGGATAGTGACGTATAGATAAACATCTACCTGCTCGGGCGTAATCGCATCAAACTCGTTCGTGTACTTGAGGTACATGGCATCAACATCGCTTGTCATCTCCGATACCACGTCCCACTTGTAAGCCCAAGTCGGCTGGCGTAGAGGGTTTCTATTATACGATGGCCAAGGATGGTGGCCCACCTCTTTGGGACGACCAACTGGTAAGCGTTCCCAGCTCCATATCGAGAGAAGAACCATAGCACCACCTATTCCGGCAGATTCGCCTGCCCTACGACAAGCATCGTCCAACTGTAAGTGAACAAAAACGAGGTCAAGATAGCATATGTGTGGACTCTACATATACATATGAATGTAGAGTGCAAATGTGATTACCTGCCGGTACTATTAGGCAAGAGCCGCCGAACCCCACTGATATTGCTATCGGTTTGCTAGTGCCTTGAGCCACATCCACCGGCGGTCCTACCTCCGCTATCGAAACAGAGTTCTAGAAAGGACATACCACACGCATACACGAGCTTGTGTCTCGATCACCTCAACCTCGGGTTCGGGCATTCCTAAAGTTCTCCACGATCCACGCATATGTCACGCCTGCTGGGACTCTATCTTTGCTCTTATCTTCAAGTTCTTCAGGAGCCATGCCAATAAGTAGCTCCATCGCATTGCGCCACCCATCAGAATCTGTGCTCATACAGAGAGGCTCCCCCGCGATAGGAAGTCCAAAGATCATGGAAACATCCTGAAGAGTAGGAGTGATCTCGCCGGTCCGGAGGTGGAAAGTGTGCGTCTCCGGCCTCCACCGGCCGACAAGTGCGGTGATAGCAGCCGCGTTGAGGTTCGGCGTCGACCGGCTCACAAGCGTGATGAAAGGGAGGAGTCCTAGCCGCTTGATGTACTCGGTGTACCGCTCATCGTACGGCATGTCATTCGAAGACGCGCCATGAGACCGAATCTTGAGGGGACGAAGCCTCTGCATACATACAAGATCGAACATTATGCTTTTTCCAACACAATTGAATCAATAGAAAAATAAAATCAAAGAAGTTCAACCATGGTTTTATTACCATATGCTTCTCCGCCATCAAGTATGCCCGGTGTTGATGATCATAGTAATCTTCAAGTAGCCACACCATCCTACATATATATTCCAAACATCAATAAAATGTGTGTGGTATGTGGCCATTGTTTGAATTTATACAATAAACTACAAAGAATATGATAGCATATTATTCAAACATCCATACAAATCCATATACAACCATCATATACAATGCAAATCAACAACACACTTTCATTCCTCATCAAATACAACTAATTTATAACCACCAAGTAACTAAAAACATGCACAAATAGTCCATATTATGAATCCAACTACATCTAGGGTTTGAGGCTAATGTGCAAGATTTATTGGATGAAAGAGAGGGGAATACCTTGAGGGAGGGATGGGGAAGCAAATCCACGGTGAAATCCCTCAGATCTGTTGGATTTGAGGTGGGGATTTGAGAGGGAGGGGAGGAGGAACCGCCGGCCTCCTCTATCTGTTCTTCTGTCTGCCTGGGAGTGAATGGGGAGGGGTGGGGAGGGGGCTAGCGCCTTTCTGCTAGGCGCTACACATTAAAGTGTAGCGCCTATCAGATATGCGCTACACCCTGGGCATAGCGCCTGGGCGTTAGTCGCCCCAGGCATAGCGCCTAGGCGTCACACGGCAGGGTGGGGCCAGGGAGGGGCCAGCAGTGCCACGCTGGCAGGGGCCATAGCGCCTAGCTGAAAGGCGCTATATTGTAGAGTGTAGCGCCTTTCCGTTAGGCGCTACAAAAAGGGTTAGTCGAGTGAAATAGTTTTCCAGATAGGTCATTTTATGAAATCCTTTCAAATTTGGGTTATTTTTGTCCATTCTACTGCAATCATGACGAGTTTTAAAGAGGTCTTTGTACCTGCAGCTCTAACCGCCAAACCGCGAATGCTATTTGTCATCATTGGATCAAGGCTATCACATGAGACAGCAAGCCCCGTTGAACCGGCCCAGTTAGTGTTAGAATATTTTTTACGTTTTTTTCTTTTTATCTGTTTCTTTTTCCTGTTTTCTTTTTTTGTTTCTTTTTGGGTTTTATTTTTTATTTATATTTTGTTTACGTTTTTTAGAAACATCATTATTTTTTTAAAAGATGTTCATTTTTTTGAAAAATATATTATGTTTTTTCGAATTTTGGTTCATGATTTTTTAAATTGGTTCATAATTTTTGAAATTTAGTTTATGATTTTTTGAATTAGGTTCATGATTTTTTTTGAAATTTTTTCATGTTTTTCTAAATTGGTTTATGATTTTCGAAAATGATTCATGTTTTTTTTCAAATTGATTCATAATTTTCGAAATTGGTTCATAATTTTAAAAAAATGGTTCACGATTATTGGTTTTTTTTGAAAATTTGTTTATGATATTAAAAAAATCTTTACCAATATTCAAAAGTATTCACAGTTCTTAAATCATAATTATAGAGAATGTTCAGAGTTTAAATAAAAATAAGAAAAAAATAAAAAAGAAAATCTCTTCACGTGGGCCGGTCCACTTACCCCGCACCTTCAGGCGGCATGCGTGCTTGCGCCGCCTCGAAGCGGCGTATAACACGCCCCGTCCCGGAGACCTCTACAGCTGCATCACACAAGACTACAACATGGGCGTCACATGGCCCAACGGAAGGTAATGGACGATGATTCAACGGTCTAGGAGGGGAAATCGAAAATGCTAATTGCCGCCATGTGGACGTAGACGGCTCGCGCCACACATGGGCTCTCCCCTATTGGACGAACCCATTTATAGGCTCTAATGTCTTCTTATTTTTTTTATTTTTCTCTTTCTCTTTTTTTTCTTTTTCTTTTTCTGTTTTATTTTTTATTTCCTTTTTTTCCAAAAAATGTCCATTAACTTTTGGAAAAAATCACACTTTTCAAAATTGGTTTACGGTTTTGGTTCATGAATTTTATTTTATTTCAAAAATTTCAAAATTTGGTTTATGATTTTATGCAATTGGTTCATGATTTTTTTAAAATTGGTTTGTGTTTTTTGAAATTGGTTCATGATTTTTGAATATTTTGTCCATGGTATTTTAGATAATGTTAACGTTTTCAAAGAAAAGGAAATTTATTATAGATCTAAAAAATTGTTGATATTTCAAATTCATTCAAATTTATAAAAATAAAAAAATAGAAAGGAAGAAGCATTTACTAGCTGATCAACAGTGTTTGGAAGCTAACGGGCCGGGCTGTCTAGCGTGCTCTTCAAATGGCGCTAGCTGGTGGTGCCGCTTCAAGTGCCATTTAGTAGCTCCCGGGGAAATTTATCGGATACCCTTGACTGTTCAGACGTCGGTTTGCCGGACGATGCCTGAAGACAGCCGTGTAGTGGGCCGGCCTAGGTAGAGTTCTTCATTTTTATTTTATTTTTTATTTATTTCTTTAAAATAAAATTTGGTTTGAAAAATGTTTAGATTTTGGAATCGCTGAAATGTCGAAATTATTTTGATTTAAAAAAATGTTCATATTTTGGATTGAGTTGATATTTGAAAAATATTAAAAACTAAAACTTGTTTATATTTTAAAAAATCAGGTTTGAAAAATATTTTAAAAAATGTTCGGATTTTAAAAATTATTTAGATTTGAAAAGGAAAAAAATAAAGTGAAAATAAACAACATAGAAAGTAAAAGAAAAGGAAGCAAAAAAAGAAAAAGAAAATAAAAAAGGAAAAAGGAATAACTCAAAAAACAAAAAAAATCTCATCGGAAGAAGGTTCCTAAAACCAGAAAAAAAAGAGGTATGTACCCGTAGTCCCACAAGTTGTAATAGTTCCACTTTTTGCAAAATGTGGTGTAGCCGTCCCACAATTTGTCGTTGAAGTGCAAAACTGATCCAACTGACCTACAAGCAGGAAATGTGGCAACGTCTTTTCTGCAAAAAAGCCCCTGCATATTTCTCAATGGCACAAGTGTCCTTAGTGTTGCTTCCTAGCATGCAGGTCCCACCTGTCAGTGGAGTAAGAAAGAAATGAAATTATTATCAGGCTAGCAGGTGATTTGAACCGAAGACAGAAGGCTACTTACAACAATAGCCAACCACTACAGATCACATTCGAATGTGCTTTAGGCCTTCCACAGCGTATGCAGTTTTCGGTGCTCAAACTCGTTTTCAGACTTTGGGCACCGGTTCCCTCCATTGCACGGTGGTGCCTGAAAAAATTCCAGAAAATCGGAGCAACTAGATGCTCCTATGCCCACTTCATCCCATGCAATTAAATATTGTATTTTTCAACTGCCACACAACCATCAACCATCAACCTTCTCGTGCATGTACTTGAAGGAACACTGGAAGTTGTCTTGGTCAAGGATTGTTTATCTATGTGTGGGTCCGATCTTTTTTTTTTCCGACACCGCCACATTGTGAGACCGGTGCCCAAATTATTTTTCAGGGCACCGCTGACAGGCTGGCTGACTTTTTAGTATTCTAGCATCGTTCACATTGTGGAAGGCTTTGCAGTACAAAGTTTTACTTATTTAGACTCATCAGATGACGGTACAATGGCATTGTTGGTATCCGGTGTTTACGGTAGACCCTGGTCTAAACGCTGAGCATCCTCGCTGCATGCCCTAGTGGCGTTGGCCCTAGGGCAAAGGGCAATCAAGTCGGTGTTCATGACCACGACCTACATCAATGAAAACAGCAAGACACCATGATCGGCGAGTTCACTGCCGTGGTGGCTCATGTTTTCGACCTTAGTGCCAGGCACGTCAAGCTGATGCGCGCCATGGACCCTAGTCTAGTCTACGACATCACTTCCGCAGACTACATTAACTTCCTCTGCAACCTGAATTACACCAAGCAGAATATCCAGGTGATCACGCGGCGTGGCGTGCCAACTACTTGTCTCTGTTAGTAACGTCCGTCGAGGAGGGCACCAAACTGACGATTAAGACGTGCTTCATAGGGACAGTGGCCAACGTTCGCGGTGACATGTCAGTGTACCAAGCCACCATCAGGACGCCCGTAGTGCTGCTCGTTAATCTTACTGTGAACTTCGAAACAAGTTATTTTCTCTGAAATTTTTACTAAGGACCTGAAACATTAGTCCAGCATCCAAACAAAGCAAACATATTTGTTTGAGAAGATTTAACCAAGATATTGATACGTCCATTTTGCATCACTATTCTATATCATAATTTACTGTTATTCATTGATATATTTCATATTAAGAGATGATACTTATATTATTTTATCTATTTTTGCATGATTGATGACTTTTGAAGGATGAACCACTGGAGTCAAGATTTTGATGGAAAAAGCACTATCCAGATGCAATTTTGGCGAAGATCAGAAAATCCCAGAAAATATATGGAAATTCTTATTTTTTCAGAAGACAAAGGAGGCTAGAAGGAGGAGTGGAGATGGGCCACAGGGACCCACACCACCCCCTAGCGCGGGCCAGCCCTGGCCGCGCCACCAGGTGGACCTCTAGCATCGCCCTTCCGCATATATATTCCCCTCGAAACCCTAAGACTCGAGGAGCGACCACAGAAAGGTTCCGCCGTCTCTGCTGGGCGCAAACTACAGAGAGAGAAAGAGCTCTCCGGCAGGTAGAAATTTGCCGGGGAAATTCCTTCCAGGAGAGGGGAGATCGTCGCCATCAACACCGTTATCAAGCTAGACTTCATCGGGATCATCATCATCGCCATCTCCACCATCACCCCCACCAGCACCATCACCACCACTCCGTACCTCTGTAATAATTGAGTTGAATCTTGCATAGTTCTTAGGAGAAACTTTCCTGGTGTTGATTACTTGTTGTAGTTGATGCTATTGAGTGGAACCATTAAATTATTGTTTATATTCAGATTGTTATTTATCATTATTTCATCTCTGATCTTGATCCATATGATGTCTCATGAGTAGTTCATTTAGTTCTTGAGGACATGGGAGAAGTCATGTTGTTAGTAGTGAAATTGTGTTGAGAAAGATTTAATAGTTTGATATTTACACTACTTGAAAACAACTTATAGGTAGATAAGATATTCAGTGGCGCATATGTAAAACCATGCACCACAGATATGTATCAGTGGCGCACTAGAAAAATGCGCCACAGAAGTTTGGCACTTCAGTGGCGCACGAAACCAATATGCGCCATAGAAGTCTAGTTTTCCGTGGCGCATATTTTCGTGTGTGCCACAGAAAGTGATGATTCTATGGCGTATATAGACGTATGCGCCACAGAAGGTTGATGGGACCAAACACCAAAAAAGGGGGGAGAAACTTCTGTGACGCATAAGTAATGTTTCTGTGGCGCATATAGGTGTATGCGCCACAGAACAAGCAAAAACAGATCCCACCCCCACTACAAGAGGACCCCTCCTACAACAACACATTTATCTGTATCTAAATGCACATATAGGCGTTGCTGACACATATACGAACGGATAAAGATGCGTTGCGTTTTTGGGCGTTGCAAGGGTACAATGCAACGTATATAGATCTGTTGGTAACTCACGGATAAAGTGTTGCAACACAACAACGGAGTTCAAGCAACAAATGCATGCGTTGGTAGACAACACAAATTATTAATTGTTCACAATAAATTATTTCATAGACCACATTGTTGAGCGTGTCAATCTTTTCTCAGCAAGACAATATAGTTTAGCGGAGACATAACACATCACACAGAAAACATAGAATAATGCATCACATCATGAAACAATTCAATTTATATTATGTGAATAAATATCACTATACATGAAATTATCCGAAGAGTACACAATATACAATCTTGATTCAAAATATGAAATTCCAACTACTCCTATATATATTAATCCTAATATTCTGCCTTTAAACACGTTCAGAGCTTGTATCCGAGTATAGCAGTCCATGTTGATCTGATGGTCCTGCAAAAAACAAAATTCCTATTTAAGTATCAAAGTGGCAAAAACTGAAAAGGTATAGTGAGTCTAATTACTACTTGCAAAACAGAGAATGGGGACACTGAGGCAAAATACATGATCCAATGACATCAACTTTAGGAATGAAATATCTACACGAAATTCATATGCGAGATTGCTCATTTTAAGAATCCATTTCTCCTTTATAGGCATATAACGTCTTAAGATACAAAACATCGCATGAAACATATAATTAACTGCTCCAGTTATCAACTAACCAGATTACATGTTGATTAAATATCAAGGTAAAAAATCATCATAAAAAGGAAGAAACTAGTATTCTTTGGCAAACTTTATATAGTACAACTAACACGTTTATTATCCAGCTAGTATATGATTAGATACCGAGAGAAGATGTGTCATGATAAATAAGCTGGTGTTATACAATAATAGTTTGCTTCACATAAACGTATAGTCAATAGAAGCAGTGGCGACAATGAATCAGGATAGATGAAATAAGATTAAAGTCAGTGTACTGCAACAAGTCTGTTGTTAAGTATGCATGTACCTTCATCTGCATGGGCTCCCTATCTTCATTTACCTCCCGTGGGGATGCAAGATCGGTAAAAGTACTACTTATGAATGATATCGGCCACCTGCAGTAAAAATAGATGACACTTGCAAATCCTCCGGGGGTTAGTGACTATTGATCTAATAAAAAAAGGGACAAAATTGTGAGAAGGACCAAGGAGCAGAGAAGGTGCTCACCAGATGTAAGCGCCGAGTTATCCTCGAGGAATCATACATGGTCCCTCTTGTGCATCATTAAAAAGGTAAAGACATCAGTGGAAATATAGAGGCAAGCGCATCGGTCATAGTAGAAAGGAAATAGCCCACTGAAACAAGAAAAATGGTGAAGAACTGAACACGGGTAAGTCAATAGAAAATGAGAGAGGAATCTGATAGGGAAATTGAGAAATTGTGCCTAAAACCTGAACCTCTGTCGCCATGCTCCATCTTGCCGTGGCGGCTCTTCGATAGACCACTACATCATGGAATAGCCCGAATCCATCTTGCCAGCAATAGGAGCGAATCTGGCAGGGATCTCATGGTACGCGAGTGCAAGGGCATGGTCGAATCAGTCTATCGAGAAATCAATCATTCCTCATCCAAACAATAGAAAGCGAGGAGCGGGAGGTCCGCATCTCCGGCGAGGAACGACTGAGCAGCAACCTGGCGAGAGAAGCAAGGCGGCTAGGTTTTGGGGATAGGACTACGGTTGCAGACTTGCAGGAGTTCCATCGTGGCCACATCACATGGGTTGAATACCTAAGGGAGCTTAATGGGCTGGGCCATAAAGTTTTTTCTCTATGATTTGTATATGGACAACGTAAGTAGATTGCAACACAAACATCTGCATCTATGATACAATTTTCCAACTGATATTTTGATCATTGCTAAGTATGTATTGCTATAGGAGCGGTTTTCTTGTAGTGCCCCCTCCCTGTGGATCGCCTTTTCAGTTTTGTAAAAAATAAACAAAAATTATAAAAACTTCAAAAAAATAATTCCTTTGAGTTGTAGTTAGATTTTAGGGTATAGATCTAGACAAAATTGAAAAACATGAATTTCGATGTATTTTGCAAAAATAGGTCATGACACGGTAAAACGGCTATAACTTTTGCATTCGATGTCGGAAAAAAATCTTTAACCTATCAAAATGATCGTCTCGAAATTCCCTACTCGAATTCAACGACCTATGGTCGTTCTGGATTTTACAGAATCCCCAAATTCAAAAAGAGTAAAAAGTTATTTAGGATAGAAGATTTTTTACTGCAAAAAAATAAAAAAGGGGGAGAAACTTCTGTGGCGCATTTCCCCCATATGCGCCACAGAAGTCTTTGGCGGGATTCAAAATTTGAATCCCGTCGGCGCCCTTCTCCCTCCCTTTTTTCCTTTTTCTCCCCCTCCCCACTTCTTCTCCCCTCTCCACTTCTCCTCCCGTCCACACTTCTCCCCTTCTCCTCCCTCCTCCTTCTCAACTCTCCGGCGACCTCCTCCTTCTCCTCCTCCTCCTCCTCCAGCACCAACTCCGGCGACCTCCGGTGACCTCCTCCTCCTCCACCACCAACTCCGGCGACCTCCTCCTCCTCCTCCACCACCAACTTCGGCACCTCCTTCTCCTCCTCTTCCACCACCAACTCCGGCGACCTCCTCCTCCTCCTCCACCACCAACTCCGGCAACCTCCTCCTCCTCCTCCACCACCAACTCCGGCGACCTCCTCCTCCTCCACCACCAATTTCGGCAACCTCCTCCTCCTCCTCCACCACCAACTCTGACAACCTCCTCCTAGCCCTCCTCTAGCCACCACCACCACTACCACCACCACCACCACCAACTACGACCAGATCTAGATCTGGCCCGTTTTTTTTTAAATTTTAAAAAAACTTCTGTGGCGCATATTGGCCATATGCGCCATTGAAGTTTGAGATCAAAAAAAACTTCTGTGGCGCATATTGTCCATATGCGCCACTGAAGTTTGAGACTTCTGTGGCGCATTTTGAAATGCGCCATAGAAGATAGTTATCAGTGGCGACGTATCAGTGGCGACTAAGATATGCGCCACGGATAGTGAAAAAGGTGCGTGATGACCCACAAGTATAGGGGGTGTATCGTAGTATTTTCGAGGGAAGTGAAACCCAATTTATTGATTCGACACAAGGGGAGCCAAAGAATATTTATAAGCCTTAACAATTGAGTTGTCAATTCAGCTGCACCTGGAAACAATCTTGCTCACAGCAGTTTATCAGTAGCAACAGTTTTGTAGTAGCAATAATAAAGTTGTAGCCGTAGTAAAGTAAAGACAGCAGTAACAATAGCAGTAATAGTAGGATTCGAGTGCGGTAGGCATAGGGATGGATGGACGGGCGTTGCATAGACAAGACAATTCACATAGCAATCAGAACATAGGGCAATTGCAGATAAATAAGATAAAGCATCCAATTACTAGATAATCCTAGGCATGTGTTCCATATATAGTCATACGTGCTCGCAATGAGAACTTGCACAACATCTTTTGTCCTGCCAACCCGTTTGTAGCGGGGCCTCAAGGGAACTACTGGAAATTAAGGTGCTCCTTTTAATAGAGCATCAGAGCAAAGCATTAACACTCCGTGAACACATGTGATCCTCACATCAAAGCCATTCCCTCCGGTTATCCCGATTTCTGTCACTTCGGGGCCATTGGTTCCAGACAACAAAGTGTGTATACAACTTGCAGATAAGACCATAAACAATACTATCATAATGAATCAATAACATGTTTAGATCTGAAATCATGGCACTCGGGCCCTAGTGACAAGCATTAAGCATAACAAGTCGCAACAAAGTCATAAAGCACTAATAGAAGATACTAGGCACCATGCCCTAACAATCTGATGCCATTACATGAACGATCTCATCCAATCCCTACCATCCCCATGGCCTACAGCGGGATTTACTCACTCATAGATGGGGGAAACATGGATGGTCGATGGAGAAGCGATGGTGATGATGATGGCGATGATCTCCTCCAATTCTCCATCCCGGCAGGGAGCTAGAACGGAGTTTCTGGTGCTATTTCGTGGAATCTGGTGGTGGCGGCGGAGCGGAACTCCCTCTGGAATAACGTCGAATCCCCCTGAGTTTTTAGGTCAGAAGGCATCTTATAGGCGAAGAGGGAGACCGAGGGGGTGCTTGGGGCGGCCAGACCATTCCCTGGCGCGGCCTGGGGGTACCCGCGCCTGGGGGTGGGGGGTGGGGGTAGGGCCAGGCCCTAGCCCTCCTCCGTCTCGTATTCTGGCTCTGTGAGTCTTCCGGTAAAATAGGAACTTTGGCTTTTGTCCTGTCCAATTCCGAGAGTATTCATTTTCTGACTTTCCTGGAACCAAAAACAGCAGAAAACAGGCAGCTGACACTGTGGCTCTTGTTAATAGGTTAGTCCAAGAAATCATATGAAAAGTACTCCAACGTGTGGACAAAACACAAGAAAGTAGATAAAACCAAGCATGGAACATCAAAAATTATAGATACATTTGTAATGTATCAGTGCGCCACTGATAAGGGGTTTCCTAGTAGTGTTAAGTTGTGGTGCTATTCTTCTAGTGGTGTCATGTGAACATCGACTACATGATACTTCACCTTTATGGGCCTAGGGGAGTGCATTGTGTATTTGGCTACTAATCATGGGGTTGCCAGAGTGACAGAAACCTGAACCCCCGTTAGGAAACCTTTGCACAAGGGAGTGTAGGATCTCAAAGTTTAAGGTTGTGGTTAGGTTTTTATCTTAATTACTTTCTTGTAGTTGCGGATGCTTGCAAGGGTATAATCACAAGTATGTATTAGTCCTAGGAAGGTCAGTACATTAGCATAGGTTCACCCACACAACACTTATTCAACCAAACAAGATTAATCAACTATATGAAGCAAAAGCACTTGACGATATTCCTATGTGTCCTTGAGAACGTTTGGTCATCTTAAGTAATACAACGGGCTTGTCCTTTGCTAAAGAAAGGATTAGGCCACTTGCTGCAATTATTATTGTCTTTTATTTACTCGCACTTTATTTATCTGTATTATCAAAAACCCCTAAAAATCCGTTTGCTAAGTATTTACAGAGAATTCCTGATACAAGCCACTTGTCAACACCTTCTGCTCCTCATTGGGTTCGACACTCTTACTTATCGAAAATACAGCGATACACCCCCTATACTTGTGGGTCATCAAGACTATTTTGTGGCGCTGTTGTCGGGGAGTGAAGCGCTATTGAAGAGTGGAACTGGTAAAGGAAACTTCGACTGTGAGTATTGTTTATTTCTGCTTGTTACTTTATTTTCAATATGGATAGTTCACTTAGTTTCTTATTTCGTAATTCTACTACCACTGCTAAGGTAGTAGATGAATCACCACCTGCTGAAAATGATACTTTCAAAATACCTACAAAAATTGTTGACCGTGTTATGGATAACTACTATTTTGGAGATGGAATTGTCCATCCCGGTGATCATTTGCTCTTTATACATGAATTATGCGGGTTGTTCAAGTGTGCATGTATTACAACATATCAAGTTAAGAAGAAATTATTCTCGTTATCATTAAAAGGAAGAGCTGAGGAATGGTATAAGCTGGTAAAGAATGGTCAATCTCTTGAATTGGAGGAAATAGTACCTCTCTTTTATTCCAAATTTTATCCTCCTAGTGAGATTCATAAAGATCGGAATCAAATAAATAACTTTTGGCCTCGTGATGGAGAGAGTACCGCCCAAGCTTGGGGGAGATTGAAGTTACTATTGCTCAAATGTCCTATTCATGAGCTCCCTAATAATATTATTATCAATAACTTTTATGCAAGACTTTCTCTTCATGATAAGGGTTTATTGGATGCTTGTTGTGCTGGATCGTTTACACGTATGGAAGAAGAAGCTAAATGGGATCTCCTAGACCGTATTAAAGACAATGCTGAAGCATGGGAGAATGATAAAGGAAGAAAGTCACGTATAACTTATGATTATGAATGCATTAAATCTTGTATGCTTATGGTCTTGATTCTCAAAGTATTGCAAATTGTTTTAAGGCTTTTGCCTCTTATATTGAAATTCCTAAAAGGAAATGGAACAAGTATCATGAGCCATATAAAGATATTGTTAATTGTGTTCTGCTAGAGATACTGAAGTTTATACTGCTAATCATATTTTACCTGAACCTTACATTGAGAAAATACCTTTCCGAGTTAAGGTAAAGGAACATTCTATGATAGCAAGTATGGTTAACAAAAGTACTAAGAAAGCTGTAGAACATGATGAACAAATAGATGTTGAACCTGCTATAGCAAATGTGAAAGACTTTGTCACTAAAAATATAGAAGAAGGGCACGTTATCCTGTGTGCCGGCAGGCTCGGAGCTGAAGGAGGTTATCATGAAGGAAGCTCATGATACTCTTTATTCTATCCACCCCGGAGGAACAAAGATGTATCAGGATTTGAAAGAGCAATTTTGGTGGCACAAGATGAAAAGAGAGATCGGAAGCTACATCGCCAAATGTGACATCGGTCAAAGAGTCAAAGGAGAGCATCAGAGACCTGCAGGACTATTGCAACCATTGCAGATTCCGGAATGGAAATGGGATTCCGTCGGAATGGACTTTATCACCGGTTTACCCACTTCTAGTAGGGGAAATGACTCAATCTGGGTCATAGTTGATAGACTGTCCAAGGTAGCTCACTTCATACCTGTCAAGACTACCTACCAGAGTGCGAAGCTAGCAGAGCTGTACATTGCTAGGATTGTTAGTCTGCATGGAACCCCCAAAACTATAGTATCAGATCGAGGAACCTAGTTTACCTCGAGGTTTTGGCAGAAAGTCTAGGAAGGATTAGGCACCAAGTTGAACTTCAGCACCGCTTATCACCCGCAAACTGATGGACAGACTGAGAGAGTCAACCAGATCCTAGAGGATATGCTTAGAGCTTGTGTGTTGGAATACGGATCAAAATGGGAAGACTGCCTGCCTTTCGCAGAATTCTCATATAACAATAGTTATCAGGCTAGTTTGCAGATGGCCCCATTTGAATTCCTATACGGAAGAAAGTGCCGTACCCCTTTGAATTGGTCGCAAGTAGGAGAGAGTCAGATCTTTGGACACGACATTCTCCGAGAAGCAGAAGGGAAAGTTCACAAAGTCCGTGAGCACCTCAAGACCGCCCAATCTAGACAGAAGAGCTATGCTGACAAGAGAAGGAGAGACCTGACTTTCAATGTCAGAGATTTTGTATATCTCAAGGTTTCACCATTGAAGGGAACTCAACGCTTTAGTCTGAAGGGAAAGTTAGCCCCCAGATATATCGGACCTTTCAAGATTCTGAACCGCCGAGGAGAAGTATCGTATCAACTGAACTGCTCAAGAGATGTCACCATCCACAATGTGTTCCATATCTCGTTACTTTCGAAATGCCTAGAAGTGCACGAGAAGACCAAGTTTTCAAGAACATCGATCACAGAGCTGTGGAAATCAACAAGGACCTGACCTATCGGGAAGTACCCATCCGTATCTTAGAAGAAGCCTATAGAACCACCAGGACCAGGAGTATCAAGTTTCTCAAGATTCAGTGGAGCAACCATACCGAGGAGGAAGCTACTTGGGAGCACGAAGATTACATTAGGACAGAGTTCCCAGATCTCTTTAGTTCCTAGTTTTCTTTGTAAATCTCGAGACAAGATTTTGTTTAAGGGGGGAAGGTTTGTAACATCCCAAAACTTTAATCCAAGCTTATCAAGCTCAAATCATCCAAAAATAGGGCTAACAAAAACTTTTCCAAATTTAAAATGAAAGCATTCATATATGTGTGCATTTAAAATAGGAGTTGTTTGAATTGCCATGATTGATTGATCCAATGCTTGTAAAATGTTTATTAGGTGATTTAAACATCATCTACATCATTCCCAAACTTTTCCTAAAGAAAATCAAATCAAAAAGAATTAAAATGAAGGAATGGTCATTTTGGCAAATTTAACTCTCATGCCTACTTTGGCTATTCCTAGTACTCAATTATTAATAGAAACAATTACTGATCTTTGCACCCCTTGATAGTACACATAATGAGGTACCAAGGCCCACCTTTTGATCTGCTAAAAACATTCTATTAACTATTTTCAAGGACAGTTTAAAATTGAATCTAATGCATATGCATAGATCACCCCTATTTCAAAAACCATCTATTTGAGCTCCATTTTCAAAACCCTTGCAACCAGAGACTACCTATCACTAGTGGAGATCACTCAAAAATTTTGAACTCAAAATTCAAAACTTTTTCTCTTGCGGCCATTTCATCAAACACTTGACATGCTTAATCCCACCTCTAATCCTAGCTCACTATTCTGCATAGGGTTTTGCCCCCATTTGATCTCCATTTAACCTCTCTGTCCCCTCTTGGTCTAACCAGGCCTTTAGCACCCCTGTCCCTTGTCCCTAACCCCCAGGCCATGCCAAACCGAGGACATGCTCGCCGGCCAAACCCCCCTTCTGCAGACCACTCACCTCCCCTTCCTCGCCATGTCTAGGAGGTAGCCAACACCTCCGCCCTTTCATCCCTTGCCCGAGCCAAGTGCTGCCGTGGACCACCGAGGAGAGCCAGCGCCCAGTGCCACGCACCATGCCGATGCCGCCCATGAGCATGCTCTGTCCCAGCGTGCCGCCCACTCGCCTGCCTCGACCTGGAGAACACCCTAGACATCCCCGTTCGCCGCTCAAAGCCCCACAGCCACCGCTCACCGTGGACACCGCCGCCTCTGCCTCCCAGAGCGCCACCTCGCCCAGACCACATACCACCGCCCCTATGGCCGCATTTAAGTCCTAGAGCACCGCAAGGGAACCGCCCATCGATCGCCATCCCCAGCCATGCCGCTAGCTCGCCGTAGCCATGTCGCCACCGTCGACCGCCCATCCCGCTCGGTCTCACCGTCGGGCCTATAAAAGGAGCCCTCCCCAGCCATTCTCCTCCACACCGTTCCACTCCCCTCACCTCTCTGAACCTCACCCACCTCTTTCCGGAGCAAGTGGAGCAGCAGCTCGCTGGAATTGGAGCCGAAGCCGCCGCCTCTGGAGGAGAAGGGTGCCGTTGATTTCGATCGCCCCAAGCTCAGCCGCGACCACGCCTCGCCTCGCCGTCATCTTCCACTTTGTTTGCCCGCCTCGCCGACCCTGCTGGAGCCCTGGTATGCCCCCAGTAGATACCCACCGAGCCGCTAGGGTTCGAGCTCGCCGGCGACCTGTTCGTCGTCGACGACGACTCTCAGCCATTGATCACGCTTCTAATCGCACGGCCCACAGCGCGTGTACCGTTTCGCGTGTTAAGTGCCGCTGACAAGTGGGACCCCCCTGTCAGCTGAGCCCCGTGCCGCCGAGCTCCACTGGGCCGGCCCATTCCTTTTCCCGCGCTAGCCCATCGATTCAAATCTGGATTTTTCTTTTTAGTTTGAATCTAGTTTCTGTCCACTAGTTTGAAAATCAATTCAGAGAGTTTTAGAAATCCAAATTGCATGAAACCAATTTTGTCTGAAAGGTATTAAAATGATCTATCCAAGCCCGTTGGATTTAATTCAATTAGAGTTATAGATCTCTCCTAATAAAAATAACAAGACAGAAGCTTTTGCAACTTGCAACATTTTTATAAAATCAACCAAGTTAGCTTTTGAGTTGATTCCAACTCTCGAAAATCACATTTCATCATAGCTATCTAAATATGTAATAATATTAAGGTTTACATGCAGTGACTTTGGACTAGTACCAAAATAATGCTATATAGGCATTTCTAGTCACTTTAAATCATTAAATAATAAACTTAAACCAAAGTAATATTGATCCAACCTTTAAATCTTATTCCCACATGTTAGAATATGTGGTGAGGACATGTGTCCACATGATCCCATATTTTGGTGGTGAATATTAAATTTTAGTTAATATTTCAATGAGTAGAAATTACTTTTCTAAAATGAAAAGGATGAAACTATTGAAATTAAACTTGTGATGCTTGTGATGATAATAGATCATCAATGGTGTCTTTTTAGAATGATACTTAGCCTAGTTAAGTATTGTTTGGTGATTGTCTACTCCCTATGTATTTATAGACGCTAGTACCGACCAAGCTTTCGAGGAGGAGGAGTTCTACCAAGAAGAAGAAGAAGAAAAAAACTTCAACCACTGCACCAACCAAGGCAAGCTATTAGTGGTAAGCTAACCCTTGCAAAACATACTTTAGCAAGCTATTGTTAGCAAGCTAGAATAAAACTAGATGGTTTAGCAAAGATTCCTTAAGCATGCTTCCATCACACCCCTTTAACTATTAGTACCCCAAGTCTTATTGACAAGTTTTACCTCCCTTAGTTTACACAAAGTTCTTTACTTAATTTTGAAGGTAGCATAAAGAGTATAAAACTTGACCTACTTAGAAACCTTTAGATGTCATTCTATGGCATGAGATTGATCCCATCTTTCCACCTTAGTGAACACTCTTAACTTAGTACCTTAGTATAGATCAAAAACTTGAGTCACTTTAGATGGGAACACTTGGTGAAAATGAATTATGAAAACCTTGGAATGATGAGTCATTCTATTGAGATGTTTTGACATGTGTTGAGAAACACAACTGGTTTATGATGATGAAAATGACGAGGCATGAGCCTTAACCCTTTTTATAAAACTGATGGTTGGATTCGGATGCGATACCATTCCAAATTTACCATACAACCACATTACCTGAATTGGGTAAGGCTTAGCTGGAAATTTATATGCATTAGTATTAGTTCCCTCACGGGAGAGGTTTGAGCTGAGGCTACCTCTCAATGTTGAGCACCTATCGATGCCCAAGATGGTGATGGTCATGGTTGGGAGGCCATGCTCATAGGAGAGGTGCTTGTACTAGGGTGTGTAAAGGGAAGGTTATGTTTGATTATGCATACTAAGTATGATGATTCAGGTTATCCACGGATGTATCGAATCTTGTGGTGAAAGTGTACCACCTCTGCAGAGTGTCAAACTATTTGAATAGCCGCGTCCGTGGTTATGGACAGTTGGAATGGCCATACTGTTTCATTGTCAGATGTTTTCTAAATAACTGGAAATGAATGATGAACTTTGACTTGACCACAACAGGGTTGTGTTGATGAAAATAGCTTCCCAACTTAAGTGATTCTAGAACTTTGCTTTATCTTTCTTTGCTTCTGAAATCAGCTTAGGTTTCAAACTTAATTTGATAGTTAACTTAGATTCAGTACTTTAACTTAGAATTATACCACTTGTTAGTAGTAGTTTGCGAGTACTTAAAGAGTGCTCATGGCTTTTGTCCCTGGCTATTATCATGGCCAGACTATGAAGGAGATTATCAAGATGATGGTCAGCAGGACGACTATGATAACTAGGACTATCTGCCTTCGTCAGTATTGCCTGTGCCCCTGAAGATGGACCCACCACACGCTTATCGCTTATTTCCGCTGCTTGTTGTATTAAAGACTGGATCATGAGATCCTTATTTGTGTAAAACCTTATGTATGGTTTGTAATGGATGATGTACTGTGATATCCAATCCGTTATGTCTCGCAAAAATGGTAATCCTGGGATTGCGAGGTATGGCATAACGGGCATCTGGGATTAAAAATCCGGGTGTTGTCAGGTGTGACCATCCCGGAGACCATATCCGACCCGTTTTCTCCCAGTACGTTCCTTTTGTTGTTAAACTTTGTAATATATAATCCCTCGGATCCCCCGAGGTCCGTATATCGTGTTCTTGTCGTGTTTTCGTTTTGATCTGTTTCTAACAGGCAGATTCTCAGTTTTGGAGCCACAATGTCTTCCTCTGGATCACCCAAGGAGGATTCCTCCGCGGACATCATCAACCCGTACATGTATGAGTTGAAGATTCACCCCAAGGAGTAGTTGCTCGAAGATGGGAAGGTACATATAAAAGAGGTTCAGGGCCCTAAAGGAGAAGGTAGTCTAGAGGACATGATGGAAGCACTGGAAGAAGTCTTTAGGTACAAGAAGATGGCGGAATGCGCAGTGGATATCATCCATAAAATTAGTTCAGAACTCATCGCCGAGCACAAGAAGGAGATTTTTGAGCTTAGGGATGAAATTCTCTCACTCCATCGAAAAACCAACCAACTATAAGCACAACTCTACGACGTGCAAAATCAAAACTGTGAGTATGAGGCTAGGTTTAAACATATAAGCTCTGCTGCTAGTTTCAGGATGTTGGAAACCAGGATGCCCTTTGTTGATGGGGAGCCATTACCTTAGAAGTCGAATGATGATGGGAGAACATCACCACCACCGAAGGAGTAATTCATCATCAGGTTTTGGCATCCCCTTGGTTTGTTCCAAGCTTGGGGAAGTGCCACGGTATCATATCATTATCTTTCATCCTTTTACCTTTTTAGTAGAGTCATATCGTGAATAGAGAAGTTATCATATAGTATGGTTTGTATTGTGGAACTATCTCTCCTCTAGCTAGTTATCTATGTATCCCTTGGTGTGAGTTGCCGTTATGGAATATTAATGAGAAGTTCTATCATTTACTTTTTGCATATCTTATTTTAGTTTGCAAATTTCTATTATATGATTGATCTTGTTTTTAGTATTGGTATCACTTTGGGATCATTAAGTAAATTTAGTTGGTGTTGGCAAACTGAGCTCTGGTCAGTAGCAACACTGTTTGTGAATTGAATGGAAAAGAGAAAAGTACTTTTGGAAATATAATTTCATCATCTTTCTTTCTTGTTTGGCCCATAAGCTTAATATTCTCTAGTTAAGATCTTTTGTGCTTCCAAGGAAGATTTCATGTTTGTTTCTATCACTTGTATGTTTGTTTGCCTCCTTCAACTCTTATGCTTGCTACCTAGCCTTGCTAAGCCAAATACCTATACTGAGAGGGAATGCTTCTCGTGCATCCAATCCTTAAACCAAAACCTATGCCATTTGTGT
The DNA here is from genome assembly GCA_023614405.1 of Avena insularis. Lineage (NCBI taxonomy): Eukaryota > Viridiplantae > Streptophyta > Magnoliopsida > Poales > Poaceae > Avena > Avena insularis. The sequence goes on along the minus strand of CM042690.1, from coordinate 607,737,682 downwards.
CCACCATACCTACCTATTAGCATTATTGCCATTCCAAGTATATTCATGTTTTTATCTACCTTCCGAATTAAACTTGTTATGTGAAAACTAGTGATTAAAGCTCTCACAAACTTGATGGCACACTTTATTTTCTTGCACTTAATAAACTTGAACCATTGTGTCCATCTATGTTGCATATATGCTTGCGCTTTATAAGTTGTGAATTAGCATAACCATGTTACCATGGGGAACTGATGTCTACGCACACTTCTATTCTCATAGACAATGCTGGACCTCCAAGTGTAGAGGTTTGTAGAATAGCAGCAAGTTTCCCTTAAGTGGATCATCCAAGTTTTATCGAACTCAGGGAGGAAGTGGTCAAAGGTATCCCTCTAAAGCAACCCTGCAATCAAGATACAAGAAGTCTCTTGTGTCCCCAACACACCCAATACACTTGTCAGGTGTATAGGTGCACTAGTTCAACGAAGAGATAGTGAAATAAAACTAATATGGATGATTATAAGTGGTAATTGCTATCTAAAATAAAAGTGGTAGCAAGCAAACATGTAACAGAACTGATTGTAAACGGTGTTTCAATGCTTAGAAACAAGGCCTAGGGATCATACTTTCACTAGTGGACACTCTCATATGAATATCTTCTCTTCATGATGCTACCCTGAACTACTCTCCAGCTGGACGATGTAGGGCTATAACAGCACACCTTAAAGTTTGTATTCCCCGTCTAGATAACCCCTCACTGTCACCTTGAGAGCTAGATGGTTCCAACAAACACCACAATCTCATAGAGACATCCAACTCAAATTATACTCATGATAAGTATTTATGTAACCTTAGCCAAAGTGCCACACGGTGTGCACACTATCAACTTCACACACGTGGGGATAAGCAGAGATTCATTAAAGCACTTGATTAGCAGAATAGATCTATAGATTACAAGCTCATGATCTCAAAAAGATCACGCATAGAGAGAGATGAACACATAGCTACCAGTAGAGCCCTTAGCCTGGACAGAGAACTACTCCCACCTCATCATGCGAGTCAGCAACGGCGATGGAGATGGCGGTGGAGTCGATGGAGATGGCTCCGAGGGCACTTCCCCGTCCTGGCAAGGTGCCGGAATGGAGACTTCTGTCCCCTGAATCTCCTCTTCGGTGGCGGCGGCGCCGCGGAACTTTTCGTGGAATTCTGATCTGGTATTTAGGGTTTTCGTCCTGGGGGGAATATATAGGCGAAGGGGGAAGGTTGGTGGATACCTGAGGGGCCCACACCACCCCCTAGCGCGGCCTGGCCTAGCCCGCGCCACCAGGTGGTGTGGCCAGCCCCTGGGCCCTTTCCATCTCGTCTTCTGGCTCCGTGAGTCTTCTGGTAAAATATTGACTTTGGCTTTTGTCCGGTCCAATTCCGAGAATATTTATTTTCCAGCTTTTCTGAAACCAAAAATAGCAGAAAACAAGCGACTGGCACTATGCCATATTGTTAATAGGTTAGTTCCAAAAATGTATAAAAATACCTCAAAGTATGAACAAAACATAAGAAAGTAGATATAAAACAAGCATGGAACATCAAAAATTATAGATACGTTTATGACATATCAACATCCCCAAGCTTAACTCCTGCTCGTCCTCGAGTAGGTAAGTGATAAAGAAAGAATAATTTTTGAGGTGACATGCACCATCGCAATCTTGATCAAGGTATTTGTAAAACATTGAATAACAATAAGACATAGCAACTATGTTATAACATGAAAAGGTACAAACAAAAGATTCATGAATAACAATGCTTTGAAAGCCGTTTGTTTGTTTCACATATAGAAAACATAATGAGAATGGTATTCAGCTTGTCCCTCATAGTGTAGCAAAACATAAATTCATAGGACACCTTCAAAGTTCACAAGGGTGACTAGATACAAATAGTTTAAGAACAAGCAATATCAAAGTTATGAATCAATCAAGAAGTTTTGGGATAATGCACATTAAACTAAGAATGACCACTATGCTCTCTCAATAGGTGCATAAAGATAGAAGATGGAGACTCAACATAAAAGTAAAAGAAAGGCCCTTCATAGAAGGAAGCAGGGATTCAAGTTTCATAAAGAGCTTCCAAAAATTATGGTACTTATTAGCTTTCAGCTCTCATTCCCCCTATCATAAGAATCTTTAGGTGATTAAGGTTAAAGTGAGCAAATATGAGGATATACCTGACAAGTTATAAGCTGAAAATCTCATGCCCCTTACTTACGAGTACCGAACCTCATGCTACTCAACTTTAGTCACAAGTAAGTTTTTGTCATTGTAAGTACATGTGTATCATAGAGAACCGCCAATGGGGTACCCCTTTCCCGATGATACGGAAGATTCCCCATATCAAAATGACAAGGCAAGTAGACAATGAGCATATCAGCAATCCTTTTATTTCCTATTTGCATAGGCCTCTTTTTTTCTTTTTTTCTTTTTTTTTCTTTTTCTTTTTTTACTATTTGCAAAGGTTTTTGTTATAGAGTTCTTCATAGATTCCTCACTATGGTTACGCTGCATGTTTCCACCATGATTAGGCATGGCTTAGATCAGCCGCCCATGCGTTTCTCTAACACATATACGAACTCCATGAGCCTTACAAGCTCCCCTTTCATTTCACACCGCCAGGATCCATAAGCAAAAGAACATGATATCAACTATATAAAGTGCAATGTTGAAAGCGTTCCCCATGGTACCATGGTTCTGCTAATTCACAACTTACAAAACACAAGCATATACGCAACATAGATGGGCACAATGGTTCAAGTTTATTAAGTGCAAGAAAGTAAAGTGTGCCATCAAGTTCGTGAGAGCTTTAATCACTAATTTTCACATAACAAGTTTAATTCGGAAGGTAGATAAAAACATGAATATACTTGGAATAGCAATAATGATAATAGGTAGGTATGGTGGACTCTTTGGAATAACTTGGTTTTATTTGGAGTTGGATGCATGAGTGGAACTCATACTTGGTACATGTGGAGGCTAGCAAAAGACTAGGAGCGACCAACTAAGAGAGCACTAATGGCCATAATCATGCAAAGCGACAAAACATATTAACTAAAGCATAAAATGATATCACAAGTCGAAAACTAAATGATCATAGAGGCTTTGGTGACTTGGTATAGTCTTAACATGGTGTGAGCATGCGCCAAGTCAACCCAAATAAAGCATCAAAGGAGAATACCACAATATTATCCTTTTATATGCTAAAACAACACATGATTCTTTCAAGGCAAATTAAGGAATCTCAATTGTTTGGAACAAGTCATGCTACAACAATAATTACTAAGCATAAAGTCAAAGAAATATCAAACATGACATGATAACGTCTAGGCCATAGTCAAAACAAGCTTCCTTTTGTACCACTATAAGCATGAAATTTCCTACTCTTTTCCAACACCAATCAAAAACTAAATCTAAACGTAGTGCTAGCAAAGGAGAACACTCACAGAACAATAAGAGTGAAAACTAGAATGTTCTAGGCAATGAATAACAGGGTGTATCTCTCTCCAAAATAAGTGTGTTGGGATCCAACAAACTTACTTAAGAAAACCAAACAAAAGAAAACTAAAAACAAAGACGCTCCAAGAACAACACAATTATGCATGAAACAATAAAAATAAAGTGTTTGGAAGAAACCTGAGATTTTTATTGATGAAGAAGGGGATGCCTTGGGCATCCCCAAGCTTTGACGATTGTACTTCTTGAATATTTCTTGGGGTGACACGGGTGGCATCCCCAAGCTTGAGATTTTGTCCATACTTCATCTTATAATATTGTTCTTCCCTACACTTTAAAATTTCCTTTATACAAAACTTCACACAATCTTCATTAGCAACATTAGTGCACTTAGATAATAAGTCTTTAGGTTCAGTTTCAACACAAGTAAGACTTCCATTAAAACAGCTACTGTAGAAATTCCTTTTAAAAGTTCAAATGATCAAGGAGAGGTGTTGATGTAGAGCTCGTTGGGAACCCCAAGAGGAAGGTATGATGAGCACAGCAACAAGTTTCCCTTAGTTATGAAACCAAGGTTTAATCGAACCAGTAGGAGCAAGGAAACACCCCAAAGGTGTTACTAGCTGAGCCTTGGCAGGGCGCACTACCGGTGCTAGTAGCAACATGGAGACCTGCACAACACAACCACAGAACTTTGTCCCCAACTTGCGATGAGGTTGTCAATCTCACCGTGTTTTGCAGAAAACAAAGGATTAAACGTATCGAATGGAAAGAAGTAATAGTCTGCAGAAAGTAAACACAAAGCAGTAAACAGTTTGTAGATTGTATGTAAAAGAAAAGGACCAGGATCCATAGTTCACTAGAGGTGGCTCTCCTTAAGATAGATAACATGCTGGGTGAACAAATTACAGCGGGGCAATTGACAAACATCGAAAAAGCAATACATGCATATACTAATAATCTTGACTCCTTTGAGATTTGATTGGGCATTACAACATTATACATAGACCGCCATCCAACTGCATCTATGACTAATAATCCACCTTCAGGTTATCATCCGAACCCCCTCTAGTATTAATTTGCAAGCAACAGATTACTGCTTTACGAACTACGTGTAAAGTAAACAATACGATTGTTCTATGAACAAAGGATTGTTGTTTTCTCCCTAGTACCAACAGAACATCTAGTATCTTAGAGATTTATGTCACTTCCCCAGATTACCAGAGGCATGAACCCACTATCGAGCATAAATACTAACTCTTGGAGTTGCTAGCAGCTACTTGGCCAAGATAGCTACTAACAACAGAAAGCATGCAAGATCACAAATAACAAAGACATGATAAAATCAATAATCAATCTGAAATAGCATCTCAATATCCATCGGATCCCCGTAAACACAACATGCATGATTACAAATAGATGATCTTGTTCATGAACGGAGCTCACAAGATCTAAACATGAAAGCACAAAGGAGGAGAAACCAGCCATCTAGCTACTACATGGATCCGTAGTCCAAGGATGAACTACTCACGCATCACACCGGAGGCTTGCATGGTGATGAAGAAGGCCTCCAGGGTGAATTCCCCTCTCCGGCAGGGTGCCGAGAAGAGCTTCAGATCCCTCCCGATCTAGGGATGGAGATGACGGTGGCTACAGACTATTTCGTGGATTTTTGATCGGGTACTTAGGGTTTTTGTCTCGAGGGCAATATATAGGCGGAAGGAGAGGCCGAGGGGGTGCTGGGGTCGGCCAGACCACCTGGCCAGGCTGCAGCCCAGTGGCCAGGTGGTGTGGCCGGCCCCCAGCCCTTCTCCGTCTCGTATTCTAGCATCTGATGACTTCTGGAAAAATAGGCACTTTGGCTTTTGTCCTGTCCAATTCCGAGAATATTCATTTTCTGACTTTCTTGGAACCAAAAACAGCAGAAAACAAGAAGCTGGCACTATGGCTCTTGTTAATAGGTTAGTCGAAGAAATTATATGAAACGTACTCCAAAGTGTGGACAAAACACAAGAAAGTGGATAAAACCAAGCATGGAACATCAAAAATTATAGATACATTTGCAATGTATCAACATCCCCAAGCTTAACTCCTGCTCGTCCTCGAGTAGGTAAGTGATAAAAAGAAAGAATAATTTTTGAGGTGACATGCACCATCAAAGACTTGATCAAAGTATTTGCAAAACATTCAAAGCTGGGATCATAGTACTTCAATCATAACATGAAAGACAAAGTTCTAGCAATAAGACAAAGAAACTATCATGCAACATGAAAAGGCACAAACAAAAGATTCATGAATAACAATGCTTTGCAAGACGTTTGTTTGTTTCACATAAAGAAAACATAGCATAATAGTATTCAGCTTGTCCCTCATAGATTAGCAAATATAAATGCATAGGACACCTTCAAAGTTCATAAGAGTGACTAGATACAAATAGTTTAAAACAAGCAATATCAAGTTATGCATCAATCAACTAGTTTTGGGACAATGCACATAGAACTAAGAATGGCCACTATGCTCTCAAAGTAGGTGCATAAAGGTAGAAGGTGGAGAGTCAATATAATGCTGGAAGAAAGGCCTTCATAGAAGGAAGTAGGGATTCACGTCTCATAAAGAGCTTCCAAAAATTATGGTACTTATAGCTTTCAGCTCTCATTGCCCCTATCATAAGCATCTTGAAGTGATTAAGGTTAAAGTGAACAAACTATGGTGTACATGCTTGACGAAGTATCAGTTAGAAATCCCATGTCCCTTGTATACGAGGGTCACTCCTCATGCTACTCAAGTTTAGTCACCGGTAAGTTCATGTCATCGTAAGTACATGTGTATCATAGAGAACCGCCAACGGGGTACCCCTTGCCCGATGATACGGAAGAATCCCCATATCAAAATGACAAGGCAAGCAGACAACAAGCATCTCAGCAATCTTCTTATTTACCATGGGAATATGGTGCTTTTTTATCTCTTTCCTCTTTTCATAATCTCAATTTTTTCTTTTTCTCTTTTTTCTCAATATAGGACTCTTTTTTTATAAGAAGAATGCTTCATAGATAGCTCATTATGGTTACGCTGCAGGTTTCCACCATGTCAGCATGGATTAGACCAGCGGCCCAGGCGTTTCTCTAACACATATACATAACTCCATGGACTTACAAGCTCCCCTTTCATTTCACACTGACAACATCATATACAAAATAGCATGATATCAACTAGGTACAAGTACCAAGTGCAATGTTGAAAGCGTTCCCCATGACAACATGGTTCTGCTAATTCCCAACAAATAAGTGCAAGCATATGCAACATAGACGACACAATGGTTCAAGTTTATTAAGGGCAAGAAAAGTAAAGTGTGCCATCAAGTTCGTGAGAGCTTTAATCACTAGTTTTCTCATAACAAGTTTAATACGGAAGGTAAACAAAAGCATGAATATACATGGAATAGCATAAGCTAGTAGGCAGGTATGGTGGACTCTTTGGAATAACTTGGTTTAGGGAGTTGGATGCATGAGTGGAACTCATACTTGGTTGTAGAGGCTAGCAAAAGACTGGGAGCGACAAACTAAGAGAGCAATAATGGCCATAATCATGCAGAGCGACAAAACATCATTGATCATAGCATAAAGTGGTACTACAAGTTGAAAACTAAAGGATCATAAAGGCTATGGTGACTTGAGATAGTCATAACATGGTGTGAGCATGTGCCAAGTCAACCCAAATAAAGCATCAAACGAGAATACCACTATACTATGCTTTAATATGCTAAAACAACGCATGATTCATCCAAGGCACATTCAGCAATCTCTATTGTTTATAACAAATCATGCTACAGCAAAGAATACTAAGCATAAAGCCAAAACAATATCAAGCATGGCATGACAAAGCATAGGCCATAGTCAAAAACGAGCTCTTTTTACCACATAAGCATGAACTTTCCTACTCTTTTCCAAACCAAACCAAACTATTTGAAAACCAATGTATGAAAGAGGGGGTCCAACCAATTTATTCAGCAAACTAAGCAAACAAAAGGAAACGAAAACCAAAACAAAAACAAAAAAGAAGACGCTCCAAGAACAACCCAACTGTGCATGAAACAATAAAAATGAAGCGTTTGAAAGAAACCTGGGATTTTTATTGATGAAGAAGGGGATGCCTTGGGCATCCCCAAGCTTTGACGCTTGTACTTCTGGATATTTCTTGGGGTGACACGCGTGCCATCCCCAAGCTTGAGCTTTAGTCCATCCTTCATCTCATTACTCATTCCTTCCATACACCTGAAATTTTTCCTTCATACAAAACTTCACACGATCTTTATTAGCAACATTAGTGCACTCAAGATAAATAAGTCTTCAGGTTCAGTTCTAACACCAAATAAACTTCCATTAGAACACTAGCTACTGTAGCACTTCCCTCAAAAAGCTCAATTCCCCAAAAGAACTCAAAAAGGAACAAGCAGCAAATGCAGAAAATGGCAGAAATCTGTCAAAACAAACCAGCGGATAAAGACGGATTTTTTCGAAGACCTTCTGTTGCTCAAATAAAAAAGTGTTGAACTAACAAAAGTTAGATAACAACCTGGGGCAGAAGCACAAAAATTCATGCCTCAAAAATATGTTCAGAGATTTTACACGAATGTTTACGGTGAAGCATAGAAATCTGTTTCGGGACAGCAATTTTCCCAATCATTACTTCTCTCTCATTAGAGGTTACTCTTGGCACAAAAAGAAAATAAAAAGGATAAGGAGCAGTTATTACTTAAGTAATAACTTCCAAGACTCATCTAAAACTTTTGGGTTATCTCCCAATAAGTACTTTTCTTTAACGCCTTTAAGTTAGGCATGAGAAGCAAAGAAAGAATCAAGTGTTCTCAAATGAAGAAGCATTAAGACCAAATTTTGTTTTCATAGGAGAGGCAAAAGAAATCTTCTCTCTCTTCTTAGGGAAGTGTTCTATACCTTTCTTGAGTGGGAGTTGATATTTAATGGCGCCTTCTTTCATATCAATAATGGCACCAACAGTTCTAAGAAAAGGTCTTCCCAAAGTAATAGGACAAGAAGCATTGCATTCAACATCCAAAACATAGAAATCAACGGGGACATAGGCATTGTTAACCATAATAAGAACATCATTAATACTCCCCATGAGTTTATTTTTAGCATTATCATCAAGTGGGACATTCAAATAACAATCTTCAAGTGGAGGCAAATCAAGCATATCATAAATCCTTCTAGGCATAATAGAAACACTACTATCAAGATCACATAAAGCTTTGAAATCAAAGTCATTCACTTTCATATTAATGATGGGTTCCCAACCATCTTCTTGTTTTATAGGAATAGAAGATTTATGTTTCATCTTTTCTTCTTTAATCTTTATGAGAGCATCAGTAATGTGTTTTGTAAAGGCCATGTTCATAGCACTAGCATTGGGACTTTTAGCAAGCTTTTGTAGGAACTTAATAACTTCAGAGATATTGCAACCATCAAGATCAAAATCAAATTTATCATCTAGAGTAGTAGAACTATTACTAGCCTCAACACTAGTGGTGGTAATAGTAGAAACACTAATGTTTCTAGCAATTTCATCTTCTCTTTCCCACTTAGCATGTAACTCAGCTAATAGTCTAACATTTTCATCAATTCTTACTTGTATAGCATTAGTAGCTGCAAAGGGATTATCATTAGTTTCAGGTTTAGCAGCCATTTTATTCAAAGAAGATTGAGCTTCAGCCAAAGATGCTATATTTCTTTCAGCATTAGAGAGTTTTTCCTCAATAGTTTTATTGAAAGTAGTTTGTTTACTAATAAAGTCTTTAAGCATAACTTCTAGTTCAGAAGAGCACTCCTATTATCGTTGTAAGAATTTCCATAAGCATTACCATTGTTGGGAGGATATGGCTTATAATTGTTGTTACCAAAATTGTTCCTGTAGGCATTGTTGCTAAAATTATTATTTCTTATAAAGTTCACATCAACTTGCTCTTCTTGAGCAACCAAAGAGGCTAAAGGAACATTATTTGGATCAATATGGGCTTTCCCATTAACAAGCATAGACATAATAATATCAATTTTATCACTTAAGGAGGAGGTTTCTTCAACAGAATTTACCTTCTTACATTGTGGAGCTCTTTCAGTATGCCATTCAGAATAGTTAACCATCATATTATCCAGAAGCTTTGTTGCAGCACCCAAAGTGATGGTCATAAAGGTACCTCAAGCAGCAGAATCCAATAGGTTCCTTGAAGAATAGTTCAATCCTGCATAAAAAGTTTGGATGATCATCCAAGCAGCCAGTCCATGAGTGGGACAATTCTTTACCAAATATTTCATTCTTTCCCAAGCTTGAGCAACATGTTCATTATCAGATTGTTTAAACTTCATTATTTCACTTCTCATAGATATAATCTTAGCAGGAGGATAGTATTTTCCAATGAAAGCATCTTTGCACTTAGTCCAAGAATCAATACTATTCCTAGTTAAGGAATTCAACCATTCTTTAGCTTTTCCTCTCAAAGAGAAAGGAAACAATTTCAGCTTAATAATATCACCATCTATATCCCTATGCTTTTGCATCTCACAAAGTTCAACAAAGTTATTTACACGGGCAACAACATCTTCATTACCAATACCAGAAAATTGTTCTCTCATAACAAGATTGAGTAAAGCAGGTTTTATCTCAAAGAAAGTATCTTTAGGCACAGGTGGAGCAATAGGTGTGCTCGTAAAATCATTGTTGTTGGTGCTAGTGAAGTCACACAACTTAGTGTTTTCAAGAGTAGTCATTTTTGTGTGTTTTTGAATAAGAAAGCAAACTAGTAAAACTATTTTTTTTGTGTTTTTGATAAAGAAACAAGCAAACAAAGAAAAAGGAAACTAAGCAAAACAAAAATAACAAAGTAAAGAGATTGGTTATTGATACATTGCAAATGTATCTATAATTTTTGATGCTCCATGCTTGGTTTTATCCACTTTCTTGTGTTTTGTCCACACTTTGGAGTACTTTTCATATGATTTCTTGGACTAACCTATTAACAAGAGCCACAGTAGCAGCTGCCTGTTTTCTACTATTTTTGGTTCCAGGAAAGTCAAAAAATGAATATTCTCGGAATTGGACGGGACAAAAGCCAAAGTGCCTATTTTTCCAGAAGACTCCAAGAGCCAGAATACGAGACGGAGGAGGGCCAGGGGCTGGCCACACACCCCCCAGGAGTGGGCTAGGCCTGGCCGCGCCAGGGCATGGTGTGGTTCCCCCAGGCACCCCCTCGGTCTCCCTCTTCGCCTATAAGAAGCCTTTTGACCTAAAAACTATGGGGGGGGGGTCGACGTTTTTCCAGAAAAAGTTCCGCAGCACCGCCACCACCGAAGGGGAGATTCGGGGGACAGAAAGTCTCTGTTCCGGCACCCTGTCAGGACGGGGAAGTGCCCCCGGAGCCATCTCCATCGATCTCCACCATCATCTCCATCGACCATTCATGTTTCCCCCATCTATGAGTGAGTAATCCCCCGCTGTAGGTTATGAGGATGGTAGGGATTGGATGAGATCGTTCATGTAATGGCATCAGATTGTTAGGGCATGGTGCCTAGTATCTTCTATTAGTGCTTTATGACTTTGTTGCGGCTTGTTGTGGTTAATGCTTGTCACTAGGGCCCGAGTGCCATGATTTCAGATCTAAACATGTTATTGATTCATTATGATAGTATTGGTTTTGGTCTTATCTACAAGTTGTATACACACATTGTTGTCCGGAACCTATGGCCCCGAAGTGACAGAAATCGGGATAACCGGAAGGGAATGGCTTTGATGTGAGGATCACATGTGTTCACGGAGTGTTAATGCTTTACTCCGGTGCTCTATTAAAAGGAGCACCTTAATTGCCAGTAGTTCCCTAGAGGCCCCGCTGCAAACGGGCTGGCAGGACAAAAGATGTTGTGCAAGTTCTCATTGCGAGCACGTATGACTATATATGGAACACGTGCCTAGGATTGTCTAGTACTTGGATGCTTTATCTTATTTATCTGCAATTGCCCTATGTTCTGATTGCTATTTGAATTGTCTTGTCCATGCAACGCCCGTCCATCCATCCCTATGCCTACCGCACTCGAATCCTACTATTTGCTGCTTTTGTTACTACTGTCTTAGCTTTACTACTGCTGCTACTTTGTTATTCCTACTACAAAACTGTTGCTACTGATAAACTGCTGTGAGCAAGATTTTTTCCAGGTGCAACTGAATTGACAACTCAGTTGTTAAGGCCTATAAATATTCTTTGGCTCCCCTTGTGTCGAATCAATAAATTGGGTTTCACTTCCCTCGAAAATACTGCGATACACCCCCTATACTTGTGGGTCATCAAGACTATTTTCTGGCGCCGTTGCCGGGGAGCATAGCTTTATTTATCAAGTCCACTTGGATTCACTATTGTTCAGGCTAAGTTTATTTTCTCCTTGTTTGCTTGTTTCTTTATCAAAAATACAAAAAAAAATAGTTCCTACTCTAGTTGTTATTTTCGTTGGTCTGTTATTGTCTTGCTTTGTCATGCTTGTTGTCAATGGTTGGTTTCTTTGAAACTGAAGCTTATTGGCAAGGTGGATTCACGGAAGATTAAAAATATTATTATAAGGAACACCGCTTGTCGCAAAAAGGGAAACACTTATGGGAACAAATTGATAGATTGTATACCATTGCTAGAAACGTGTGCTCTACTTATAATGTTACTTATTGATGTGATGAATCTCGTTGCAGAAAGAGGTATAAAAACCTCCCTTTTCAATGTGAGTATAATGATAATAATACCATATCTTCCTATTCTAAAGGAATTTATGACTTTTATGATGCGAAACAAATTTAAGAATTTATTGCTTGGAAGGGTGCTTTTGAACTTGCTAGTTTGCTTGAAAATATTGATGATTCACCTTATAAGTATGAGGTTTATGGTATACTTAAATTTTGCTTTGATAATTACAAGGATGAAAATGGCTTTATTCTTGAGTATTTTAATAGATGCTCTCCACAAATGGAAGAGACTAATGCCTTGCAGGATCCTATGGAAGAAGAAATTGATGAACCTGAAATCTCATTAGATGAAAAAGAGGAGGAGAGTGATGAACAAAAGGAGGAAGAATGGATTAGCTACCCATGCCTAACTTCTAATGAGAGTAACTCTTTATCCCTTACATTATTTGATTGTCCTCCATGCTTACTAAAGAAGGATGAATGTTATGTTCCTAGGGATTCTTTTGAAGATGTTCATGATAAAGCTCTAGTGCTTGTAGATCATGAAAAGCATGCTTTATGTGATAGTTATACTGTTGAGTTTATTCATGAGGCTACTGAAAATTATTTTGAGAGAGGAAAATATGGTGGTAGAAGTTTTCCTGGTATTGAAACACCTCTCTATGTGCTGAAAGTTTTGAAGTCACTCTTGTTTTATCTTCCTATGCCTGTCACTTTGTTCTTTGCGAATTTATTTGCATACACGATTCCTATGCATAGGAAGTGGGTTAGACTTAAATGTGTTTTGAATTTGCTTATTTATGCTCTCTTTTACTTCAACTCTTATTTCTTATGAGAGCATCCTCTCAAACTTTTATGCCTGAAGATGATAATATGTCTACTATTCTTGGGAGACCTTTTCTTAAATACTGCAGGAGCTATTATTAATTGTAATCAAGGGAATGTGACCTTCAATGTCAATGACAAGGAACATACTATCTATTTCCCCAAGAAGATTGATAGACTTATGGTTTTGAATTCAATTGAACATGATGAGGGCATTCAAGTTGGAGAAATATATTGTTCCATACCAAGAGAAAAAATGGAAACTATTATGATTGGGACCATTGCTATCAAGGTTGAGGTAACATAATCATTAGTGGAATACAAAGTTTTGTCTCATATGAATTTGTTTTGGTAACAAGACCTGATCAACCTTGTTAACAAAAGGATTTCATTGAACAAAACAATGTTTTCACCATGATTATCTCCGCTTACTTCTATTTTATCCATTTTTAGTTTTTGCTTTTGCCTAACTTAAAGGCATTAAAGAAAAGTACTTATTGGGAGATAACCCAAAAGTTTTATATTGAGTCTTAGAAGTTATTAATTCAGTAATAACCGCTCCTTATCCTTTTTATTTGCTTTTTGTGCCAAGAGTAACCTCTAATGAGAGAGAAGTAGTGATTGGGAAAGTTGCTGTCCCGAAACAGATTTCTGTGCTTCACCGTAAAAATTCGTGTAAAATCTCTGAACGTCTTTTTGAGGCGTGAATTTTTGTGCTTCTGCCCCATGTTGTTATCTAACTTTCGTTAGTTCAACACTTTTTTATTTGAGCAACAGAAGGTCTTCGAAAAAAATTGTCTTTACCTGCTGGTCTGTTTTGACAGATTTCTGCCATTTTCTGCATTTGCTTCTTGTTGGTTCCTTTTGGAGTTCTTTTGGGGAATTGAGCTTTTTGAGGGAAATGCTACAGTAGCTAGTGTTCTAATGGAAGTTTATTTGGTGTTTGAACTGAACCTTAAGACTTATTATCTTGAGTGCACTAATGTTGCTAATAAAGATTGTGTGAAGTTTTGTATGAAGGAAAAATTTCAGGTGTATGGAAGGAATGAGTAATGAGATGAAGGATGGACTAAAGCTCAAGCTTGGGGATGCCACGCGTTCCGCCCCAAGAAATATCCAAGAAGTACAAGCATCAAAGCTTGGGGATGCCCAAGGCATCCCCTTCTTCATCAATAAAAATCCCAGGTTTCTTCCAAACGCTTCATTTTTATTGTTTCATGCACAGTTGCGTTGTTCTTGGAGCGTCTTCTTTTTCGTTTTTCGTTTTGGTTTTCGTTTGCGTGGTTTGATTAGTTTGCTGAATAAATTGGTTGGACCCTCTCTTTCATACATTGGTTTTCGAATAGTTTGGTTTGGATTGGAAAAGAGTAGGAAAGCTCATGCTTAAGGGGTAAAGAAAGCTTGTTTTTGATTGTGGCCTATGCTTTGTCATGTCATGCTTGATATTGTTTTTGCTTTATGTTTAGTATTCTTTGCTGTAGCATGACTTGTTATAAACAATTGAGATTGCTTAATGTGCCTTGGATGAATCATGCGTTGTTTTAGCATATTAAAGCATAGTATAGTGGTATTCTCCTTTGATGCTTTATTTGGGTTGACTTGGCACATGCTCACACCATGTTATGACTATCTCAAGTCACCATAGCCTTTATGATCCTTTAGTTTTCAACTTGTAGTATCACTTTATGCTTTGATCAATGATGTTTTGTCGCTCTGCATGATTATGGTCATTATTGCTCTCTCGTTTGTAGCTCCCTTACTATTGCTAGCCTTCACTTACACTGAGTGTTTTACTCATGTTTCCAACTCCCTTAAACCAAATATTGCCAAAGTGTCCACCATACCTACCTATTAGCATCATTTGCTACTTCCGTGCATATTCATTATGCCTTGTTTTCTTCCGAATAAAATGTTTTCTTGTTATGAGAAAGTTAGTTAGTAAAGCTCTCACGAACTTGATGGCACACTTTATTTCCTGCACTTAATAAACCTGAACCATTGTGAACTCTCCATGAAAGTTATATGCTTGCAAATTATAGGCCGGGGATTAGCAGAACCGTGCTGTCACGGGGAACGCTTTCAACACTTGTAAATATATACTCATTTGATACCTTGCTCTTTTGTTTGCGGATCTCGTCGGTGTGAAATAAAAGGGGAGCTTGTAAGTCCATGGAGTTATGTATGTGTGTTAGAGAAACGCTTGGGCCGCTGGTCTAATCCATGCTGACATGGTGGAAACCTGCAGCGTAACCATAATGATATCTATGAAGAATTCTTCTTATATAAAAAAGAGAGAGATAGCTATTGAGAAAAAAAAAAGATTTATGAAAAGAGGAAAGAGAGAAAAAAGCACCATTTTCCCATGGTAAATAAGAAGATTGCTAAGATACTCATTGTCTGCTTGCCTTGTCATTTTGATATGGGGATTCTTCCGTATCATCGGGCAAGGGGTACCCCGTTGGCGGTTCTCAATGATACGCACATACTTACGATTACAAGAACTTACCGGTAACTAAAGTTGAGTAGCATGAGGAGCGACCCTCGTACTCAAGGGACTTGGGATTTTCAGTTTATAGTCTGTCAAGCATATAACTCAGATTGGACCTCACTTTCACCTTAACCACATTAAAGATGCTTATGATAGGGGCAATGAGAGCTCAAAGCTAATGAGTACCATACTTTCAGCATTTGGAAGCCTTTCAAACTTTTCAAAACCTGTTCATTTCCTTGTTGAGTCTCCACACATTTTGTGAGCACTTTCTCCAGAGCATAGTGGCCATTCTTAGTTCTATGTGCATTGTCCCAAGACTTGTTGATTGATGCATACCTTGATATTGCTTGTTTTAAACTATTTGTATCTAGTCACTCTTGTAAACTTTGAAGGTGTCCTATGCATTTATGTTTGCTACTCTATGAGGGACAAGCTGAATGCCACTATGCTATGTTTTCTTTATGTGAAACAAACAAACGTCTTGCAAGGCATTGTTATTCATGAATCTTTTGTTTGTGCCTTTTCATGTTGCATCATAGTTTCTTTGTCTTATTGCTAGAACTTTGTCTTTCATGTTATGATTGAAGTACTATGATCCCAGTTTTGAATGTTTTACAAATGCTTTGATCAAGTTTATGATGGTGCATGTCACCTCAAAAATTATTATTTCTTTTTATCACTTACCTACTCGAGGACGAGCAGGAGTTAAGCTTGGGGATGTTGATACATTGCAAATGTATCTATAATTTTTGATGCTCCATGCTTGGTTTTATCCACTTTCTTGTGTTTTGTCCACACTTTGGAGTACTTTTCATATGATTTCTTGGACTAACCTATTAACAAGAGCCACAGTGCCAGCTGCCTGTTTTCTGCTGTTTTTGGTTCCAGGAAAGTTAGAAAATGAATATTCTCGGAATTGTACGGGACAAAAGCCAAAGTGCCTATTTTTCCAGAAGACTCCAGGAGCCATAATACGAGACGGAGGAGGGCTAGGGGCTGGCCACACCCCCCCCAGGCGCGGGCTGGGCCTGGCCACGCCAGGGCATGGTGTGGTGCCCCAGCACCTCGGTCTCCTCTTCGCTTGTAAGAAGCCTTGACCTAAAAACTGGAGGTTCGGCGTTTTTCCAAAAAAGTTCATGCGCCGACACCACGAAGGGAGATTCAGGGGGAGAAGTCTGTTCGGCACCACGGGGACGGGGAAAGTGCCCCCAGAGCCATCTCCATCGATCTCCACCATCATCTCCATCGACCATCCATGTTTCCCCCATCTATGAGTGAGTAATCCCCCGCTGTAGGCTATGGGGATGGTAGGGATTGGATGAGATCGTTCATGTAATGGCATCAGATTGTTAGGGCATGGTGCCTAGTATCTTTTGTTAGTGCTTTATGACTTTGTTGCGACTTGTTGTGCTTAATGCTTGTCACTAGGGCCCGAGGGCCATGATTTCAGATCTGAACATGTTATTGATTCATTATGATAGTATTGTTTTTGGTCTTATCTGCAAGTTGTATACACACGTTGTTGTCCGGAACCTATGGCCCCGAAGTGACAGAAATCGGGATAACCGGAAGGGAATGGCTTTGATGTGAGGATCACATGTGTTCATGGAGTGTTAATGCTTTGCTCTGGTGCTCTATTAACAGGAGCACCTTAATTGCCAGTAGTTCCCTAGAGGCCCCGTTGCAAACGGACTGGCAGGACAAAAGATGTTGTGCAAGTTCTCATTGCGAGCACATATGACTATATATGGAACACATGCCTAGGATTGTCTAGTACTTGGATGATTTATCTTATTTATCTGCAATTGCCCTATGTTCTGATTGCTATTTGAATTGTCTTGTCAATGCAACGCCCGTCCATCCATCCCTATGCCTATCGCACTCGAATCCTACTGTTTACTGCTTTTGTTACTACTGTATTTGCTTTACTACTGCTACATTGTTATTCCTACTACAAAACTGTTGCTACTGATAAACTGCTGTGAGCAAGATTGTTTCCAGGTGCAGCTGAATTGACAACTCAGTTGTTAAGGCTTATAAATATTCTTTGGCTCCCCTTTTGTCGAATCAATAAATTGGATTTCACTTCCCTCGAAAATACTGTGATACACCCCCTATACTTGTGGGTCATCAGTTATGAGGGACTCCCCTTGTGAAGATGTCCTTGACTCCCCGGCAACGGCGCCAGAAAAATGCTTGATAGCTCGGTGTTGATGTAGAGCTTGTTGGGAACCCCAAGTGGAAGGTATGATGAGCACAACAACAAGTTTCCCTCAGTTATGAAACAAAGGATTAATCAAACCAGTAGGAGCAAGGAAACACCCCAAAGGTGTTACTAGCTGAGCCTTGGCAGGGCACACTACCGGTGCTAGTAGCAACATGGACCTGCACAACACAACCACAAAACTTTGTCCCCAACTTGCGATGAGGTTGTCAATCTCATCGTGTTTTGCCAAAAACAAAGGATTAAACATATCGAATGGAAAGAAGTAATAGTTTATAGAAAGTAAACACAAAGCAGTAAACAGTTTGTAGATTGTATGTAAAAGAAAAGGACCGGGATCCATAGTTCACTAGAGATGGCTCTCCTTAAGATAGATAACATGCTGGGTGAACAAATTACAGCGGGGCAATTGACAAACATCGAGAAAGCAATACATGCATATACTAATCATCTTGACTCCTTTGAGACTTGATTGGGCATTACAAAATTATACATAGACCACCATCCAACTGCATCTATGACTAATAATCCACCTTCAGGTTATCATTCGAACCCCCTCCAGTATTAAGTTGCAAGCAATAGATTATTGCTTTAAGAACTGCGTGTAAAGTAAACAATATGATTGTTCTATGAACAAAGGATTGTTGTTTTCTCCCTAGTAGTAACAACACATCTAGTACCTTAGAGATTTCTGTCACTTCCCCAGATTACTAGAGGCATGAACCCACTATCGAGCATAAATACTAACTCTTGGAGTTGGTAGCATCTACTTGGCCAAGATAGCTACTAACAACGGAAAGCATGCAAGATCACAAATAACAAAGACATGATAGAATCAATAATCAATCTGAAATAGCATCTCAATATCCATCGGATCCCCGCAAACACAACATGCAGAATTACAAATAGATGATCTTGATCATGAACAGAGCTCACAAGATCTAAACATGAAAGCACAAAGGAGGAGAACCAGCCATCTAGATACTACATGGATCCGTAGTCTAAGGATGAACTACTCACGCATCACACCGGAGGCTTGCATGGTGATGAAGAAGGCCTCCAGGGTGAATTCCCCTCTCCGGCAGGGTGTCGGGAAGAGCTTCAGATCCCTCCCGATCTAGGGATGGAAATGACGGTGGCTACAGACTCTTTCGTGGATTTCTGATCGGGTACTTAGGGTTTTCGTCCCGAGGTATATAGGCAGAAGGAGAGGCCGAGGGGGTGCTGGGGTCGGCCAGACCACCCCCTAGCGCGGGACAGGCCTGGCCACGCGGCCAGGTGGTGTGGCCGGCCCCCAGCCCTTCTCCATCTCGTATTCTGGCATGTGATGACTTTCAGAAAAATAGGCACTTTGGCTTTTGTCCCGTCCAATTCCGAGAATATTCATTTTCTGACTTTCCTGGAACCAAAAACAACAGAAAACAGGCAGCTGGCACTTTGGCTCTTATTAATAGGTTAGTCCAAGAAATCATATGAAAATTACTCCAAAGTGTGGATAAAACACAAGAAAGTGGATAAAACCAAGCATGGAACATCAAAAATTATAGATACATTTGCAATGTATGAAGAACTCAAAGAGAAAGAGATTAAGAGGAAAATGCAAATAATGGTAGAAATCTATCAAAACAGACCAGCAGGTAAAAACCGATTTTTTCGAAGACCTTCTATTGCTCAAATCAAAAAGTGTTAAACTAATGAAAGTTATATAACAACCTGGGGCATAAGCACAAAACATTACAGCTCAATCCGACATACAGATATTTTTCACGAATTTTTACAGCAAGGCACAATAATCTGTTTCGGGACAGCAACTTTCCCAAGCATTATTTTTCTCTTATTAGAGGTTATTCTTGGCACAAAAACCACACAAAAAAGATAAGGAGAGGTTATTACTGAGGCAATAACTTCCAGGACTCAACAAAACAAAAATAAAATGAAAGTAAAAATATAATGGGTTGTCTCCCAAAAGCTCTTTCTTTATAGCCATTAAGATATGCATGATAATTTTGATGATGCTCACATAAGAAATATGAATTGAAGTAAAAGAGAGCATCAAGAAGCAAATATGGAACCAATTTAAGTCTAACCCAGTTCCTATGAAAAATAATCTTGTAAGGAAACAAGTCATGAAAGCACAAAGCAACAAGCATAGGAAAGCAAAACAAGTGCAACTTAAAAAAAAATTAACATAAAGAGGGGAAACTTAATATTGTTGAGACACATAAAACCATGTTTCCCTCTCTCATAATAACTTTCAGTAGCATCATGAATAAAATTAACAATATAACTATCACATAAAACATTCTTATCATGAGCCACATGCATAAAAGAATTAATACTCCCCACATAAACATAGTCATTCTTATTAATTGTAGTGGGAGCAAATGCAACAAAATAGCTATCATTATTATTCTCATCACCATAATCATCAAATATAGGAGGCATATTGTAATCATAATTAATTTTCTCCTCAATAGTAGCTAGAATGAAAATATCATATTCATCATTATAATCATCATATATTGGAGGTATAGTATCATCAAAGTAAATTTTCTCCTCCGTGCTTGGGGGAGTAAAAATATCATGCTCATCAAAACTAGCTTCCCCAATCTTAGACTTTTCCATAGCTTTAGTAACAGAGGTGTTCAAAATATTCATACTAATAGCATTGCTATTAGCATGCAAAGAAAGTTCCATGGGTTTTTTAATTTTCTTTTCAAACCATTTATGTTCTACCTTAGGAAAAATACTAAAAAGCTCTCTAATTTTGTTGTTGTTTTCCATTAAGCCTAACTAGTGAAAATAAAAACAAGAGACAAAAAGATATAATTGCAGAATCTAAAGGAAATAACTTCGGGCACTCACACACCAGCAACAGTACTATAAGATAGCTTAGTAGCCAGAAGATGTGAGTACCTTTTACCTTACCTCCCCGGCAAAGGCGCCAGAAAATAGCTTTGATGGCGCGTGGTTGACGTGGGAGCTTCTTCTTCTTCAATCCCCGGCAACTGTGCTAGAAACTAGCTTAATTTCTACGCAGGCTTCTATTCTCATAGACAGTGTTGGGCCTCCAAGTGTAGAGGTTTGTAGAACAGCAGCAAGTTTCCCTTAAGTAGATCACCCAAGGTTTATCGAACTCAGGGAGGAAGTGGTCAAAGGTATCCCTCTCAAGCAACCCTGCAATCAGGATACAAGAAATCTCTTGTGTACCCAACACACCCAATACACTTGTCAGGTGTATAGGTGCACTATTTCGGCGAAGACATACTGAAATACAAGTAATATGGATGACTATAAGTGGTAATTGCAATCTGAAATAAGAGTGGCAGCAAGCAAACATGTAATAGGACTGATTGTAAATGGTGTTTCAATGCTTAGAAACAAGGCCTAGGGATCATACTTTCACCACTCTCATATAAATATCTTCTCTTCATTATGCTACCCTGAACTACTCTCCGGTTGGACGACGATGTAGGGCTATAATAGCACACCTTAAAGTTCGCATTCCCCATCTAGATAATGCCTCACTATCACCTTGAGCGCTAGATGGTTCCAACAAACACCACAATCTCATAGAGACATCCAACTCAAATTAGTCATGATAAGTATTTATGTAACCTTAGCCAAAGTGCCACACGATGTGCACACTATCAACTTCACACACGTGGGGATAAGCAGAGATTCATTAAAGCACTTGAGTAGCAGAATAGATATATAGATTACAAGCTCATGATATCAATAAGATACCGCATAGAGAGAGATGAACACATAGATACCGGTAGAGCCCTTAGCCTCGAGAGAGAACTACTCCCTCCTTGTCATGGGAGTCAGCAACGTCGATGGAGATGGCGGTGGAGTCAATGGAGATGGCTCCGAGGGCACTTCCTCGTCCCGGCAGGGTGCCGGAACAGAGACTTCTGTCCCCCAAATCTTCTCTTCGGTGGCGGCGGCACCGTGGAACTTTTCGTGGAATTCTGATCTGGTATTTAGGGTTTTCATCCCGGGGGAATATATAGGTGATGGGGAAAGGTCGATGGAGGCCTGAGGGTCCCACACCACCCCCTGGCGCGGCCTGGCCTAACCCGCGCCACCAGGTGGTGTGGCCAACCCCTGGCCCCTTTCCGTCTCGTCTGGCTTCGTGAGTCTTCTGGTAAAATATTGACTTTGGCTTTTATCCGGTCCAATTCCTAGAATATTTCTTTTCTAGCTATTCTGAAACCAAAAATAGCAAAAAACAAGCAACTGGCACCATGTCATCTTGTTAATAGGTTAGTTCCAAAAAATGTATAAAAATACCTCAAAGTATGAACAAAAAATAAGAAAGTAGATATAAAACAAGCATGGAACATCAAAAATTATAGATACATTTACGACATATTAGGAACGCTTTCAACATTGCACGTATTATTTAGTTGATATCATGTTCTTTTTTTTATGGATCCCGGCGGTGTGAAATAAAAGGGGAGATTGTAAGCTCATGGAGTTTGTATATGTGTTAGAGAAACGCCTGGGCGGCTAGCCTAAGCCATGCCTAATCATGGTGGAAACTTGCAGCATAACCATAGTGAGCATTCTGTGAATCATCCTCAATAAAAACCTATGCAAATAGCAAATAAAAATATCACTGAGATGCTCATTGTTTGTTGCCTTGTCATTTTGATATGGGATAGCTCTTATGTCATGGGGCAAGGGGTACCCCGTTGGCGGTTCTCTATGATACACATGTACTTACAATGACAAGAACTTACTTGTGACTAACATTGAGTAGCATGAGGTTCGGTACTCGTAAGCAAGGGGCATGAGATTTTCAACTTATAACTTGTCAAGCATATTCTCATATTTGTGTCACTTTAACCTTAATCACCTCAATATGCTTATGATAGGGGCAATGAGAGTTGAAAGATAATAAGTACCATAATTTTTGGAAGCTCTTTATGGAACTTGAAATCCCTTCTTACCTCTGTGAAGGGCCTATCTTTTACTTGATAGTTGAGTCAGTAAACCTATTCCTCTCCATATCAAGAAAGTATTTGAGTTCTTGTGATTCAATCATTCATATGATGATATATTCAATCATGTTTCTTATGTTCCTTGTTTTGCACACTGCTCTTATCTTAGTGAATATTAATTGAAAGCTATCATTGAAAACCCCATTATGTTTAACTCCTGCAATTTGTTAACCATTTTCTTACAAGGAACAAAGTTTGCCATTACCAATTATGATTTACTTTGTGTATCTTTATTATGTTTCCTTTACTTATTGCAAGTTAAGTTATATAATAGTGAGTTGTTTTTTATCATGATTTGTGTATTGATGAATGTGATGCTTCTTGTCCATATTCTCTTTATCGACACCTCACTCCATAAACATGTGGACATGTTCATTGAACTCATTTTTCACTTGGGGACAAGCGAGGTCTAAGCTTGGGGGGAGTTTATACGTCCATTTTGCATCACTATTCTATATCATAATTTAGTGTTATCCATTGATATATTTCATATTAAGAGATGATACTTATATTATTTCATCTATTTTTGCATGATTGATGACTTTTGGAGGATGAACCACTGGAGTCAGGATTCTGATGGAAAAAGCACTATCCAGATGCAATTTTGGCGAAGATCAGAAAATCCTAGAAAATATACGGAAATTCCTATTTTTCTAGAAGACGAAGGAGTCCAGAAGGAGGAGTGGAGATGGGACACAGGAGGCCCACACCACCCCCTGGCGCGGGCCAGCCCTGGCCGCGCCACCAAGTGGTGTGGCCACCCTGGCCCACCTCCAGCATCGCCCTTCCGCGTATATATTCCCCTCGAAACCCTAAAACTCGGGGAGCAACCACAGGAAGGTATTGCCGCCTCTGCTGGGCGGAAACTACAAAGAGATAAAGAGCTCTCCGGCAGGCAGAAATCTGCCGGGGAAATTCCTTCCCGGAGAGGGGAGATCGTTGCCATCAATACTGTCATCAAGCTAGACTTCATCGGGATCATCATCGTCATCTCCACCATCATCTCCACTAGCACCATCACCACCACTCTGTACCGCTGTAACAATTGGGTTGAATCTTGCATAGTTCTTAGGGGAAACTTTCCCGGTGTTGATTACTTATTATAGTTGATGCTATTGAGTGGAACCATTGAACTATTGTTTATGTTCAGATTGTTATTTATCATTATTTCATCTCTGATCTTGATCCATATGATGTCTCGTGAGTAGTTCGTTTAGTTCTTGAGGACATGGGAGAAGTCATGTTGTTAGTAGTGGAATTGTGTTGAGAAAGATTTAATAGTTTGATATTTAAGTTGTGGTGCTATTCTTCTAGTGGTGTCATGTGAACGTCGACTACATTATACTTCACCTTTATGGGCATAGGGGAATGCATTGTGTATTTTTCTACTAATCGTGGGGTTGCCGGAGTGACAGAAACTTGAACCCCCGTTAGGAAACCTTTGCACAAGGGAGTGTAGGATCTCAAAGTTTAAGGATGTGGTTAGGTTTTTATCTTAATTACTTTCTTGTAGTTGCGGATGCTTGCAAGGGGTATAATCACAAGTATGTATTAGTCCTACGATGGTCAGTACATTAGCATAGGTTCACCCACACAACACTTATTCAACCAAAAAAGATTAATCAACTATATGAAGTGAAAGCACTTAACGATATTCCCATGTGTCCTTGAGAACATTTGGTCATGTTAAGTAATACAACCGGCTTGTCCTTTGCTAAATAAAGGATTGGTCCACTTGCTGCAATTATTATTGTCTTTTATTTACTCGCACTTTATTTATCTGCATTATCAAAAACCCCTAAAAATCCATTTCCAAAGTATTTACAAAGAATTCCTGATCCAAGCCACTTGTCAACACCTTCTGCTCCTCGTTGGGTTCGACAGATATGCAACACATGATTAGAGCAACAAATAATTCTACTTGTCAAAAATAGTCCCAAGCCAACTCTAATAGGAAATCATGCATATATACAAGTGCCAATGCAACATGAATGCAACTAAACTCAAGACACAAAATTAAGAAAGACACCTAAAAACTTCCGGGTTGCCTCTCGGGAAGCGCTTTCTTTAAAGCCATAGCTAGGATTTGAAGCTCCATTATTACTTCAATAGATATCTACTAGAGAATTTTTTATTCTTACCTCATGTAGAAGTTTGGAGCACTTATTATCATAGTTCTGTCAAAGTCGCACCCGCTTATGGTGTATAGGAGTTTGGTAAATAAATAAAATGTTGCTTCGAAATGACGATGGATATGTCATATATGATGAGCATGCCTCCATAGGTAGCTTTATCAAAAGTATTATAGACTTACATATGAATTCAAATGTTTTACCTTGATTGGTATCATAAGGATATAATTCATAATACTCCTCCTTGATTGCACTATCATGGGGCAACACTTCGTAGCACCTTTCTTTTGTAATAGGGTAAAATTCAAAGGTGTCTTTCTCCTCTAGTTCATCACACTTGCTAGAAAGTTCATCAGTTCTAGAGATATCAAGCCACTAACAAAAGGAAACATCATCAAAAAAATATTTCATTCGCAATGTGCCCTTCTTGTCCCTGCACATTAGTACTACACGATTCTATCTCCAATTCATCATTATTTATGTCCTCCAAATGAGTATCTAGGCACAAGGCCTCCGCAGATAAATTATCTTCAGTTTCAACATAATAAGAATAATTACTAGAGATATAGGCATCATAAACAGTTATGTCATTTTAAACATTCCATATTGGTTCATGCTCATGAGTATCAAATATGTATATAGGATTTGGAGTAGAGGGTATAGGTGAGTGATCACTTAGCTCATCCTCCTCTTCTTGTTCCTCGCCTTTAGGTGTGGCATCGAGGATATTATCTAGATCTTCCTTTGCAAAATCATTTGGGAGTGAGTCATTGTTCGTCAGGCTTCTGCCCAGTTCAGTTTGTGGGGTGCCAAAATAATTTGCTGCCAATTCTTCAATGGTTTTTTATTTCTTGATCTCAATCTTCTTTTCATATGGCAACTTTTTGAATTGGCTACAATTTACCTTGAGATCTTCTTCTTCAAACTGTAAAGACATAACTTGTTTCTTGGGATCAGCCTTAGGGGGCTTAACATTACAGGGCTGTGTGTAATGTTCCCACTCCTTTGGAATCTGCAAATGCTCCACATAGGGTTTGACAATTCTAATAATTATACAAGGGTCAAGATTTAAATCTCCAAGTAGTTTCTCTACTTTACCATATGCTAGAAATTTTCTTAATCAAACATATTCTATAGGATCCTTTTTATTAGTTCAATTCCAAAATGGTCTTTTCCCATTATTTCATCTCGTAACTCCATCATCTTATCATCGATAATATATTCTTCATTCTCCTCTATTGAGGATTCATGTTGCAAATCTGCATCGCAATATTCATAGAAAGATTCCTTCTCTAATTCTTCACCAAACTCAGGCCAATCATCATTAGAATCATTACTAGATAATGAGATATCAATCATTTGCATGCATACTATTTCTATGTGCAAAGTTATTTTCAGAAGTAGGAGATTCAAGTGGTTGATCAAGTTGCTCCTCTTCATTCTTACTAAGATAACTCGCAAGTAGCTCAGTGATAGTCTTACCTTCCACCAGTTTAGAGGATGTAACATCAAGTGCCACCTCTTTATTAACAATATGTTCTGGTGGTTTAGGTGGAGGTTCTTTGAGTGGAGTTTCCTCCACATTATCCTTTGGAGCACCCTACAAAAGGTTAGATTCTTCCATGGCGGCTTTAATCCGCTCATCAATAAATGCATTATTAAGGAGGTTGTCTTGGTAATAGCATAATATAGGGTGAACTTTTTTATTAAACTCAGCCTCACAATAAGCTTTCTCTATCCTATTCACAATTTCTAGCAAATTCCATGCTCTTTCAACACTGAATTCAGTGAAAGACCCATTGGTAAGGGAGTCAAGTTCATTTTTGTTATCATCATTCAAACTTGTGTAGAAGGTGTGTATCACCTACCAAGGCAAGAAATTATGATGGGGACATCGATCAAGCATTCCCCGAAACCTTGTATATCCTTCGTGTAAGCTTTCTTCGGGGTTTCCTTTAAAATTTGTGATCATGCATCTCGCGCCGAGAATTTTTGTCCTGGGAAAGAAATCAACAAAAAATAGAGAGCTAGGTTCTTCCAGGAATTAGTAATCTTTGCAGAACTTTGAATATACCAAGAACGAGCCTCATCAATGAGGGTTTGAGCAAAGAGAGAAAATTTAACCTTATCCTCATTTTGTAAATTAAGATGGAAATTCCCACATACATTTTCGAAGAACCCTACATGCTCATACGGATCCTCCATACCATCTCCTGCAAATTTCTTTGCATTCAAAAGATCTAAAAGCATGGGGTTAATATGATACCATCTTTGGTTATTGGATTATAGATAGGCGTCCATGGGTGGACCAGAATTCCTCACAGCCTCAAGCTAGATTATATGTTGGTACTCGCCATAATGTATCACCGGAAACTAATAAACAACTTTAGAACAATGAGTAAAGTAAGTAATTAAGAACAAAGACCAAAGGTGCTTAGCTCCCCGGCAACGGCGCCAGAAAATAGCTTGATGACTGCAAGTGCACAAACCAATTGTAGCTAGTTTCGAAGTAAAGATATCGAACCCATAGAGAGCTATTGGTAAAGGTCTTTATGCCCCTCGTTACTATCTACCAAAGAATACTTATAGGATGTCTTTGATCTCAAGTAAAGGGTGTTTTAATAGTTTGTGGTTGTTTGCAGAAAAGTAATTAAAACAAGTAAAAGAAAACAAGTAACAAGATTGTATGAAAGCGTGGTTGAACTCAATAGAGCTAAAACGTTCTCGGGGATGTAGGATACACCACTATCATAGTATTATTGTTATGTGTAATCAAGATAACATACTCCTTGTGTTATGATATGTGTGGAGAGATCCCCATAATAAGATGTTCACTACAAGGCTCGTAGGAAGCCACTTTGTTGAGCCAAGAGTGATGCCACCTCTAAATAACCACTACGATGTCTGAGAGCAGTCACCCATACAAACCACCGCAATTAAGAGGTTGTTTGGCACCTAGGTATTCATTTCATTTAGTAGAAATGAAATGAATACATGGATTCATTTCATTTATATTATGATTCCAAAAACACCCACATGTTTGGTTGCCACCGGAATTTGCAAATGACGGGTCTGAGATAGGAATCGGGTTTACACATGGGGATATTTAGATGGATTTGCCAAATGAAATGACGGCCCAATTCCGTGCCAACCAAACAACATAGGGATGGAACTGCAAATTGGATTCCAGGATTCTAGGCCCATATGATGGATACCAAACAACCTCTAAAGCCTTTTCTTGTGGATATCGTAATTAGCTTAGCGAGTCCCTCTTTAACCCTCCTTTGACTATGTAGGTTACGAGCCGACGCCAATCTGTCACGGGGCATTCCGGGTACGCTTCCAAGACACGTCCAAAGAATTTTCCCTCCCTTTAGTACCAAGGGCAAATTATATGTGGTCGACATCACATATCATCTAAAGAGAGAAATCAAACACAAATCATAATTATATCATAGATAAGCAAGTCATATGGACACAAGAATAGATCATCTTTATTACTAGTTCATAATGGTGCTAGGGTTTCTCCATTTTCCCAAGAACAAAGGAACTACTCACTCATGGAAGCAATCAACAATATCATCATAATCAAATGAATGGATTAAAGTACAGGGGTAGATCTAATGCAAACCACAATTGGATCAACAATTACAAAGAGATCTAATAGATGAAAGATGGAGTAATGGTGGTGATGAAGATGCAGCGGTTGACGATGAAGGGGATGATGTGTTGTCCTCCGATGATCCAAGTCCCTTCTCCTCTTGCGAAATGGTGATGGTAGAGATCTTTTGGAGGCGGCGGCTATGGAGTTTCCAAGGCGACAGGGCTCTGTCGTGGAGGTATATGGAGAGGTAGGCTTCTCCCTTGGCTCCTTGTCTCTTTATATAGGCCTAGGGGTGCCCCCAATAGCCCCCAATACATTCCTTATGACCTAAGGAAGGTCTAGGAACAAAAGGGGACATATTCTATGAAGAAACGCATCCAGAACAGCTGTTTCCGTGCGTCCAGGCCCGTGGTATAGGCGGACGGTACGGGCAGGCTCCGCCCGTACCACTGGTCGTTATCGGTGCGGTATGATTTCGTATTTTGGCCATCATTTCTTCATACAAACTCCGATTTGGGTGTTCTTTAGCTCGTTGGAATCGTATGGACGAGGGCTACAACACCATGACATTGGATATTAATTTGGAGTTGATGGAAAAATTCACTTTTTCCTCCCCTCAAATGGCTATGTCTGGTGCCTGCAACTCCTCCATATTGAATTCTCTTCACTCCTTTTATCCATGATTCTCCATAGCACCTACATACAAATCAAAGACAAGAAAAAGGTGATAAAATCCTAATAAAACTAATATTGTGCAAAGCCCATGTGGAAATGAATAAAAACTAATAATCATACACAATAGGCATAGTTATAGATAGATGTAACATGTAATGAGTGAAAATATAAATTATTTATATACTTATATATGCATCAATTTTGGACTCATGACATACGCAAGTGATATAAGGATTTTACGTGGAAAACCTCCTCAACTTGAGGAGGAAAAAACCATGGGGTTTGACCAACCGGTCCACGCAAGTTCCACTATGAGCAACGTAGGTACAAAGTCTTCATGTAACACCTAGAGATGTACAACACACTCAGCACATTGCCAGTCGACAACAACACCAACAATAACCACATGAGGCAAGGTTACATCAAAGCAGATATATCACAATTTTTGTCCTCTTCGGTAATCAGCAAACTACTCTTAATCCATACATCCAATTAGCATCCAACATAAACACGAAATTTCAGCTCAATCAGACACGGTTTGCCTGCCCAATATGTATGTCCACTAAAACTCCTCTATATTGAAAGTACAACAGTCCGAGCTGAGTAAATTGTTTCTAAATCTAATGCTACACTCACCCACTTCTCAAATGAGATAACCTGATCGAATTACTCAAATTAAGGAACACACTCACCAAGTTTGGAGGCAATCCAATCACATTTGAGGCTCCAATCACCGTCTTCAAGATAGACTGGTCAAAACTCAGAAATCTAGATAGAAATCACCTATCTTTCTTCTTCCTATCTTCTCACTAGGTTGTGGTGTTCATGTGTGTTCTCTCACCTTCTCACAACACCCATGATGGTTGCTTGCTCACTCTTACTTGCTATCACATAGCCACCAAAGGTGGCTAAGGTTTTGTTTTCACTCCTCTCTCAAGGAGCACCTCAATCGTTTGATGCGAACATCGATCAAATTGAAATATGTTGGACTTCATGTGTTGTAGTTTGTATGTTAACACACCTCCATGTGGCATGGATTAACAAACTCCCCTCTTGACATCATGGAGGGTCTCACTGCCTACCAGTAGTCATGTCGACGAGCCGACAGCATACCTCGAGCTTTCCCCTTGTTACCACCTTGGTCAAAATATCAACCCCATTCACATATGTGTGCACCTCATCAATTTGCATTATCTTGGAATTCAACACATCTCAAATTCAATGATAGTATACATCAATATGCTTTGACCCTAAATGAAAGCTTGCATTCTTACTTAGGTGAATGGAACTTTGGTTGTCACAAAACAAATACATACTTTTCTTGCTCAAAATCAAGCTCGCAGGACAACCATTTTATCCATAGTAGCTCTTTGCTCGCCTCAGTTACTGCGATGAACTCGACCTCAGTTGTGTTCAGCGTCACACACTTTTGCAACCCGCTTTGCCCTGCCACTACTTCCCCTGAATGGATAACCAAATAACCTGTAGTAGATTTCCTTCCATTGACATCTACAACCAAGTCTAAATATGAATATGCAATCAGCTTGAGCTCACTACCACCAAAGCAAATCTTCATATTAGTGTTGCTCTGAAGATACCTCAAAATCCACTCCACCTCCTTCTAATATGTTATTCCTAAATTGGACATAAATCTGCTCACAGTACTAACCGCCGAGCAATGTCAGGTCATGTCCACACCATAGCATATATCAAACTCCCAACAACTAAAGCATCAAGATCTTTTTGCGTTTCCTTTTCTATCTCTTCAATAGAGGGACATTGATTTTTACTCAACTTCAAATGAGTTACAAGTGAACATCTCACATCTTTTGCCTTATCCATCTTGAACTTGAAGAGTGCCTTCTCAATTTTGTATATTTTTCTTGAGACAAGTACAACTCGTTTGATTTTTTGTCTCTGTCAATTCTCATGTCGAGAATACACTTTGCCGGACCCAAATATTTCATGGAAAAACTTGTAGCCTAGAAATACTTGACAACAATAAAGATATCATAAACATAGAGAAACAACATGATAAAATCATCACTTGAGAACCTATGAATAAATACACAATGTCTGAGCTACACCTCTTGTAGCCTTGCTCCCCCATGAAAGATTCAAACTTCGTATGCCATTGTCTTGGTGCTTGTTTCAGGCCATAGAGTCTTTTCTTCAGCTTGCACACATAATATTCTTTGTCTGTAATAAGAAACTCCTTAGGCTGCTGTATGTAGATTTCTTCCTCCAACTCTCCCTGAAAGAAAGCTGTCTTCACATCCATTTGCTCAACCTCCAAGTTGAGACTTGCTACCATGCCAAGGATCATTCAGATTAATGTTATCTTCACTACTAGAGCAAATATTTCATCAAAGTCTATACCTTTTGTTTGGTTGAATCCTTTTCGATTAGCCTGGCCTTGTACCTTGGATGTGACATGTACTCTTATTGCTTGATTTTGTAGACCACACTTGTTCTTTAGAACTTTCTTCCCCTAGGTAACTTTACCAACTCATAAGTTTGATTTTATGCAAGGAATCCATCTCTTGTGTTATAACCTTATTCCACTCCTTTTTGTTCTCATCTTTCATTATGCCTTGAAAGCACTTAGGTTCTGAACCATCAGACAATCACACCACATATTGATCCGAATCAAACCTGGTGGAAGGAACATATCCTCTGCTGGACCCTCTGAGTGAAGCAGCCGGTGGACTATCTGGTTCAGGTGTTTGATGATCATGATAATCTTCTTAAGCATAATATTATTTTTGCTAGGAAGAATCCTCACCTATACCACTTTGCGCATCATCTTGTACATCTTCTACATCACCATCTTCAACTTCTTATTGAGCTCAATCTGTAGGATCTCGGTCATAACCAGATCTGTCTTGCTGTTGTTTTTTTAGGAAAAACATGTACCAGAACTTGCTCCAAAACCTGCACCTTTATCTTCACAATATCCTCAATTGTTTGGTCTTTAAGAAACACAACATCACGCTTCTCACAACCTTTATTGCTATTGGATCACTGATGGCTCAATGCACGGCGCCCAGAAAAGTGTTGATGGCTCGTGGTTGATGTAGAGCTTGTTGGGAACCCCAAGAGGAAGGTATGATGAGCACAGCAGCAAGTTTCCCTCAGTTATGAAACCAAGGTTTAATTGAACCAGTAGGAGCAAGGAAACACCCCAAAGGTGTTACTAGCTGAGCTTTGGCAGGGCGCACTACCGGTGCTAGTAGCAACGTGGAGACCTGCATAACACAACCACAGAACTTTGTCCCCAACTTGCGATGAGGTTCGCAATCTCACCGTGTTTTGCGGAAAACAAAGGATTAAACGTATCGAATGGAAAGAAGTAAAAGTTTGCAGAAAGTAAACACAAAGCAGAAAAGTTTATAGATTGTATGTAAAAGACAAGGACCGGGATCTATAGTTCACTAGAGGTGGCTCTCCTTAGATAGATAACATGCTGGGTGAACAAATTACAGCGGGGCAATTGACAAACACCGAGAAAGCAATACATGCATATACTAATCATCTTGACTCCTTTGAGACTTGATTGGGCAATACAACATAATACATAGACCGCCATCCAACTACATCTATGACTAATAATCCACCTTCAGGTTATCATCCGAACCCCCTCTAGTATTAAGTTGCAAGCAACAGATTATTGCTTCTGAATCTGCGTGTAAGGTAAACAATACAATTGTTCTATGAACAAAGGATCGTTGTTTTCTCCCTAGTAGCAACAGCACATCTAGTACCTTAGAGATTTCTGTCACTTCCCCAGATTACCAGAGGCATGAACCCACTATCGAGCATAAATACTAACTCTTGGAGTTGGTAGCATCTACTTGGCCAAGATAGCTAATAACAACGGAAAGCATGCAAGATCTCAAATAACAAAGACATGATAGAATCAATAATCAATCTGAAATGGCATCTCAATATCCATCGGATCCCGGCAAACACAACATGTATGGATTACAAATAGATGATCTTGATCATGAATGGATCTCACAAGATCTAAACATGAAAGCACAAAGGAGGAGAAACCAGCCATCTAGCTACTACATGGATCCGTGGTCCAAGGATGAACTACTCACGCATCACACCGGAGGCTTGCATGGTGATGAAGAAGGCCTCCTGGGTGAATTCCCCTCTCCGGTAGGGTTCCGGGAAGAGCTTCAGATCCCTCCCGATCTAGGGATGGAGATGACGGAGGCTACAGACTCTTTCGTGGATTTTTGATCGGGTACCTATGGTTTTCGTCCCGAGGGCAACTTATAGGCGGAAGGAGAGGCCGATGGGGTGCTGGGGTCGGCCAGACCACCCCTAGCGCGGGCCAGGCCTGGCCGCGCGGCCAGGTGGTGTGGCCGGCCCCTGGCCCCTCTCCGTCTCGTGATTCGGCACTTGATCCTTCCAGGAAAAATAGGCACTTTGGCTTTTGTCCCGTCCAATTCCGAGAATATTCATTTTCTAACTTTCCGGAACCAAAACAGCAGAAAAACAGTAGTGGCCTTTGTGGCTCTTGTTAATAGGTTAGTCCAAGAAATCATATGAAAAGTACTCCAAAGTTGGAACAAAACACAAGAAAGTGGATAAAACCAAGCATGGAACATCAAAAATTATAGATACATTTGCAATGTATCAATCACACAACTTGTAGCCAAACTGATCACCTCCATAGCTAAGAAATATGCATTATTGTGTCTTTGAATCAAGCTTTGACCTTTCATCTTGAGGGATATGAACAAAGGCCTTGGAACCCAAAACCTTCAAGTGATCATACAAGATGTACTTGTCATAAAATACCATGTTTGAACATATCCCTATAATAGATAACTTGGTGAGAGATTAATAAGATAAACTACAGTCGATGGATCCTTGCAATATGCATCAAATAGGTCAAATATATGGTCCCCCATTATCAGTGTGAATGCACTTGATCTTCTTGTCAGTTTATCTCTTAAGTGAGACTTGGAATTTCTTGAAATACACTTATTACTTGCTCTTTGGTCTTCAAAACATATACCCACACCTTTTGAAAAAATTCATCAATAAATGTGACAAAGTACTTTGCTCCACCCATTGACCTGACCAACATTTTGCAAACATCGGAATGTACCAAGTCCAATACCCCGGGTTTCTTATAAGGAGGTTAACTCTTGAAGGAAACCCTGTGCTGCTTCCCCGCTAGACAATCTGAACATTTCTTGATGTGAACACCCACTACAAGAAAAGTTGGCTTTTACAACGGATGATTTTCGTGGTTGAAGGCCCGGTTGTCGTGGCTAAAAAGTCTTCTACGACGGATGCCCTTCGTGGTAAAAGCCTTATCACAAAAGAATCTACCATGTTTTTTTTCTGACCGTGACGGATCGCACCCTTCAGCCATGAAAACTTGTTCCGTCGTAGATCTGTTCGCCACCCGCGTTGACTACTAACGTCATGCAAAAATGCCATGTGGCACCCGCCGTTAACAGCCGGTTACCGTTGTTAACGGTCACAGAAACCATGGCAGAAGCCTGGCCCAGACAAGGCCTGCTAATTATTAAGTGGGCCGGCCCACAAGGAGAGCCCAATAAGATTACGGCCCTTTACTCTAACGATGTGTACTATTTGACGTGGCCCATTAATGAATCCATCCAGGGCCCGTATGATTTTAGGCCCACTATAGTTTCGCTTAAAGATGGCCCACTTTGGTAGAATAATATGCGGGCCATTAGGGGCATGAGCCAGAAGGTCAGGCACTATTAAGGCCTGCA
Organism: Avena insularis; assembly: GCA_023614405.1. Lineage (NCBI taxonomy): Eukaryota > Viridiplantae > Streptophyta > Magnoliopsida > Poales > Poaceae > Avena > Avena insularis. Next base: position 607,702,748 of record CM042690.1, on the reverse strand, counting down.
GGCAGCCCGTTACTGTTCCTACGGCCCATGTGGTCCGCTCCTATTCTACCCATTTACTGTTATGGCCTATTACATTTCTGGGTTGCTAGTGTTAGGATCCTTTATTGTTCTGGCCTTTTACTGTTCTGGCCTTCTACTGTTCCGGCCATTCACTGTTTAGGCCTTTTGCTCTTATGGCCTTTTACTATTCAGGCCATTTACTATTTAGGCCATTTACTGTTTAGGCCTTTTACTCTTCAGACCGTTTTACTGTGCGGGCCCTCTACTGCACGGGCTTTTTACTGTTTAGGCCTTTTACTATTTCAGCTCTTTACTGTTTAGGTATATCAATATTCGGGCCCATTACATTTCGGGCCCTTTACAGTTCTCGCCTGTTGTTGTTCAGCCCTATACATTTTCAGGGCCTTGGCCACTTATGAGGCCCACCAATATACGGACCTACCACTTATGTCCTTTTAGTGTTTATTTGGCCCATCTGCTAGCCAGCATATTTGGGTATTCTATAACTATGGCGAAATCCTGGTTTTAAACAGTCCGTTAATATTTCAGCCTGCTAATGACCGCGCTAGGATCATCCTATTACATCAACAAATATTTTTTGAAATTTATTACAGACCATACTTTCAACAAAAACAAGATGAAGCATTACAGAGACATCACGTGACATGTGTTGGAACATGGTTTTTACTACGGAGCTTACATCCCCATACAAGTAACAACTGGCATACCATGACAGCTGTAGAAGAGATTATCAAGTAGACGGTCTGTCAAATCTTGTCGATCTTTCAGTTATTGTATCTGTTCATGTGTAATCGTGATAATTCCATCTATTTGCTATATTTCTTGTTCAAATAAATCAATTGTTTGGAGTGCAGCTGTAACACCTCTTTCTGCTGGAAAAACTGAAATTGTGGGCCGATGCAAGCAATAATCACTGTCACTGTTGCTTTGTGAAATGACCTCAATACTTAACGTAGGATTCCTCCCTTATGCCCCATAGCTTCATGTGCAGCCTGAAACAAAGAAAACAAGTCAGCAAAGCGTACCAGCTAACTGGCGGCCATCTTATATGTAAAATAATTCAAATTCATCATTGGCCAAGAACAATTAATGATGTGCCATGTACATCTCTTTCTAGAATAATAGGAACTTCGATGTCCTAGACCGATGCGTACATGTGCCAGTATCATAGCCACTCTGGAAGAAACACTACAGGTTATTTGCATGCTGAAACTAAGACATATTAAGTTAGAGCAGCAAAGTAGGCAAAAAACACCATGTTTGTTGTCAAAGAATTTCAAAATTGGCATTGTCCTAATATAACAAATCAAGCCATCAACATGTGTGTCTCATGCAGACTAACTGAACTAGTGTGGTAATGAATGTAGTGACTCAAGCAAATCGACTCTTTCCCTCATAAACTAATCATATCACTACATAATAGAAATATAACAAAAAGAGGTGCATGAGATTCCTTCAGCTGCTTAGAACTGGTCGGGACAACAAAGCATTAACCTAAAATATAAGAATAGCATTTAAAAATGGTCTATAGTATGAACTAGCCAAAAAGTGACCTACAACCATAGGTGGCATTGCTTTAATCATCAGGCAACTATGATAGTACCTTGGAAAAACAAGCAATAGACCAAGTGTCTTAAATAGATTACCAGAATCATTTCAGACAAACAAGATATCAACCATTCCTTTTCAGTAGCTAGATCATTCAAATATTTTGATCGTCGGGCCAGTAAATAAAAAAAGAAGAGGTCATTTGCTGCCAAAACAATAGTTGGATGCATCCAAAAAGTAGCACAAACCTTCTTTGTAATGCCTACAGCTATTGTATTTCCAACTGCTGACAGTATCATTATACATATAACCAGACAAGAAAATCCAGTAGACAAACAATCAAATGATACATTGTGCACCTTGCAAGGTCAATGAAGTATTTAAACAATGTATGTCTATGAACCACGTCAGAATATAGCATTGATGCAATCACAAGTCAACTAAGAATTAACATGAACCATAACCAATTGAACCATATGGTGGCTAATATTAAACTCGCAAGATCATCTAATGATGTATAGATGAAAATCCCTTGTTTATTATTAATCAAACATTGTATTTCTCATAGAAATTGCGATCCCTAGTTTGGGACTGATGGGGCTCAAACCCGTAGCTTCACCTTGATAGGGCGGTGCTCTGACCGTTTAAGTTAAGAAAATCATTGCATTGCTTTAATGACGAGCAAACTAAAGAATCAATTTGGCAATAGACTCTATATGTGCATCATGTAGAGTAGCTATTGAGGTAATGAATTAAGCAATCAAACAATAGGTGCACGATAGACTTCCAGATCATATTAACATGGTCATAGTACATATATATAGTAACTTGGGATCATATTAGATGATAATAGCTATGACAATCTCACTATGAGTAGTCTAGATAGAACTCCCTCCGTTTCAAAATATAATATGTCATGGGTTTTGTGAAATGAATGTATCTAGACACCCTTTAGTGTTGGTAGAGTAACTTGGACTAGTATTGTATGCATTTTTACTAGTCCAAGTTACTCCCCACCAAGACCAAGTAATTTATATTAGTCTCATACATATAACACTAGACTATGTTACTACCTCCAGAGTGCATATAAGCTCAATCATGGTGGCGATCTCTAATATTATAATAGAATATAGATTAGCATAAAAGTGGATATACTTCAATCACCACCACCTAATCATGGTCTAGTTAACGTATATATATAGATAGAAGATCATCAGTCAAATATAGCAAAAAGAGATCTCCACCATGATTGAGTGAGCAAATTGAATTACAAATCAAGGGATTTATGTTCGGTCTTTGTGCAGTACTGTTAAAGGTCATCTTGTTCTAATCATTGGCCAACTCATGTGGTGCCGACACTAGACAATGTGACTACCTCCAGAGTGCATTCAAACTCTTAATTATAGCAGAAAATACAATAATAGACTATAAATTAGCATAAAAGTGGATATACTTAAATTACCACCACATAATAGATAGATAGATGATCACAAGTCAAATATAGAAAGAATAGATCATCACCAAAATCAAGTGAGCACATTGAATTATAAATAGAGGGATTTACGTCTGGTTTTTGTCCAGTCTTGGTTAAGGTCAACTTTGTTCTAATAATTAGCCGAATCATATGGTACCTCGTACAAACAAGCATCTGACACTATGCACATCTCAGTAAAAACAAGAGACTTACCATTTCTTTTTGTGCAGTCCTGTTGGAGGACATCATGTTGTCAGTTCGTTCTTTGAAGACATCCACCGCATCGAGTACTTGGATAGACGATCCATCTACTTTATTGTTGCTCCTCTGCATATAGGTTCATGACACTCATTCACCTAAAACAGGTTTGCATTCAGCAATACAAAGCAACAGGTACTTACAAGATTGTAGGGGCGATTCACTCTACGATTCTCTGTGTTCCATGTGAGAGGAAATAATATCGCATGCTGGTCAGTTTACATAAAGAACTAGATAGACATTATAGTATAATCACTTGTGAACACGTAGAGCAGGGAATGGCGGAATATAAACAAACATTTAAATGACATAAAGATTGCCATGGCGACAAAATAGAATGCAGTTACAGTCACTCCTTAGCACGAACAAGAGAGAAATTACAATGATTTAACTTGTGAAATAGGATTACAAACAAATATGAGAAGTGCCATAAAAAGTGTCACCTTCTACAAATCAGGTAGTTACTGTACTAACAATTGGACGAACAAGATAGACATTATAATGGTATATCTTGTGAATTTATAGAGCAGGGAATGCTAACCCATCTGTGAAGTGACATAAAATGCCATGAACTATATAATAGAAGGTAGATACTGCTGCTACAGAAATTATAATTGAGAAACTTGAATTTATAGAGCAGGGCATGCAGATAACCATGTTAAGTGCCTTAAAACATGCCATGTAATACTACATCCAATCCAAAGTAAATAAGGCATAAATTTTTCGCAAGTCAATCGATACAAAATTGGACCAAGTTTGTAGAACATACCAGGAATATCTACCATACCAAAACAATGTCATTCGATACATCGGGGCATATATTTTCATAGACGCAAATGCCACAAATTAACCCTTAATATATTTTTCTATGAGCTTGGTAAAAGTCATCATTGTTTGACTTTAAAGTTGTATAGGCCTTATTTTACGGAATGGATGTACTCCCTCCGTTTCAAAAAGTATAAATCATCATCTAGACCACTTTTAGTGTGTAGGTTCATATACGTTTGGAGTAAACCTACTCACTAAATGGTGTCTAGATACACTCCTATCACAAAGCTAAAACATCTTATATTTTGAAACAGAGGGAGTAGTACACAATAGGCGGTAGCTACTGTCAGAGCTTAATTGAAACAAACAATAATGGCATAACTTGCAGAGGGAATGCAAAACCAACAAGTTCAATGACATAAAATTTGCGATGAATTACATAAGAGAAGGCAGTTACTATGTTTGCTTAGAACAACCAAATTGAAATTAAAATAGCATAAATTCTGAACTTGTAGAGCAGGGAATGTTAACCTACATGTTCAATAGCTTAAAACTACCAATGAACTCCAAAATTACATGCAGTCAGTATTGTAGCAATAGACAAAGCAAGTGCACATTATGATGACATAACTTGTGAACTTGTTGAACAGGTAGGAAGCTTCAGATGTTCAGTGAATTAACATTTGCCATGAACTGCATAATACCAATGAACTCTAATGGTGTCTATTTTGTACTACCAAAATTGTTTATGTATATTAGTAGTAATTGTTGGTCAAAGAAAAACACGCATAATAAGGACGCCTTATACCTCGAAACAGAAGGAGTAGTTTAACGCCTGGATTTAACATAGACTACACCGAATTTATCAAGGAAGAGTGGGATATCAATTAAGCCAGTATTAAGGCAGGAATTTACCACCAATACAAAAATGCAGTTCATTGTCGCAGGCTCATACCTGCTATATTGAAACGAACGAACAAGCAGATCTGGTTTACCTAGGACACGGCGTCGTTTACGCATACACGGCATCTTTGCGGGTGACGTCAAGGACGCCGAGGGTGCCCGGTAGTGGTGAGTCGGGCTGAAGCAGATAGATCTCGGCGGCGTTTGTGAAGCAGATCTGTGGAGGTTGTTGATGGGTCTGGCTTGCTTGACAAGATGGTCGGTGAAGGAGATCCGCTGTAGTGCATGGCGTCGTCGGTGAAGCAGATCTGTTACGACCGATTATGGATTCGAGGCGCTGCACAAGAGCGTCAGTGAAGCAGATCCGGTGTAGTGTACTATTGAGTCCGTGAAGCAGATCTAATGCAGCGCACACTAGCGTAGGTGAAGCAGGTCAGGTGTTGTGGACTAGGGAGTCGGCAAAACTAACACGGTTGTATGGAAGAGGGTGTCAGGCGAACTAGGGTTCGGTAAGGTGGACGTCGGCTGATCCCGTAGACTGGTCAGGAGTATATGGTATAGAGGTATGGCGTGTAGGGCGGCGAAGTGTGGTGGTGCAGGAGCCGGAGGTGGGATAGGGGGTTTGGGGTGGCGTGTGGGCCAGCGAAGTGCGGCGGTGATGTTCCGGTGTGGTGGTGCAGGAGTTGGAGGTAAGATAGGGGGTTGTGTGGCATGTAGGCGGGCGAAGTGTGGTGGAGATGATAACGGTGTGGTGGTGCAGGTGCTGGAGGTGAGAGGGGGTTGGGTGGCGTGTAGGCCGGCGAAGCACTGCGGGGATGGGCCAGTGCGGTGGTGCAGGAGCCGGAGGTGAGAAAAGGGTTAGGGTTTTTCGGAGTGCTTTGGGGGAAATGGCGTCGGTGGAAGGTGGACTACCCATCTTCAGAGCAGTGGGGACCCCTGGCCCCCCTAGGGGAGGGGGATTACGAACCATACCCACGCCCCGACATTAGTAGATAGGCCATTGTCAGGGGTAGAAAAGGAATTTCGTACGGCTACAACTTGGGGCGTGTGACCACTCGAAATATTTCGGTGGAGGTGAGGAAGGAGAATTTGCCGCTCTAGGATTTTGAGTTTGTCTATACAGTTCAAAAGATATAGAATAATAATATCCCATCCTATCCTAGGAGTATCTATATTCCAATGACTAGAAAAAAAAAGTTTACTATAATGTCCTAGCCTTTCTAGGTACGGAATATTTCCAGAGCCATTTCTACAAAAAAATAAGGTCTCTGTCTTCGGCTCAATTACGTACACACATGAAGGTACGTAGTAAGATGAAATAGAGTAGTATGTTTTCCACTATGACCAACCTAAGAGGATCTCTAGTGGCTAGTGTATCCGGTAGTCTAAGCCAAATATAGACCACCATGGACCAAAAAATGCATCCGGTGGCTTGTGTATCCGGTGGTCTAAAATTTAGACATCCTCCAAACAGGCTACTCATTGTCTATATTTGGACAACCGAGCCACCATGTCTAAAGCAAAGTTGGTCGCTCGCGAGCTTGCTCCTGCGTCAAATCAGAGCATTTGTTGTACTGATTTGCTATGTGTATTGACTATTTGTGTGCAGATGGACATATAGACTATCAAATTTAGACTATCCACTAGAAAACTGAAGTCGTGTAAAAATGAATCTTTTTACACCATTATCTATAAAGTGAAGATGTAGACTACCAAATTTATACAAGCCACTAGAGATGCTCTAAGGCCTTCCATAGTGTGGTCAATGCCAATAGATAGAAAAGTTGCCACCTCATAAGCGATGCTTAGAAATTCTTTTGAGGCACCGAGCTCACAATGTGATCACTTTGGCCAAAAATAAATAGCTGTCCCACAACGTGGTAAACAAATTAACTAGACCAATCTCCATGGCTTATCTTTGGTGAAGGTCCTCTCAACAACATGCATAGTACACATATATTGCTATTCTATTGGGTGAATAGTTTGGGGCATCGGAGCACCTAGGTGCTCCGGTTCCCTGAAAAAAATTAGTGGCATCGATCAGACAACGGAGGGCACCGGTGCCTGATTCTTGTAAAGTGATTTGGGCACCGATTTTTTCACACGCTGCGGAAGGCCTAAGAGACTACCAAATTTAGACAAGCAACTAGAGATCAAGGCAAAAAATACTAGCGTGCTATTTAATTTAGCGTGGCTTTTCTCCAGACGATATGAAAGTTATAGCGTGACAATAACGTGCTATTTTAGAGAACATCTTTTTGTAAATTTTTTAAAATATAACAGGTATATCATGAATATAAATGATTTCAGCATGTAATGAATTGCCTAGAGTAATACTTCCACATGCATAATCGATTCCGGTGCTATCCAAGTTGGAGGATAACCGGCAGGGCTCAATCTAGGTACAGCGCCAGGTGCTGTAGGAGGAGGCGGCGGCTTGACAAGATCACTTAAGTTTAACAATCAAATTTGCATTGTATGTTTGCTTACTCGACACATTCATCATATGTTATCTTACTCCACAGCCGCCAACAAAAAAATAACGCCCTATACTTGAAATAGCACTAACGCTATGATGTTTTAGCGCGATATAGCATGCTATTTAAAAAATAGCGCCATATGGAGCAAAATCTTTAAAAAATATCGTGCACTCTCCAAATACGCTATATCACGCTACATAGCGTGAAATAGCGCACTATTTTTTTCCATGCTAGATATGCTCTAAGACTGGTCTGAGTGGTAAGTAACTTGGAGTAGTAAGACCATGTACTACGTGTATTAGGTTCAAAGCAAAATGTGTCAGAGTTAGGAACCGGTGGTGTTTTGCTGCAACGTGTGAAGTCGCTTTTTATTTAGAGCCTGATGAGTGTGTCAGCCATGCAGTTCTATTTTATGTGCATCCTCTCTCTACAAATCTAACATCTCTCTCTCTCTACCATGTGGGCCTAATGCATTGCTCATGACAGATCCAATCCTTTGAACCGCATTGACTTGTTGGTTCGCTTCTTTTCTCTCATGCATTGATTGCTTGTATGGTTCGCTAAAAAATGTATGGAACCGAACCATGTGGTCCTTTGGTTCGCTTTGTGCTCACATAGTGTATGGTCTAATATGCATACATTGTGCTAAAGACTATCAAAAGTACTCCCTTCATCCAGAAATAACTGAGTTGGTTTTTTCAAGATTCGAATATATTTAGACGCATTTTAGTGTATAGATACATTTGAATGTAGACAAACCCAAGTAAGTTATTTATGGATGGAGGGAGTAGTATTTTATAGATGCTAAAATGGAAAAGAAGATCCAACTGCTAGCAATGTTGGGATTCGAGAGTCTTGATCCAACACTGGAAATGTGTACGAATAACTTTGAATATTGACCGTTGGATCAAGACTCGTGAATCCCAACATTTCCAGCCGTTGGATCTTCTTTTCCATTCTAGCATCTAGAAGATTTTATTGATAGTCTTTATCACAATGAATGGTATGCACAAAACTCAAAACACACTTCTCCATCATTCTAGAATCTTCTCCCTCGTTTCTCTAGACCATGTTACCAGAATTTTCAAGTTTTAGATAGCTAACAATTGTTGAATTCTAAATGATATAAAAGTACAAGAACCAAATATACACCCATACTTTATAGATGTTGATCAAATTTATATTTTTTATGCTTTACCTATTAAAATTTTATATAGTGGTGATATGCTAAACGTCTAGGTACTATTCAACACGAATCCAAGTCCTCTGAACCACTAGATCTAATAACCCAACGGTCAGGATTGGTGCTATGGATCCAATTCAAAACTGCTCCATTGTAGTAGTAGAGAGAATACAACCTACTATGCTATGAAATTTTGGGGGTGGAGACATGATGATTCTCGAAAATAGCGGAGTTTGCTGTAGGTACTATTCAACACGAATCCATGTGCTATGAACCATTGGATCTAACAGTCCAACAGTAAGGATTGGTGCTAAGGATCCAATTCAAAACTGCTCCATTATAATGGTAGAGATATAGTGGTAAGATAAGATAAGATAAGATAAGATATGAAATAACTAGTGAGTTTCAAGTGCCTTGCACGTGAGAATTAGATAATATAAGTATGACATATCATTTTTTATATAAAATTATAGTAGTAGGTGAAACTCAAAAAATATTTATACTTTCGAGCTTCGTTCATAAAGTATCACGTGTGTTTGGTTCTTGTACTTTTTGTATAATCTAGAAATCAACCTGTAGCCGTAAATAATTTGCATCCGTAAAACTAATCCGTAAATAAATTATATTCTATGGGAGTACGTGGGCGGGGCCAGGGGAAACTGCATGCCCTTTCGTCTCCAGAACCGCTCATGCATGCATCTCCCGATCTTCCTAGCGGTTCCTTTCTTCTCTATCCCATTCCTTTTCTGTCACCCAGCCGGACCTCTGCAAAACAAAAGAAGGCGCCAATCACAGTCCATGGCAGTGCCGTTGGACAAGATGTACTACTTCGTGGACCCTAGAAACACCACACTATAGGTGGCGTATACCAACAGAGCGTCAGTGGTGAACGATTACATCGAGAAAATCCAAAAGCTCCTGGAGGAAACGGACGACAAGATTGTTGGCCTCGACATCGAGTACACCAACGAGCAATCATCGACACAGAAGGCTGCTGTCGTCCAACTATGTGTGGGCATGGATTTCCTGGTCTACCACATCTGCCAGGCCGACCAGCCATGCTCAAAGCTAGCAAAGTTCCTTGCCAACCCTAAAATTTCCTTTGCAGGCATCGACATCGGCAACGACCGTATCAGGCTTAGGAATTCTCTAGTACCAGTGACGAACTTCATGGACATCCATAAGAGGTGGAAGCCTGCCGGCTCCATGAATGAGAAGGATTCTTTGGCTGACTACACAGAGGCCCTCATAGACATCCATTACAAAGTCATGAAGAAGAAGAAGGAGGATGTGGACCACAAGTAGTGGGGAAACATGCCACTGACCGAAGAACAGATCAAGTATGCAAGCCTCGACGCCTACACGACCTACGAGGTATACATGCGGATAGTGAACTTCAAGAGGGGTTAACAAACTCTCGAAATGTTCAACCAAAAAAAGAACTAAGGAAGAAGGGCAACGGCAAGGGCAAGGGCAAGCAGACCAAAGAAGAAGACGAAGACTCAGAATGGTACACCATGTGACCTACGAGTATATCTTTGCGTGTCGGTATATCCTTGCTTGGTACTACTCCTACTTGTACTATACTACTTGCAGAAGTTAATGCATGTATATATTGCAGGCATGCAAGGGGCGGAGGCAAGAATTAATGCAAGGAACAGCAGTTTCTTTTATTTTAAATGAATTGTCTTGTCAATCAACAGCCATGGTAGATTATAATTTTATAGGCGGAGTACTGCTGAAAGACAGAGGGTGAATGGGCACCTGAAAAACTGCTAGTAGCACTATAGCGAGAACATAAGATGAACATTTGTCGATTGCCCGAATGTATGTTGAGTTAGTACAGTATAAACATATATATTACTACTACCTGCTATGTACTAGTACTACTACTAGCAAAAAACCACCGTCCCTACTGCGGAAAAAATATGATTTCTTCCAACCAAACTAGTACTATTCCAAAAATGGCTATATTTACTTGTCGCAAAAATGGATGTATCTAGACATGGTTTAGTGCTAGATACGAGTACATCCAATTCACTGACAATTAATATGAATCGGAGGGGAGTACTACTACTACCGTACTCCACTATTGTACTACTACTAGTAGTAGTACATACTAGTACTACCTTTGTTTGGGATTATAGGTTCAGAGAGCTTTTTTATATTGTTTGAGATTATAAGGGTTATCTCATTTATTAGTCTCTTTCATCCAATGCATGTTGTTCTTTTCCTCTCACTTCTCTCATGTATGTAAAACTATTGGTGCATGCATATATTAATATGAGAGAGTTGTATAGTGTCTTGGTATTAGCAACTTGGCCCTTAGGACTAATAATCCCAAACAGAGGTAGTACTCCTGAATGTACGTTGACCAGTAATCCTACCTTTATTTGGGATTATTAGGCCAGAGAGATTTTTAAAATTGTTAGAAATTATAATAAGACCTATCCTCTTTATTGTCTTAATACCCATGACTCGTTAATTTAGATATCTCTATTTTCTCTCAATCTCCCAATGCATGTTGTTTCATCTCTCATCATGTTCCCTTATTTTATCTAGCGTCTCATGCATGTAAAACTATTCGTGCATGCATAAATTAATTAGAGTTCATCTACTTGCTACTATTGCGAATTAGCCCTCTGGCCTTCCTAAATAGAGAGCCTTAATATTATTCAGCTTACTACTCAGCAGAGTACATCCACTGATTCACCCAACCCGTCGGAAGTTAAGACTTCATGAATAATACTCAGGAGAGTACTACATCCACGAACTCATCTAGTACCTCCGTTTCAAGGAATAAGACGCACGCGCGCTCCAAAGTAAAGTTTGACCGAATAAATGGAGCAACTAAAATTTACTTATATGTGTAAAATTTGTTTCGTTGAATTCGTATTGAAACAACTTTCCAATGATGCTAAATTTTTACAGTACCAACATTCTTTATATATATTTAGAGTAAATCTTAGTCAAACAAAAAACAAAAATAAGGGAGCCTTATTTCTTGGGACAGAGATAGAGTACTAGTACTACAAAATCCACCATTCCTGGTATGCAAACGATCATTCTGCAATTAAACCAATTAACAGCAACTTACATCACCACTAAAACTCGACACGAAAGAAGAAACATAGCTCCTTCGAGGTAGCAGGACCGACCAAGTAATGAGGCGGCGCCGCCAGGTAAGACGTAAGGTCCTCAAACGTGACCTCGTCGGGCTTAGCGAAGCTCGGCGCGTCGAGCTCCATAGTCACGCTGCCGGTCCTCCTCCTACCGTCCATCCAGGAGAGTAGCGGCGGGCATTCCGCCCACATCCTTACCATGTACACCAGAAAGTCGCCCATCGTGGCCCTAACACAGACCGCAGACACGAGGGGGACCGTGCTTACCGAGCCAATCGTCAGAACAAACACGGAACCGTCCTGCTCCCCAACGATGATTAGCCGATAGGACGGCTCGCCCAGCAGCGGCACTAGCTCGTGGAAAGCTTTGGTGGTGGCATACTGGATCTTGTGCACTTGGATCGAGTGGACCACTTCGAGGTGGGCGACAAGCGCTGGCGGCGAGGCGGCAAAGTCATAGCCGGTCTCTGTGCAAGTGCAGTGAGCGTACCCATACATGATTTCATGCTCGTGGAGTTCGTAGTAGGGTAGCAAACTAGTACAGCCTTTGTGGGCGCACTCGACCCGAGACGCTGATAGGACGGCGTCCATGGCGGGGTCGTGGGTGAATCCGCCGCTAGGGTGCTCGCACTTCTGGCAGGAGGTGATCTTGCGGACGCAGCGGTGGCAGACTAGATGAATATCCACGCACTGTAGAAATGGAAGTTCGAAAAATAAAATAGTTGCACGGACGAACCGACAAAGGAAAAATCAATGGATTGTGAGGGAGAAATGGAGAGACCTTGTAGACCTTCCAGGGCTTGAGGGTTTGGGAGCAGGAGGAACAGTTGAGAATGGTGGCTTCCATCTTCAGAGTGACCGTCCCAAGCATTGCGATTTGGGTGGGAGAAATGAGGACTCTCTGATCCGGCCTCGAGCCGTGCCCTTCTTTTAGTATACCACAACTGATAATCAATGAAGCTCTACCTGATTACGCCTTTCCTTTCTGTACTATGGTCCTTTTTGTATATTTTGAGGCCTTATTATTTACAAATTCCTGTTTTAGTTGGACAAGATTAGCGGCCTCTTTGTATTTGTGCACCACCCTTTTATTAGTAAGTTGGCACGTGAGACCCACATAATAATAAAGTATGACATATCATCACTATATAAAATTATGCTCTGTAATAGGTAAAGCTCAAAAAAAATGAAAGAGCCACATCTATAAAAAGTAACGGTGTATATTTTTTTCACCCAGTACACTTTGAAGGTACTGTAGTAACATGTGAAAGTTTTACTAGCCTAAGTTATTTAGCACTATGAAGAGCAGCCTAATATGGAAGAGAAAGAAAACATCCAGCCAGAGCTTATTTTTGGGCAGAAGCACGAGGCAAACAGAAGGAAAGTTGGCCTGGACCACCACGGGCCCCGTCCTTCTCTACACTGCTACGCTTGCACGGTTGTACTCCATTACGCGGAAGCTTACATGGGAAGGAAGAGGTGACTGCTGTGATGCTTCCCACCTAAACAAGTTCCAGGCATAGATGCAAGAGTAGACATAGCAGATCAACGGCTTAGATTACACAATGTTGGGAAGGTTCTAGAACTGAAGGGAAAAATCAAATTCAAAAACTGTTGTACTATATAGTGGTATAAATATAGAAAATCTCGGACCAGAGGAAGTAGGAAAGAGCTCACTTTATCAATTTGTTTTCACCCATCAACTCAATCATCTACGTAGGGCCCACAGATGGGGGAGGTCGTGGTCGCTTTGGACGCACCACAAAATTATGACTAGGCCATCGAGTGCGGGAAGCAGAGTCAGCATTCCGTCCAATCGCTTACCCTAGTCATCGTCATCGATATTTTCCACACTCATCGGCTTCATCAGCGGCATTTATTGTCCCCAAGCTTTGGTAATCTGCCACATTAATATCGGATCATCTCCTTCCTACTAGTATTTATCCTCTCCCCTTCCCAGCACCACCAATCCATCTCTAATCCCCTGCTTCCAGCAACCATCTCCATCCTCATCTATCATCCATGGCCACCTTCCGGCTACCGCCCGCCATACCGGAGCACAAAGACCCCGACATCACCGCACAGGAGGATAATTCCCTGTGCATTTGGGCCTTCTCCCCGCGGATAACAAAGTGGCAGCTGGCGTGCGCCTTCCTCGACGCTAGGTACGGTCGCCGCAAGTACCGTATGTATCGCCTCCACGACAATCCGTACGGGACGTTGAAGGTCAAGTTTGTCAACTTTAGGGATGCCCGTCTCCTCTACGACCAGGCCTTCCACTTCGGCTGCGAGATGGTGATGTTCACCGGTGCCAACATTTTCACCAACTACTGGGACCGGTTCCCCAACAACGGCAACTTCATCAATAGTGTCCTCCCGGAGCTGCCGATGGCTCCGGAGGTACTGCCGCCATATCTGTAGGTGCCGCTGATGGCTCAGGAGGTACCACCGCCTTATCCAGAGGTGCCACCGCGTTATCCGGAGGTGCCGCTGATGGCTCAGGAGGTGTCGCCGCGTTATCCGGAGGTGTCGATGAGTCAGGAGCCGGCTGTGTTGCTAGAGCTGGCGTTGGTGCCGATGTCACGAGCTACCGCTGGCGGCGCAGACTAGTGCTAGGACGCGGCGGACCTGCACTAGTTCAGCAACGAGTCCTTTATATGTAAACTCATGATGTTATGTTAGGGGCTATTTGGTTTAGAGGATGTCATTTAGGGATGAGGATATCCCCAATCAGCTAGTTAGGGGTAGTCTTTTTTGTTTGGTAAAGTGGGATAAAAAGTGGTTAGGGATAGCCAGTCAAAATCTATTGGCCCAACTGTTTTTTTCATTTTCCTCTTTCACCTTGTCTTCTTCATTCGCCTCACCACTTCCCTAGCAGTGACACGACAGCCTCGCCACCCTTTTGCCTTGACCCCATGTCAACTTGCTCACCTGCGCCCCCTTACGCTCCTGCCCAGGCTTGTGGCCCTACGCTTATGGCCCTCTTGTCGAGCCCATAGGCAAGAAAAGATGGTTATTTTCTCTCTAGAGGAAGGGTGAACGAACAAGAAAATGCTTCGGAGGAGCTATCCAAAAGTGGCTGAGCTCATCCAGCTCTTTTTGTGGGATATGCTCAACCACCATTTTGAGCCAAAAGTGGTTATCCATATCCCGTCCACCCTCTAAACCAAACACTAGATAACCACTAAACCAAACAACCCCTTAATGGTTGAATGAAGTTTCTTTTGGGACGTCCTTTGTTTTGGTACTATCGTCAAAAAAGTTTCTTTTTTTACTACTCACTGTACCGTGTAGTACTAGTAGTACTGTGAATGACGATCTATTGAATATCCTTCCCCCGAAGTTTGTGAAGGAAGTGAAAATTTCGAAACTTGGAAAGTTTGAATTGCTACTCTATTGTACTCCCTAAAATTACTTGACTCGAATTTGTCTAGATTCGGATGTATATAAACATGTTCTAGTGCTAGATGCATTTGAATTTGATAAATGCAAGTCAATTAATTTGGGCCGGAGGGAGTAGTAGTCGGGTTCGGCTCCTTCTCGAGAGAGCAGCTGATCGAGCCATACATTTCATACTACTTCCTCTTCACTTGTTTTACAAATATGACCAAATCGGTCGCCATTAAAATTCTTGGATATGGGATCATAAAGTTTGATGTAGAGATATGGCCTTGACCTTGTGGTCGTTCGGCTTAAAATCCAAGAAAGTTCATACTCGTTGACAGCTAAGCTTAAATTCATTTAAATTTCACCACTTACTTTTAGGTTAGCATTTTACACGATCGGTGGGAGCATATTTTACATCAAAGACCAAAAAAGGGAAATTTACATGGAGGTCCATACATTTAGCCCAAAGGACCATAAAAGGAAAACTTTCTGCTTCGTCTCCTTCTCGAGAGATTAACTATCTGAGCCAAACTCTTCATACTACTTCCTCTTCGATTGTTTTCATAATATGGCCAAATCTGTTGCCATGCAAATTCTATCATATGGGGCCATCAGCATAAAGTATGATGTTGATATGGCCTTGACCTTGGTCGTTCGGATTGAAATCCAGGAATGTTCATACTCGATGAGAAGTAAGCTTAAATTCGTTTAAATTTCACCACTTACATTGTTTGGTTAGAATTTTACATGGATAGTGGGACTACATTTTACATCAAGGACCTAAAAAAGGGAAAATTGCATCGAGGTCCATACATTTAGCACAAAGGACCCTAAAACCAAGCAAGGAATTAAAAACAGTCAGATACGGTTCCTCGAGAGAGCAGCTGATCGAAAAAATCTTCTTACTTGCTTTTCAGAAAATAAATTCATGTCACTTGGAAAAATAAAATTGATTATTTTTTGTTTTTAATATCTTCGATTGTTTTCAAAAGATGGCCAAATTTGCTGGCATGCAAATTCTTGGATATGGGATCATAAGCATAAAGTACATTCTACATAAAGGACCTAAAAAGGGGAAATTACATCGAGGTCCATACATTTAGCACAAAGGACCCTAAAATTGAGCAAACAAAACAATCGGGTTTGGCTCCTTCTCGAGAGAGCAGCTGGTCGAGCCATACTATTCATACTACTTCCTCTCGATTGTTTTCAAAATATGGCCAAATCTATCGCCATGCAAGTTCTTGAATATGGGATCATCTACATAAAGTATGATGTAGAGATATGGCCTTGACCTCGTGGTCGTTCGGCTTGAAATCCAAGATTTTTTCATACCCATTGACAACTATCCTTAAATTCGTTGAAATTTCATCACTTACTTATAGGTTAGCATTTTACACGGTTGGTGGGAGTACATTCTACATCAAGGACCTAAAAAGGGGGGAATTACATCGAGGTCCACACATTTAGCACAAAGGACCCTAAAATTAAGTAAGGAAAATAGTCTGGCTCCTTCTCACGAGAGTAGATGATCGAGCCATACTCTTCAGACTACTTCATCTTCAATTGTTTTCAAAATATGGCCAAATTTGTCGGCATGCACATTCTTGGATATGAGATCATGAGCATAAAGTATGATGTAGATATGGCCTTGACCTTGGTGGTTCGTCTTGAAATTTAAGAATAGTTCATACTCGTTGACAACTAAGCTTAAATTCGTTTAAATTTCACCACTTACTTTTAGGTTAGAACTTTACACGGTCGATCAGAGTACATTTTACATCAGGAACCTCAAAAAAGCAAAAATTACATCGAGGTCCATACATTTAGCAGAAAGGACCCTAAAAGGAAAAATTTCTGTTTGACTCCTTCTCGAGAGATCAGCTAATCTGAGCCAAACTCTTAATACTACTTGCTCTTCGATTGTTTCCAAAACATGGCCAAATCTGTTGCCATGCACATTCTTTAACATGGGATCATGAGCATAAAGTATGATTTTGATATGGCCTTGATGACCATGGCCGTTCGGCTTGAAATCCAAGAATATTCATATCGTTGACAAGTAGCTTAAAATAATCCTATAAATTTCACAACTTACACTTTTAGACCTAAAAAGGGGTAAATTACATCGAGGTCCATACATTTAGCACAAAGGTCCCTAAAATCAAGCAAGGAAAACAGTCGGGTCCGGCTCCTTCTCACGAGAGTAGCTGATTGAGCCATACTCTTTATACTACTTCCTCTTCGATTTTTTTCAAAATATGGCCAAATCTGTCGCCATGCAAATTCTTTGATATGGGATCATCAGCATAAAGTATGATGTAGAGATATGGCTTGACCTTATGGTCATTCGGCTTAAAATCTAAGAAAGTTCATACTCGTTGACAACTAAGCTTAAATTCATTAAAATTTCACCACTTACTTTTAGGTTAGCATTTTACACGGCTGGTGGGAGCATATTTTACATCAAGGACCTCAAAAAGGGGGAAATTACATCGATGTCCATACAATTAGCACAAAGGACCCTAAAAGGAAAACCTAAAAAAGGGAAAATTACATTGAGGTCCATACATTTAGCACAAATGACCCTAAAATTGAGCAAAGAAAATAGTCGGGTTCGGCTCCTTCTCGAGAGAGCAGCTGATCGAGCCATATGTATCATACTACCTCCTCTTCGATTGTTTTACAAATATGGCCAAATTTGTTGCCATGCAAATTCTTGGATATGGGATCATCAACATAAAGTATGATGTAGATATATGGCCTTGACCATGTGGTCGTTCGGCTTGAAATCCAAGAAAGTTCCTACTCGTTGACAGCTAAGCTTAAATTTGTTTAAATTTCACCACTTACTTTTAGGTTAGCATTTTACACGGTCGTGGTGGGAGCATATTTTACATCAAAGACCTAAAAAGGGAAATTTACATTGGGGTCCATACATTTAACCCAAAGGACCGTAAAAGGAAAACTTTCTGGTTTGGCTCCTTCTCGAGACATCAGCTGATCTGAGCCAAACTCTTCATACTACTTCCTCTTTGATTGGTTTCAAAATATATGGCCCAATCTGTTGGCATGCAAATTCTCTCGTATGGGGCCATCAACATAAAGTATGATGTTTATATGGCCTTGACCTTGGTCGTTTGGCTTGAAATCCAAGAATGTGCATATCCGCTGAAAAGTAAGCTTAAATTCGTTTAAATTCACCACTTACACTTATTGGTTAGAATTTTACACGGATGGTGGGACTACATTTTAGATCAAGGACCTAAAAAAGGGAAAACTACATCGAGGTCCATACATTTATCACAAAGGACCCTAAAACCAAACAAGGAATTGAATACAGTCGGGTACAACTCCTCGAGAGAGCAGCTGATCGAGCCATACTATTCATACTGCTTCCTCTTTCCCAATTTTGGACGCATATTAGGTTTGGTCAAAGTCAATCTTTATAAAGTTTGACCAACTATATGTAAAAACATACTGACTTTTCTAATGATAAATTCATATAATATGAAAATATAGTAGTCCATAAGGCTATCCACAAGACAAAAAGTAGTCCATAAGGCTATCCATATACATAGTGGAGGTTCACTTTAGGGGAATTTCATTAAGGGTGACCTACAAGCTTTTGGGTTGTCCATAAGCAATAAACAACTATTTTACTCTCTCCTCTCTCTCTTGCTTGTGTGTACTTTTAATAGATAAGTGGGTCCCAACTTATGGTGAACTTGACCTCGTCTATTGTAGCTATTTCCATAAGCTATGTGGGTCCCATCTTATGGCACAAGTTCACCTTATACATAGGTGACATTGCGTTGATGTCGTACATTTAGTCAAAGTTTATTAAATTTGACTCCAACCAGAAGTAATATGCGTCCTAATTTGGGAAGGAGGGAGTACTACTTGCTTCACGGAAGAAAAAAAGGAGCGCTCCTCAATTTCGAACCAGCTTGCTGCGGGTGTGCTTGGTGCATCCTCTTCCTAGGGTACGGAGGTGGAATAGTGCGGAGTAGGTAGGCTGGTCAGATCATAATGGTGAGCATCCAATGTGATGGGACATTTTTGTTTTTTTGCTGGCCAGATCAACCAAACCCTTGTCTAGCACTTAAGTAGTACTCGTACTTGTATTAGTAGTACTGCGAATGGTATGTTTTGAATATCCTTCCCCACGGATGTTTCTGAAGGAAGTGAAAATTTCGAAACTGGGAAAGTTTGAATTGCTACTCTATTGTACTACTATTGTAGTAGTAATACTTTTTGCCGCCAAGGACCAAAATGTTTCCCACCGACGCAGCTGACGAACACGCCAGACAAAGACGCGGAGCCACCGACAAAGAAACAGAGCCACCAATGGCAGGTTGTCGGTCAACGCGCGTGCGCAGCGCCACTTTGTGGACGAGGGAGAGATCAACCGGCCGGGGTGGGGGGGTGGTGATGGGGGAGTGAAGGAGAGAGAAAACACATTGAGTTTTGCGTGCATATATATTGTGGTCCTGAAATTTACTCTACTCATTGTACCCTATACCTCGTGTCAGGAACCCATCCCATCTTTGCTTTGACATCGCACCGCCTTCAAATCCTCCTCTTCACAGCTCTCTCGCTGCCTCCTCTGTGCTCATATAGTCTCTTCTCGCTCTTCATATTTTTAACAGAAAAAAGGAAATAAATTCTTCTTACTTGCTTTTCAGAAAACCAATTCCTGTCACTTGGAAAAATGAAATTGGTTATTTTTTGTTTTTAATATCTTCGATTCTTTTCAAAAGATGGCCAAATTTGTCGGCATGCAAATTCTTGGATATGGGATCATAAGCATAAAGTACATTCTACATAAAGGGCCTAAAAAAGGGAAAATTACATCGAGGTCCATACATTTAGCACAAAGGACCCTAAAATTGAGCAAAGAAAACATTCGGGTTCGGCTCCTTCTCGAGAGAGCAACTGGTCGAGCCATACTCTTCATACTACTTCCTCTTCGATTGTTTTCAAAATATGGCCAAATCTTTCGCCATGCAAATTCTTGAATATGGGATCATCAACATAAAGTATGATGTAGAGATATGGCCTTGACCTCGTGGTCGTTTGGCTTGAAAATCCAAGATTTTTTCATACTTGTTGACAACTATGCTTAAATTCGTTGAAATTTGATCACTTACTTTTAGATTAGCATTTTACACGGTCGGTGGGACTACATTCTACATCAAAGACCTAAAAAGGGGGGAAATTACATCGAGGTCCATACATTTAGCACAAAAGACCCTAAATTTGAGCAAAGAAAACAATCGGGTTTGACTCCTTCTCAAGATAGCAGTTGATCGATCCATACTCTTCATACTACTTTCTCTTCGATTCTTTTCACAATATGGCCAAATCTATCGCCATGAAATTTCTTGGATACTCAATCATCAGAATAAAGTATGATGTAGAGATATAGCCTCGACCTTGTGGTCGTTCGGCTTGAAATCAAAGAATGTTCATAGTCGTTGACAACTATAAGCTAAAATTCATTTAAATTTCACCACTTACTTTTAGGTTAGAATTTTACACGGTCGATGGGAGTACATTTTACAACAAGGACCTAAAAAGGGGGGAAATTACATCGAGGTCCATACATTTAGCACAAAGGACCCTAATATTAAGCAAGCAAAACAGTTGGGTTCGGTTCCTTCTCGAGAGAGTAGCTGATCAAGCCACACTCTTCATACTACTTCATCTTCGATTGTTTTCAAAATATGGCCAAATTTGTCGATATGCAAATTCTTGAATATGGGATCATCAACATAAAGTATGATGTCGATATGGCTTTGACCTTGGTCGTTCGTCTTGAAATACAAGAATGGTCCGTACCCGTTGACAACTAAGCTTAAATTCATTTAAATTTCACCACTTACTTTTAGGTTAGAACTTTACATGGTCAATCGTAGTACATTTTACATCAGGGACCTCAAAAAAGCAAAAATTACGTCGAGGTCCGTACATTTAGCATAAAGGACCCTAAAAGGAAAATTTTCTGGTTCGGCTCCTTCTCGAGAGATCAGCTGATCTGAGCCAAACTCTTGATACTACTTCCTCTTTGATTGTTTTCAAAATATGGCCAAATTTGTTGCCATGCAAATTCTCTCATATGGGATCATCAATATAATGTATGATGGTTGATATATATGGCATTGACCTTGGTGGTTCGGCTTGAAATCCAATAATAGTCATACTCGTTGACCAGTAAGCTAAAAAATTGTCAAAATTTCACCACTTGGACTTTTAGGTTAGAATTTTACACGGGCATGGAAGTACATTTTACATCAAGGACCTAAAAAGGGGAAATTACATCGATGTCCATACATTTAGCACAAAGGACCCTATAATTAAGCAAGGAAAACAGTCAGGTTCGGCTCCTTCTCGAGAGAGTAGAGGATCGAGCCATACTCTTCATACTACTTCATCTTCGATTGTTTTCAAAATATGGCACAATTTGTCGGGGTGCAAATTTTTGAATATGGGATCATTACCTTGGTCGTTCTCTTGAAATCCCAGAATGGTTCATACTCGTTGACAACTAAGCTTAAATTTTTGTTTAAATTTCACCACTTACTTTTAGGTTAGATTTTTACATGGTTGGTCAGAGTACATTTTACACCAGGGATGCAAAAAAGAAATAATTACATTGAGGTCCATACATTTATCATAAATCTCCCTAAAAGGAAAAAATCTGGTTCGGCTCCTTCTCGAGAGATCAGCTGATCTGAGCCAAACTCTACACACTACTTCCTCTTCGATTGTTTTCAAAATAGTGCAATTTTTTGCCATGCAAATTCTCTCATATGGGATCATCAACATAAAGTATGATGTTGATATGGCTTTGACCTTGGTCGTTCGGCTTGAAATCCAATAATGGTCATACTCGTTGACAAGTAAGCTTAAAATCGTCGAAATTTCACCACTTATACTTTTAGGTTAGAATTTGACACGGGTGTGGAAGTACATTTGACATCAAGGACCTAAAAAAGTGAAAATTACACCGAGGTCCATACATTTAGCACAAAGGACCCTTATATTAAGCAAGAAAAACATTTGGGTTTGACTCCTTCTCTAGAGAGCAGTTGATCGAGCCATACTCTTCACACTACTTCATCTTCGATTGTTTTCAAAATATGGCCAAATTTGTTGGCATGCAAATTCTTGGATATGGGATCATATGCATAAAGTATGGTGTAGATATTACTTGACCTTGGTCGTTTGTCTTGAAAATCCAAGAATATGGTTCATACTCGTTGACAACTAAGCTTAAATTCGTTTAAATTTCACCACTTACTTTTAGTTCAGAATTTTACACGGTCGGTGGGAGTAAATTTTACATCAAGGACCTAAAAAGGGAAAATTACACGGAGGTCCATACATTTAGCACAAAGGACCCTACAAAGGAAAAGTTTTTGTTTTGTCTCCTTACCGAGAGACCAGCTGATCTGAGCCAAACTCTTCGCACTACTTCCTCTTCGATTATTTTCAAAATATGGCCAAATCTGTTGCCATGCAGATTCTCTGATATGGGATCATCAGCATAAAGTATGATGTTTATATGGCCTTGACCTTGGTCATACGACTGAAATCCAAGAATTTTCATACTTATTGACAAGTAAGCTTAAAATCATCTAAATTTCACCACTTACACTTTTAGGTTAGAATTTTACACGATGTGTGGAAGTACATTTTACATCAAGTACCCAAAAAAGGGAAAATTACATCGATGTCCATACATTTAGCACCCCCCTAAAAATAAGCAAGGAAAACAGTCGTGTATGGCTCCTTCTCGAGAGAGCAATTGATCGAGCCATACTCTTCGTACTACTTCATCTTCGATTGTTTTCAAAATATGTCCAAATCTATCGGCATGCTAATTCTTGGACATGGCATCATCACCATAAAGTATGATGTTGATATGGCCTTGACCTTGGTCGTTCGGCTTGAAATCCAAGAATTTTCATACTCGTTGACAACTAAGCTTAAATTTGTCAAATTTCACAACTTACACTTTTTGGTTAGAATTTTACATAGATGGTGGGGGT
Source organism: Avena insularis (assembly GCA_023614405.1). Classification (NCBI taxonomy): domain Eukaryota; kingdom Viridiplantae; phylum Streptophyta; class Magnoliopsida; order Poales; family Poaceae; genus Avena; species Avena insularis. The sequence goes on along the minus strand of CM042690.1, from coordinate 607,679,547 downwards.
ACGTTTACACCAAGGACCTAAAAAAGGTAAAATTACACTTAGGTCCATGCATTTAGCATAAAGGACCATAAAATTTTGCAAAGAAAACAGTCGGGTTCGGCTCCTCGAGAGAGCAGATGATCGGGCCCTACTTTTCATACTACTTCCTCTTTGATTTACAAGAAAGATTTATTGTGGAGGGAACTGGGAGCAGAGTAGTACTATTCTGAAGGGAACTGGAGCAGAGGAACATGCATCCGTTTTCATTTTATTCAACCTCGCCTATATGCTCTATCCCCACTTCTACGCCAAGCGACGTCGTTCTTCTCCTCCACAATGCCACTTTCTGATCCTGTTCACCGCACAGTATGAGAGTGTTTGTTCTTCTCCCTGTCCTGCCTGCCGCCATCGATCTTCCCTCTTTTCCAGAAAACCAAATCAAGCCACTTACCCAACTTCCATCAGCTCCCTTGTGATGGCAGGACCAAGAAAGTACAGTGATGATTCTGAGCTGTTCCAACATGTTTTTACCGAAGGCCCGCTTGAACAACTCATAACCAGATGCGACGTCATCACCGCCACGAGCCTCGTCGGTTCGTCCAAACATCTTCTTGACTCGGCAAAATATAGTGCAACTTTACATGCTTCTCAGCCGTTTGGCCTCCCTTGTGTTCTTCATTCTCACCCGACTAAGAAACCATGGGCGAGTACTTCGAGGGCAAGGGGACGACATGCAAGCTGACGCCGCTGGATAGGTTCTCCTCCGACGCTGTGTTCCCGAATTGTATGGGTAAGCAGTGGGTAGGTGCCAATGGATATTGGATCGCCGTTGTTGGGTCCGAGTGTAAGTGGGAGCTTGTCAATGTGTACACTCATCAACGCATTCCTCTCCCACAAGTCAATGAGTTTGTACCCACCAACAATCCATTTACATTCATGCATAATGATCGCCCTATTCTCCTCCCGAAGATTGCTATTTGCCGAGCTCCCACAGCTGCGGCTGATTATTTAGATTTCTCTCTTCTCGCTATCTTCGACTACTCAATTGCTACCCTTGATGGCGATGAGTATGCATGGACAGTTCTTGAGAACCAGTTCTAGTGCTATTTCAGATACAGCGATGCACTTATCCACAAAGTGCAGTGTTTAGCCCTTTGAGAGTGGCAGCGTTTATGTTTGGAATCATCTGTATTTCGGTAAGTTTGATCCATTCCTGTTCTAAACACTAGCTTCAGTTTTAATGGATGTAAACTAGTGTTGGCTGATTTGGCCGTCATTTCTTTTTGTAGGCCCTATTTTGCTCCCGTCACCACCTGTCACACATATCGAGGAGGGAAACCTTGATGCCATAGATGATGACAAGCACGAACCTGGTTTATGGTTCTTAGCAATATCTGCAGATGAATCTCGCCTTCTTCTTATCCATACCGTGGGCATTACTGATGAGGAGTTTTATGGCGGTACTTATTATGGTCATGGCAATCATGTTGCTGATCATAGTGTTGATCGCTGCGGTCGGACTTGTGGCACCTATGCTACTGGGTTTGGCTGCAAGGTGTACTCAAAGGACACTGCTTGCTTGTATCCACCTAAGCCATGGATAGAGATTGCTAACCTGGGAGCATATTCCCTTTTCCTTGGATTGAACTATCCGATTAATATTGTGGTAGGTGGAGATGTTGCCCTAGGATATCTTACGAGAAGCAACTGTGTCTACACCTCCCACCATGCAATAGGACTTGGATATACGTCGTTTCCTAAAATATGCTGCTTCAGTCTAAATACCGAAGAAGCAGCTATTGGTTTCTCAACCAACATTGCATGGAAATCTCTAGAGACTCCATTATGGTTCATCCCGAGCATCGCCAATGACCGCGATTGGAACCAAACTACCGTAAGTAATCGTAATACTATGTAATAGGATAGCTCAGTTTAGATCAAGTGCAGTAGATGGTCTTGCTTTTATTTTGTAATTTGGCCTTGTCATAAACTCATAATCTAGACAAGGCTTTGGGCATTTTGAGTTGCCTATGGAGGTCACACACAGGCATTAATGTGAGAAGGAGTCATGCACACAAAAGTAGACTTGATCATCAGTTTTGTTTCTTCCAATGACGAGTGTTTGGAGAAAAGGGCAAACTGAATCTATCACTTTGAAATGCTGCTGAATATGTCCAAGTGACGCTAAATGTGAACTGTGAATCTGTCGTTTTTTCTTTCTTATTATGTACTGCTGCATCTTTCAAATGCTACTGAACCTATCAAAATTTTTGTTCGGTACTTGTTCAGATCGACCGATCGAGTGCAGAATATGGTCTCGCTTTCCTTTTGAATCAGTCCTTGCTACATCTATTGAATTTCAATGTCCACATTGCTGAATCTATCAATTCTTTTGGTCACTGTCTGTGTACTGCCACAATCTGTCAAGTGCTGCTGAATATGAACCGGGAATCTATCTGATATTTTTATGGTCTATTCTATACTGCTGAATCTTCCAAATGCTACTGAATCTGTCAAATGTTCTGTCGTTACTATTAGTACAATATTTTGTAGAACGAATTTTGATGTACATGTACTTGGTTAGATGAAGTGCATCATATTGTCTTGCTTTTCTTTTGAAACTTAGCATTGTTACAATTATCTAGATAATTCTTGGGCATTTTGGGTTGCTATGGGTGGTCACAGAGGCATTAACGTAAGGAGGAGGTACTCACACAGAAGAAGACTTGATCGTCAGTTTTGCTTGCTCCAATGATTGAGTCTATTCAGAGAACAGGCCAGACTGATCGTGGGCCAAGTTTTTTTAACTGGAACAAGAATTGATTCTCTCTGACGAGGGTTTAACTAATCAATGTCCATTGTTATGGACTTGGGTTTTGGAGAAGGAGGGAGCGCTAGAGGCATCAATCGGCTAGCAAACAAGCACACATGGACGCAAGGTTTACCCAGGTTCAGGCCTCGTAGAGGTCCCTACTCCTGCTTGTCTGCTCTTGGAATTAACGAAGGAATTGAAGATTACAGGGCGCACAGATGCAATCTGGCGAGAATTGTGGAAACTAGGGTTGCATGTCTCCTCCTCGCTGCCCCCTCCTAGCCTTTATATAGATAGGCCAGGTCTCGGGTAGCAGGTCGAGTCGGTTACAGATTAGGGTTTTCCCTTTAAACTTTCTATCTTTAAACTTCTTCTTGTCTCGCAAGTCATCGAGAGTCTGTGGGCCACTCGAATTCTTCATTGGGCCGTGGCAACGTCGTGGGCTTCCACCATATCTACACCGTATATACCAAACTCGAGTACCTACAGGGTATACCCATGTCAGTAGCCCCCTAGTGTCTAGTGGAATCGCAGATTCGACTGGGGACTTTATGAAGCCTTTCGAATGCATGACAGAGTATTTTTTTGAGTGTTCTGTTTATATCATAGGGATTGTTGATATGCGTGCCTGATTTAACCAATGCATCGGTATTATTTAACTGCCTTAGGGCAAAACAACGCAATCTACTCGAACTCGAGTCCCCGGACTCGAATTCGGAAAAGTGCTGGTGTAATTCGACTCAAGCCACGGAGGTCTTACAGGAGTCAAATTCCAGTATATGGGTGTGAGCACTCGACGCGTCCGTCGAGGCATGTTCATCGTACCTGTAGGCACAAATATATTTCTGGTAGTGTGCAGCAAATGCGTTGCCAGGCCTTATTCAGGTCTTATGTTCATGCTGCAAGCTCGGCATCCGAATTTTTGTCATCGTGGAGATGATTCGGGTGACCTAGGAGACGCAGTCTCTTTGTAGGGAAAATATGAGGCGGTGTCGCCATAGACTTCGAGTGTGGATGTTATCAACACACAGTACGATGTACAAATAATCATAGGGTGCGCGACCAGCGCTCCCTATGGGAGTAGCCCCCGAGTGCCTGGTTGAGTCGAAGACTCCGGCAGGGACTAAAGAACTTTTGCAACTGTTGTCGTCTTTTGTTTGCTTGTTTCAGTCGAATTTATTTCCGGCGCTCCCTATGGGAGTAACCCATGATCCATAGTCGAATCGTAGATTCGAGTGGTTGGGTATGCTTTGAGTGTCCATATTCCTGCAGAAAAGAAAATCGTAGGGTGCGCGACCAGCGCTCCCTATGGGAGTAGCCCCCGAGTGCTTGATGGAGTCGAAGACTCGAGGAAGGAGTAAAGTAGTCGAAGTCTTCTAGTGCTCAATTTTTGATGACATCAGTCTTGTGATGTGATGACCTCGATTGCCGCGTGAAGCCTTTGTGCCAGGGACGTAATGACGATGGGTCCCATTTTCTAACCCTGACTTGATCGCGCGTGCGTAATCTTTCGTTTTAACTGCGCCTCCTCGATTTCCACGCGTAATGGAGGTAGTGGGGGGATGGTTCATGTTTTAGCCTCTCCACGTTCGATCGCGATGTGCGCCATGTGTCCAATAGGGTTTCTGCTAGCCGTTGGATTGCATCCGCCAGGGGGTTAAGTAGCAGCGCAGCTGCGGTAATTTCCCATCCGCTCTTTCTCTGCTTTGTGCCTCCATCGCCATTGCTGCTGCTCTCTGCCCCCTAGAGTTCGTCCCGTTCGCGGCGCTGGACCAACTCTGTGTGTTTCCGAGTTATTTTCTCCGCTCGCATCGCCACCGCAAGATGGGGAAGAAGAAAGGAGGCACTGCCGCCGAGTCCGCCGCCGCCATTGCTGCTGCTAAGAAGAAAGGCGGCTCTGCGGTTGCGGGCACCAGCACCGCCGGCGCTGGGAAGAAGAAGGGCGTGGGCACCCGCGTCACCAATGGTGCATGGTGTGCATCCATCATCAAATCGTCCGAGCTCCGTCTTCTTCGTCAAGATGGAGTTCTGTCTCCCGTGGTTGGTGACTCGCGAGTGCCAGGCGGCGAGGTAACTCCTTGTCCTCCTGCTGGTTTCCGGGTGATGTTCCTAGCATTCATCATACGCGGTCTGTCTTTGGCCCTGCATCCTTTCTTCGGGGGCCTCCTTTGCTTCTATGGGCTCCAGCTGCATCAGCTGTCCCCCAACTCTATTCTCCACATCGCCTGCTATATTACACTTTGCGAGTGCTGGCTTGGAGTCGATCCACGCTTTGGTATCTTCAAACGACTTTTCAAGCTGAAGCGTCAGTCGCATCTGGTTCCGTAGTCTACGACGTAGGAGGCTGCGAGGTCCATGTCGACTCCTCCATCACATACTTCGATATCAAGCTCATGGCGTCCGTCCAAGGGTGGAGGGTCAAGTGGTTCTACATCCGCCACCAGAAGGCTGACGGAGAGCACTACGGACTCGTGCCTTTTGATCCCATGATGCCGTGCAGGAGGAGGCGTTCTTGGAAGAACGTGGTGATGCCCGGCGAGTCTGAGGAGATAGAAGTGTTGTACGAGCGTGTCTGCGACCTCGAGAGTCGCATGGGTAAAGAAGAGGGAGACTGCACCCTCATTCGCGTATCTGCCGATGGCATTTCCGCGGGTGAAGTAGATAAGAGGGTGCGACTGTTGACCAAGTACACTGCCAAGTATGTACTCACCAGTGAACCAGTCGTGCCTCCATTTATTGCTTCTAACCCTCCTCCTTAGGTATGAGTGTGCTACGAAGTAGCTTCATTTGTCGAGTGCTTCTGATATTCTTGACGTGTGCTGATTTGTTTTCTGTATACAGGATTGGAAGGTGTCTCCCAGTTTGCCCCCTCTTCCCGAGGGTGTTATTCCTCGTGAAGTAGATGAAGAGGACGAGTCAGAATCGACTGTCCCACTTGAAGAGGAGGAGGAAGCCCCCGAGTCCATGATGCAGACACTCCTGGCGTTCGCGACAAAGATTCGGATGCGTCGTCTCCTTCGACTCCAGAAGGCCCAGCTATTGGTGTGGAGTCGCCAATTCATGTTGTTCCTGTGAGTTCTATGGCGCCATCTGCCCGCAAGAAGATGCGGTTTCCGAAGGAGTCATCGGAGTCGGAGGACCAAACCTTTGATTTTGATAAATTTGACTGGTAAGTTTACAATTCTCATCTTGGTTCTTTTTGGAGTTGCATTTCCTGATGTTGGTTTTGTTCTGTAGTCAACCGGCATCGTCATCTTCTGGCGACGTCCAATTTTTGAAGGAATCTGGAGTCGTGGACTCCAAGGCCAAGGAAGTGGCTGAGCGAACTCCTTCTCCTCCATTGGCGGCCCACTCCAGGCACAATTCATCAAGTTTTCCACACGCTGTGGAGCACCAGATGGTTGTCCGGACGACTGCGCGGCAATCGACTTTGGAGTCTCTAGAGGAGCACGTATGTGTGATGTTGCTTTTACTTGCAGTCGAATTAGTCATCCATGCTATCTGCTGATCCTTTTGTTTTTCTCCTGTTGCAGCTTATTGTGAAGGAAGCTGCTCGCCTGGCGGAGCAAGTACTTGCAATGGGTCGACAGCACGCATTGCTGGACAATCGCCATCGCGTGGTTGAAAGTTAGTATTTTTTGCTTCTTCTTCTTTGTCCTTGTGATATTTTTATATATTCGACTGATTGTCCATATTGTATTTTTTGCAACTAAGCATAACATAGTTCTTCGAGAAGCCGCTTCTCTTGAAAAGACGCTCGCCGCGGCGGTGAAGAGTCACGACGAGGTAGTCACTACGCTTGATGAATCGCGGAAACGCGAAGAGGATTTGCGCGCCTCCATCACTGTGAGGGAGAAGTTGTTCGAAGAACAGCTCTTCTCGATTGCCAAGTCTCTTTCAGGTATTTTTCCTTCTGTGTCTTGGCTACTTCTTTCTTCAGTGTCTTGCTATTGTGCTGACATTTTGCTCTGTGTAGATGCTGGCAGTTTGAGCTTTGACGCCCAAGAGCTTCATCGCATTGATGCCTTAGAAGGCGTTGTCGCGGCAGTCGAAGATTGCAACGCGTCCATTCAGGGGACACTGACCAAAGCTAAGGGTGTTCTCAGTCGCATCTGCGAGGAGCTGGCGCCCAAGGCTAAGCTGATTGAGAACTTGGATGACCTTGTGGAGTCCCTCGCTGGAGGTATCCCCTCGGATTTCAAGAAATCGCACCGCGCGGTCGGCGCCACCATGGCGCTCGCCATGGTGCAAGCCCATGGAGTGGAGATGGATCCAGCTGCAGTCTCCAAGGCGATGCCCATCGGCGCAGATGGGCAATAGGTAGTTTTTGCTCCCTTTGCAACTGCCTGCAGCAAGTACGGGCCGCAACTCATCAACCACGTAAGTATTACGAGGAGCTGCGAGCCAAGAAGGCGCGGCGAAGGCTGCGGCGTCGGGGCGTGGGAAGTGCATGGCGTCGACACGCCACTTCGTTGAAGCCTCCGAAGCCAAAGTCCAAGTCGAAGAAGCAAGCTGCTCCTCAGTAGTTATTGTAATAGTTAATAGCTCGACTCCTTTTGTCTAGAACATGCCGCTGACTGATTGTCTCCGTTGATACTTTGCTATGTTTGAATGCACTTGAGTTTTGTCCATGTGTTGCTTGGTCCCTTATTTGTCTCTTACTTGGCTTATGTTAGGGTACATCAAGTGGTCCTTCGAGTCATCCTCGGGACCTGCCATCCGCTGGTGATACCTTAGCGCAGTCGCACTCAAGGGTGAATGAGCTGTCCATGCTTTCGCGACTACGCGATCGCGTTAAGCAGCTGGAGCGCGAACTGCCCATCCTCTATGGTAACGCGGATGTATGGAAGTCAAGGGCGAAGAAGGCCACCGCTCGAGAGCAATATCTACTAGAGGAGGTGGCGCAGCTGGGTGACCAGTTCAAGTGCTATCTTTCTTCCTCCTTATCTTTTCTTGTAGTCAATCGAGGTAGTTCATTGTCTTCATACTTTTGCCTCTTGATTGGTATAGTTGTCAGCGCGCGTCATCCGTAGGATGAGAAAGACAGGATCGCCATTCGCATGAACGACCTGACCCAGGAACAGCTTCAGGCAAGTGGGTACTTCTGGGTGGATCATGATCCCGCAATCGCACTTGTGACTCTGCAGGATCGTGCCTCGCGAGTGCTCCATTTTCTGAAGAAATCACAATCATGCATGAGGAATATCTACCAGACGATGTTTCCGCTAGACGTTGTTCCCTCGAGTCTGTTGGCTCTCCTTGCTAAATTTCAAGACTTGAGTGTGATTCGTGATTGCGTGCGACAGCAGTTGGTGGCTGGCGCCAAGGCTGCTTTGTCGCTGGTGCGACTTCATAGGCCTAATGTGGATATTGCAGCTGTTGCTGCTGGTCCGCCGACTCCGCTGGCATGTTCGACTTGGAATATGGTTCCTCATTACCAGGCGGTGGATCACCCAGCGGAAGAAATTGTTGACTTCTTCGAGGAACAGACAAACGTTCTTCTGCTGCAACAATAGTTTAACTTGTATCCTGCACATAAATGTACTAGTGTTGTAAAGTTCGTATATATATGTTGTATATAATTGATTGACATTGATGTGTAAAGAGCTTGCTAGTTCATATATTTTGCGAGTGCATTGCACTATGCGATTCCTTTTCGTTAGCCTGACGTGTGTTTATCTCAGCACCTTGCCAACCTGCCAGGTGCGTTGCAGCTGGGTTGGTGTTTGTCAAGGGTTCGATTATTGCGTTAGCTACTCGGGACATCGCGATTGGTTCGTAGAACAGTTGTGTAAAGGGTGGCGTAGCCCACGAGTGATATAATTGCTAGAAAAACATAGAGTTTCGGGGCACTTAGCTTTATTTTTTCGCAGAATCAGTATGAGGTACAATGTGTGGCTAAGTAGCCTTGGCTGAATAGCCTTATTTGTAATGTAAGAAAGAAAAGATGACTAAGGGTAGAAGCACCACAGCTGCGCGACGTTCCAGGGGTTGGAGTATCCTACTCCTGTCTCAAAATCTTTGAGGCGATAGGCGCCACCTGGGATTACTTATGTAATCACGTATGGTCCTTCCCAAGGGGACTCGAGCTTGAGGTGCCCTTGCTGCTTGATCATGAGGACCATATCTCCTTGACGAAGGATGCAGGGCGTAACCTGGCGTGGTAGTGGGGCGGGTTACTTTGGTAGATCGTCGATCTTTCTGCTGCAATTTCCCGTGCCTCGTCAAGGAGATCGATGGAGTCTTCGAGTGCCAGTGTTGACTCCTACTCGCTATACGCGACTACCCATGGGGCTTTAAAGCGTACTTCTACGGGTAGTACTGCTTCAGCTCCATGGACCATGAAGAATGGGGTGTATCCCGTGGCGCTGTTTGGGGTTGTGCACAGGCTCCAAAGTACGGACTGCAATTCGTCTGGCCAGCATCCGGCGGCTTGTTCGAGTGGTCGGAGGAGTCGCTTCTTGATTCTGCCGCAGACGAGGCCGTTGGCCTTTTCGACTTGACCGTTGGTCTGTGGATGAGCTACGGATGCATAGCTTACGTTGATTCCCAGGTTTCGCAGAAACCCTAGAACTCCTTAGAGGTGCAGTTCGTTCCATTGTCCGTGATGATGCTGTGTGGCACTCCGAAGCGATAGACAATGGACTCGAAAAACTTGACGACACTGGCTCCTGACTGGTTGGTCACCGACATGGCCTCTATCCACTTGGTGAATTTGTCGACTACGACCAGGAGTCAGACATATCCTCCTCGCGAGGATTTTGGGAGCTTGCCGACCATGTCGAGTCCCCATTGTGCAAAGGGCCAGGCCATTGCTATTGGCCGGAGTTTCGTGCCAGGTGCGTGCGGTTTGTCCGCAAATCGCTGACAAGCGTTGCATCTCTGGACGATGTCCTTGGCATCATGCATGGCCGTGGGCCAGTAGAATTCAGCTCGTAGAGCTTTGACGACGAGGGCGCGACTACCTGCATGGTGCCCGCAAGTCCCTTCATGTATGTCGAGGAGGACGGCCCTTCCGTCCGTGTTGGAGACGCACCATTGGAGTACTCCTGTGATGCTGCGCTTGTACAGTTCACCGTTGATGACGGCGAATGCCTTGGATCACCGTGCGATGTGTTGCGCGTCAGTCGGGTCGTCCGATAGCCTCTTGCTGAGAAGATATGTGATGTAGGGTTGATTCCAAGATGGCTCAATCATCATGACCCCCATTGGTCCCTCGAGTCCTGTGTCGAGCTCTAGGTCGTCGAGTGCCATTGGCTCATTGGGCGGTGTAGCCCCCGAGTCTGTTGTTGAGCTTGTTTTCTTCTCTACGGCCTTTGGCTTGATGGAGCGTTCGCATATACTCTCGAGAAATAACCCAGGTGGTATGGGGCGCAGGTGGAGCCAATGTTGGCGAGTGCATCCGCCTCTTCGTTGCTTTCGCGGCCTACATGACACAGCTCACAGCCGTCAAAGTCCCCTTCGAGTGTGTCGTAGAGGTCGCGGTAGGCGATCATATTGTCGTTCAGCGTGTCGCACTCATGCATTGTTTGGTTGACAACCAGCTTGGAGTCGCCGTAGATGATGAGCCTCTTGGCGCCACAGGCTTTTGCCATACGCATCCCGTGCAACAGGGCCTTGTATTCAGCTTCGTTGTTGGAGGCAGTGAACTGCATTCACAGAATGTATTTCAGCTTGTCTCCTTGGGGCGATGTCAGTATGACACCTGCGCCAGCCCCGTCTTTACGCTTGGACCCATCGAAGTGCATCGTCCAGAGGTAAGCCATATCTGGTTTTTCGGGGAGCTGATTCTCCATCCAGTGTATGAGGAAATCAGGGAGGACTTGCGACTTGATCGCGTCGTGCTTCTCGTATGTAATGTCTCGTGGAGACGGCTCGATTCCCTAGAGCGCAACTCGTCCGGTGGCGTCGGGGTTGTTGAGAATATGCCCAAGTGGGGCATCGTTGACCACCACGATTGGGTGCTCCTGGAAGTAATGGTGCAGTCGCCTGGCTGTCATGAAGACGCCATATGCCAGCTTCTGGTAGTGCGGACATCGCTGCTTTGTTGGCGTGAGCACCTCACTGAGGTAGTAGACTGGAAGCTGTACCCCGTGGACTTTTTTTTCTTCGGCTCCCTCCACCACGAGTACTGTGTTGACCACCTGGTTGGTGGCGGAGATATAGAGCAGCAATGGTTCTCTTTCGCGTGGGGTCACCAGTACTGGTGAGGTAGATAGTAGATGCTTGAGGTCTTCGAATGCTTCCTGCGGCTCATTGGTCCACTCGAACTTGTCAGTTTTGCGAAGAAGTTGGTAGAAGGGCAGTGCCTTTTCGCCCATTCGACTGATGAATCGACTGAGCATCGCAATTCGCCCAGCCAGCTGCTAGACGCCTCTTATGTTCTTCGGCTTCTCCATGGCCAGTATGGCTTTTATTTTCTCTGGGTTTGCCTTGATCCCTCTTGCGGAGATGAGATACCCGAGTAGTTTCCCAGATGGTACGCCGAAGGCGCATTTGTCTAGATTGAGCTTGATCCGGTAGCGTTCGAGGTTGGCAAAGGTTTCACATAAATCGTCGATTAGCGAGGCTTCCTCTTTGGTTTTGATGACGATATCGTCAAAATAGACTTGGATGATGTGACCAAGTTGATTCTTGAGGCAAGCCTGCATGCACCGCTGATAGGTAGCTCCTGCGTTTTTTAACCCGAAGGGTATTGTGTTGTAGTAGAACACACCAAAAGGCATTGTAAATGCCGTTTTCTCTTGATCTTCCTCCTTCATTCGAATCTAATTATAGCCTGAGTAGGCGTCGAGGAAGCAGAGACGCTCACATCCCGCGGTGGAGTCGATGATCTGGTCGATTCGCGGCAGCGGGAAGTGATCCTTTGGGCAGTGCTTATTCAGCGAGGTGAAATCCACGCACATTCGTAAGATATCCGTGTCCTTTTTGGGTACCAGCACCGTCTTGGCGAGCTAGGTACTTTCCTTGATCTCGCGTATGAATTTGGCGTCGAGGAGTCTGTTGATCTCCATTCCGACTACTTTTGCTCTTGGTTCAGATAGTCACCGAATTTTTTGTTTGACTGGCCTTGCGTCTAGGTTGACATTGAGTGCGTGCTCGGTGAATTCCCTAGGGACCCCTGGCATGTCCGCTAGACACCAGGTGAAGATTTCCTAGTGCTCACGGAGGAATTCGACGAGCACGAGTTCCTATGCGGGACTCAAGTTGTTGGCGATGAGAGCTGTCTTGGTCGGGTCCGATGGGTGGACCTAAACTTTCTTCGTGTGCACCGACATGTTGAAGGACAGGTCGAGTGAACTTGGCAGGCTCAGGGGAGGCAGACTGTTGTCTGTCGAGTCCTTCAATCTTGCGAGTTCCTCCTACATGCCGAAGGACTAGGAAATTCTGTTGAATTCCCTGTTGCAGCTGTCGGACCTCTCGAAGCTCCAGTTGATTGTGATGACACCGGTTGGGCCTGGCATTTTCATCTGCAGGTAGGCGTAGTGCGGTATTGCCATGAACCTGGCGAACGCGACGCGTCCGAGGATGCAGTGGTACTGTGAGGGCCAGTCGACGACTTCGAAGTCGATGCGCTCGCATCGAAAGTTTTTCGGCGTGCCGAAGATGACGTCGAGGTTGATTTTTCCTAGGGGATATATGCCCTTGCCTAGGACAATGCCGTGGAACATCGTGTCCGAGACCTCTAGACAGGTCAGAGGGATCCTCATTGCTCGCAAGGTACTTGCGAACATGAGGTTAATGCCGCTTCCACCATCCATGAAGATGCGACTCATGTCGAAGCCTCCGATCTGCGCCTCGAGTACGAGGGGACAGTGGCCTGGGCGAGGTAATTGGCACAGATGGTCGCGCTTGTCGAAGGTGATGCAGGAGTCGCTTCCACTGAGGTACTCAGTGGTGGATGGTGGAGAGTTTGTCGCCAAGTTGACTTGGCGAGTGATGGCCTTCTGCACCCGATTTGAGGGGCGTCCCTTTTGGATCATCATGTTACCCACATCCCGTGGGTATGGCTCGCCGCCTTGATTCTGGACCGGTGCGTCCGCGGGTGGTGGTACTCCAGGTGGTGGTGGAGGAGCTCCATGTGCTACAGCGCCTGGGGCGACTCTGTAGCCCCTGTTGACTGCGTCGCGATTCATCTGAGCCAAACTATCGTGGAGCTTGAGGAACTCGCGGCAGTCCTTGAGAAGGTGGCTGGATTTCTTCTTGCTGTCGTGTTTGTCGATTGAGAAGTGCATGTTACATGGCCCGGACAGTTTGTCTTCAATTGTTGTTGCGGGTGCCTCTTCGCGAGTGCGGCGCTGCCATACCTGCGTGGTTTTCCCGGAGTCGCGGTGTCCACTGCTGTGATAGCCGCTATTGCGGTTGTCATCGCGCCTGTCGGCGTAGCCGGCTGCGACCATGTTGACGTCGTCGCGATCATCGTAGATGTGTATTCGACGTTTGCTTCGGCGATCGCGTCTGTGCTCGAGTTCTGCTTCATCGTCAAAGTGAACGCGGTTTTTCACCGAGTCTTCTCCATCTGCCCACTGATTCATGATTTCCATCAAGTGGTCAATTGTTTTGGGCTTCAAGCGGCCTAGCTCTTCCCTGAGCTCTATGCAGCGAACGCCACCGTTGAATGCGTCGATTGCGTGATCTTCCGAGATGTTTTCTGCGGAGTTCTTGATGATAGACCACCTCTGGATGTATGAGCGTAGCGATTCGCCCGACCTTTGTTGGCAGCATCTCAGCTCTTATATTGATGCGGGGCTTTTGTAGGTGCCCTTGAAGTTGCGCCCAAAGCTGTAGACCAGCTCTTCCCAGCTGCGAATGGATCCGCGCGGGAGGTTGTTGAGCCATGCTCGGGCGGCGCCCTGCAGCTGTAGCTACAGGCATTGCATGGTCGTGCTTCTACTTCCGCCATGGAGCCTGACGGAGGAGATGTGGTCCTCCAACCAGATTTTTGGGTCCTGTAGGCCGTCAAATTTTGGGTTCTCCGATGGGAGCTTGAACCCTTTGGGCATTCACTTTTGCCTGATAGCCCTGCTGAACCATCTGGCGCCACAGAGCTCTACGTCTTCGTCCTCTGAGTCAGTCGATCGGGCACGTCGTGCCCTTGACTTGTCGATTGTGTGCTGCGTGATGTCATCACGCGCATCGTAGTTGTGGTCGTCTCGCCGTGAGCGGCGACGTCGAGACAGATCGTGACTGTTGCCGCTGGACGAGGGTGAGGAATAGCGTTTTGCCAGGGCCTTGCTTTTCTTCGGCTCCGGCGTTGGTTCTTTATCGAGAGCGGCCTCGATTAACCCCAAGCCCGTGATCGTGGATCAGTGCATGGCGGCTCAGGGATCTCCAGCCGGCGGCTGGTTGTTGAGGAGGTACATGGTGGCCGTTGTCACCGCAACTTGTGGCGTCTTTGGGACCATGTTGCCCCATGTGTCGACTGTCATAGGGCTGAAGTCGAGGACTTTCGCGGCTTCTATGCGCTCCTGCTCAGTGAGGTGCGCCATTCGAGATCGCCTCTTGTTGGCCATGTACTCGTTGCCCTTGGAGGAGGATCCTCCGTGGGAGGAGAGCCTAGCTCGTCGAAGACTCGACTCATCCACCGCCTTTTTACACGCTTTGAGTTGCACAATCGTTTGTAATGGGTGTCTGTACTCCTCCTTTAGTAGCCAATGATAGCCCATCAGTAGATCTTGCGGTGTGCTAGGAGGCAGAGGATTGCCTCGCAGGGCTTCTCGGCAACGAGCCCACTCGAGATCGTTGAGCTTGATCACGACACGTTCACCAGTGTGTTTGTTCACCATGGTTGGAGGTTCGATTGCCCCTCCATTGTTGACGGGCGCGCCATTGCCACCATTGGTGGGGCCGCCATTGGGTGGTCCGCCGTTAGGTATGCCACTGTTGGGTGGATTAGGGCCGTTGCCACCATTTTCGCGATTGGCGCTGGTTTCGCCGGCGTTGATGACGGTGCACATGAAGTGGTTGGGGAAGTTGTTGCTTCCGCAACTTTTGGATCCGGAGCCGTAGACCCCATCTTCCGTTGCTAGGCCACCCAGATCAGATCCGCGACAGCTATCGCTGTTCGTGCTCTCAGCTGCTGCTGAGGTGTTGAGCTTGCTGAGGGCGCCGATTGGTGGTGGGAACCACGATGCTGGAGCAATCGCGGATTTTGTTGGCTAGTTAGGCATGCGAAGCGTGCCATCTGACCAACTTGGAAGTGGAAGCTCCCGATCGCCAGGCTGATTCCATCGCCCACGGACACGAAAGCCGGGCGAGTGGCTGGCGTGTGGACGGTGAAGTCGAACGCGCCGAAGAGCTAGCAAATATCCCATGTTGCAGAGTCGTAGATCGCGGTCGATGGGGCCGAAGAAGCCGCAACATCAGCACTCCCAATTCCCACAAACGGTGCCAATTGATGAGGGTTTAACTCATCAATGCCCATTGTTATGGACTTGGGTTTTGGAGAAGGAGGGAGCGCTGGAAGCATCAATCGGCTAGCAAACAAGCACACAGGGACGCAAGGTTTACCCAGGTTCATGCCTCGTAGAGGTCCCTACTCCTGCTTGTCTTCTCTTGGAATTAACGAAGGAATTGAAGATTACAAGGGCGCACAGATGCAATCTAGCGAGAGTTGTGGAAACTAGGTTTGCGTGTCTCATCCTCGCCACCCCCTCCTAGCCTTTATATAGATAGGCCAGGTCTCGGGTAGCAGGTCAAGTCGGTTACAGATTAGGGTTTTCTCTTTAAACTTTCTATCTTTAAACTTCTTCTTGTCTTGCAAGTCATCGAGAGTCCGTGCGCCACTCGAATTCTTCATTGGGTCGTGGCAACACCGTGGGCTTCCACCGTATCTGGACCGTATATACCAAACTCGAGTACCTGCAGGGTATACCCATGTCAGTACTGCTATTGAATTTCAAGCAGGAAAGCTACTGAATCTCTCAAATGTTCTGTCATTTTGAATCCGGCAGAGCACATCACAATGCAATTTTTATTAACTAGGAGAAGAAATCTAGTACTCCCTTCGATCCAAATTAATGTTCTCACATTTGTTTAGATTCTGACATATCTAGTCATGTTTTAGTGCTAGACGCGTCCGAATCTAGCCTAATCCAAGAACATTAATTTGGATCGGAGGGACTGGAGTAGCTCATTCAGCCCCTCTTTAGCCCAGAACATTTTAATTCAGTCTTTTGGGAATTGATCTGCGACCACAGCCAATGGAAATTTTAGAAAGGAGCTAATGGAGCATAGCCGAGAACATATTAGTTCGGCCTTTTACGGGTCAGCGAACTCCTGAGCACAGGCCAGTGAAATTTGAGAATGAAGGCCATGGAGCATAGCCTATGGAATATAGCCCACGTAGAGCAATAGCCAAAATCTTTTTAATTCGGCCTTTTGGGCATTGCCCCCCCACCTCTCATAAAAAACTTTGCCTACCCATGTTTTTAAGAAAATACCCCATTGTGTAGCATTTTATAAATTGAGATGCCATGAGCACTTCCCTATTATATTTTAAAAGAGATAAACATAGACACACAAAATATTTTAAGAATACTAATACAGAAGTTGTAGTACTAATAAAAGTTTAATGATATTTTTCTATAAATATCTTTGTTGTATTTGGCACTCAGTTTACGTTTATTTGATTTGAAGGTCTTTTGTTCGAATCGCCTTTGTGTGTGTGTGTGTATCTTGGGTTTACATTTTTTTTCTTCTAGCAATATCGCATTATGGAGAGGCTAACATCACGGACCCACCAGCATGCAACGTCCCTAGAGTTTTTTTTGAGGGTGGGTTCGAAACAAAAGTTTAAATACTTGTACAGAGAGGCTCGCATCAGGGACCCACCAAACAGAACATACAGAGAGTTTGTTTCGATGGTGCGATCCTTCTTCTCGCGTTGACGACAAAGTGATTGGCGATCCTTGACTAGCATGGTGATAGTCTGTTCCTTCTTGATGGCAATGGCAAGGTTGTGGTTGGCGTAAGCTTGGGCGTTGTCCAATTCCTTCTACCTATCATATAGCACGAAGTCAAGATTTTCCACCTAGCGCTTCAACTCCGGGTGACTTGGCATCTCCAATGGCATACCCATAGAATCATGCCTTGCAAAGTGAGCAAAGCGAGTTCCCTGGATCAAGTTGATGTTTTCCCCACACAGACGGGCAAGAGCTTCATGCATAGCCCTGGCTAATCCATCTAGCCAGTTGTTCTCTCGCAAGGTGAAATTTAATCTTCTCAGAAGTGGGTGCTTCCATTCTGCCTCTGAGATCTGCAACTATCATCCATTGTAGATCTCCTCCTACGTGATCGTTGAGTTGGGCACCGAAGAATTCTAGATGCGGGCGCTCAAGATACTTTGACAGTGCATCTAGATCCCTCTCAAAGATCAGTTGGCCTTCGTTGCCCAACTGGTAGAACTTGCAATACTGAACTTCCATCTATAAGAATTTAGGATGAGTAAGTTAGTGAGGTGATCAAGTGTGTCAAATTTTATGTAGTAATGTAAGAATTTTGAGGAACATGATTTTTTTTGAAAGAATCAAGGATAAGAGTGGGAATAGGTTTTCATAATTACTCACTTATTTGGTTTTGAAACTAAGTTTTGTTCGGACGTCCATTCTAACTAGGGTATCCTATGGTCAGGATGGCTCTGATACCAACTTGTCAACACCCAGATTTTTAATCCCACATGCCTGTTATGCCATACATCGGAATCCCAGGATTACCATTTTTGCGAGACATAACAGATTGGATATCACAGTACATCATCAATTACAAACCATAATAAGGTCTTACACGAATAAAGGATCTCATGATCCAGACTTAATACAAACAAGCAGCGGAATCATAAGCGTAGTAGTAGGCTCCATCTTCAGGGCCATAGGCAATGCTGACGATGGGAGATGATCCTAGTTGTCGTAGACATCCTGCTGTCCACCATCTTGATAGTCCTCCTCATAGTCTGGCCACGGAAATAGCCAGGGACAAAGCCATGAGTACTCTTTAAGTACTCGTAAACTATCACTAGCAAGTAAGGTAGTTCTAGTAGGAATCTTAAGCTCTAGGTTTATTTGCAAAAAGCCAGGTTTATCTAAACTGAGTTTAGAAGTAAAGAAACTAAGTAAATGTTCTAAATCACTTAAGTGGGAACCTAGTTTTCATATGCACAACCCTGTTGTTGTCAAGTCAAAATCATAGTTCACTTCACAAGTCATTTTGAAAACATCTGATGACGGAACAGTATGGCCACTCCAACTGTCCATGATCATGGACGCGGCTATTCGAATAGTTTGACACTCTGTAGAGGTGGTACACTTTCACCACAAAATTCGATACATCCGTCAAGGATAACTCTGAATCATCATACTTAGTATGCGGATAATCAATCATAACCTTTCAATTACACACTCTAGTATAGGCACCTCCCCTATGAGCTTGGCCTCCCAGCCATGGCCATCTGCCATCCTGGGCACTGCATAGGTGGACAATTCACACTCACGAGGTAGCCTCAGCTCAAACCTCTTCCACGAGGGAACCCATACTAATGCATATAAATTTCCGGATAAGCCTTACCCAATTCAGGTCTTGTGGTTGTACGGTAAAATTGGAATGGTATCGCATCCGAACCCAACCATCAGTTTTTATAAAGGGCTAAGGATCATGCCTCAACATTTTTCGTCATCAAATACAGTTGTGTTTGTCAACACATGTCAAAACATTTTAATAAAATGACTCATCATTCCAAGGTTTTCATAATCATTTTCACCAAGTATTCCCATCTAAAGTGATCAAGTTTTATGCTTATCACTAGCCACTAAGTTAAGATTGTTCACTAATGAGGGGTGATAATCTTCAATCTCATGCCATAGAATGACATCTAGTATAGGCCTAGTTTTATACTCTTTATGCTATCTATAATATCTTTCCAAATACTCACAAAGCACTAGTTATAAGTAAAGAACTTTGGTAAAGTAAAAGAGTAAAGCTTGCAAGTAAAACTTGGGATGGGTATAAATCAAAGGTATATAACCAAAGCATGACTAATGCATCTTGCTTAAGTTATCTTGCAATTAGTGATGGCTTGCATAGGTATAATACTTGAAAGTGTTAGCTTGCATTGTTCTAGCTTGCCAATAATAGCTTGCCTTGATTGGTGTAGTGGTTCAAGTTTTCCTCCTCTTCTTCTGGGTAAAACTCCTCCTCCTCGTAGCTTGGGTTGGTACAATCGTCTATAATTAAATACGTGGTACATAATCACCAAACAATACTTAACTAATTATATTTAGCACACTAAGGCTCACACTTGATGATCTAGTATCATCACAATCATCACATGAAATAAAGAACTAGTTTTATTTAGTTTATTTGAGAAAAATAATTTCTACTCATTGAAATTAATTAAGATTTAATATTCTCCAATTAAAATATGGGATCATGTGGACACATGTCATCACCACATATTCTAATACATGGGAATGTGATTTAAAGTGTTAATCATATTTTATAAAGTTTAAGATTATCATTTAATAGATTTAAAGTGACTAGAAATGCCCTAATAGCATCATTTGGGTACTAGTCCAATGTCACTGCATGTAAACCTAAATATTTTTACATATTCAGATAAATATTGTCAAATGTGATTTTTGAGAGTTGTAGTCAACTCAAAAGCTATTATGGTTGATTTTTGAAAAATGTTTGAAGTTGCAAAGGTCTCTGTCTTGTTATTTTTACTATAGGTTATCTCTAACTCCAAATGATTTAAATCCAACGGGCTCGATAGATAATTTAAATATCTTTCTAACAAAATTTGAATCATGCAATTTGGTTCAGTGAAACTCACTGAATTGATTTTTGAATCTGTGGATAGAATCTAGTTTAAACTAAATTGGAAAATAAATATTTGAATTCCCCGGGCTGCGCGGGAAACCTAAACGGGGCGGCCCAATTGCACTGCACAGCGCAGCGGGCTGCTGACAGAGGGGGTCCACTCGTCAAACGGTATCCATGCATCTGAGCCGTGCGATCTAATTCTAATCCAACGGCTGGGAGTCGTCGTCGACGACGAACTACTCTGGCGAGGAAAATGACCTAGCACGGTGGTAGGGCTCCGACTAGGCTCACCTGGGCTCCAGCTAGGGTTGGCGACGGGGGCGATCGATGTGGTAGACGACGGCAGGTCGAGGCGTGGTCACGATAGGTCTTGGGGTGGTCGAAATCAACGGCGCCCTTCTGCTCTAGCAGCGGTGGGCTCCGGCCAAATTCCAGCGAAGGAGAGCTCGCCTTGCTCCAGGAAGAAGTGGGGGAGGATCAGTGAGGAGTGGTTAGTGCTGGGGTGTGGATAAATGAGGCAGGGGAGGCCTCCTTTTATACTGCAGTGAGGGGACCGAGCGGTGCGGGCGCGAGCTCGTCGGTGACGATGCTACAGGATGCTATCGGCGTGGCAGAGGCTAGTGGACGATGCGTGGTTCCCAGGCAGTTCTCATGGGCATAATGGTGGGGCATGGGGCGGTGTGGTTTGGTCGGGAGCGTGCGGCACTCCGCGTGGACGTAGAGGTGTTTGCAACGGCCTGCGGCAGCTGCGGGTCGCACGGCGGCGAACGGGGTTGTCTGTGGGGTTGGGGTGATCATGACGAGCTAGTGCACGCGAGGCGGGGGTGAGGCGCGGTCTGTGCGAGGCGGTCGGGCGCGGCGAGCTGGCGTGCTCTAGGCATGTCACAGAGACATAGGGCGCGGCGGTGCTACGATGGTCCAGGGCTCGTCTGCGGTTGAGGCTTGGACAGGTGGTGGCGGTGGACCGAGGTGTGTCTGGTGCGTGTCATGGGCAAGGGCGCGATGCTTCTAACGCGCTGTCAACTGTCGGTCGGCGACGACCAAAAATGGGCGGCGCTCCACTGTGAACACGGCTAAGGGGGGCTTGTTTAGTGCTTTGTTAGGCTCAGGGGAGACAGGGGGTTTAAGAGGGGACCAAATGGTCGAGGGATTATTGTGGAAACAGTGAAGTTAGGCAGTAGTTAGTTTAATGCAGGCCGGGTGTTTGTTGTAATGGCCGAAAGAATTTTACTTTGGAAATTTTGAATGAAAGTTTTTGAGTGATCTTAACTCAGGCTTGAGAGTCTATGTTTGCTTGGAGAGGTCAAGGGGAAATGGTTTGATAGGTTTTTGAAAAAGTGGGATCTTAACATATGAACTAGATTCAATTTTCAACTGTCCATTAAATTGATTTGGAAAATGTTTTTGTAAGTTTGTAAAGTGGGCCTTGATACACTTTTACTTGGTCTACAAAGGGGTGAAAAGAAGTAGAAATGTTTCTGTTAAAATTTCTCTTCTAGGAACACAAAAAGTGACCTAGTGGTAAACTTTTGTCAAAATGACCATTTGGTTATTTAATTCTTTTTTGTTTCTTTTGATTTTGATTTTTTTGTAAATGGCCTAGATGATGTAGTATTCATCTTTAAACCATTTCACATCATTTGTAGCAATCAAGCATGGCATTTTCAAACAATCACACATTAATGGAAATCTAACATGCATTCATGAGCTTCCTACATGATAACTTGCTTCAGCTCCGAATCTGCTGGCACACAGATACGTCCTTTGTACCACAAAACTCCTTCATCTTCGGTGAATCCTAGTACCTTCCCTGTACCAATACGACGCTTGATTTCGTCGATACTTGCATTTCCTTTCTGCGCCTCCTTGATCTGACTGATCAAAGTGGGTTGAAGTTCAATGCTAGCTAAAAATCCTTTGCTAACTAGCTCCGTTCTAAACTGCTCCAACTCTTCTTGTAAACTTGGCTGGGCTTCTTTGATCATGGTGTTTAATCTACAAGGCAATCTTCTAAGAGCATCCGCTACCACATTGGCTTTGCTGGGGTGATAGTGAATGTCAAGGTCATAATCCTTGATTAACTCTATCCATCTCCTTTGCCTCATATTCAACTCCTTCTGGGTGAAAATATACTTCAGGCTCTTGTGATCCAAATAAATCTCACAGTGATTACCCATCAGGTAATGACGCCATGTCTTCAAAGCTAAAACTACAGCTGCTAGTTCAAGATAATGGGTAGGGTAATTTTGCTCATGCTGCTTCAGTTGTCTTGACAAATATGCTATGACTTTGCCTTCTTGCATCAACACACATCCTAGACCAATCTTGGATGCATCACAATACATATCAAAAGGCTTCTTGATATCTGGCATAATCAAGTGGGGCTGAAATCAATCTCTTCTTGAGCTCTTGAAAACTTGCTTCACATTTGTCTGTCCATTCAAACTTCTTATCTTTCTTCAACAGTTGGGTCATCGGTCTTGCGATGCTCGAAAATCCTTCAACAAACTTGCGGTAATATCCCGCTAATCCGAGAAATGCATGGACTTGGGTTTGGGTGGTTGGGGTTTTCCATTCTTCAACATCTTTGATCTTGGCGGGATCAACAGCGACTCCTCCTGCTGACACAATATGTCCGAGGAATCCTACTTCCTTCAACCAGAATTCACATTTTCTAAAATTGGCATACAACGAATGCTCTCTAAGGGTTTCAAGGATGGTTCTTAGATGTAGCTCATGGTCTTCTTCTGACTTTGAATAGATTAGAATATCGTCAATAAAAACAATGATAAACTTATCCAGGAAGTTCATAAAAATCTTATTCATGAGATTCATGAAATAAGCAGGGGCATTGGTTAATCCAAAAGACACGACCGTATACTCATACAATCCATATCTGGTGGTAAAGGCGGTCTTTGGAATATCCGTTGCACGAATCTTGAATTTATGATAACCAGTTCTAAGATCAATCTTAGAGAACACTCTAGCACCAGTCAACTGATCAAACAGATCCTCTATCTTTGGCAGTGGGTACTTGTTCTTGATGGTGACATCATTCAGCTTCCGATAATCCGTACACAAATGGTTACCTCCATCTTTCTTATCCACAAATAGAACAGGCGATCTGCATGGCGATGCGCTTGGTTGAATCAGACCTTTCTCCAGCATAGCATCAAGTTGCTCCTTCAGCTCCACTAATTCAGATGGGTTCATACTATAAGGTCTCTGAGCTATGGGTCCAGTTCCAGGAATTAGTTCAATAATGAACTCGATATCCCGATCTAGGGGCATACCGGGCAAATTATCTGGGAATACATCGGGGTATTCATAGACTACTCTGACTTGGTCTATGGTTGTTGGGCTAAACTCTTGTTGCATTTGAATTGACGGGGCAAGGTTTTAGATACATGCTCTACTGATACTCCAGAACTACTGGTCATGGTTATGGCTTTCTTGGCACATTCGATCAATCCTTTATGTTTCGACATCCAATCCATTCCTAGTACTACTTACAAACCTTTGGTTCCAAGTACTATTAGATTGGCATAAAAATCTATCCCATGGATTTTGATAGGTATAGCCTTGCAATTTTTTCTAGCTTTGGTGGTTGAACCAGGTATTTGTACTATCATAACATGCTTCAATTTTGTTGGTTGAATCTTACTAGTGCATGCAAATTCTTCTGTAACAAATGAGTGCGATGCTCCAGAATGAAACAACACTCTTGAAAGTACTGAGTTAACAAAGAACATACCCAGCACGACATCGGGCGCTTCCTGAGCTTCTTCAGCATTCATGTGGAACAGACGGCCATTACGGTTGAGCGAATTCCCTGAAGAAATCTCCTTCCAGGCTGAACACGGTGCTGCTGCTGAGCTGGGGAATTCACATTGGGGGTTGCGGCAATCTTCTTGGGACACTCGTTGGAGTAGTGACCCTTGACTCCACATTCAAAGCAAGTGATCTGGGACTTGTCTTTCGCTGCAACAGGCACAGCATTGCTTCCAGTCCTTGGGGCAGTATTGTTGTTATTGTTGGACTTGGGCGGTGCACGGTTGAAGTTGTTGGAGTTTCTGGGGTTGTTGTTATGGTTTCCTCCAGACTTCAAGTTTCCTCCGGTACAATTGGGGTAGCTTGGACGGGACATCGGGGGTCTATTTTCTCTTGGGGCATATCCTGCAGACGGGTTGGGGCGATACTTCTAGGTATTGTGGGACCTAGTCTGGTGCATCATCCTGCGCTTGTGGTTGTCATTTTCTTGGTTGATCTTCCCTTCCATTTGGATGGCAGAGTCTACAAGCTCTTCTAGATCTCCAAAACGGATGTTGACTAACACAATCTGCATCTCATCATGCAATCCATTCAGGAACCTTTCCTTCTTCTTGGCTTTAGTGTTAATCTCATAAGGGCATATCTAGCTAGTGACAGAAAATTGTCACGGTATTCAACTACCATTATCCTTCCTTGCTTCAGTTCCCTGAATTCATCCCTCATCCGGGTGACCAAACCTTGTGGCACCTGGGTGCGGCTGAACTTGATCTTGAATGCTTCCCAAGTCATCATCTGACCGTCGTTCATGGTACGGGTGCTATTCCACCATGCGTTTGCATCTCCTGCCAGATAGTGGGTGGCAAACAGTACTTTCTCATTGGCTTCAACTCCTGCGACCTCCAGATTGTTCTCCATGGTTTGCAACCAGTCATCAGCATCTAAGGGATCCTCAGATTTGTTGAAGATAGGGGGATTGGTATTCTGAAAGTTCTTAAGATTGGATCCATGGTGATCTTGGTTCCCATGGGCTTGATTATGGTGGGCCATCTGAGCTATCTATTGAAGAGTGGCTAGGTTGTCTTGGCGTTCGGCTCTACTAGCTTCACGGTCGGAAACTAGCATCTGCAGAATTTGCAACATTGGGTCCTGCGATGAGCTGCTTCCTCCAGGGTTTCCACGAGTCATCTGAAGATTGAGATAGATAATGAGATAAGAGGGAAATTTCTAAGGTTCATGGTTTTGTTTCAAAATCTCTAAACTTTGAGTATGACTCAGGTTTTGCAAACTAACTTCTTCTTTTCATTCATTCATTCAAAGCACACAATACAACACACACCACAACACAAATGGAAAACAGATGGTTTTAAGAACCATTTTGTGAAACTACGATACAGTGTGACTGATATAACTCATTCCTACGGTAGTGATCAAGTGCATCTACTCATCATCAATGAAGTCGGAATCATCATCATCGGTGTAGAAATCCATGGCATCATCCTCCAGGTAGTTGTTGTCATCACTGAGGTAAGAGTGAAGATCTCCCTGGATATCTTCACCTTCCTCCTCTTCCTTTTCTTCAACCTGGACTTCCTGTTCACGGATGGTATTCTCGAGAGCGGCCACCTTCTTGCAAAGAAGATCGATGGTGCGATCCTTCTTCTCGCGTTGACGACGAAGTGATTGGCGATCCTTGACTAGCATGGCAATAGTCTATTCCTTCTTGACGGCAATGGCAAGGTTATGGTTGGCGTAAGCTCGGGCGTTGTCCAATTCCTTCTACCTATCATATAGCACGAAGTCAAGATTTTCCACCTGGCGCTTCAACTCTGGGTGACTTGGCATCTCCAATGGCATACCCATAGAATCATGCCTTGCAAAGTGAGCAAAGCGAGTTCCCTGGATCAAGTTGATGTTTTGCCCACACAGATGGGCAAGAGCTTCATGCACAGCCTTCGCTAATCCATCTAGCTAGTTGTTCTCTCGCAAGGTAAATCGAATCTTCTCAGAAGTGGGTGCTTCCATTCTGCCTCTGAGATCTGCAACTATCATCCATTGTAAATATCCTCCTACGTGATCGTTGAGTTGGGCACCGAAGAATTCCGGATGCGGGCGCTCAAGATACTCTGACAGTGCATCTAGATCCCTCTCAAAGATCAGTTGGCCTCCGTTGCCCAACTGGTAGAACTTGCATTACTCTTCCATCTATAAGAATTTAGGATGAGTAAGTTAGTGAGGTGATCAAGTGTGTCAAATTTTATGTAGTAATGTAAGAATTTTGAGGAACATGATTTTTTTTGAAAGAATCAAGGATAAGAGTGGGAATAGGTTTTCATAAATAATCACTTCTTTGGTTTTGAAACTAAGTTTTGTTCGGACGTCCATTCTAACTAGGGTCTCCTATGGTCAGGATGGCTCTGATACCAACATGTCAACACCCGGATTTTTAATCCCAGATGCCTATTATGCCATACATCGGAATCCCAGGATTACCATTTTTGCGAGACATAACAGATTGGATATCACAGTACATCATCAATTACAAACCATAATCATGTCTTACACAAATAAAGGATCTCATGATCCAGTCTTAATACAAACAAGCAGTGGAATCAGAAGCGTAGTAGTAGGCTCCATCTTCAGGGTCACAGGCAATGCTGACGATGGGAGATGATCCTAGTTGTCATAGACGTCCTGTTGTCCATCATCCTGATAGTCCTCCTCATAGTCTGGCCACGGAAATAGCCAGGGACAAATCCATGAGTACTCTTTAAGTACTCACAAACTATCACTAGCAAGTAAGGTAGTTCTAGTAGGAATCTTAACCTCTAGGTTTATTTGCAAAAAGCTAGGTTTATCTAAACTGAGTTTAGAAGTAAAGAAAACTAAGTAAATGTTCTAAATCACTTAAGTGGGAACCTAGTTTTCATATGCACAACCCTGTTGTGGTCAAGTCAAAATCATAGTTCACTTCACAAGTCATTTTGAAAACATCTGATGACGGAACAGTATGGCCACTCCAACTGTCCATGACCAGACGCGGCTATTCGAATAGTTTGACACTCTGTAGAGGTGGTACACTTTCACCACAAAATTCGATACATCCGTCAGGGATAACCCTGAATCATCATACTTAGTATGCGGATAATCAATCATAACCTTTCAATTACACACTCTAGTATAGGCACCTCCCCTATGAGCTTGGCCTCCCAGCCATGGCCATCTGCCATCCTGGGCACTGCATAGGTGGACAATTCACACTCACGAGGTAGCCTCAGCTCAAACCTCTTCCGCGAGGGAACCCATACTAATGCATATAAATTTCCGGCTAAGCCTTACCCAATTCAGGTATTTTGGTTGTATGGTAAAATTGGAATGGTATCGCATCCGAACCCAACCATTAGTTTTTATAAAGGGCTAAGGCTCATGCCTCAACATTTTTCATCATCAAATCCAGTTGTGTTTCTCAACACATGTCAAAACATTTCAATAGAATGACTCATCATTCCAAGGTTTTCATAATCATTTTCACCAAGTATTCCCATCTAAAGTGATCAAGTTTTGTGCTTAGTAGTAGCCACTAAGTTAAGAGTGTTCACTAATGAGGGGTGCTAATCTTCAATATCATGCCATATAATGACATCTTGTATAGGCCTAGTGTTATACTCTTTATGTTATCTATACTATCTTTCCAAATACTCACAAAGCACTAGTTATAAGTAAAGAACTTTGGTAAAGTAAAAGAGTAAAGCTTGCAAGTAAAACTTGGGATGGGTATAAATCAAAGGTATATAACCAAAGCATGCCTAATGCATCTTGCTTAAGTTATCTTGCAATTAGTGATGGCTTGCATAGGTATAATACTTGCAAGTGTTAGCTTGCATTGTTCTAGCTTGCCAATAATAGCTTGCCTTGATTGGTGCAGTGGTTGAAGTTTTCCTCCTCTTCTTCTGGGTAAAACTCCTCCTCCTCTATCGTCTATAAATAAATACGGGGTACACAATCACCAAACAATACTTAACTAATTCTATTTAGCACACTAAGGCTCATACTTGATGATCTAGCATCATCACAATCATCACATGAAATAAAGAACTAGTTTTATTTAGTTTATTTGAGAAAAGTAATTTCTACTCATTGAAATTAATTAAGATTTAATATTCTCCAATTAAAATATGGGATCATGTGGACACATGTCATCACCACATATTCTAATACATGGGAATGTGATTTAAAGTGTTGATCATATTTTATAAAGCTTAAGATTATCATTTAATAGATTTAAAGTGACTAGAAATGCCCTAATAGCATCATTTTGGTACTAGTCCAATGTCACTGCATGCAAACCTAAATATTTTTACATATTCAGATAGATATTGTTAAATGTGATTTTTGAGAGTTGTAATCAACTCAAAAGCTATTATGGTTGATTTTTGAAAAATGTTTGAAGTTGCAAAAGTCTCTGTCTTGTTATTTTTACTATAGGTTATCTCTAACTCCAAATAATTTAAATCCAATGGTCTTGGATAGATAATTTAAATATCTTTCTAAGAAAATTTGAATCATGCAATTTGGTTTAGTGAAATTTTCTGAATTGATTTTTGAATCTGTGGACAGAATCTAGTTTAAACTAAATTGGAAAATCAATATTTGAATTCCCTGGGCTGCACGGGAAAGTTAAACGGGCTGCCCAATCAATGCATCAAGAGGTCCACAGTCAATGACGCATCTAGGTGAAACGGTATCCACGCATCTGAGCCGTGCAATCTAATTCTAATCCAACGGCTAGGAGTCGTCGTCGATGACGAACTACTCCGGCGAGGAAAATGACCTAGTGTGGTGGTGGGGCTCCGACTAGGCTCACCTGGGCTCTAGCTAGGGTTGGCGATGGGGGCGATCAACGTGGTAGACGATGGTAGGTCGAGGCGTGGTCACGACAGGTCTTAGGGTGGTCGAAATCGACGGCGGCCTTCTCCTCCAGCAGCGGCGGGCTCCGGCCAAATTCCGGCGAAGGAGAGCTCACCTTGCTCCGGGAAGAAGTGGGGGAGGATTAGTGAGGAGTGGTGAGTGTTGGGGTGTGGAGAAATGAGGCAGGGGAGGCCTCCTTTTATACTGCTGCGAGGGGACCGAACGGTGCGGTCACGAGCTCGTCGGTGATGATGCTACAGACTGCTATCGGTGTGGCAGAGGCTAGTGAACGGTGTGTGGTTCCCTGTAGGTTCTCACGGGTGTAATGGCGAGGCGTGGGGCAGTGTGGTTTGGTCGGGAGCGTGCCGCTCCGCGCGGACGCAGAGGTGTTTGCGACGGTGTGCGGCAGCTGCGGGTCGCGCGGTGGCGAACGGGGTTGTCTACGGGGTTGGGGTGATCATGGCGAGGTAGTGCACGCGAGGCTGGGTGAGGCGCGGTCTATGCGAGGTAGTCTGGTGCGGCGAGCTGGCGCGCTCTAGGCATGGCACAAAGACATAGGTCACGGCGGTGCTAGGGTGGTCTAAGGCTCGTCTACGGTCGAGGCTTGGACAGGGGTGGCGGTGGACCGAGGCGTGTCTGGTGTGTGTCGTGGGCGAGGGCGGTGATTCTTCTAACACGCTATACACTGTCGGCCGGCGACGACCAAAAATGGGCGGCACTCCACTATGCACACGGCTAAGGGGGGCTTGTCTAGTGCTTGGTTAGGCTTAGGGAGACAGGGGGTTTAAGAGGGGACCAAATGGTCGAGGGATTACTGTGGAAACAGTGAAGTTAGGCAGTAGTTAGTTTAATGCAGGCCGGGTGTTTGTTGTAATGGCCGAAAGAATTTTACTTTGGAAATTTTGAATGAAAGTTTTTGAGTGATCTTAACTCAGGCTTGAGAGTCTATGTTTGCTTGGAGAGATCAAGGGGAAATGGTTTGATAGGTTTTTGAAAAAGTGGGATCTTAACATATGAACTAGATTCAATTTTCAACTGTCCATTAAATTGATTTGGAAAATGTTTTTGTAAGTTTGTAAAGTGGGCCTTGATACACTTTTACTTGGTCTACAAAGGGGTGAAAAGAAGTAGAAATGTTTCTGTTAAAATTTCTCTTCTAGGAACACAAAAAGTGACCTAGTGGTTAACTTTTGTCAAAATGACCATTTGGTTATTTAATTCCTTTTTTATTTCTTTTGATTTTGTTTGTAAATGGCCTAGATGATGTAGTATTCATCTTTAAACCATTTCACATCATTTGTAGCAATCAAGCATGACATTTTCAAACAAGAACACATTAATGCAAAGCTAACATGTATTCATATTCATTTTATTAATAAAAGTTTTTGTTAACCCTAATTTGGGTGATTAGAACTTGATAAACTTTGATTAGGGTTTTTGGGATGTTACAGGCTATCAGCTGGGACCCAGCATAGACACGTTTCCTGCACATAGGTGGTTAACATATGGGACCCAGCAAGTTTCCAAGGTCAAAACAGCGGACATGGCCAAAAAAAGTGCAACATACGCATGTTTCATTTACAGAGAGGCTAATATGTGGGACCCAGCAGCGCTACCTTATACAGATGCTATATCGAGCAACGTAGCTGCTCAAATGAGAGCGAGCGAAAAAAGTTCAAAGATGTACACATTTCTTTTAATGAGAGGCTGAAATGGGGGACCCAGCAATGTGAGCAAACGGCAGATTCATCGAGCAATGCTATCTAGTTCGGAATAGGGTAGCACTAGAGAAGAAAAAATTCCATCATACCCATGATTCTTCTAATGTGAGGCTGACATAAGGGACCCACCAGCCTAAATAAACGGCTGATGCAGCGAGCAAAGCTATCAAGTTCGGAACACGAAGGCGCGACAGAGGGTAAAAAATCCATCATACACACGTTTCTTCTAATAAGAGGATGACATGTGGGGCTCAGGAGGTTGGTTAAACGGTAGATGCGTCGAGTAGCGCTATCAACTCGGAACGGGGTAGCGCGAGCCAAGGAAAAAAATCCATCATACACACGTTTCTTCTAATGAGAGGATGAGATGTGGGGCTCAGGAGGTTGGTTAAACGGTAGATGCGTCGAGCAGCGCTATCAACTCGGAACGGGGTAGCGCCAGCGAAGGAAAAAATTCCATCATACACATGTTTCTTCTAATGAGAGGATCACATGTGGGGCCCAGCATCGTGATTAAACGGTAGATGCATCGAACAACGCTATCAACTTCGGAATAGGGTAGCGCGAGCAAAGGAAAAAAATTCCATCATGCACACGATCCTTCTAATGAGAGGCTGGCATGTGGGACCTAGCAGCCTGACTAAACGGCACACGCCTCGAGCAACGTTATCGAGTTCAAATCAGGGAGGCGCGACCGAAAAGTATGGTCCGCTAGAGACACTGACATCCGGGACCCACACGCCTCAAAAGACTTCGGCGAGTCAACATCGTGCAAGGAAATGAAAATCTTGCTTCTGCCATGCGTCAGCCGAGCTTCCTCCATGTTTTTAGCAGATCCGTCGTAGTAGAGGGCCGTGAAACCGGAAAAAAAGTTTTCCATCGGCCACGACCGAGTCGAGAATTTCGTCGCGGAAGACGCGCCTTCTATGACGACCGTCGGGCCAATTCGTTGCGGAAGGAAACTTTTCTTGTAGTGACCCTTCACACCTTTCAACAAAATTTTCTTCACTATCATCATCATTCACTTCTCGCTCATGTTCCCAAGTCTCTTGTGCCACATAACTCAAGCATGCTTTTTTTGCAATGCATTGGCACAAGCAACAAAAAGGATAGCATGAATATGATACAAAACTAAAACCATGTTACCTTTTTCTTAAATAAGATTTCCTTTATGTGTGCTTGTACTGTGCATTTCTAAATCTGCTCAAGTACCCATCTCCATCAAGCAATCCAACATAAATAATGTTGAGCCGGAGGGCCTCAACATGCCTCACCGACCTAAGAACTATTGTGATAACATTTTTAGTCTCCAAGTACGCATCTCCTCTTCCAATTATTTGTGCTCTATCATTATTTCCCATCTTCACAACACCAAAGTCACCTTCTGTGTATTTGGTGAAGAGCTCTCTACGAGATGTAGCATGTATGGTACACCTCTGTCTGAAATCCAAGTCATCACATCACCATCAACAAGGATGATGGTTTCATCAGAAACTACACTGATCCTCTCCCCAGCAGTGGAACCACCGATGCCATCATGTTATTCATGCATGAGAAACATGATCTCCTCAACTGTAGCAATCCGGTGTCCCTCGCTATCACTAACACTTTAAGTTTGTTTCTGAGTTTCTTCTTTTACATTTGTCTTTCTTCCATTTTTCACAATGCCACTTGATGTTGTCCTTCTCATGGCAGTGATGACATAAAATACCAACATATTTGTCTTTCCTCTTGATTTGCATCTACTTGTTTCTCCTCCCTTACTTGGACCTTTACTCTTGATAATCTCCCGCGACTCGATTACTAACATTTAGAATGTGAGGAAGAACCGTCCTTATCAGCAATTTTTCTGAACTCTTCATTTAGTACCTTGGTATTCACAAGGTTCTAAATGACAACTCCATTAGGTGCTAAATTGTAAATGGTGACCCTAAAGGTCTCCTAGGTGTCCGTAAGGATCGAAGTAGCAGAAAGGCTCTCACTTGATCTTCAAATGTGGTTCCCATTGAAGATAGCTAGTTTATAATGACATGAAATTAATTCACATGATCTGCAATTGGAGTTCCCTCATTGTACCTCAAACGCATCAAATTTTTGATCAAGAACATCTTGTTAGTACCTTCTTTGTGGGCATACAACTATGGTTCAAAAAATTATCATCCACCCATTGCTGGATGAACCCACAAACTTGGAGATGAAGTACGTCCCACTTATCTTGCTTCATATCATCGGGCATCTCAGTGGAGAACACCAACTTCTAGTATTCCTTTACATACAACAGATCCTTCATTTTGCTCTCCCAAGCTTGATGATTTGTACCATTCAAAGGAATAATTTTGTTGGTATTCACTTCCGTCTTTCACCACAAGCAATTGCACTCAGTCCAACTTTACTCTAAAATTGAACAAACTGAACCTCAGCTCTGATACCACTTTGTTGGGGGATATACGCAACCCCACTAGCCTGTAATGAACTTTTAGGATAGCTTCAATTAATAGATATGGAGAGAAAATAAAGCAACAGCCACATGAGCAAGTAACACAAGGATTTTATGTGGAAAAACCTTCTCAAATTGAGGAGGAAAAATCCATAGCTATCGACCAACCTGTCCACACAAGTTCCACTATAAGCAACTTGGGTACAAAGTCTTCTCTAAAACATCTAGATATGTACAACATACTCAGCATGTTGCCAACCGGTAACAACAACAACAACAAGTGACAAGGTTACAACAAAGCAAAG
The DNA here is from genome assembly GCA_023614405.1 of Avena insularis. NCBI lineage: Eukaryota > Viridiplantae > Streptophyta > Magnoliopsida > Poales > Poaceae > Avena > Avena insularis. The sequence goes on along the minus strand of CM042690.1, from coordinate 607,646,799 downwards.
ATAGCACAATTTTTGTCCTCTTCTGTAATCAGCAAACTTCTCTTAAATCATAGATCCAATGAGCACCAAACTTGGTACACCGTAAGACATATAAGTTTCCAACATACACACCAAATTTCAGCTCAGTCAGACAATGTTTGCCTACCCAATCTATTCTTCTATGTAAACTGCTATCTACTAAAAATGCAGCATTCTGAACTGACTAAAACGCTTCAAAATCTGATGCTACACTGGCCCAAATCTCAATACATCTTGTACTATTCAAATTAAGGAACAATATCACCAAGTTTGGATCCAATCCGATCAGGTTTGAGCCTCCAACCACTAGCTTGAAGATAGATCGGTCATAACTCAGAAATCTGGACAATTTTTTTTCATGAAAACACAAAAAGCTTTGTGTTTTGATTCATTGATAAAAAAGAGAGTCACTGTACATAATATACACAACAGCTGCAACGAGCCGACACCCCAAATAACTCAACCCACTAGAACTACGGGCCCGTCGGGATCAAAGCACTAAGGCCACGAGCTCCGGCTACGACCCAATGACGAGCTTCAGATCGAATCATGTCGAGGAGGTTTCCCATGCGAGGCGACACATTGTGAAAGACGGCTGCATTACGTTGCTTCCAGATCCACCAAGCCGTCAGCATGACAAGCAAAGATGTCCCCTTACGCAGGGTGCGAGGGGTGGAAGACAAAGTCTGCAGCCACCAGTCCACAAAGTCGCCATCCCCATCCGGTGGTGTGGCCATGGATCGCACCTAAGATAACACCTCAGCCAAATTGCCTTGGAGAAAGGACATCCCACCATGAGGTGGGTCATGGTCTCAGTCGATTGGTCACCAAGCGGGCAGCACGGGGAGTGAGCCAAACCCCGCCTTGCTAGACTCTTAGTCGTCTAGAAGCGGTCCTGGCAAGCAAGCCAGATGAAGAACTTAACTCTGGGTGCTGCCCAAGTCCTCCAAATGAGCTGCCAAGATCTCGAAGCAATCGATCCCTGGAACATGAAATCAAGATTTGGCCGAATACTGCGCATTCCGCGTCCACCGCCAGAGTAGAGTATCTAGCCCAACGGTCAGCTCGATGTCTCGCACCCGGATCCAGATCTGTACATATTTCCATAAGGCTAACAGACTCAGCGCGCGTTGGATGTCATCAATCCAACGATGCTCCAATAGCGCCTCTCTCACCGTCCGGCGCTTCTTAGCGCGTGTGGGGATAAGCGCGAGAAGCTCTGGCGCGAGCTCCTGGATGGTCATCCCACCGAGCCAGCGGTCGAGCCAAAACAATGTTGTGGCCCCATCACCCACCTCCATCAAGGTAGATGCATCAAACACCTGGAGTTTAGCCCAGGAGAAGCGCATGTCCAGGCTGTGCTAGGGCCTTGTAGGGTCAGTGCGCATCCTCCAGATCCATCGCACACGGAGACTTATTGCCGTGCGGGCTAGGTCAGGGACTCCCATCCCGCCATAGCACTTCGGCCATGAAACCCTCTCCCAGTTAGCGTGACAGTGGCCACCATTGGCTTCCAGTCTACTGGCCTAGAGAAAGCTCCTCTTTATCCTCTGTATCTGCTTGAGCGTCTGCTTATTGAGGCCGAGCACGATAATCTGGTGAAGGGGATCGCCATGAGCACCGACTTGACTAGCGCCAGGCGTCCCGCCTTCGCCATCATGGCAGCTTTCCAGGTCGGCAATCTGTAGGCAATACTATCCACTAGGGGATGAAGTGCAGCCGCGAAGATCCGGCACAGCGACAGACGGATCCCCAAGTATCTCACCGGGAATGGTGCAACTGGTAGCCCATCTCAGTCGCCGCAAGAGTGGCGACCTCATCAGTGTAGGCGATCAGAGACACCGAGCACTTGGCGAAGTTGGTGTGTAGCCCAGAAGCTTCACCAAATAGTGCCAGGAGTGCACGCATCGAACAGAGCTCTTGCTCATCTGGGTGGCAGAAGATCACGACATCGTCAGCGTAGAGGGAAACAGTCGTTACCAACTCGTGAGAAGCAACGCGTCTCAGGATCCCACACTCCATGGCTCTAGCCACCAGCTTGTTTAACGTGTTGATGAACAACACAAACAACATTGGTGACAGGGGTCCCCCTATCTTAGGCCCCGTCTGTGCCAGAACGGAGGGCCTGGCTCGCCATTGAGCATCACCCAGGAGCTAGCCGTCGAAAGGAGGATGGTGAACAACTCACGGAACTGAGGTCCTAGCCCCACCTTCCAAAGCACTTGGAAAATCATTGCCCAGGACACAGAGTCGAATACTTTAGTTATGTCGAGCTTCAGCATCACCCGTGGCTCCTTCAGCCTATGGAACAGGCATGCCGTTTGTTGGACCAGCATGAAGTTATGTATGCAACGCTTCTTGATGAAGGCGCATTGGTTCTGGTCAACCAGCCCATCTAGCCTCGAGGCCAGTCTCGAAGCCAACACTTTTGCCACGAGTTTGGCAAAGATGTGGATAAGGCTAATGGGCCTGTAGTCTCCTAGGCCAGCATCATCACTATGCTTGGGCAGCAGGATGACCAGGGCCTGGTTCAGTCCCTGAAACCCTCGCCCATTCATCGAGAACAGCTTGGTGAAGGCAGCCATGAAGTCTGCCTTGACCACACCCCAATAGCTCAGCAGGAATTCCGCTGTAAAACCGTCCGGCCCTAGCGCCTTCCCACGGGGTAGCCGTTTGATCACCTCCCAAACGTCCTCCTCCGATAAGGGGGCGTCCAGGTCTGACAGCTCCTCCGAGACCGAGCCCAGGAAGTCCAGGTCCAGCGAGAATTGGCGTGGCAATCCTGTGCCCAGAAGCCTCTGGAAATGGTTAAAGGATGCCTCGGCCATGTCCGCATGGTCAACCACCACCTCACCATCCACCTGCAGGCTACGAATGACGTTCTTCTGCCGGCGGTAGGAGGCGTGTTGATGAAAGAAGGCTGTATTGGTGTCTCCCTCCCTCAGCCACCTGATCTTTGCCCGCTGTCGCGCCATCGTGCGCTCAAGGGAAGCAAGCCCCAGATAGGTGCGCCTCAGCATAGCGCGTAGGGCCTGCTCCAGCGGTGGCAGCTGTCTGGATTCCATGGCAACATCAAGACGGTACACGACCACCCGCGTTGTCATCAGCTGCAGTTTGACGGACTCAACCTTTCGGTCAGCCCAGCTCATCAGATGGCGAGCTGTGCGTTTCAACTTGGCGACCAGTCTCCGGCCGAAAGGGTTGGGGTCGCCATCAATGGTCGTCCAGGCCGATTCCACGATTTCCTCATAGCCCTCCAGCTTCATCCAGAAATGCTCGAACTGGAACCGTCCCCTCCCCGCTACCACCGGGGTGTAGTCCAGGAGCAAGGGGCAATGGTCAGAGATGATCGTCGAGAGGCAGCGCAATGAACAGTTGTAGAACAACTCACCCCAGTCAGATGAACAGAAGACCCTATCCAACCTGACCAGGGTAGGGGTCTCCCGCTCATTGGACCAGGTGAACCTCCTGACATGGAGATAAATCTCCTTAAGAACGGAGTCGTTCAGGAACCTCCTAAAGTGATCCATCATGCGGCGGTTGAGGTTGGCATTATTCTTATCCTCATCCTGGTAGATCATGTTGAATTTGCCACATAACACCCATGGCTCAGGGCGAAGTCTCCTGATCTCACCGGAATACAGTTGGGTGATCCGTTAAGCTAAGCAAGAGCTATGAACAACCGCGAAGTCTCCTGATCTCACGGAGCTCCGCAAGGAAGGCGAGCTTATCATCCTCAGCCTGTGGACCATAGACACATGTGAGCCACCAAGGTGACCCCTTCCTAGGAGCAACCCTAGCGGTTACGCTGTTCACATCCACGTGCGCGCTATCAAGCTGCACCACCCTGCTCTTCCAGGCCATTATACTACCTCCTCTCGTATCGGTTGCCGGCAAGCAGAAGTAAGAGTCAAAGTCTGCGCCTAGGATTTCCATTACAATAGAAGGTGATACAGCGGCAAGTTTAGTCTCTTGCAAACATACAATGGACACGTTCGTCGTAGCGACTACGCTCTGCACACCCGATCGATGTGCGTGGTCGTTCAGACCATGTACGTTAGAAACAAAAATGAGCATCCGATCGCACGTTCAGACCTGGTTGGTCAATCTCGGGTGGAACAATGTTGCAATCTGGACAAAAATCAGTTTTACTTCTTATTTATCTTTTCTCACAGCAGCTATGATGGTTGCTTGGTCACTCTCACTTGCTTTCACACAGCCACCAAGCGTGGCTAGGATTTTTTTTTCACTCCTCTCTTAAGGAGCACCTCAGTCGTTAGATACGAATCTCGATCAACGATTGAAACATGTTAGACTTTACGGGTTGTAGTTGAGCTGCTAACACGCCTTCATGTAGAGGGACATGGTCCAACGGTATGGCCACACACATGAAAACAGGTAACTCCTAAATAGGACATTTCGGGGTGCCACGAAATTCCAGAACGTACGGGGAGGAAAACAAGCGACAATTTTTTTAGTAAACGACCAACCAGGGAGGTCTTAGGATTTGCACTACGATTTGGACTATTTCATGTATCAACACTCGATAATCATTTGTTAGCGGAAACAAACAACTCTCGGCTGCATTTTTTTGAAAGCACACTTTATTGTAAACTAGCACAACTGCTCGTAAGAAATCTGCATGTAAGAAATGCCTATTGTATGGACATCCACTTAGTGCGGCATGCATAGCAGGGAAATCCTCGTCAGAGTCCTAAATTTTGGCATGGCACAGTGGCATATAGCACTTGTCGTGGGAATACTCTTAAGAGTACCTGATTCACTTTCTATACGTGTGCATCCCTACATCCCTAGCTCGACCATCAAATGAACTTTGTCACATAGGATACCAACTTCCTAAGAAATAAAAAGAATTGTCACGACGGATGAAGACCAATATGAATTGCAAGAGCAACTGAAACAAATACTGCGATGATATACTGAAAATTTCCTTCCTTTGTAGTTTGGTTGTTAGCCCTTGTTTTTGGATATACAATGAGGCAGTCAGGTTGTGTTCATATCTACAACCTAATTACCCAACTCTCTTCTTCACAACTTGTAGACAAAACAGAACCAACAAATGGAAATTGATATTATCATGAGCTACCTAACGATTAAGTACTACTCGTACATACAGAACCCCTCAACTCAAACTGAAAGTTTTCCATTGTTGTCAAGCAGAGCTGCTCTGCTCTGATGAGACTGAAGATTGTTTCTCTTTTCTTTAATTCAGTTAGAGAACGTACAAGGATCCATCGACTGTCTCTTTCTTGCCATGCTGCAAAATCAAATCAAGTCAAATATATTCCAAGGATGCTGCCAAAGCAAAGTAAAACAAAATTGGGTCTGACTATCCATGTAACATTCGCCGAGCTCACATTTGTCAATCCACTGGCCACAGGCTTTGCCGGGCTTCGTCAACGCATGGGCACCACTGGAGTAGCTCGCCTCGAGCCAATGCGGAAAGCCATGCTGGTGCGGCTTCCCTTAAACCAAGACCCCAAGAAAAAATATGTTCTGCAAGTTTCACTGATTCTCATCCTAACAACCGTTTGAGTGATACCTGCTGTATCCAAAGAATACAAAGACATGTCACGCCTTCTAAGTTCTCACTGCAGCAGCAAGCTCTCCAATGTACTGAGAATCACCTACCCATCCTGGCTGAATCAACCAACTCAGACATGACAAAATAATCTCTTTCTAACCCCATTTTAAATGATTCGAATGTTCTTACAAAGATCAAACATTTGCAGAATAGCAGCGACCCCGGCAGCTAACCTCAATGACACCACATCCATTGCAATACCAACTCTATGCATATCTCTACAGAAAGCAGCAGCCTCCACAAAACATCTATTATGAATAAAATCTGAACCCTAGCTCCAAGACATCGGACCGGCACATGTGTTCAGCACCAACGATATGACTATCAGTTTTACATCTAGTCCCCTGTTCTCGAATAACCATGAAAGGTGCAGCAGTTCGTATTATACTAATTCTCTGAAAGAAATCCAACGATTTAACATCTCGAGTACGTAGAAGTTACCTTGAAGCGTCATCAATATTGGTTTCAACTCGACAAATTTTGGTCATCTCCGTGAGGATCCACAGGCCTCTCTTCTCTTCATCTTGTCTCTTCTTTTTTTCTTCCTTAGTTTCTTCTTTTTCCTTGGTAAGTCCCTTCCGTGGAGTCATCAAGTGTCAGCAGCAGCAACATGGCATGCAAAGTCTCGCTTCAAGCTATCAAACCAAGTCCGGGATCAACTGAGGAAGCACCGCGGCCTCGCTATCCCGTGGCTGTCTTAGGAACCATGTTGACAAAAAGAATACACGATTACAAAATAAATGATAGCTCCGATGAATAAAAAGAAAAAAGAAAAACCATACCGCACTAACTATACACTCAGCATTTTCCACTTTGTTTGCACAGAATTGTGAAGGAGATTGTACTCCTGCAGAAATGCAGGATGTCAACAAAAAATTCACCCAACCAAAGACTAATTAAGTAAACAAATAAGCACCTGGTCAGTGCAGTTGTTGCCATTGAGTTAGTACCAGCACTTTGTCGGTCCAACGATGAAGTTGGTCTTCAGTAGCTCCAATATATCCGATGTGTTGCAGCTAACTGGATCATGGCAGTACGGAGACTAGCGTCCAGAATCTGGATATTAGCATCACATCAACGACAGAGGAAACAGCAGAAATCAATGTCTTGAACTATGCGCAAAAATGGATGACAGTGTCAGCGCCTGACCCCCTACCGCATGTGCATTGCTTGCTCGATCATTGCTACTGTGTATTCCCCGAGCTGGGCTGAGCCTGATGAAGTCGGCCAGCGGGAACACCGCGACCGGTGGCGCGTCCGGGCGAGCGCTCGCCACTTCCCGACGCCACCACATCAGAAATCCATGATCTCTCGAAGCGGTCGAGCTCAGAGCCAGCCGTCAACCTCCGCAAGGAAAGAATGGGATGAGGTAGCCACCGCTAACCGCGCGGGATGCAGGGGATGGGGAGACGCCGCCGGCCCCGCGATATGCAGGGGATGCTTGAGAATGTGGCGCACCGAGGACCTTTCGGCGTCGGCGTCCAGCCGAGCCTGCCGCCGCGGCTGCAGGCGCATCCGCCTCGGCGATCTCCGTGTCGCCGCCGAGGTCCCCAGGCCCCAGCATCCTCCTCAATCGAGCTGCCGATGCTAGGGAAGGAGGGAGATCAGGGGAGGACGGGTCTGTTCCTCCATCCGGATGAGCGAGGTGGCGCCAGTGGCCGGAGATCGATAAGTGTCCGCCGCCGCTGCGGGTCGGGGCTGCCTGCTAGCGGTGGGGTAGCAGGGGATTTGGAGCAATCCGATCCGGCGAGGTCGGGGTCTTTTTTTTCCCAAAGGAACCGTCCAGTTAAACTCAGCAGTGGCATAGTGGGTAATATCTCCGAAAAATCAGGGGCAAAATCGTCAAAAAAAAAGGCTGGTTGACATTCCTGAGCATTACCGATAAATATTCATTCTTTATACGTTAGATTGGGTTTCAGATGTATATCAAGTTAACCACTGAAGTCTTTCGAAAAGGCATCGCTACCGGAGTCAAAAGATCGAGGGACAGGAGATATTATTGTTCCACGACCTTGTGAACTTCATCGACCGCCTCGCTCCTTAGTCGCTTGTATCTGTCCGCTAGTTGCACGCATTGTGGGAGGGGTGGCTCTACCAACTGAACTAAGTTACCACTTTCCAGTGAAGTGAAATGGGCGAGAAGCTGATCCTGCTGATGGTGAGCTGCCCGCACGGAGATAGCCAGGGAAAAGATGCCTTCAAGGCTGTCGCACGGAGTCACCCTCATTTGTTGCCAGCTGACTTGCTTTCTCCAGCTTCAAAATGGGGCACAGGAGCAGCACATGGCCAAATGGCCAAAGAAGAAGCGCTTGGTGGACGAGCGCCCACATCTGTTCCTTAACTCTATGTATCTGCCCTTTTTTATATCAACATTTCGAATTGAGATTAACAGAGGGATGATAAAACTAGAGGTTCGTCAAAGTAGATACTTGGTTGAGTCCCACTCTTTTGCTTAACTAGTAAACGTGTGTGTACGTGCAATGTACGTGTAATCCTGTGATTTTTTTACTCCAGCGATCGCTATCTTGAGCGATTAAAGCAAATATCGCAGAAACATATTTCAAGCATAGGAAATTTATAATGTACTCAAATAGTTTTAGCTAAACTGTCATGGAGGTTCACTCTGTTACGAATTAATCGAATGATAACAATAAATAATAATAATACATACAAAGAACAATATAATTATTGAGAAAGTTTATCACACAAAATAAAAGATGGTTGAGGACATAAAAAAACATTGAATTGACCGATTCCAGTGACAACCGTATTCTGGACCCGTGTCTAATCAAGTTGGTCTATTTTCTGAAGTGACTCTGCCGAGGACGGCTTATATATAACCTCCACGCTAGGATGCACTGGTACACTATGTATCAGATAGTTGAAGATGTATTTGACAGAGGAAGTTGGGGAAGAACTTGAGCCATCTTCACCGTTGAGTATAATCTTATATGATATTAATACAGGTATACCAGTGGGTTGAGACCTTTGGGAAATCAAACACGTCAGCCATATATGTTCACGTGAAGAGAAAAGCTAGCATATATGATTAATTAGAAAAACACATGTACCTTTTCACTTTAGCTAACATACAGTGCGAGTGACACAATAATATATATTTGGCAAGAAACTAAAGCGTTATTTCTATTGAATTAAATATAGATCTATGCATACAAACCAAATAAGACAAAATTATATAAGAAATATATACTATATGAACATAGCAAATTAATCATCCAACCTTGTTCACCTATGTACTTATTATTCAGAATTATGTTTTTAGGAAAAAAAAACTAAATACAACTGGTATATTGTAATCCGGAAGAAAATGAGGCACACAGGCTTTGATCTATCAAGAAAAATCACCAATTACTACTGGAGTCTACGTATCAAGAACTTCTGCAATACAGTCTATAAGAACTACCACATCCGCAGAACAGGTTCAGAGGGAATAGGTTCAGACGTTGATTTGAACATGAGACAATTTGCACATGCTTAAAATCATGGGGGAAAATAAAAATTGAGATAAGGAACAAAGATCCTCATATATGATATTAAAGCACATTAATCTTATGAAACACTAAAACTAAAGTAAGCAAAATTTCTTTTAACCATAATAAGGAACAAAGATCTGTCATAAAGTAAATGGCACTGTAGTTCATAATGCGCATATGAAAATATATATTCCAATATTAGGTTTAGAATGTGCATAATTAATTTGTTCATCATGTGCATATATATTCCAATCAAATATGTGCTTATTGAAAAAACTCCTGAACATCACACTACAATTCTTCTTTTCTATTGGTTTAAACATTCATATTTAATCGATGCAAAACACATAAAAAGATCCAAGTTCAGGAGTTAGAATACCACTCAACGTAGAGTATTTTCATGAAGCAAAATCACTACATACATAGAGTCCGAATGTCGCCATAAATAGTTCAGAAGTTGTTTTGCTTGCTAATTTAGTGCGTGCACTGAACTCCATAGTTTTTGCAGTTAACTTCAGTTTTATTTGCTGTCATCTTTTCAGTAGCATAATGGCTAAAATACATAGAAGATACTTTGTATTGGCTGCCCAGCTGGTCCAATATTTGGGGTGATGACAACCGAACAAAATGTTAGTGTCTGAAGCAAATGTATGACCAGCCCATCAATCTCTGTATGACCAGCCCATCGATCGATTATAAACAAATGTTAGTGTCTAAAAGTGCGTATAGGTGAATGATCAAAACCATGTTCTAATTAGCAAACCTAAAAAATGGTATAGATAATTGGAACTACTAATTCATTTTTTGCTGGTGAAAACCAAGTACTGAATATCAAACCTGGGAGCCAAGTATACTTGAAAAGTGCAAAGCTGCAATGTAGAAGAGGAACAGCCAGTGCTGGGCGCTCAGGCGATGGCAGGGCCTTCTCGTGTAGGGCGGCTGGAGAGCGTGCTGGGCAGTGTCGCGCAGCGGCGGCGGGCAGGTTCCCTGTGGCAGGGTACAGGGCGAGAGTTGCAGAGCGACGGTCGGCAGCGCTGAGGACGGTCGGCGGTGCAAGGGGACGTGCAGCGGCACTGGCAGCGTGGCGACAATCGGCGGTGCAAGGAGACGTGCAGCGGCAGCGGCAGCGGCAGCGCGGCGACGTAGGAGCAGGGCAGAGGCGGCGGCGTGGGGACAGGAGGCGGCGATGGGAGCAGTCGGCGTTTGCAGTCTGCCTGGAGGCAGGGCGAGACGACGGTCGGCGTCGTTAGGGACGGGCGTCGGCGATGGGAGCGGTTGGCGTTGCAGTCTGCGTGCAGGCAGGGCGAGACCGCCGCGCTGGGCCGTTCGGCGGCGTTTGGGGCTATGCGAGAAACTGGTTTTGGCTTAGCGGCGAAGGGGGCGCGTGGTTAGCGATTCAATTGTCTAATTCCGAGCATAATCAGCGGTTGCGTTTTTTTTCCCGATAGGTGTTGAGGTTTGAGTAGCGATTGAAGTTGTTCGTCCAGACTCGTTTTAGCGCTGATGGCGGATGGTGATTAAGCCCTCAGATCATCATTCGATGGCTGTGATTTTCTGGATCTACCCCCCTCTTCCTCTTTTTATATTGGTACTAGTTTAATGCGCGTGTGTTGTTACGAGAAAACAAGACATTGAGAAATGCAAGTCGATTTTGCTACTAAGTATGCTGAGTTTAATTTTTCTACTCCCTCTGATCCATATTATTATTCTCAACTTTATCTAGATTCGGATGTACCTAGTTAATGATTTAGACTAGATTCATTCAAATCTAGACAAAGTTGAGAACATTAATATGGATCGGAGGGAGTATTTTACGTTGACATATTTATTGTTTTCAAATACTCCACACTATAGACCGGTATTTTGTACTCTCTTCCTAACTCTAAGGATCAACATGTGTTATTTCTGTTCCTTTTTACATTTTCAACTCGTTGTGTCTCCTTCTCTTGTGTGCAATCTAGACTTCACGCCATGTTAGCCATCTTTGTATAAGACAATAAGGAACAATTTCATTGTGTAAGCGCGTAAACAAAAGAAAGGTCTTCCTGATCCTAAATTGATTCTAAAAGGTGCAACAATTTTAAACAAGAACACAGAATGTAAACACTAAGAACAAATAGTGTAGAGTTGAAAAAAGTTGTTCCTTGTTCCTTTCCTCCCACATGTGGCTATTTGTAGGGTAATTTCTCCTTTTGTAGGGTAGGCTTCATAAGATGGCTTGGATCAAACACTTGACTTTCTTGCACCATAAAACTGAAAATATGTACCTCAATGTTCCAACCAAATAGTTTGTACATGCACACAGTTATGGAACTCTCAAACCGGGGAGGTTTCCAGTCCAAAAATCCTCCAACTTTCCGGCTTATGTCCTCCTCTCTAGGGTTGCTGGACAAGTGGCCAGTATCACAAAATTAGAACGTATTTACAGAATATAACAAAGGTGGAATTTATGGCAGTGCCTCAGTAAAGCTATGCAACTGTGCATTTGTTTATTACCTATTAGATATAAGCAAATAACGACAGAGAAAAGAAAAAACAAAACCACTCTAAATTCTCATCATTGTGAGTACTGTAAAAAGCACCAAGGTCTGCACCCAAAGTCGCTTAGATCTGACTTTTTTGCTGCAGACAAAAAGAAACCCACATTATTTGATACATGTAATCAGTGGAGGAAAGACAAATAGAAGAAACAATTAAAGGGATACATGAAGAATCCCATGGAATTAGAACATTATCTAGCCTACGGGTTATTTATTGGCTTAAGGGTGAAATCATCTACTTTATCGACTTGAAAGATATAGATTTTTCACTAATCATCTTTTACTATGAAAATGTTCCAACCAAATACTTTGTACCTACGCACAGCCATGGAAATTCTCAAATCATGGAGGTTTCCACTCCAAGAATCCTGCAACTTTTCTCCTAATGTCCTAGGGTTGTTGAACAAGTAGCCAGTATCAGAAAGTGAGTACGTATTTACAGAATATAACAATTTGTGGCAGTGTCTCAGTAAAACTAACTTCGCATTTTCTTATCACCTATTGGATATAACGGGTTCAAATTTATAGAAATACAGTTTAAGAAATAACGACAGAGAAAATAAAATAAAACCGACCTTCTAAATTCTCCTAATTGTGAGCAGTGTAAAAATGCAATATAAAAATCATGGTAACTAACTCAGCCTAACCATTATAAATAATATTTTTACAAAATGCAATATAAAAATGGTGTGGTCAAAGATCAAATCTTTGTTGTAGTACTATATAGAAACATACCTCGACAGGACTATTGCTGATCTTGCAACCTAGGAGGAGAGACGCAAACCAATTTGGGTGCTCCGCTTGCCGGAGATGAATCCCATGGCAATAGGCAGGGGTTGTGGAAGGTAAATGATGTGGAAGGTTCATCCAATATGGAAGGTAAATGATGTGGAAGGTTCATCCAATATTTTCCCAGATTTCTACTTTGAGTTTGCTACAAAAGAAACCATTAGAAAAAGATAAACTTTGCTCAGGTAAGATGATTGTCGTATTTCTGATTTTTATACAGTTAACCTTTGTGACTTTCAAATAACAAAACCATCAAGCATGCGGATGTCATTGGAGTACTCATCCACATTAAGCCGATTGAGTCAAGACTAACAGAAATAAATTCCCAACCTACCGATATCCAGGCGATAGAAATACAATTACATGAGTAAGTGTACAGACCAATGCACAAAACATTAAATGACTAATAATCATTTTTTGGTCAGAAATATTTAGCGGAGATAAAATCCAAGTCGATGGAATCTGTGATTATGATTTAAGAGAGGATGTAATTGGAATCCAAGTTGATGGAATCTGTGATTATGATTTAAGAGAGGATGTAATTGGTAGTCACATGATCCTTACTGTAACATCAATACTGAGGTAGAAATTCCAAAATGAGTCCAGTGCAGTTACAAGCCATCATGTTATTATTTTGAGAAAATAAAACTATGTGCCTAACAAGTTTTTGCTAATTATATAGGTCTGAGGCTAAAGTGAACCAATGGCACAAAATTATATACATATCTACATATACCAGAGATAAAGAAACTTCTTGACAGATTTGAAACTAAGTCATTTGTTATCTATCAAACAATAAACTATAATTTATTCTTATGCACTAATATAAAAGGATATACAATTTGGTGTTGCCTTATTCCATATATTTTTGAGGCATTCAACGGAAGAAATGTTACAATATATGATGGAAAAAGATAAGAGTACGCAAGGAACACTTGAAGAACAAATGTTTACAAGCAACAGACATTACAAGAACTTACTATGATGAGGCACGATGATCCAACAGATCAGGTAATGCATTGGAGTCATCCTAACATATGGGTGTTGTCAATTCTTCTCAGGGAACCTACAACAGGAATAGAATGATTTTAATTGAAAACTTAATTGTTATAACTATGCGATCATGTATTCGCCAGAGTTCTAAATTTGGCATCACTGACAAATTTGAGGATTTTGTGTTCACACTAATATATACAATCTTACAATTGATCAAAGGTTGAATCTATCCTTACCCACAAAGCAAAGGTTTTGGCATCCTTCTCATAGCCGAGGGATCCAGGCTAAGCCTTTGTGCAATCCATCGGTATCCTGAATCACATATTGGGACTCATATTTCCCCACAAATAAAATTCTCAGTCACCATAACCGAGATATGTTTTTTCATCGAACTTTGATGGTATGTGGTCTTTTGCATAAGTCGGATCAAGCAGGGAAGAAAACCATCATGTCTAAGGGGATATGTAACCTGATGCAGTACCAATCCCAAGAGAAGGGTGCGAACACTTGTCACACATGCCAGGGTAATTTTGAGGAATGACTTGAATATTTTGACATCACCCAGCATGTGTTTCACGCAATCTAAGAAAAACAAACCTGCAACAGAATGGAAGGGTTTAGGCTAGATTTTCTTTTCAATGCTATATCTAAAGAAAGTTCACAAAGATCAATTTTGAGAAAGAAATCATATTATCAACAAAAATAAGCAATTTATATTTTTTCCTTGGGGCCTATAGGAAGGGAGGTCTTCCGGTCTTTCATTGAAAATATAAGCAATAAACACAATAAAACTTATGAGTTTAGTTAGCTGACTGTTAACACTAAATATTTTAGAATCAAGAGTACTACGGGTTGCTTTTCATAGTGAGATATGAAATGGAAGTTGAGCATGGTAAATGAGCAGGTATAGCCAGAAACACAATCGACCACATAATGCCAGTTCTCACTTAATCTAAATCTAAAAGCAATTGTGGAATCACAGTGACCAAATGCATTTTCGAAGCCAATGAAGTGACAAACTGCCTAAGAAACTAACATTTAACAGTGCCATTCCTCTGAACTGTTCCTTATTAAGTCAGGTGTTAATATTTCAGCAGCTCTTGTTTGTACTGCATCTGCACTGTATTTCACAACAATGTTCGCAAAACTACTTTTTAAAAGCATCCAACATACCTTCTATAAAAATATTCAAAGATATGAACATTATGGCATCAAACACCATGGCTAGTTAATAGTAACTCAAGAAATGCAAAAATTCAGAGCAGTCAGCTTTCCTCCATCAGACATACATTCGTCATCACCTAGCCTGACATCGGGAACCTCCGTAACTGCAGCAACGTTAGGAGTTATGCGCTTCCTCAAACGCCATAGGTTCTGTATGGAACAACCAACCAGTCATCAAAACAAACATGCGAGGAATTAGATTAAGTTTTGACATTTCATATGAGAAATATTAACTCTCAAGATCTTCAAGATATTTGCTGCAGGTATCCCCCTAGCAATTTCTCTGTTTAGTTGTTCCACTTGAGTAAGACCTAGAATGAAGAAATTACACATCAACATCACCCTTCTGGATTACTATGCAATATATGGAAACAAATACACTTGTGCCAAAGAATTACCATCTTTATTATTATGACGTAAAAATGGACTCCAAAATATATAGTACTTCCTTATATTTGAAGAAACATTTATTGTAGCAATGTGAAATTAACCAGAAGAAATGTTACATCAGACTGCAGAACTATTTGTACTAACTTCATAGAGAAAACAGCCATTGTTTTTGCACTCACTTAACTACCCCAACCACAATAACCGAGATTCATGTCAAGGCCCCTTCCATGAGCACAAGAAAAAATTGGTACCATGTCCTCAACCCACCTATCCAAGGAGGCCTGTTGCAATACTGCAAATCAATGAAGCCAGTTTATTGCAATGTGATCAGCACAATTTTGTCAAGAATCAATCAGTTGGACGATACATAATTTATCCACCTATCCATATTTACTATGATCAGAGTAACATTATTATGGTATACTCCTCCCTGAACGTTAATATCGTTATTATTGATTGACATAAAAGTAGAAAATAATTTATATTCTGAGATGCAATTAGAATTACACAAGCACCTGGACGCCGTTGTTGACGAGTCTGTGCCCGTCATCATCGCGTCCGGGCTTCCCGATATCGCGCCCGGGATCTCCCATGTGAGTTTCATCTCGTCAGTCATCGCCTGAACCAACCAGACGCAAAGCCGCCTTCTCCTGCCTGCCTGCCGCCCCCACACCGGGGTCATCGCCTTCTGTTGGGCCGGATATGGTGGCCGCTCGCCGGAGCACCACTGTTATTCTGCTTCTGCTGAAGTTGCTGCCCCTGCTCGCTATCTGCGCCTCTTCCCCTCCTCCTTGCACCATAGGCAAGAACATGACAAATCGGCGCTTCTCCATCTCAAGAACGTTGTCCTCTCCACCGATGGTCAGATGCGACGTAAGGTCCACAGTTATCGCCCTTGTTGTGCCCTCCAGCAGTGAAAGGTGTGGAAGCATCAGGTTTGGGAGCGTGGGAATGGTGTGGCCGCGGCGCATTGACGGAAAACCGGCAGGCATGCAAGGGGAGGCAGTTAGGTAGGATGCTTTTTCTGGTCTGGACTATGTGTGAGCGTGAAAGGAGCGAGGTCACGATGGTCGAAGTGACAATGGACGAAACCGGAACGTAGTGGCAGAAAACGGAAGATACATGTTATGCTATGTTTGTCAGAAAATAACAACAAATGAAACTGGCAAGTATTATTGCAAGAGTCGTCGTATATGTCCAGAAATTGTAACATCTGGGTAAGCACACTCTACTTGTATGAATGACATTTTTTATTGTAACCGATACTCTGCATTAATAACTATGGAACACTAGGTGTTGTACTCGACTACAGATCAGTGAACACACGGTTGTAAAGAAGGCAATATCCGCTATCAGAATGCTTTGCAATGACCATAAATAAGAGCCAAGGATATTTTATCATGGTGGGGCTACATTTTCCTAAACAAGTTTTCTGCCATGGCAACCATATGTGGCATTGTCACGAGTAATGAATGAAGAAGGATTAGAAGTAATGATATACGACAAAGAATGCCCAACTCAAGATAGTGCAAAAATGTATAATCTACAAAAGATATCTTCTAGCTTTGTATTCGTGAAACTGAAAAGAGATGCATACTCAAGCTTTCATAAATACAGAGTACTCCCTCCGTTTCAAAATATAAGATGTTTTAGCTTTGTGAATGAAGTGTATCTAGACCTTTTTTAGTATCTAGGTTCATCTAGATTTGGAGTGAACCTAGACACTAAAAGGGGTCTAGATACACTCTTTTCACAAATTTAAAACATCTTATATTTTGAAACGGAGGGAGTATATGTTAACAAGTGCGGATGACGGAGAAAATTGTACTACGTCCGTCTCAAAATATATGTCGTGAATTTGGATGTATCTAGAGAGATGGAGGGAGTAGATGAAATAAATAGACAGAACAAATAAATCAGCATATCAAGTATATACTGCAAAGCAAGAAAATAATACTACAGAGGATGGTGGGAAAGTAAAACTGATTCATCCACGTCATTCAACTTCTGTGACAGATTTATGTCTATGTGAAATGGAAATGAGAGAATCGCAATCAGAACTACCAACAGGAGTGATCTTCTATTCTACCGTGGTCTACCGACAAACAATTCATATGAGTGCATAAGAGGAAGAAATGTGCGGCAGGTTGCAGGACATACACATCTGCACGGAGGCTCTGTCGTAGTCCTTATAGCAGTCCGTGCACATGACAAATTCAACTGGAGAAATCATAAACACCAAATCCCAGACTGCCAGAGGTAAGAGGACTTAAAATTCGTGGCGGACATCTCAAAAGAAAAATTCGTGGCAGAAATCGAAGAAATGATTCTGCTAGGGATTTGTGGGAGGGGCAGGGGTAGGGCAGTACTCACAGGAAGAACGATGCGGGGCTCCCGGCGGCGGTTGTGCGAGGATTTGGGGCGGCGGTAGAGATTTAGGGGAAGATGCTGCCCGCTGCAGAAGGTTTGCCGGGTGCTGGTGGCGGTGGTGTGGGACGCCGGGAAGGGCCGCCGCAGAAGGGAAGTGCTTCCCGGCCGACGACTTGGAGCACCGCGTGCAGGAGGAAGCAGTCAGTGAGGGAGGGAATGGGCGGTGGCGGCGGCCGCGAACCCTAGCAAATGCGAGAGAAGCAGACTTCCACAAAGACGGAGTGTAGGCAAGCGAGGACCTGCGGCGGGCTGTTATGCGGAGGGGAACGCGATGGATGAAACACGACGAGCGAAACGACCTAGTGCGGAACCTCTATTTTCTTCATGTGTTCGGTAGGAGGACAAAATAGTTTTATTTAAAAATGTTGGACGAAACCAGAGCGACCAGAAGAAAACAGAGAAAATTCGTTCTTTTTAAGTACTAGAGATAGAGATAGAGATAGAGATATAGATTATGAGTTACACTATTTGCATTAATAGGGGCATAAACAAACACCTCACGCCCTAGATACAAATATCTTTAAGAATCCATGTTGATATTTTTTTTAGAAAAGAGTATATATTAATATCACGGAGATACCAATTACACCTAGTCTCTGCAACAACGCATGCTCTAGCGGCTTTACGGATGCACACATCTTAGAAAGAAGAAGAAAAAAATTTAAAAAGAAGAAAAGTCCCGCTACAGAGAACTATTCTCAAAGCAACGATACTGACACCACCAGAACAACACCAGTAGTCCTCCACTTCAATAACAACGTCTTCAAGGAGGAAACAGTGCACAAGCACCGTTATTGCCCGATCAAAGATCATAGGTTTTCACCACAGAGAAAGTCCTCGTCAAAAACAATGTCTTCAACAAGGCTATTGTGCACAACCACTAAGGCGGACATTGATTTTCACCCGCAAGGAAAGACCGAACTCCTCCTGTTGTCTCTCCTCCCACACACACACACAAACAAATATTGTAAAGTCACAGATCATGCAGCCAATTCACCGTCGCCACAAAGACTAAAATCATCATTGCTGCCCTCATATTTCCGCTTTGCTGACATTCTTCGTATCTGACTTCACCATGGCTCATTGAATGGCACTTGGTGGGAACAAACAGCAGAGCTTCGCAACGCCCCGCTGAAACCAAACGGTCGAAAATAAGGTGTGACGATCAATACCTTCCGATCCAAAGCAATCTCCGTGCATAATGCACCCATGGGAGTTGGGTGAAGCCTTCAACCCGCCTCTCCAGACTAGATCTCTTTGTCTTCACGCTGAAGGAACCCTAGGACCGTCCGCCATTATTGAATGTAACAACAGCCCCCACTCCACTGTTCGCCGCCTGCCCCTCCGACGGAAGAGGAGACAAGCCTGCAATAACCACGTGCCCCCGCTGGTCTGTCGGCCCGAGCAAGAAGCAACATGCCGCCTTCCCACGCACCTTCAGGAAACCAAAAGGCCGCGCCGATGGCGGATATAGGCGGACGCCTAGACCTACGACCACAACCGCCACACCTTGCGGCGATACCCGTTGGGAAAGTCGCCGTCGCACAGACCGGCATCGCCCGGCCGCCGCAGACACCGATCTCCAGATCGGATCTCACGTCCGGGCAGCCACCGCCGCCACATACGCACTGGCGCCACTGCCGCCAAGAACCGAAGAACCGTCGACCCTGTACCACCACCGGCGAAATAGCCACCGTGATCTACTCTCCCCGGCCCCTTCGGCGTCGGGCCCGCCGCCATCATGGGCGGCGCCAAATGACAATGGCGAAGGTGGAAGATCAAGAAGGGGGAGAGGTAGGCGATGTGAGGAGCCGACGGGCGCCACAGGATGCGCCATGAGGGAGGGGGAAGGGGGCTCATCCATGTTGATGTTGTTGCAGTAAACCTCCCTTGAGTTATAATGTCAAGACAATCTGATTGCACAATCAACCTATCAAGTAATGACCAACCCTGATAGCGAGAGCTTATGTTCTTCTTTTGAACTAGGTTAGTTTTGAACTAGGGACAGATTATGTTGTTTATTGTAACAACTCGTTCAATTGCAACAAGTTACTGATCACGTTTGAAATAAAAACTCGTTAAATTCCAAGAAGTCTATTGTGCAACTCTCACTTTACATTTTCTACGAAAATCACTAAAAAAAAGGAAAACCTTCTCGAAGGTTTGTCGTTTTGCCAAGTGTCATGTTCTCCTTCATCGGGTATGGTTTCAAAGTGTCGCCTTCTAATCCGTGTGGTTTCATGTTGTTTGTCTGTATATTCGTCTCAGTGTCACAAAGAGAAATGAGATTAGGATGAGAGAGAACATGGAAGAGCCGTGAGTATTAAAATTCCTTTTTATTTTTAAAAATCAAAATTTCAAAACAACAAAAAACCGTTTATTCAAATTACGAACAGTTGACACCGGTGGCACCCATTTTTACGGGTTAACTATTGTCAAAACAAGACATTAACACTACTCCCTCCGTCCTAAAATATAACGCTTAAAGATTAGTCGAAAGTTAATGCTTTCTAGGTTGGACCAAGTTTATACAAAAGAATATGAACATTTACAACACTGATTCAATATTAATAGATTTATCATAAAATATATTTTACTAATATGTCCATTTAATATTATAGATGTAATTTTTTTACTAAATATTTGGTCAAAGTTAGTAATATTTGAATTTTAACTAATTATTTTAGGAGGGGGGTACTATTTTTAGGGCAGTAGGTTCACCGTGCTGGATTGGATCTACGGGCTCAACCAAGCGTACTCTTGGCCTCCTAGGCTACAGGCAGGCAGAATGGCAGTGGCACCAGGAGTGTGGAGGCCGAACAGCATGTTTTCCGCGTGCAGCCCATGGGCCTAAAGAATCGCGGTGGTAAACAAGGATGGGCGGATCATTATATGGGGCCTCAGCCTATTAGTCTGATTTGATGACATTAGCAAGCGATGGTTATCCAGTCGTCGTGGGAAAATTTTCTCTCTCAAAAAAAGTCGTCGTGGAAAAAAGTGACAGTGAGACTATTGATCAATCGTCCCTTAATAAGCAAGTTAAACTTCACTTGTCAAAAAAAAGGTTAAACTTCACATGGGCGTAAGCCTGAGAGTATGGCCTCGTCATATCACAGAATTGATAAACATACGGGTAGAAAAAAACACAAGAATTTGACATGAATGCAAGTGCAAAATAACGCATCAGACAGAAAACAAAAGAGAAGTAGTAGTACTCCCTCTGTTTTAAAATGTAAGGGCTTGTTTGATTTATAGAAATTGCATAGGAATTATATAGGATTTGAATTCTATGAGAATTTTTCCTATGTAATTGTTTGATTCATAGGAACACATTCTATAGGAATTAATCTTATAGGAATCTTGTAATGCAATTCCTATAGGAAAGAAACATTAGATGAGACCTCATGGAAAAATTTCTTTGCTACATCAAACATGATTCCTCTTCCCATAGGATTCAAGTTAGCATAACATCTTAATGCTATGTTTTTCATATTCCTATACTTTTCCTATCCTATGAATCAAACAAGCCCTAAGATATTTTAGCTTTGTAAATGGAGTGTATCTATACCCCTTTTAGTGTGTAGGTTTATCTAGATTTTAAATAAACCTCCACACTAAAAAGAGTCTACATACACTCTTTTTATAAAACTAAAACATCTTATATTTTAAAACGAAGGGAGTAATAATTTGGGACAAAACCAATCCACCACTGCAATTTGGATAGAACCATTCTTTTATGCAGATGACTTTTTTTCGATAAAAAAAACATTGGCAACACCGAGAATGCACGAGGTCCTCGACAATGACGGCTCCATGAAGAGAACATATGCACAAGTGACGTCTTCGCTCAGTCTAACAAGAAAGAAAGTCAGACCATGGGTTTTCGCACCGAGTAAGGTCCGGACCCTCTAGGACACGCCTTCAACAAGGATCATCACCAGGTACAACTAATGAAGTACATACCTAGGGTTTTCCCCTACAAACCAAAAGAAGGCATCTAGTGCTACCGCCCCCTCGTGTCGAGAACACGGCTGCAAACCACCAATCACTAGGCTCATTTTCAGCATGCACGTGGTTTCGATGTGTAATCCCCACAAGCAAAACCATCTTTGCTCAACATAGGTTGTGAAGGAAAGTCTTCATCCCATCCAAATCCTTGACGCCGCCATCACTCAACAATCTCGAAGTCGGCATGAGCCATCCAGATCATTTGACCTTCTGAGCGAAACTGCCTTGATATTCCCCTCCTCTGCCAACACCATGGAAACCGTGGCAGTGATGCCTTAGCATGCAGGAGGGTGCTGATGAAAAGCTGTGTCACAAGGTGCCACCATAAAGCTACATGGACCGATAATTCAAGAAGTACACGATCAGAACCCATCTGATCCCAAGGTCCATGAGCGCATAATGCTTCCATTTTATGACCAGGCGAGACGGTTTGGATTAGGGGCGGCATGCCAAACATCGGCCGGTGGGAGACACAACCTTTCGGGGATCAAAGCCCTCCAAATTGACTGCGTCGCCGCACATCACGGATGCCTCGAGGAGCAGCAACACACTGACAACCAAAACCCATCCCCACCCTCCCAGCCCATATTTCGCCCCCAGCCCATTTTGCCCCCACCCCTCTAGAATTTTGGCCCAAGGTCCGGCACTGCTTAGGCCATCAGAGTGACTCAAACCACCCCCATGACCCCATGCCAGTGGCGCACAGATCACCGACGAGTAGAGAAAGGACAACTGACGGTGGCTATGCTGAGATCCATCAGTAATGAGTGAGGGAGGGAGGGAGGAAGACAACTAGGGCTTGAAGGTTCATGGAGAATCACCTCGCCACCACCATTGTGCTGCCGTTAGATGGTCTCCTCCGGACGGGGTGAACACGGGCGAGGTAGCAGGCCTATAGGTGGCGACGACTGGGCCTCCAGAGTCGCCTGCGAGATGATCCGGGAGGTGGCTATGTTTTTCGTGCTAAAATAACAAACATATGCACTCATGCATATGTGTTAGATTGTATATATTGTATTTACATTAGGACTGTATCAGAATTGTACCGGCCCTCGGCCTCCTATAAATATACATGGAACCCCACGGTTTACGTGTGTGGCTTCCCCAAACCCTTCTACATGGTATCATCCTCCCTCGATCCTAAAAACCCTAGCCGCCGCCTCCCTCATTGCCGCCTCCCTAGGTCTGCTACCGTCGCCACCAGCCACCCCAACCTTCCGTTGCGATGTCGCTCCGTCCCTCACGGATGGGACCAATGGATCTTTTTCCGCCATCGCCATCGCCCCCGCCGGCGGCGCACCTCGCCACGTCGGCCCCATCGTCCTCTCCTTCGTCGCCGGGAACTACACCAAGTGGTGCGTCTACATGCGCGCTTCCCTCAGCCGCTCCGGCTACCTCAGCCACATCGATGGCACCACGCCCGCCGCTCCCACCAACGACGCCTGGTGCACCGCCGACTACACCGTCCTCAACCACCTCCACGCCGCCATCGATGAAGACGTCGCGGACATGATCCTCGCGGGAATCGCACGACGTCGATTTGTGGCTGGCGGCTCGCGACCTCTTCACCGCAAACAAGGCGAACAAAGCCATCTACCTCGACAATGACTTTCGCCAGCTCCTGCAGGGGGTTTCTCCATCCACGAGTAGTATCGCCGTCAGAAGCACCTCGCTGATGCGCCACGACAATGACTCCCCCGTGAGCGACCACACCCTCGTCCTCAACACCCTGCGCGGTCTCCGTCCCCGCTTCGCCTCCGCCGCCATGATCATCTCCATGACCGACCCGCTGCCCACCTTCCTCAGACTTTCGGCGATGCTCCGATGGAGGAGATGCAAGCCAATGCGACGACCAACTCCGCCTCCACCGCCCTCGTCGCTCAGGTCCGCGTTCCAGCACCTCCTTGCCCTGGCCCTGGTTGCCGTGGTGACGGCTGATACGTTCATAACGTATCTATAATTTTTGATGGTTTTATGCTAATAATATGCTTTTGACACTCCTTTTTGTATAAAGTTTATGATTTATTTGGACTAACCTACTAATAGTTGCAAAAGTGCATAATGCTCTTGTTTTAAACTTTGATGTGTAGGAATTACTAAGAATACAAGTGGAAACCTTGTTAGAGTTAAATTGGGATTTTTCTAGAAATCTGTCTCAAAACTCTTTTTAAAGATGGTCACGTTTCGGGTCGAAGAAGGCCTAAAACGAAAAACTCTTCAGCTACAAAGTTGTTAAAAATTTCGCGACAAACATTCTGGATATAAAATTTAGCTGATTCCGAGTCCGGACGGGCCTTTTAGGCCTGATTTACTGTAGCCCAAGATGGGGTGACGGGAATCCGAGAAGCTATATAAAGGGAGGAAACTTAATTCGCCCAGGGCATCTTCACCCACGAATTTGCAGCCACCAAAGCCACGCTTTTGCCTCCCTCATGGATCCCATCTCCATAGGGGAGGGCTCCCAAGAAGCCATGAAAGAAGGGGGCTAAGGGGCGGTGCTCCCCCATGATACCGGCGGCGGGGAAGGAGTCCCCCGCGCCTCTGTACCGTCCTATGTAGTGGTTCATCCTCCCACGCACCTCTATACCGTCCTATGTAAACATGGTGTTTGATGCTATAAGTTATAATCCTATGATTTATGTCATGTTTGCGTAGTTTCTTTGTTCTTAGATTGAATGGTTGAACGTTTTTGGTTCATTAGAGTTGTATGTTGATATGGTACAGTCCTTTGGTGTCCATTATATTTGTGCGCGCATGGATTAAACATCATAGGGTTTATAGTATGTGTAAGAGGAAGAGGGAAGTTCTGCCGGAGTGACAGAAACCTGAGGACGCGAACCGGAACGTTGCACGTATGGGAGTAAGAGGACCATTAAACTTAAGGCTATGGTTGAGGAAACCTTAATGCATTGATTAGTACTTACGAATGTTTACTAACAATCCAATCATATAGTACATGTAATTCCAAGTAGTGAAGCGCATGCATATTTAGCCTCTCCCACATAGAAAACTGCATCGAAGACAATGAACCTGATCTATTCGCTATTTAAACTTGGACAAAGCCACCACAATTACCACCACTATTCCACACTCGTGGTTCTGTTAGTTTAGTCTATTTTATTACTGCAGCAACTAGCTTTATTTTCTTGTTATTTATTATCATGCAAAGCTATCTCTATTACTCGTATTGTTGCTCTAGTTTTATTTTCTAGATAATGCAAACGTTTAGTGCGCGTAGAGTTGTATTAGTGGTTGATAGAACTTGAGAGAATATTTATCCTACCTTTAGCTCCTCGTTGGGTTCGACACTTTTACTTATCGAAAAGGCTACACATGATCCCCTACACTTGTGGGTTATCAAGACCTTTTCTGGCGCCGTTGCCGGGGAGCAATAGCGTGTGGATGAATATTCGTGTGTGCACTTGTTTGCTTTATATCTAAGTAGATTTTACTTTCAGTTTTAAGTTGTTCTCTGTCTTAGTATGGATAGGGAATGCAAATTACAAAAAAATTAGTTGTACTTATTACCTAAAAACGTTTTAAAAAAGGAAAGTGATTGGAAAGATGAGTAATGGTTAAGTGGGGGTCGACCTTGAACACTTGTGTTCATGCCTATGAAACCAAAACAAATCTTTCCATGGAAGCTTTTCAGTTAAAAACTTGTAGGAATGCATGAAGCCTTGAAAAAGAAAGATATTTCTGGTATTGATCTTAATGCTTATTCATTCGAAAATACTTGAATCTTGATCCTATGCCTAACTTAAAGGCATTAAAGAAAAGTAATTATTGGGAGATAACCCAAAAAATTTAGTTGAGTCTTGGAAGTTATTGCTTCAGTAATAACCTCTCCTTATCCTTTTTATTTGCTTTTTGTGCCAAGAGTAACCTCTAATGAGAGAGAAGTAATGCTTGGGAAAGTTGCTTTCCCGAAACAGATTTTTGTGCTTTGCTGTAAAAATTCGTGTAAAATCTCTATACATCGGTTTGATCTGTAATTGTTTGTGATTCTGCCCTAGGTTGTTATCCAACTTTCGTTAGTTCAACACTTTTTGATTTGAGCAACAGAAGGTCTTCAAAAAAATTGGTTTCTATCTGCTGGTCTATTTTGATAGATTTCTACCATTATTTGCCTATGCTTCTTGTTGATTCCTTTTTGGTTCTCTTTGGGGAATTGAGCTTTTTAAGGGAAGTGCTACAGTAGCTTGTGTTTTAATGAAAGTTTTATTGGTGTTGAAACTGAACCCAAAGACTTATTATCTTGAGTACACTAATGTTGCTAATGAAGATTATGTGAAGTTTTGTATGAAGGAAAAAAATCAGGTGTTAAGGAAAGAATGATGTAATGAGATGAAGAATGGACTAAAGCTCAAGCTTGGGGATGCCACCCCGTTTCACCCCAAGAAATATTCAAGAAGTACAAGCGTCAAAGCTTGGGGATGCCCAAGGCACCCCCTTCTTCATCAATAAAAATCTCAGGTTCTTCCAAACACTTCATTTTTATTGTTTCATGCACAATTGTGTTGTTCTTGGAGCGGCTTCGTTTTGTTTTTGGTTTTTGTTTGCTTGGTTTTCTTGAATAAATTGGTTGGACACCCTCTTTCATACATTAGTTTTCAAATAAGTGTGGTTTGGATTAGAAAAGAGTAGGAAAAGTTCATGCTTAAGTGGTAAAAGGAGCTCGTTTTTTACGGTGGCCTATGCTTTGTCATGTCATGTTTGATATTGTTTTGGCTTTATGCTTAGTGATTTTTGCTGTAGCATGACATGTTATAAACAATTGAGATTGCTTAATGTGCCTTGAAAGAATCATGTGTTGTTTTAGCATATTAAAGCATAGTATTGTGGTATTCTCCTTTGATGCTTTATTTGGGTTAACTTGGCGCATGCTCACACCATGTTATGACTATCCCAAGTCACCATAGCGTTTATGATCCTTTAGTTTTCGACTTGTAATATCACTTTATGCTTTAATTAATGATGTTTTGTCGCTTTGCATGATTATGGCCATTATTGCTCTTTTAGTTGGTCGCTCCCAGTCTTTTGCTAGCCTCCATAACCAAGTATGAGTTCCACTCATGCATCCAACTCCAAATAAAACCAAGTTATCCCAAAAAGTTCACCATACCTACCTATTAGCATTTTCTATTCCAAGTATATTCATGCTTTTATCTACCTTCCGAATTAAACTTGTTATGTGAAAATTAGTGATTAAAGCTCTCACGAACTTGATGACACACTTTATTTTCTTGCACTTAATAAACTTGAACCATTGTGTCCATCTTTGTTGCGTATATGCTTGCGCTTTATAAGTTGAAGTTAGCAGAACCATGTATCATGGGGAACACTTTCAACATTGCACTTATATTCTGTTGATATCATGATTCTTTTGCTTATGGATCCTGGCGGTGTGCAATAAAAGGGGAACCTGTAAGATCATGGAGTTTGTATGTGTGTTAGATAAACGCCTGGGCCGCTAGCCTAAGCCATGCCTAATCATGGTGGAAACTTGCAGCATAACCATAATGAGCACTCTATGAAGCATCCTCAATAAAAACCTATGCAAATAGCAAATAAAAAGATCGCTGAGATGCTCATTGTCTGCTTGCCTTGTCATTTTGATTATGGGATAGCTCCTGTATCATGTGCAAGGGGTACCCCATTGGCGGTTCTCTATGATACATATGTACTTACAATGACAAGAGCTTACTTGTGACTGAAGTTGAGTAGCATGAGGTTCGGTACTCATAAATAAGGGGCATGAGATTTCAACTTATAACTTGTTAAGCATATCCTCTTAGTTGTGTCACTTTAACCTTAATCACCTAAAGATGCTTATGATAGGGGGAATGTTCGTTTGCGGTACCAAACTTGGTGGGTGAGCGCACTGCAACCCGAGTTGTCATCAATCGCGCGGAGGAGCCATAGTAGAATCGCCAATTGTCCAGAAGGGCCAAATGGGGGTGAATACAAATCTAACGGCCAAACGGTCATTTGAACCAGACGAAAAACAGTTGAACTCAAATACCACCATTAGGTCAACTCTTCTTGGCCCACCATGTCAGTATTCCCTGTTATCTTTTGCGATCGTGGACTAGCTTACCCCTGCGTGGACCAAATACCTGAGTGGACCAGATCTATTTCTTTGCTCTGCTCTGGTCTTCTCCCCTGCTCCCCTCCCCATAACATTTGCTCAACTCTGGCTGCTCGTCTCAGATCGGAGCTCGCACTTGCTCTAATTTGCGTCCCCGCCATGTCTGGTCAACCTCCCACGCCTCTAATCGAAGCTCGCAGCCGTCGCCGTTGCATCGTCCGCCGTATTGGAGCTTCGTGTCCCCGGACTAATATCTCGCCTCTGGGTAGTCCTTCTCGCACGATGGAGCGCGTCCCGTCAGGCGATCCAGGCCGGCGACCGGCCTCGGGAAGTTGCGTGCTGCCGTGCACCCCAGGCATGGTAGCCCTGGCACAACAGTTCGACAACCACGCTCTCATGGCCACCGTGCTGGGCGTTCGTCCCACCGTGTCGCTAGCAGAGTTGTTGTCGGCTTTCAGGTCTCGTTTTGGGATCAGACGAAATGAGGTCAACATTGAGGTATGCGCGCCGCCATTCGATTTTTTTGTCCGGTTCGAGCACAGCTGCATAATCGAGCGTTCTCGCATTCTTCCCATTCTTCGAAAGTCTGCGGGAGAAAATGAGCTTCATGCGTTGGCATCGCGCCTATGGGTGGGACGATCACTTGGGGCAGCTTCGTTTCTTCTCCAAACTCGGCTTTGATGGCCTCCCATTGGATGCTTGGGAGCCAGAGGCCCTCAAGCAGGCCGTCAGTAGCCTTGGTGGCGAGCTGGTGGAGATCATGCCACCGAGCGACAGATGGGTCATCGAGGTAAAGGCGTGGCTGAAAGATCCTAACGCCGTTCCTAAGATGTATGAGGTGCAGATTCCAAGCAGGGCAGGGCGACAGCTTTGCTGGAAGCACCCGGTCATCATCCACCTGGAGGAGGTTCTGGAATCGGTACATGGCATTCAGGGCCCCGAAGAGGCTGCCAGAAAGCGTCCTCGTCGCCTGCAGGTTGTTGGCCTGGAAGGATCGATGGCACAGGACCACCACCGCTTTCACGGCGCGCACCGGTTCGTGGGGGAATCGGGCGTGGACGAGCTGGTGGTTCTGATTTCCCTCGAGTGAAGACATAGCTCTAGTGAATTTCCATGGTATGTGTGGATAATGAATTTGTAGTATGGAGAGCGAGAAGTTAGCATCGACTAAAAATGTGTAATAGTTTGAATCGATGTAGTACGTGTGTGTAATAGTTTGAAGTAGTATGTGTGTGTAATAGTTTGAATCGATGTAGTATGTGTGGGTAATGAATTTGATGTAGTGTTTGTGTAATAGTTTGAATCGATGTAGTTGAACACCGTGCTTTATAATTTCTATGAATAACCAAGGACAACCTCATGAAAAGAGGGTTGTCTGGCAATGAGCAATGTCAATTCCGTGGATGCCAGGAAAATGTAGTCCATCTCCTCTTCAAGTACAAGGTAGATACATTTGTAACACGTTGAACTCAGGACCATTTTGCAGCAACACAAGACAAAGGAAAATGGTTTAAAGATAGACAATGAGACCCAAAATCTGTAGTCTAGGATAAAAGATGCCGCTTAACTAGATTGAACCACGACTAGTAATTGAAGGAAACAGATACTTGATAGTATTTGCTTACAACAGTAGTACTTCCATACAAAAGGGTCTTATACCTGCACAAAAGTGGGCTAAACTTCCTACTAGTTTATAGAACAATTCACAAGATTTCATCTACAAAAGCCATTCTTTAGTCTGAACTTAACTATTCTACACTGAAAAAACTATAGATCTCCACCAGAAAAGTTGGCTGGCCAATTGCCTTGAGAGGACATAAGTTCTTTGATCATTTAACCCAAACTGATCTATTGCCTTCCCGCCAAACTAGAAGAAATCTGCATCATTCATGCATGAGCGATTTGCGGCGCCATTCCAGTTCAGTTGGAGCATCCGCGCCACCGCAACGATTTCTTCAAAACTGAAATTCGCATCTCCTTCTCGGGATCGAACCTGAATTGAGCTGATGCTCGCTGCCGGCTCCGGCTATCGAACAATCCAACATGCTGAGTGTAGACGCTTGGTCGCCGCCACGGTACAACCTCCGACGGTGAGTAGGATGGAGCGTTTTTGCCGCAGACGGCATGCTCCCAGCCTTCCCCACTGAGGTAAGTTAGTCCGCGCCAAAGCGTGGACGCGAGAGTTCCTAGACCTTGGCGCTTCCTTGTTCGAGGGTGTGTACCCTCGGCGGCATGCTCTCGTGAATGATTTGATACGTACCTTGTTCCCACTGCCTAGAGCATGCCGTAATGCCGCCGCGCGATTTCTCCACATTGCTCTCTTGGCCCTGCTTTCTGTATCTGGCGCCAACTACGCCACAGTCGCCGCCACGGCCGATTCGGCACATTCGGGGAAATCTTCCGCCTGGCAGGGCAATGGGAGACCGACCTTGAAGTAGAGCTTCATGGCCTGCCTTAGAGGAGCTAAATACCCCGCGGTGGTCGCTGTATGACGGCGTCTGCTTAGGCGGGGCCATGTTATCCTAGTTGGTGCGGTGCGGAGGAGCTGCGCAAGGTGAACTGTGGTTAGTCAGAGAAGGGGAGTGAAAGACTGACAGTAGGTTTGGACTACGGGCACGCGTGAAAATAACCATTTCCCATTTCCTTAGAGGGTAATAATTTGATACTCGTTGCATTAACAGCTCAATCTTTATTTCCCTTATCAGCATAAGAGTGTGAATGTATTAAAAAGATCGGTCGTGGCTATCCACCTCATCGGGCAATGTACCAGGACAGGTAGGAGACGGGACCGGGTTTCATTTTAGAAATGTTGACGACTGTGCCCTTATGTTTATAATGATATTATTTATATGCCACCATGTACCGTCGATTGTAGCAACACCATCGTAAACAGGGGGATAACGACGTGGCGTGTTTCTCTTTTTAAAGGGCATCGTAAATGTGGGATGTCGCGTGGCATGTTTTCTCGACTAGCGGGCTGCCTGGCCCACCTTCGACGGCGTGCATCCTAGGTTTGAGGGATGGTGCCACCCACCAACACATTATTGTGCAATTTTCCATGTGGAACCTGAATTCCGGCGTTGAGCTGATACCCATGTCGAACACAGAGAATTCTGAAAGAAGCTACTAAAAATAAATACTTTGAATTCTTAAAGTACTAAAATTAAGTACATTACAATTTTTTTTGAAAGGTAATACGCATACTGCTGATCGAAATAATATAAATACAGTACAAATTTCTACTTCAAAATAGACCTGAAAATGCTAGCAAATAACCTAGGGCGAATATAGGATTCATTCTCCCTATATATTTCATCATGATTTCACGGCTCCCGCAACACATATTCAGAGAACTCTCTTCGTCTGCAATGTGCTGCCAGTATCTCGTCCAGAGGGTAAGGCCTCGGTGTATGTTCCAGACTAAAGCCATATGTCATTGTTGGTTCCTCTTCCTAGACTTGAACCTCATGATCGCATACCGATATAATTCTGTAGTATATGCAACCGGTTTGATTGTGGGTGTAATCGTGTCAATGGAGATAGACCGATTGTAATCAACAAAGAGGGCACTTCTAATGTCACCGACAGCCTCGAGAGAGGTTCTCCATGTCCACCCGGTACAACACTGGTTGCCCTTTGGCGAAATCCCCGTTCAACACAAGAAGCAGATCACCATCTGACTCCACAAGGTAAAATTTGTAAGTTCCGCGCACCTGTTCAAAGACTGGGGCCAAAATTATTTTGGCCATCATGACAAGGTTTCAAGGCTGCTCTAATCTTGATGTTGGTCGACAAGATGTCTCCATTCTCAAGTAATGCATATACTTCCCCTCGAAATGCCGTCATGCAGTCCAGAAGCATATCAGGAGGTGGCGAATACAATCCTTCTCCAAATGATTCATTGATTTGCCCCATTGGGGTGCTCTCATCGGCCCATGCAATATGATCTGGATAATCAGTGCAAACGAACACCATCATCGTGGGACTTCGCCACGATGATGCGCGTAAGGTTAGATGGTATGTGTGCTTGAAACTCGTGTTAGACTTATGAGTGATTGGGTTCAAGTCAACTGCACGGCTCCACCCTCTGAGCAAGCACGATGACACCACGAGAAACACCGACGAAGTAGAATCTTTTGGAAGAAGAGGGCATCAGTTAGCACTAAGATGTTTACAATGGAAAATACCAATAAATATCGGATGTGAATGTGAACCTGCGATGGACATCCATTAGATTTGTCCTGAAGCAACGGCCAGTGGCGAGGTTGAGGAAGGTGAAGTCGCCAACGTCTGGAAGTGTGTGATCTATCATGATCTAGTTGTTGAGATGGAATTCAAGCACCTTTAAAGTGCGCCAATCGCGCATTTATCGACAAGCAAAGATAGGTGTCGACGCACTCCTCTTTCTCCAAAGAAGTAGTCGGCGATCTTGCGAAGTGGGTCGGCCAGGAGATCGGACCAGTTCCTCTTCATCCAGCTACCGGCCATGGCTTACATGTGGGAATGTTTTGATCGAGGAAGAAAGAAGAACTACCACTGCGAGGAGAAGAAGAAGAGGATACCAGACGAGGGAGACAAACCGGAACTACCACTGCGAGGAGACGAGGAGACGGGGGAGAAGAAGCAAAACTGCCACTTCAAGTTTGGATCAACGGGCTTTTTCGGAACTAGCGCATGAACCAGCCATTCAATGCATGCTAGTTTTGATCAAACAGACTGACATGTGGGACCCGCTAAAAATTCCGTGAAGTGCTACCGTGCATAGTGCGCCGACAGTGGCATGTTTTCTCGATCGGGCCCGCCTCCACATTCGACGGCCCCAGGTTCGAGGGCTGGTGCCGCCTACCAACACATTATTGTGTAATTTTCCATGCTTTGTCGCAACCAGCCTGGCCCGCCTTTGCTCCTGCCGCCACTCCGCCGTCATGCACCGCCTGCTGCCCCTTGGGACGCTGCCTCGCCTCCCTGACGCCCCTCCTCCTCACCGCCTGCCTCCTTGCCGCCACCGCCCAAAGCGCTCTGAAACGAAACCAGGAGTCGGCCGTCGGGTTAGGGGCCCAACGACACTGGTGATCCGGATCCCGCTCAGAGATGGATCCTGCGAGGCTTGAGAGCATGGATATGGGTCCTGCACGGCTAGAGAGCACGGAATCTCCTTCAAGTCTGGAGAGCACAGAGGACAACGAAACAGGTGGAGAGGAAGCGAGGTGCAGAGCTTTGGAGGTACGGAGCCCGGAGAAGGTGCCGTGCGTCCACATTGAAGGGTAAGAACCGTGATTCCTTTTCTGCATACCCCAATTAGCGTTTCTAGTCCCGTGGTGATGGCAAGGATAGGTGTTGGTAACCGCAGGACGTCTGTACAACTTGTCCTTGAGCATGATGCTTTGTCAAGCGAGCATGAAGGCACTGAAATGTGTGGCAAAGTGGATGATGATGAGAAAGCTTATCCAGACATGGTCACGACCACGATAGGATGGAGAGTAGGGAATATTTGGTTGATTCAACTTTGAGCCTGACTATGGACCGATGAGGAAGAGGAATGTGAAGATGTGGAAATGGGATGTAGATACGACGATTTAAGACGTGGACATGCCAAAGGATACACTTTGATAGGGACAATCCTACAATTGATGAGGGGACTGTCTTTGATAATGTGGAGGACTGCAGATATGTAGTTGCAACCTATGCAATCAGAGTTGGGTTCAAATTTATGATTGAAAAGAGCGACCAAAAGAGATTTAGGGTGCACTGTAGGGAAAGTAATGTGTGTAAATGGAGATTACATGCATCTCCAATGCGGGGTGGACACCCATTTCAGGTTGCAATAGCTACGCTTAGTTTCATCTTTCTCATATTTATTCTACCGATAACTAGCTCGAATTATTTGGATTCTTATCGAATGCATCAAAGTAAACACAAAGAAACACAACTGCCCTAATACTTCTTTAAGTGGTAAAATTAGACCGTGACTACTAAGTGGATTGTCACATCAGATTGACTGGGTGAGGCAGGATCATAACATTGGACCTGCTGAACTCAGAGCAAAGATTAGCAAAAAGTTTTACGTTCTGATTCCTTACCACAAAGTCTTTGATGGGAAGGAGATGGCTCTAGACTTCATTCAAGGCAAGTGGAATGACAGTTTTCATATGTTTTATAGTTTCAAAGCTAAGGTAAAGAAAACATAACCTGGTAGTGTTGTTGAAATAGATTAAGAGGTTGTGAAAGGAGAGAAAAGGTCTCTAGGGGCGTATAAGCAAAGTAGATAAGATATGCTTCAGCAGATGTTTTGTCTGCCTGAAGGCATGCTGGAAGGGGTTCCTAGACGGCTGCAGGCCATACTTGGCAATAGGCGCAACTTCTTTAACAGGGAAGTTCAGGGGACATGTTGCTTCTGCTTGTGCTTTGGACGCGCATAATTGGCTTCTACCCGTAGCTTATGCTGTTCTTGAGGGTGAATCAAATGAAAGCTAGACATGGTTCATGCAGAGACTACGGGAAGTAATTGGTCACCCTGAAGGCTTGGTGATACACACCAGTGCATGCGAGGGTCTTGAGAATGTTGTTGATGTTGTGTTTCCTGGGGTTGAGCATAGGGAATGCATGCACCTCGCTACTAACTTCACGAAGAAGTTCAAAGGAAAGATCTTTGAAGAGGACTTGTGGCGATCAGCATACACATACACCCCAAGCACGCATGCTACTTACTTGCAGAACATGTATGTAGTGCCAAAGGTGAAAAAATACCTTGAAGAACATCACACCAAGCTATGAACCAGAAGAAAGTTTGGTGAGTTAAGCAAGGTGGATTTTGTTTGCAATAATTTTGTAGAGAGTTTCAATGATAAGATTTCGGGCATGAGAACACTTGGAATTGTTATTTTGTTGGATGCAATAAGACAGTGCATAATGGCGAAGATAGATTTAAGGCAAAGAATTTGTGTAAGAAAAATTTTAGGCCATAAAATAGTTCCAAAGGTGGTTATGTTACTAAATGCAAGAACCAGGGCAATGAGAACGATAAAGATGAGGATGGTCAGAAGTTCCAGAACATTGGATGAGGTTTATGCAGAATACAAGCGTGGAAGTGAACGAAGGTACACTATAGACATTGGAAACAAGACTTGTTCATGCAGGCAGTGGCAGATTACTGGTCTGCCATGTCACCATGCAATTTACTTCATCTTAAAGCTTAGAGGTAACGGAGCCGAACTAGAGAACTATGTCGACAACTATTTCTCCGTGGACAAGTTTGCTGCAACTTATGCAGAAAACGTACCACCTATGGCCGATGAAAATGATTGGGAGATTGTCGATCTAGGGTTCAAACTTCAACCACCAGTTCTTAGGAGGCCACCTGGGAGGCCTAGAAAGCTAAGGATCAAAGCCTCCACCGATAAAGGTCCAAGGCTGGGAGCTAGGAAAAGGAAATGCAAACATTGTGGCACATTTGGCCATATCAAGAGGTTGTGCAAAAACCCAGTTACACATGATATTGTCCCTGTTCACACCCCGGTGGCAGAAAATGAGGCTTCTCAGCCAGAACTGGCGGAAGAGCAGCACGAAGACAGTGATGAGCACTCGGAGGAAAACGTACGTAAGCAGCCAATTTATGAAGAAATGGAGGTGCCGGCGAGAAAAGGGTGTGAAAAGAAACAAAAGGGTAAGCGGAACATGGAGGTGAAGGAAATATGCCCTGAGAGGCAATAATAAAGTTGTTATTATATATTCCTTGTATATGATAGATGTTTATTTTACATGCTATAATTGTATTGATAGGAAACATCAATACATGTGTGTTTAATAAACAAAAAGGGTTCCTAGTCATGCCTCTCTTATAGACTAGCTTGTTGATTAACAAGATGATCAAGGTTTCCTGATCATGGACATTGGATGTTGTTAATAACAAGGTCACACCATTGGTGGAATGATGTGATGAACATTCATCCGAAGTATAGCATTACGATCAAGTCATTGTGTTTATATTGCTATAACATCATACGAAGTAATCCTTATCCTTAGACCATAAGATCATGTTAATTGCTAACACCGGAAGAGTATCTTGATAACATCAAATGTCACACCGTAACAGGGTGACTATAAATATGGGTTCAGTGCTACGAAGGTGTTATGTTGAGGCTCATGGATCAAGAGTGGAATTTGTCAATCCAGATGACGGATAGATATACTCAGGGCCCTCTCGGTGATATCACATTAGGATAGCTTGCAAGCAAGTGATGTGATCACTAGAATGTTATATCACGGGAACGAGAAAAGAGTGCATGTCGGTAACGAGATTAAACTAGGTATGGAGATACCGATGATCGAATCTCGGACATGTAATATATCGAGAGACAAAGGGATTTATTTACAAGCGTTAAAGGTTCTCACGATCACAGGAGTCATCGTTGAATGTGTATGAGTCAGTACGGATCTCTGTGTCCTGCTGATTATTGATCGGAGAAGGGTCTCGATCATGTCTGCATTATTCGCGAACCGTAGGGTGGCACACTTAAGAGTTACCGGACACCATTTTGGAGCACATATGTTTCAGACGAAAGAATTGCAAAGCGCAGGAATTGTTTCAATAGAAACCGGAAATTGTTTCGGGTGAAATTGGAGAAGGTGGTTCTGCATGTGATATTGAAATATTGCAAGGGGATATATGTGAATGTTTGTTAATTAAAGTAATTAACAAAATTCTGAATAAATTTAATAAAAGAGTTTTATTAAATGAGAGAGCATTAAATTTGGAGAAACTTAATGCATTTAAAGTGGAGACTTTAAAAGGGAATGTGAAGAGGCATTTTAATGTGGAGGAGTTACCACCACATGAATGGGGGAGGTGAGGGGTCACCCCCCATGCGCCGGCCATGGAGAGATGGGGCACCCCCCTCTCCTCCTATAAAAGGCCACCCATTCCCTCCTTCATCCTCACACCTCCTTGTGAAGGATCTCTCTCCCCCTCTAGAATTATTCCCCCATGGTCTCGGATTAGCGAGATACATGTTCCCGGTGGCATTTCGTCTGGAAGGAGTTGCTGCTTCCGCTGGATCGCTGGAGCG
Source organism: Avena insularis (assembly GCA_023614405.1). NCBI lineage: Eukaryota > Viridiplantae > Streptophyta > Magnoliopsida > Poales > Poaceae > Avena > Avena insularis. The sequence goes on along the minus strand of CM042690.1, from coordinate 607,610,149 downwards.
AGGATGTGGAGGTTGTCCGGTGGCTTGAACGTGTGTGTGAGTGCGGATGCACTGCTGAGTTGCGGCGCTCGGACTTCCTCATGATCTTGAGATCGGCAAGTGTACGACTACATCAACCACGAGTTCCTACTCGTTAACAAAGCTCGTTGTCTTCGAGGGTAAGTTCTCTATGGATGTATGTCCACCCATTTGCTTTGTACCTAGTAGATAGATCTTGGCGTGTAGTTCACACCGTAGGAAATTTTTTGTTTTCTATGCCGCGGACCCAACAGTGGTATCAGAGCCTGATCTATGCATAGGTGCTTTGCATGGGTAGTACACATATGTTTATATGTGGGCGATGATGATCATGTTATTGCATCTTCTATGTACTTTGGATATTGGTGGCATAGTGGGATAAAGCGGCCCATACCAACCTTACATGTCATCGTACATGAGACCGGTTCCACGACTGACATGCAACTTGTTTTGCATAAGTGGCTGGCGGGTGTTTGTCTCTCCTACTATAGTCAATATCTGATTTACAACGAGTTGCTAATAACTTAGTTATCCTCATTGTGGTTCATGTTCGTAGGTTAGACAGGTTCTATCTCCGAAAGCCCTAATCCACGTAAAACTTGCAATTGATAAATTAGAGGCGTCTAGTTTAGATCGCTTTGGGCTAGTGTTTTGATATGGTATTGTTGTAAGTAGATGTATAATAGATACTCTTACAACTCACTTAACGTGTAAGTTCCATAGACCTTGGCCTTACACACAAAGGAATGATAAAGATCATACCATGATGCAAATGATAGAGATCAAATGCATGGACCATATCATCTCACTTCACACATTAGATGTTAGCATCTTATATTGCTAGTTTGGCGTGTTTGGTAGCATTATAAGATGATCCCTCATTTAGATATCAAGATAAAATGTGTTCTTCCTTAAGTATGCACCGTTTTGTGGATCGTGTTTTG